>CP106724.1:182683236-183408236 GCA_025506655.1 Gossypium rotundifolium | reverse complement strand
ACTATCTCATATTAGCCATTCAATCTCCTTTGGTTTATATGTAATTTTCTTTTAAAAATATCAATTTATCTAACAACTTTAAAATTTCAAATAATGACCCATGTATATCTTTTATCATTTTTACAATTTCTGTTCAAACCTTATTTGCACCTTTATGATTTTTAAAATTAAATATTCAAATGGTAATTAATTTTAATAAAATTAAAATATATATTAATTTTGTTGGTGGGATTACATCATTAAACTTCTTATTACTCTAAATAAATAAATATTTTAAAAATATTAAAATTTATGTTTGTTAAATTAAATTCTTAATCAATTTTGTTGATTGTATTAATTTTTATACAATATTAACTTTTTCTTTCTTCAATGGGTATGATTCTCAAAATATTTTTCAAATGTTTCGTTATAAATAAATCTATATTACAAATTGATATGTTTACTTTTAGATACCACATTTTCGCTTTCACGTTTAATTGCACATTCTTAAGTTTCAACGTATACACGTCGAAAAGCGGTCAAATTATTATTACCGTTACTTAAAAAAAACTTGAAGTGGCGCATAATATTTGTTTTAAGATTTTTTTTCCTTTCACTTCACTTCTTTTTTTTTTTCAAAACTTTTAAACTTAACAATTTGATTAAATTAATATAAAATATGTAATTTTTTAATTACCATTAACATTGAAATCCTTATTAAAGTACACTTCTTTAATTGATTACATAATACTAATTTTCTGCATTAATTTTATTTTATTTTTATTAAAATATTGTTTTAATACCATTAATATTAATGACCATATTAAAGTAATCGTCTTTAATTAATTATTTTTTATTATATTAAATACTCACTAATTTTTCCTATTAATTATTTATATTTACATTGATTTTGATAAAATAAATTCTTATTTTGATAAAATTTAAAATTCATTTAATTTGTATTTTATTTACCATTAAATGATATAACTTTATAATTAACAATGTACAGATCAAGTAATATATCCTGGTTGTATTAATATAAGTTATTAGTTATTAATTTTATTAATCCACTATTAAGGTTTTTTTTTTTTTGGTGAAAAGAAAAAGAATCAATTACATAAAAGTACTATTGTCCTTATCTTCTTGTAACAAATCTAAAATTTCCTTGGGAGCTTCCTCAAGAACCTGTAAAGATGATTTCCAATTCAAATTGAGCTTAGCAAGCCGGTCTGCCACCAGGTTTCGATCTCTTGGTATATGAAGAATTCTCCATTGGCCTTCCGAATTCATAATCCACTTAGTCCTTCTAAGTACGGTAAGTTCTGGCTCTTCCATATCCATAGCATTCAGAGCTTGAACTACCTCAAGATTATCGATTGAATTAAGGCCCGTTTATACCCTTTGTTGAGAAGCAACAGTATCCCATCAAAGATACTCCAAACTTCGGCCTCAAAAGGAGTGCAAACACCTAAAAAATGACCAAATCCCATGATCCAATTTCCATCCTTATCTCGTATCACACCTCCTATAGCTGCATGATCGGTATCTTTCGTCACCGCACCATCAGTGGAAAGAAGTACCCATGTGCTCTCAAAAGTGGTAGCAATGTTCTTGTGGGAAACATTACTCTTATACCCACTAAGGCTTAATTCAAATTGGCGAGCCCAGCTAATGGAGACTTTCACCACTTCGATTGCTGACCAAGAGATATTCTGAAAAATGAAGAGGTTCCTATTCTTCCAGATACGCCAAACAATTAATCCAAAGAGGCTCGACCAAGTGACTTCACTATCCTGCAATCTCTCATGACAACTAAGATTAGAAGAAAACCAAACCTGAAAAGAGTCAGAAAAGAACCTTTGCGTAGATTGATTTGGAATCACGTGCATCCACACATCCTTTGCTACTGGGCAATCCCGAAGGACATGAGCCATATCCTCAAACTCATGTCCACAAATAGTACAAGCACTGCTCTGACCGATACCCCTCCTCATACGCTTAGTATTTGTGAGAAGTTTCTGTTTAGATGCAAGCCATTGGAAAAACCTCACTCTTTGTGGGCCTTGGTATCTCTAGATATTCTTCCAATTGTCATATTTATAGTTCCAAGTGTTTTCTTTTAAGGTCTAGAATGCACTACAAATCGAAAATACTCCTGTTGTCGATTGAGTCCATATCACCTTATCTGATCCTGCATCAGGGTGAGGAGGGGGAATGCTGATGATCCTATTAATCACATATTCGGACAGCCATACACGAAGTAATTCCAGATTCCAGCTACCATCCGAGTTAACCAAATCCCTAACAACACAGTTTAAATCAAGGTTAGAGAAAGATGGAATTTTCGAAATAAGAGGACCCATACCTGGAATCCAAGGATCCTTCCAGCATCGAACACTTGCACCATCTCCGATTGCCCAAGCCAAGTTTTCACGAAGTATTGGCCAAATCTTGGCAAGAAACTTCCATAAGTGTGAGTATTGACTTCTATTGATTGAGTCTGGTATCTGCTCCTTCCAACCATATTTTGCCCTAAGGACATGAACCCATGAAGCACTACTTTTCGAGATTAACCCGAAACCAATCTTCATAAGAAAGGACATGTTCTGATCATTCAAATGTCAAAAACCAAGTCCACCTCGAGATCATGGTTGGCAAATAGAATCCCACCCCACTAAAGACATCTTAGGATGACCTTCTGCGCAACCCCATATAAATTGTCTAACTAATCTTTTGATTTTTGCACAGACTCCTTTGGGTATCAGCATCGACTGCATGAAATAGTTAGGAATGGAAAGAAGAACAGACTGGGCCAAAGTGACTCTTCCTGCTATAGATAATTTCCTCGTGTCCCAACTGTTTAGCTTGCGTCTTACCTTATCCACCACAAAACTGAAGGTACTTTTAGTAACCCTATTATGTAGGAGAAGGACTCCTAAATACAAGCCAAGATTTTAAACTTCATGAAAACCAAATAAATTAGCAATCTGATCACGATCCCTATTATCAATACCTGTAGAAAAGTATATGTTACTTTTCTTAGTACTAACTCTGTGACCCGATATTTCACAAAACTGATCTAAAATATTATTCAATAAGTGAGCTTGGTCTAAATGAGCTTTGCAAAAATCACCAAGTTATCAGCAAAGAAAAGATGAGAGATTGCTGGTCCCGACCTTGAGAGTTGAATAGGTTTTCACCTACCAATGTCAATATCAGATTTTATAATATGACCCAACCAATCCATGCAAAGCATGAATAAGTAAGACGAAAGAGGACACCCCTGGCGGATTCCTCTGGCAGGCATAAATTTGTGGGTCGGTACACCATTCCAAAGGATTTACATAGAAGATGATGAAATTGATGACATAATCACTGTCTTCAAAAATTCAGGCACCCCAACAGCCTCTAAGGATATTCTTATAAACTCCCAACTAACTCTGTCATATGCTTTTTCAAATCCAGCTTGATGGCCATCCAATTTTTCCCATTTCTTTTGAAGCGCATAGAATGAAGGAGTTCTTGAGCAAGGATGATATTATCAATTATATTTCGACCAGCTATGAATCCAACTTGTTCATGTAAAATGATATTAGGGAAAACCAACTTAAAACGGTTAGCGATCACTTTCATAACCAATTTATACATAACCGAGCATAAGCTTATAGGTCGAAATTGACTAAACTCCTCCGGGCATTCCTTTTTAGGGATTAAGACAATCAAAGTATTATTCAAATCCTGTTCAATCGATTTCCCATAGAAAACTCCTTTCACCCAGTTGCAAATATCATTTCCAAGAATATCCCACTGACTTGTCAAACAAAGCCCTTTTCATTTTTTAGTGATTTGTCCCTCCAAAAACTTGATTTCTGATGGCTTCAATCTTGGAAACCTAATATTGGGTAAGTCTCCCTTGTTTTGAGGTCCTTCACCATAAAGATTCTCAAAAAACCTCACCGTTTTAGATCGAAGAATATCTTGATTAGAACACCACTCACCATTTCTGACACGTAAGCTTAGAATACGGTTTAATTTTCTTTTCTGACACGTAAGCTTAGAATACGGTTTAATTTTCTTCTTTTGATCATACGGCTATGGAAAAATTTTGTGTTTCTATCTCCCAGATGAAGCCAGTCACACCTCGCCTTTTGACGCCAAAGCATCTCTTCATGATCAAGAATATTTTCCAATTCGTCCCGAATTTCCATCTCTTGTTCAGCTAAGTAGCTACAATCATTTTGATCTAAAACCCTTTGAATGTTGTGAAGCGATCGCATAAGTTACCGCTTACGAGAACCCAGAAAACCATATACATTTTTGTTCCACTCTTTGACATGAGAAGTAAAATTACTTAGTGAATCAGCCATATTCCCCCCATAGTTCCACTTTTCTTTGACAAAGGAAGAAAAGTTATGATGCTTGGTCCAATCGACTAAAAATCTGAATGGTCTTCCTTTATCTAGCTTCATATCAGTTCTTGTATACAAAAGAATAGGATGATGGTCTGATTTGATACGTGGGAGGTTTGATACTAAGTATTGAGGAAAATAAGTCATCCATGCGTCATTTGCTAGTGTTCGATCAAGTCTGACAGAGGTACCACCTCTCTGCCAAGTGAACTTAGGACCGTTGAATCCCAAATCCTTCAATTCATAAGATTCAATAAAATTACCAAATAAATTACATCTTTTACCCATGGTATGAGGACTTCATTTATCCTCAGGAGCTAGGATTGCATTGAAGTCTCCCATTAGAATCCAAGGTATCAATTTAGTAGGCATCACAGATTTTAACACATCCCAAAGGGTTTTCCGTTTAGACCTGTCTGGGTTACCATAAACAAAGGTAAGAAAAAAATTGTTATTAGAAACTTGATCATTAACAAGGAGGAGAATAAATTGAGGATGATTATGGATAATTTGAATCAGCACAGATTCCTTCCATCCTACCCAGATTCCTCCAGAAAATCCAACAGCCTCGACACGGTGAGACAAATTGAAATCCAATTGTTCAACAATATAATTAGCTTTATTACCACTTACTCTCGGCTCTAACAAACAAATGATGTCGGGATGGTATTCCGCATTATACTCACGAAATGCTCGAAGAAATTTCCTACTAGCACATCATTGACAATTCCATGAAAAAATCTTCAAATTTAAAGTCATTACAAATTTATAAAAAAAAACAAAAAGTTTTATATAAAGAAACTTATAAAAATAAGCCAAGCATTTAAAAGCCAAAACAATCATAAAAACACAACAAAATTAAACAACATGTCTTACTGTTCAGGGATTTTACTCCCTTTATGTGCCTCTTTATCTTTGGGAGAGCTACTCAAAGTAGGTAAGTCTTTAATTAAATTCGTGATATTTTCTCCCAATTGATTCATCGAATCCCTTAACAGGACTCGTTGACTGCCAAAATTTTTGAATCTGCTATTGCTGCTTGGGTGCGTTTTGTTGATTTTCTTTGTAATATTTTTGCCGTTATTCTTCATGCTCTTCCCACGATTGGTCAACATTGTTCGTTTCAGTCTCGCCTCATTCTTTAAGTTCTAGGTAATTATCCTTTCGTTTTTATTTTCCATAAACACCACTGCTGTGTGCTTATCAGCTTCAAGTCTACCTATCTCCACAGCCTTTTCCACCATCGAAGTACCTTCCTTATTTATTTTATGGTTTGCATGCTTCACCGACAAATCCTTTTCCCCATCAATTGAGCCCCCTGTTTCATTTTGCTTTCGGCATTCTATCTCCCCTAAATTTCCTGCGTTACTGGAATCTTCGTGGCTGTTAATTTGGACCAGTTCGTATAGCCCAAAAGAGACCACCATGGGTTGGTTCTGTTTAGAAGAGGAACTCGCATGGCCCAAATTTTTAAAGCCCAAATTAAGACCCACAGTCAACCCCTTATTAAGAGTAAACTTGGTACCCACGCCTACCCCAATTTTAAGCCCCGTCTCTTTAGATTTTCCTTTGAATTTTGGGACCCCACCTTGCCTTCTGTTATCCAACTCACTATTTCCTTTGTTTTGTTGATTGTCAATATTAATATCCTTGCCTTTATCACGTCTGTAACTCATTGAATCACTATTATTGATTTCTCGATTCAATTCATCGTTATTTAGCACTTTAAAACGGGAGCCTTCCTTCTCTTTTCCAAAATTTCCATAAACTTGTTGATTATTATCCCTAAATTTTCGCCTTGGCCTCCTTTCAACTAACATCCATGGTTCATAAATTTCTCCTTCCTTAACTTGTTCATCCTCGATCACGTAATCATTTTCCGGTGGCTTTTTCGACGTAGCTACTTCCTTTGGCATGGTGGTTTCAGAATTTCTAAAGGAACAATTGTTCTTCACATGACTGTACCTCCCACAGTGAAAGCAAATGGTCGGCAAAGATTCATATTCCAACCTTTGTATGCGTCCATTGACAGGGATTTGGGATACCAATGGCTTCTCCAAATTAATGTAAACTGTCATTCGATCAAATCTACCTCTTACTCTACTGTTTGTATTCAGATCCATCTTAACAACCTTTCCAACCATTTCTCCTATTTCGGCCAAAATTTTGTGTTTATACAGATAACCAGGCAGTCCAGGAAAACGAATCCATGCCATTACTGTATTCGGATAAGCTTGGGATGGATCAAATTCCATCGTCCATGGTTGCACAGTTAAATATTGTCCAAAAATTGTCCAAGGGCCTTCAGAAAGAGCCTTCTCACAATCTAATTTATTCTAGAATTTTACGAGAAAATATCCATTCTCTATATCCATCATATGTATAGGTGCCAGTGGCTTCCACATGCTGTGAATTTTATTCTGCAAAACAGAAAAACCAATGTTACGACCCAATAATTTTAAAACTACTGTATTATCCATACCTTGGATTAGGATTTGATTAATCCTTTCCGAGAAGGAGATAGAGGGTACTCCATTCACAAAGGATTTCAAGATGTCTCCTTCTAAAATGTCGAACTCCTCTTTTTCATTCGAATCTAAGGAACTAGCTTTGGAGGAATTTCCCACAAGCTTATCTTGCCAAGAGATTATTGGATTTGTTGTCAGATCAATCACCATATCACTTTGCATATTATCATCTTTATCCCTAAATCTGACCTTTTTTGGGATTATGTCATCCCCAAGAATAGGTTCAGAACTTTCGTTTTCACAGAGAGAAATCATCTTTTGGGTAAAAAAAATATTACACCTTTAAACATAATTAAGTCTACACTATTAAGGTATTTCAATCCCTCTTGAATGTGTTTTGTGTAGTAAGAAGCAAGAATCTTGAAACCATTTTTTTTTCGTCAAATACAAATATAGTAAACAAATTTAAGGGAAAATTCAGTGCATATTAGAAGTTGCATGTAACGTGGATTAGATTAGGAAATTAATGTTGCATGTTAGTTTTAGAGAAAACATGATATGGTGCATGCAATTAGTTGATTGAAATAGTATACGTTTTCAAAAATTACCTTAAATGATATGTAAGCAAATAGACTATTTATGGCATATTAAAATAATTTATTATTAAAATTTAAGAAATTAACTATTGATTTTGTTGATGAAACTATTCATAAATTGCATAAATTGATTAATTGTGATATATATATATATATATATATATATATATATATATACTTAAATTAGCTATTTGAGAGATAATTTAAAGTGGATAAATTGGAAGGAATAAATATAGAAAATCTAATTAGGCAATAAACTTCTTGGTTTCCAAGGAACAGGGAAACTTTATAGGGTCTTTCTGTCTAGGTGTAGGTAGTCTGCATCTTCACAAACATGTCTATTTCATCGAGCCACTCTCTGAGATAGTGCCCAAATCGTTACACATTTTGTGCGGGTCGAAACTTACCTGACAAGGAATTTCGCTACCTTATGACCATTATAATTACGATCACCGTTCAACGGGGTTTGGGTCACCGACTCCCCAGTCATTAGGTCACCAACTTTCTTGACCTTCCAGCACTGGGCAGGCATCAACTCCCATGCATGGTCTTATAACTTTGCAGAGACTAGTGTTTCTGGTAAACAGTCGCCTGGGCCCAAACAAACAAACTCTAAGTAAATGTATTTTACATTTTTAAATATTATTGTTGAAAATTGGATGTATAAGTAAAAAAAAATTCAAATTAATTAATTTTGTTCGAATTTAAATATTTTTCTTATAACATGTATCTTATAAAATAAGTAAAAAAGTAAGATAAATGATATATAATGTTATAAAAATGGATATGCTTAAAATGTTAAAAGTTTAAATTAATAATTTTGTTATTAAATATGTAAGAGAAATACTAAAATGTACCATAGTTTAATAAAATTTCATATCAAATAGATAAATAATATATAAAATGTAATTTAAGAAAACACTTTTAGAAAATGTAAATAACGAAAGACGTTTCAATAAATAAACATTTATGTGATGAAAAATGAATTATAAATATGGAGGACTTAAGGTTATACTAGAAAAAGCGGAAGTATTTTGTAAGTGGAACAACATGGAAGGACTTCCGTGTTATTAAACCAATTTATTGTTTCCTTAATTTCTTGTTGTATACAGTTTGTGTGCGTGTATTTAAAAAGGTGATTCTTTAATTTTAATAAAAAAATATTTTAACCTTTCATTTAAGATATTGTCTCTTTTAATTCTTCAACTTATATTTTGTGTTAAATCACTTAAAAAATAAAAAATTAACAAATATTTGTTTTTTCATTTATTATTGAGCGATTGGACAAACGACACAAAATAAAAATTTAAAATAAAATAAAAATGAAACATTTAAAAAAATAAAATGTTCAAATAAATAATTATACCTTGAAAGACAATCTTCATTGTATATTTGTTTCCTTAACTACCTATAATTTCTAGAAGTTAAATTTTAAATTCATTGTATTCTTGTACTGAAAATTCATTAATTGTAGCGAATTATTAAACTAAATATTTAAAAAATTAATAAATTTGCTAATATATAAAATTGGTGACACATCACATGTTGTAAACTATTGTAGTAGCGCTTGTCTCCATGATTGAGAACTATATATAATTCCAGTAGTGGACTAACCAAATGGGTTTACCTTCATTTCACATATATAACTTCTTTTAATTATTACTTCAAACAGTATTATCTTCCATCATCGATTAGGACACTAAATAAAATTTACCTTTTGTTTTTTTTTCTTTAATTTAATGCTGCTAATATCAAATGAGAAGTCTATGCGTTTATGATCAATCCTCACTTTGTTATCTTATTATTGAAACTTCAACTTTTACAATAGCATTTATCAATTTGTTATTTAAAGGATTGCCGGCAATGACAATTACATCATATGATAAACAATTTCTACATCCAATTGTTATTTAATTTTGGTTTAATTACAAGATTAAAATCTTAAAATTTTCAAGTCGTTTATAGATTTTCAATTCAGATTTACACTAATGTAAGTCTCACCATGCGTAAGATTTATTAATGTTGATACAAATTCATTAATCAAATAATTTTTTTTATTATACATTGAAATATTTGTTGCAAATTAAATAAGAAATATGAAGATGTTGAACCAGTCTACAGATTCCAGATGATGCTTCAAAAGCTCAATATCTTGATTTGTGACTGAGGACTTGGTCTAGTTTACATTAAGTCATCATACATTACAGCAAAACAGACTTTTAGCGGCATTTTTTGGGCATTTAGCGGCGTTTATAAGCGCCACAAAAAGTATTTGCGGCGCTTTTCTAAGCGCCACAAAAAACGCCGCTAATACAACAAATGGAAATTTTGCGGCGTTTATGCGCTAAAAACGCCGCTAAAGATCCTGACTTTTAGCGGCGTTTGTAATAAAAGCGCCGCTAAAAACCATGGTCTTTAGCGGCGCTTCTTTTAAAAACGCCGCTAAAAGTCCGGGGCTTTAGCGCGCTTATAAAAACGCTAAAAAGTCGGGGCTTTAGGGGCGCTTTCCCAAAACGCCGCTAAAGTCGAGGATTTAGTGGCGCTTTCCAAAAACGCCGCTAAAGTCGGGGCTTTAGCGGCGCTTTCAAAAATGCCGCTAAAAGTCGAGATTTAGCGGCGCTTTCCCAAAAAACGCCGCTAAAAGTCAGGGAATTTAGCGGCGCTTTCCAAAAAACGCCGCAAAAATTTCTTGACATTTAGCGGCGCTTTTGTACAAACGCCGCTAATTTGTCTGATTTAAAAAATAAAATTTTTCAATATTATACCCTCCCGCACTAAAACCAACCAATAACAATATATAATTCCAACGCAAAACAAAAATTTAGCATAAAAATCACAATCAATACATTAATTCTAAATGATACTTGAAATTTAATAAATTAAATGAATGATAATGAAAATATTGTAACAATAATGTTAAATGTAATAATGTCAAAACTTCTTACAACGAAAAACTAAATGTCTAAGATGGCGGTTTCGCATCATTGAAACATCTCGCATCATATGTCAAGTCGGTCTTGGAGCTCTTCGTATTTTTGTTTCGCTCTACTAGCATCGATCTCGCCTCTGCCTCCCTCGTAGCTACATTTGCCTCTCTCATTCTTCTTCCGCCTCCCTTGCTTGTGCCGCTCAGATCTCGCTCTAAGTTGTTCTTTGGAGTTCTTCATATTTTCTTTGAACATCGACAATTTGTGCCTCTGCTCAACCGTGCTCTCTTGCATCCGAGCTATCTGGTTTTGTAGCCTCGAACTTCAAAGACGAGATTGATCCCGGAAGGCATGTATCGCTGGGAGGCGGATCCAAAATATTGGTCTGGGTAACACGGATCCTTTAAATCGAACCCGACCATACCTTTCAAGACCAAAAACATCGGTGATAATTCTATTAAAATATACTAAAGATTAGCGTAACTATCATTGAAGCATCGTGACCTTTCGGGACCCAAAACATCTGTAATAATTACATTATCAATCTCCTCAAGATTAACAGAACTATCATCAAGCGTACCGCTTCATACTCGGCCTTCTTCTCCTTTAGTTTATCCTAATAAATCAACGAAAGAGTTAGAAACAAAATATATAAATAAGAAAGAATGCAACATAATTGAACATTATAAATTTAAAACTATAAACGATGAATTAAACTATTATAATTAAACGGTAGAAATATTTATAAAAATAAAATTTTATTAAGTAAATATACCAAAATTTCGCAACTTGGATGTCATCGGAGATCCATCCTTCTTTCTATCGTAATGTCAAAAAGTGAACGCGTCCAACTTTTTGACCAATAAGTTTCCTACATTTTAGCGAAAAATATAATTTAATAGTATAAAGTAATTAATATTTGATGTAATTAATAAATTATAATACCTCGGCGTCACCTACACAAGCAAAACTTCTAGAACTGCCGGTGTGCGTGAATTTACATTTACATCTGCTGCTTATTCCAACTCGCTCACGGTCCTACATAATGCAATTTGAATTATATATATAGTAAATACTATAAACCAAATAATTTATACGATTTTAGATGTACGTAATACCTCTCCTTTTTTGAATTCCAAAATCTAACTTGATCTTCCCATTGGTACCTCAACATTCCTGTGGAACATTTCTTAATTTTTCGTCGAGGCTTATGTCTTTCTTAAAATATTGTTTTTGAGCGTGCTTTTATTGTCTCTCCATTTTTACCCAATGTCTTCTTAACATAGTCATCGAGACCTCTAAATTAAATCTACCACGAAAAAAAAAGTATAAAAGTTAATATAAATGAAAATTAAATTAAAGTATTATAAATTGCATTCACGATTTTTTCCTTAATATTTTCGAGAGCTCGATTTTGTTGGCATCGGGCATGTGATGCCATGATTCAGTAGTTAATGGGCAACATATTGGGATTTCGTGCTAAAATGCCCAAATAGCCTCCTAACAATGAGCTTCAGATCCAACAGTGGCCATCATTGTTTCTCCTTACTTTAACACGATCGTTAGGCTCTAAGTCGTATAAATCTTTAAGTAATGTACGTCCCCGACCTCTGCGCATCCCACCACCTTCAAATTTGAAAAATGATATATTATTATATTAAAATTGAAAATGAATCAATAGTAAAATTCAACATGCATGTAAAATAAACTTAACATTACTTTCAAATTCTCCGGGCTCGTCATCTATGTCCCAGAGTAGAAGATCCAACAACTGCTTGGTGTTCACTACTATTAGCTTCTTACGGAGTTCGAGTTTCATGGACAATATTTAAATCTCGTAATCGTCTTCTAGGCATTTTTCCGCAATACACATGAAAATTATATAACATGACCAACATGAAAATTATAATATTACATATAAATAATAAATCGTTAAATCTTACTACATCATATTTCAGTAAATATCTTCGTCCACATCCCGACGAACCCATTGAAATTGTTGACTAGTACTAGGATATTTTCGTTAAGTCTTGTTCGAAAAGGCATAGTTTCGATCTTTCGACTATGTCATCTCTACTTCCACTGCCAATGTCGAAGAAGTCTCTAGGGGTGTTTCTAAGTACAACGTACCAACCCTCATTAGTTGGATCTTCCGAGTAAAAAACTTATTTAACTTGAGAAGAAAACACATACGGCTCGTCCATCAGTTGTTCTCCGGTGTGAATTAATCGAGAGAAATTCACCATTGTAAAGCCATATTGATCGTTTTTAATTCCGCGAGCCGTATTCACATCAGCCCAATCACCTCGAAATAGGACAACTTTGCATTTGCCGTAATAATCCAACTCAATGATGTCGTAATAAGTCCGTAATATTCCAAATTCCCTCGATTGGATTTCATCCCTAGCACTAGCATAACTTGAAATCAAGAATTAATAACAATTACGCAATTTTGGGTTCTCCTCAATCTCTCGCGATACCTTGTATGAAATCAGATCCATTGATGAGGAAGCCACTATATCTTTTAACTATTCTGCTTTGGACCTTGTGAAAGCCATTTAACGTCATCATTTACTTCATTCCGACTCCAAACCTATTGAATCTAAAGTAAATCGAGTAATTATGAATGTTATGAGAAAATATTATTACTTGTCAATGAAAATTTAAATTGCATACCATTTGGCTTAACCATTCATGGAATGATTCTGCGAACAACTTATTAATTTCTCGTCGATTTAATCTTCGAGATCGTGAACGAGCTCTTAATATTTGTTTGTACTCACTACGGTAAAAAAGGTTTTACTTTGTTAGAAGACAAACAAATCATAATTGATGAGTATTTATCAAATTGTAGAACGTACTTCCGAAATGGTTCCATTGAATCGTGATGAAAAAGAACGTATCGATGTGCTTGGACCCACGATCTATCATCTAATTCTGTAATTTCGACTCTGCCGATCGGTTCTCTGAAACTTTGAAATAAATAAGTTTTAGCCAAATTATGATCTGTGAGCCCAGCATTTCTACTTGGTATGTTAATTCTTGTTTCAACATCTTCCAAATACCTCGAACAGAAAGTCATACATTCCTCTGCCAAGTATCCCTCGGCAATTGATCCTTCCGGATAACACTTATTGCGGTAGTATGACTTCAATTTGGAAAGGAACCTAAACACGATATACAACATTATCAAAAGTTGGAAATAAAGGCATTTAGCTGAATGAATGAATATTTTGCAAATAAAGTAAGACCTTTCAATGGGATACATCCATCGATAGAAAACGGGTCCACCAAGAAGTGCTTCACGCGGGAGATGAATTAACAAGTGCACCATGATAGTGAAGAATGAAGGTGGGAATATCTTCTCCAGATTGCATAAAGTTAATGCGGCTCGATCTTGTAGTCTCTCAAGTTCTTAAACATTCAAAACTTTACCACAAATGCCTTTCATTATATTTGATATTCGATTACGAGAGTCGTCACCTTTTTCGACATACAACACCGCATAGCAACCGGCAAGAAGTCTTGCATCAATATGTGATAGTCATGCGATTTTAAGCCATATAATCTTCGGTCCTTAAGACTTACACATCGTGATATATTTGATGCATACGCATCCGGGACCTTTATATCCTTCAACACCGTACAGAACACTTCTTTCTCCATCTTTGACATTGAAAAAATAGCAGGCGGCAACCGATATTTCATATTTGAAAGTGCTAGGGGATGAAGCTCACGCCGAATTCCCATGTGGACTAAATCAAGTCGACTCTGAAGATTATCTTTCGATTTTCCATCGACATTCAAAATAGTCGCAATGATGTTCTCGCAGACATTTTTCTCTATGTGCATGACATCAAGGTTATGGCGTAAAATCTGATGCTCCCAATAAGGCAACTCGAAAAAAATACTTCTTTCTTTCCACAAGTCCGCCTCATTAGGATCATCCTCTTCATCAGATTCATCATCAGATTCATCCCTAGATCTTCTATTTCTATGCGGGTTTGCCGATTGATTCATCTTCCTATAAATGAAATTTATATCTTTCAACATCAATAATATTTCGGATCCATCGGTGCGAAAGAGCGATCCGAACTCTTTGAGACCATCAAACTGAGCACTCTGAAATCTAAATGTATGATTTTTCAGTAACCACTGACGATGCCCCATGTAAGAAAACTTCTTCCCATTATATAACCATTGCGAACATATCTCTCAAGAAGACAACACGGACAAGCATAACGTCCCTTAGTACTCCAACCAGATAAATTAGCATAAGTCGAAAAGTCGTTAATAGTCCACATTAATGCCGCACGTAAATTAAAGCTTTCTTTTCTCATTGCATCAAATGTCTGAACACCAACCCATAGTTGTTTTAACTCGTCAACAAGTGGCTGCAAATAGACGTCAATATCATTCCCCGGCCCTTTCTCTCCAGGTATAATCATAGACAAGATAAAAGAAAATTGTTTCATGCAAACCCATGGAGGCAAATTGTAGGGAACAAGCACCACAAGCCAAAAATCAGACGTTGTGCTCATAAGTTTGTAAGGTTAAATCCATCGGATGCTAGCCCAAGCCTCACACTTCGAGGATCGCTTGCAAAGCTTGGAAATTTGGAGTCAAAATATTTCTAAGCTAAAGAATCTGCAGGATGCCTTAACAACCCATCATCGATTCGTCCATCATGGTGCCACATCATTGATTCGGCTGTCTTCGACGACATGAAAAGCCGTTGAAGCCTTGGTATAAGGGGAAAATACCACAAAATCTTAACTGGCGCGCTTTGGTTGTGTCGTGTTCATCCTCGTTATCGTCCTCTGTATTTCTATTAATCCAACGGATTGGCCACATACATGACAAAGACTATTGGTTTATTCGGTCGCCTAATACAACATGTAGTCATTTGGGCAACTCGTGAATTTTGTTGTATCCAAGGCCCAAATCCTTTATCAATTTCATGTCTTTGGAAGATCGAGGATTTTTGCAAGCGGAACATTTCTTGCGTAAACTCTAACAAAGATTGTCAACGAGTTTTGGTCCAACCCCCAAACATTTCAAGTGAAAAGACGAATCTGTAATGACAATTTGGAAAATTTTGATCCTCATACGCTTCTTCATTCATTCACCAAGTAACGTGTAGAACCTCGCTGCTTTTTCATTTGGCTGTTCATCCGGTACACTTACTTCCCATTTAGTGAAAGTATTTTCTCCAAAATTATGATCATCGGTTGCACCCAAGTCGTGGAAATGACCGAAACCATCATCGCGCATATTAAAAGCATCCCGCAACATGTTTTCCATGTTATCGTCACTAACATTCTGATTGAAAGCACTATGAGGATGCCCCTGATTCATCGATGAAGATGCTCCACTAGATGTAGACTCGCCATGAAAAAAACCATATTTTGTACCCCCGGACAAAGCCATCAACAACTAGATGTTCGTAGACCACTTCACGATAATGCCAGTTAATATTGCAACACTTCTTACACGGGCAAAGAATCATGTTCTCTTGGCTTGCATTTTGAAATGTGAAATTCAAAAAAGTTTCTACTCCATTTCGATAGCCGTTGCTTACCCTTGACAATTTCATCCAACTCCTAACCATTTCGTAGTTGTTGAAGTCTAAAGTTGACAATAAATTATACGGCTAAATTGTTAATTAATAATTTATGTAAATAATGCTATGGAATTTGATCTTAAAATTAGGTAAGTTATGTATTCTTTAAGATCCATCATACGTGGCATTGTTACACCTAGGAAGGATCCGTTATATCTGACAGTGAGATATAAGGCAACCCGTCAGGTTTCCAGCCTATATACTTTGAATCCTTTTTTTATTTTTAAAATTATACAAGCATTATGTAAGTTATGAAGTTTGATCTTAAGGGAAAATTATGTAAGTTATGAAATTTAATCGTCAACTTAAATAATGCTATGGAATTTGATCTTAAAATTAGGTAAGTTATGTATTCTTTAAGATCCATCATACGTGGCATTGTTACACCTAGGGAGGATCCGTTATATCTAACAGTGAGATATAAGGCAACCCGTCAGGTTTCTAGCCTATATACTTTGAATCTTTTTCTTAAAATTGTACAAGTATTATTTAAGTTATTGAGTTTGATATTAAGTTAAAATTAAGGGTTAAGGGTTATAGGTTAGGGGTTAAAGGTTAGGGGTTATGGTTTATGGTTTAGGGTTTAAGGGTTAGTGTTTAGGGTTAAGGGTTAAGGGTTTAAGGTTTAGGGTTTAATACATGTTATATTATTTCGATATGGAATTTGGTATTTCGTTTAGATCCATCATACGTGGCATTGTTACACCTAGGGAGGATCCTTTATATTTAACAATGAGATATAAGGCAACCCGTCAGGTTTCCAGCCTATATACTTTGAATCTTTTTCTTAAAATTATACAAGTATTATGTAAGTTATGAAGTTTGATATTAACTTAAAATTAAGGGTTAAGGGGTATAGGTTAAGGGTTAAGGGTTAAGGGTTAAGGGTTAGGGTTTAGGGTTTAGGGTTTAAGGTTTAAGGGTTAAGGGTTTAAGATTCAAAGGTTTAAGGGTTTAGGGGTTAAGGGTTAGGGGTTAAGTGTTAGGGTTTAGGGTTTAGGGTTTAAGGGTTTAAGATTCAAAGGTTTAAGGGTTTAGGGTTTATGGCTTAAGGGTTAGGGTTTAGTGTTTATGGGTTTAGGGTTTGGTGTTTAGGGGTTTAATATATGTTATATTATTTCGATATTTAATTTGGTATTTCGTTTAGATCCATCATACGTGGCATTGTTACACCTAGGGAGGATCCTTTATATCTAACAGTGAGATATAAGGCAACCCGTCAGGTTTCCAGCCTATATACTTTGAATCTTTTTCTTAAAATTATACAAGTATTATGTAAGTTATTGATTTTGATATTAACTTAAAATTAAGGGTTAAGGGTTATAGGTTAGCGGTTAAGGGTTAGGGGTTAAGGTTTAGGGTTTAAGGTTTAAGGTTTAAGGTTTAAGGTTTAGGGTTTAGGGTTTAAGGGTTTGAGTTTAGGGGTTCATGGTTAGGGGTTTAAGATTCAAAGGTTTAAGGGTTTAGGGTTTATGGCTTAAAAGTTAGGGTTTAGGGTTAAGGGTTTAGGGTTTAAGGTTTAGGGGTTTAATACATGTTATATTATTTCGATATGGAATTTGGTATTTCGTTTAGATCCATCATACGTGGCATTGTTACACCTAGGAGGATCCTTTATATCTAATGATGAGATATAAGGCAACCCGTCAGGTTTCCAGCCTATATACTTTGAATCTTTTTCTTAAAATTATACAAGTATTATGTAAGTTATAAAGTTTGATATTAACTTAAAATTAAAGGTTAAGGGTTATAGGTTAGGGGTTAAGGGTTAAGGGTTAAGGGTTAAGGTTTAAGGTTTAAGGTTTAGGGTTTAAGGGTTTGAGTTTTGGGGTTAGGGGTTTAAGATTCAAAGATTTAAGGGTTTAGGGTTTATGGCTTAGAGGTTAGGGTTTAGGGTTTAGGGTTTAGGATTTAGAGTTTAGGATTTAAGGTTTAGGGTTTAAGGTTTGAGTCTTGATATTTGAGGTTTGGGATTTAAGGTTTGAGATTTGGGGTTATGAAATGAAAATATGAAAAATACAAAAGATATATATCTTATTAAAAATTTAAAATTACAATAAATTTTAAAAATTAAAAGTACTTAACTTTTTAAAATATTAATAATATAAAACAATTATAGAAAAATAACAATGAATTATTAAACAAATATAATCTTTTTTAAAAAATTAATTAAACAATATTAATTAACTTTTTAATTTTCAATTCAATTTTAGAGTTGATTTTGAGTACCAAAATATATAAATTTTTTACCATACCACTAAACAACATAAAACCAAAGAATGATATAAAAGGAAAAGGCCAAGATATAAAAGGAAAATGCCAAGATATAAAGGAAAACAAGTTCCCAACTAAACTAGGAACTAAACAATGAATCTTAAGAGGTAATGTGACCTAATCCTATTGGTGTGTGGGCATTTTTATTTTTTCCTTGCATTTTCTTTAAGCTTTAGCTAAATTTCTTCTATATTTGCTTCATTTCTTGCTTATGTACCATTTCATGCATTTGGTGTTTTTCAAAGTGCTATGTATATAGTTACGTGTTGTTCTTATGTGTTTGATTGATTTTAGATTGTTGTTAGCAATTAGTACTTTATTCATATGTAATAATTTATGTCTAACTAAAAGCGACAAGGGTTTATACATGTTAAAGCATTTACTAGTACGAAAGTGTAAAAATTTCTAAAAGGCAGTTGCACAAACAAAAGGCTATTATTTTAACACAAAACCAAGCCTAAGATTAACAAGTGGAAAGTAAAACTAAGATATGAAAGAACTTACTTTTTCAGGTGATAACGCAGAACCAGCTGTAACTAAATCAATAAGCCACTTATCTTTTAGAATTAATGAATTCACCGCACATGCATACAGGAATTTGGTTGTATGTAGCTGGTAAAAAAATAAAAAAAATTGTCATTCAAAATTCCAACACACAACAAGATCATGCAGACCAAACTTCTAACGGTCTGATGGTCCAATCGACTTGATAATCAAATCATACCTAATAAGTTCTAACAATACCTCACTCAGTGGCTAGCAAAAACAGATCCAAAAAAGATAAATTGTAATATCCCAAAATTGGGCCTAGTAGATTTGGGCCAATTGGGCCTTGGGC
This sequence comes from Gossypium rotundifolium, assembly GCA_025506655.1. Taxonomy (NCBI): domain Eukaryota; kingdom Viridiplantae; phylum Streptophyta; class Magnoliopsida; order Malvales; family Malvaceae; genus Gossypium; species Gossypium rotundifolium. Next base: position 183,389,122 of record CP106724.1, on the reverse strand, counting down.
TTTAGGAAAATTTGAGTATCATTTTGTTATTTGTGTTAGCTCGGGAATAATTTTTATTGTGGGCTTAGTATAGTTTTGTGAAGGTTTGGAATTAGTTATGAAGTTAGTATAATTCTTAGTATTGTATATTTAGTGAAATGGATTAAGTGAAATTGACACTTAAGTTAATTTAAGTATTAAATTCTATCACAAGAGGAATAAGTGGCAAGATGGTTAAGGCTCTTGAGAGGGTGCTTGAGGTTAGTGGTTCGAGTAACATGGAAGGCATTTTGAGAATTTTATATTTTGTGCATCATAGCATTTATGGACGGTCAAACCTTATTCATGATAGGTTGGACTGCTTTTGGTAAGTTGAATATATGTTTAAGGAAAGCTTGATATTGGGGATAAGATTCTTAAACTAAAGGAAGGTTGGGAGAGCATAAGGCATGATATAAGGACTTGGTTTTGGAAAGTGTTGGGTGGATAGATTTGACTTGGGAGACCATGTATGTGGATGGCATGTAAGGCTAGGGGGTGGCGAATTTTGATAGGTAGTTTGGGAGGAATTGGTTAGTCATTTTAGCATTTTGTGTATCTTTGGCATTTTCTTTTCCTCCCCAAAGCTCTCCTCTTTGGTCGAATAAGTCTTGTGCATTTTGGTGCAATTTGTTTTTAATTTTAGCCTCTTTTGTTGAATCAAATGATACCATTTTCCTTTCTTTCATTTGCTCTTTTGAAACCGAAACTATAATCTATCTTTGTGCATTTTTGTGCACTTTCTTTTTGGCAAAGAAGTGTTTGGCCGAATCTCTCCCACATCTTTTCCTTTCTTTCAATATTGTTCAAATCACATTTTCCTCCTATTCTCTCTTGGCTAAAACTTCCATCTCTCGATCTCTCTTTACTTTCTTTTATTTTAAGCCATAAACATTTCTTTTCCATTGAAATCTCTTCCATCTTCTTCTTTTGTTTTCCTTTTCTTTCTCAACTTTAATTGAATCCTTGTTGTTAATACAACTCAACCATAGTCGAACCTTCTTCCTCTCTTTTAGTCTTTGTTTTGGCCGAATATTCAAGGGTAGACTCTCCTTGGTTTTCTTCTATTGATTTTGGATAAAAAGGGGTAAGTGTTCATGGACGTTTTCTTTCTTTTCTTTCTCGTTTTTGTGATGTTTTCTTATGGACAAAGGCCAAACCTTTGGGCATTGTTTTGCAAGGTTCTAACCATTTTTAGGATTCGATTATTCTCTTAGGCTCATTGAGATTTCGGAAGCAATCGATTTAAGCCATTCCTTTAGCAAATCGAAGTTGGTAAGTCAAGTGGTAAGGATTCTATACTCTTAAAGTTGGTTGAGGAAGCCTAAGGTTATTTGGATTAAGTTATGTTGTTGGCCGAATGTTCTTAGTGCCATAAATGGTGTTCTTTTGTGTGTAGCTAAAGGAAGGGAACTCAGAGTGTGATTCGGGATTTGGTAGGAGACCAAATCGGCTTTTAAGGAGAAGGAAACACCACGCTTTGAGATCGTGTTAGATTCGAGTAGTTCAGATTTCACTAATAGATGTGTGTAGTTAGCCTACCGTTTTTCGGGTTTTTGTGTTATATTTGTATGTATTAATTATGTGCTAACTTGTGTAATGGAAATAGTGGTATGGATACCCTCAAGGGGTATGTCGATAATTGGTAAGTACCAAATCATTAAAAGTGATTTTTAATATGAATATGTGTTTATATGCGAAATAACATGTACATGCATGGCACTATTTTATGTTGCATGTGCATGGGTGGAATATGAAAGAAGGACAGGGTGTACTTCGAGTACGTGGTTTGATGAATGGCTCTGTGCCTCATCGTGATTGATATAGGCTATGTGCCATATCGTGGTTAATGATGGCTTTGTGCTCATCGTGGTTTTGATGATAGCTACGGCTACATCGTGGATTGACGTTGACTGAGGTCACGTTGTGGATTATTTGCGATTAAGTTCGCGTGGACGGCATTTGTTGCCTTATTGGAGTAAAAAGGAGAGGGTGATTTAATAATCCCCTGGTGTGTGGTAGGCTGGATACGGGGGTGTGTAGAGGATGGACCCTAAGGTGGGTTGGGCTTTATAATTGCATAATTTTGTATGTGAACATGTGTGGAAATGGGCCAAGCCCAATATGATATGTGGATTAATGTGGTTATGGGCCAAGCCCAATATGTGGACTCATGTGGTTAAGTTATCTTATTATCTGATATGTGATATGGTTATGGGCCAAGCCCAATATGTGAACTCTATGTGATGTGGATATGGGCCAAGCCCAATAAGTGAAATTATGTGAATAATGTTGCATTAATATCTGATATATGGTTAATATGTGGTTAACATGTGGGTGGAATTCAGTGGATTAATTACACACTGAGTCTGTTAGACTCACCCAATTTTTATCAAACCTTACAGGTGATGTGCGATGCTCGGACCGGGTTGGAGTGGATACAAGGTGGCCCATGCAGAAATGGATTCTCTTTATACAATTTATGTTTCAAAGATTTAAAGCATTTAATTTTTGTAATAAGGGCCATTTTAAGTATTTAAGGACTTTTATTATGTTTTAAGTTGGATTGTCGATTATATTATTATTTGAAAATGTTTTATTTTAAACAATTTAATTTTATTTGGAACTTTAATTACACAATGATTTTGTAAAGACAACAAATTTTATGTTTTAACTTTAAGACAAAAGTTTTTCAAGCGTTTTTCATGATGGCATTTCAAATTCGGTCATAACAAATGGGCGGGTTTGGGGTGTTACAAAATTGGTATCGAGCCGGTTCAAAACTCGGCTTTGAGGGTTTTGGGCCCAAAATGTTTTTTTAGATGGGCTTTTCAAAGATTTGGGCTTTCATAAATTTTTAGTTTTATTCGCATGGCACTTTGATCTCCAACCAAGTCCATCGTAAGTACCTCGACTCATCAAGTGAATTGAATATGTGAATTTGATGGGCTTTTATGGGAACGTAGATTAGTAGATTAGGCTATTGAACCCTAGGACTAGTCTACTCAAAACAAGAGCATAAGACTTAAGGACTATCAAACAAACCGTGAAGTAAGTCACGAAGTTAGGGTGTGGCAACCATTGTACGCATGTCTAGGAGTGGATTCGTGAAGAGCTTGGTACTTAAGCAGTCCTAGCGACTCACCTCCTCTTTACTCGAGTCCTACCTAGTGCGTAGTAACGGTTCACCCTAACCAAGAGAACTTATTCACGGGCTAAACTTGATAATTAAAACCCGAAAGGGACTAGCCATACTGTTTTATAAAAACCTTAAGTTTTCAAATTACTCCTTTGATTTGTAAAACCATTTTATATTTGGAAAATTTTTCGAAATATTTTTGATTTACAAAAATACCCAAATACCCCTAGGTGTAAAATTACCAAAATGCCCTTGGTTTATAAAATTACCATACTATCCACGACTTTTGTAAAAATGTTCTTACTTTACAAAAATACCAAAAACTTCTATTTTACAAAATAGTAAGATACCCTGATTTGGGAAAATTTATTAAAATGGCCCTGACTTCTAAAATTACCAAAATAACCCCGATTTTTGAAATTTCTACAATCCCTTGATTTGGAAAAAAAAAACTTTTAAAATACCCTCAAGTTTTGAAAATTCTAGAATGCCTTTGATTTATTAAAATCTCTGAAATTGACCCCGATTTATTATGAAAATACCCCTGTAGGGAAAATGACAAAATTACCCCTGGGTCGGGAATGATCAGAAATGCCCATAATGATGTGTTGAATGTGTGTGTTGTGGATGAATGTGAATGTGAATGTGATTCTTTGAATTAGAATAGAAGCTTGAGCTGAAACTTTGATTGATCGAAAGAATTACCTCTAAACACTTTTTTCATAAAATTTGCTCGTGGATAAACAGTGAAACAAAATTTCTGATACATAAAACTTTTTAATCAGATTAAATTGTGAAGTAGACATGAGTTCTAGAGGACGTGGTCGTCACGGACGTAGTAGAGGTAGAATGGCAGTATCGGAACCGGTAGGGTCTGGCCATGGGTCAGAAAATGAAGTGCCGCCGCCAGCAGTGAGCGCGGAGGATCAAAATCAGTCAGGAGGTGATGATGCTGTATCGCGGGCCATGTTGCGAGTGCTCGAGCGAGTGGCAGGAGCTAGTGTAGGAAGCGGAGCTCGAAAGTCAGTTTCGGAACGACTCAGGTTGAACGGGGCTGAAGTTTTTAGAGGAATATCTGGAGTAGCTCCGAATGTGGCGGAGTATTGGTTAGAAGCAGTCGAAAGAATAATGGACGATTTGGACTGTACCGATGAGGAAAAGCTGAAAGGTGCTGTTTCATTGCTCCGGGACGAAGTTTATCGATGGTGGCTCACTGTCAGACAAGGTGTCTCGACAGATCGATTGGATTGGGATTATTTTAAGGTTAAATTTGAAGGAAAGTACGTTGGAGCTAGTTACTTGGACTCGCAAAGAAAGGCGTTTCTCAACTTAGTGCAAGGAAGTAAGTCAGTAGCAATCTACGAGCGAAATTTGTGCGGTTAAGACAAGACGCCAAAGGGATCGTGACCACTGATTATGAAAGGTGTGTACGGTTCGAAGATGGGTTACGAGATGAGTTGCGAATGTTGATTGCTCCGCAAAGAGAAAGGGACTTTGCTGTTCTAGTGGAGAAATCTCGGATCGCTGAAGAAGTTAAGAAGACTGTAAGGGAGAACCGAGAAAAGGATAGGAATTGGAACAAGAGGAGTTTTGGACCAGCAAAATCGTCGGAAGACTTTCAGAAAAGACCGAGGGTCGAGAATTCTGTACGTGCATCTATACCAGTTGCTGAGAATCAGAATCGTTTATGTGCTCAGTGTGGGAGAACTCACACAGGAGAGTGTTGGGGTAATAGTAAGGAATGTTTCCGGTGTGGATCTAAGGCTCATTTGGTTAAGAATTGTCCTCAGACAACGAAGGTTCGTGGTCCAAACCATGGAGGAAATGGTTCTGGCCGAGGTCGTGGAACACCCGGTAGAGGTCCTGAAGGTTCAAATGTGGGACAACCAAGAATGTGATAGCAGGTAAGTTCTTTGTTTTGCTCTAGAGATAGCTCATTCTTGTGTTGCTAGTGAAGTGCTTGAAACTTTGGATATGAACTTAGGAACTGTGCCTAGAAGGTAAGATAGTTTTATCAGAGTGCGCAGCATAAGCGTAGTGTGATGAGTAGGATTGCACGACTGTTAGTTAGTTGGAAATTTCGAGGACGAAATTTCTTTAAGGAGGGTAGAATTGTAATATCCCAAAATTGGGCCTAGTAGATTTGGGCCAATTGGGCCTTGGGCTTTAGGAAAATTTGAGTATCATTTTGTTATTTGTGTTAGCTGGGAATAATTTTTATTGTGGGCTTAGTATAGTTTTGTGAAGGTTTGGAATTAGTTATGAAGTTAGTATAATTCTTAGTATTGTATATTTAGTGAAATGGATTAAGTGAAATTGACACTTAAGTTAATTTAAGTATTAAATTCTATCACAAGAGGAATAAGTGGCAAGATGGTTAAGGCTCTTGAGAGGTGCTTGAGGTTAGTGGTTCGAGTAACATGGAAGGCATTTTGAGAATTTTATATTTTTGTGCATCATAGCATTTATGGACGGTCAAACCTTATTCATGATAGGTTGGACTGCTTTTGGTAAGTTGAATATATGTTTAAGGAAAGCTTGATATTGGGGATAAGATTCTTAAACTAAAGGAAGGTTGGGAGAGCATAAGGCATGATATAAGGACTTGGTTTTGGAAAGTGTTGGGTGGATAGATTTGACTTGGGAGACCATGTATGTGGATGGCATGTAAGGCTAGGGGGTGGCGAATTTTGATAGGTAGTTTGGGAGGAATTGGTTAGTCATTTTAGCATTTTGTGTATCTTTGGCATTTTCTTTTCCTCCCCAAAGCTCTCCTCTTTGGTCGAATAAGTCTTGTGCATTTTGGTGCAATTTGTTTTAATTTTAGCCTCTTTTGTTGAATCAAATGATACCATTTTCCTTTCTTTCATTTGCTCTTTTGAAACCGAAACTATAATCTATCTTTGTGCATTTTGTGCACTTTCTTTTTGGCAAAGAAGTGTTTGGCGAATCTCTCCCACATCTTTTCCTTTCTTTCAATATTGTTCAAATCACATTTTCCTCCTATTCTCTCTTGGCTAAAACTTCCATCTCGATCTCTCTTTACTTTCTTTTATTTTAAGCCATAAACATTTCTTTTCCATTGAAATCTCTTCCATCTTCTTCTTTTGTTTTCCTTTCTCTTTCTCAACTTTAATTGAATCCTTGTTGTTAATACAACTCAACCATAGTCGAACCTTCTTCCTCTCTTTTAGTCTTTGTTTTGGCGAATATTCAAGGGTAGACTCTCCTTGGTTTTCTTCTATTGATTTTGGATAAAAAGGGGTAAGTGTTCATGGACGTTTTCTTTCTTTTCTTTCTCGTTTCTGTGATGTTTTCTTATGGACAAAGGCCAAACCTTTGGGCATTGTTTTGCAAGGTTCTAACCATTTTTAGGATTCGATTATTCTCTTAGGCTCATTGAGATTTCGGAAGCAATCGATTTAAGCCATTCCTTTAGCAAATCGAAGTTGGTAAGTCAAGTGGTAAGGATTCTATACTCTTAAAGTTGGTTGAGGAAGCCTAAGGTTATTTGGATTAAGTTATGTTGTTGGCCGAATGTTCTTAGTGCCATAAATGGTGTTCTTTTGTGTGTAGCTAAAGGAAGGGAACTCAGAGTGTGATTCGGGATTTGGTAGGAGACCAAATCGGCTTTTAAGGAGAAGGAAACACCACGTTTCGAGATCGTGTTAGATTCGAGTAGTTCAGGATTTCACTAATAGACAGGTGTGTAGTTAGCCTACCGTTTTTCGGGTTTTTGTGTTATATTTGTATGTATTAATTATGTGCTAACTTGTGTAATGGAAATAGTGGTATGGATACCCTCAAGGGGTATGTCGATAATTCGGTAAGTACCAAATCTGTTAAAAAGTGATTTTTAATATGAATATGTGTTTATATGCGAAATAACATGTACATGCATGGCACTATTTTATGTTGCATGTGCATGGGTGGAATATGAAAGAAGGACAGGGTGTACTTCGAGTACGTGGTTTGATGAATGGCTCTGTGCCTCATCGTGATTGATATAGGCTATGTGCCATATCGTGGTTAATGATGGCTTTGTGCTCATCGTGGTTTTGATGATAGCTACGGCTACATCGTGGATTGACGTTGACTGAGGTCACGTTGTGGATTATTTGCGATTAAGTTCGCGTGGACGGCATTTGTTGCCTTATTGGAGTAAAAAGGAGAGGGTGATTTAATAATCCCCTGGTGTGTGGTAGGCTGGATACGGGGGTGTGTAGAGGATGGACCCTAATTTGGGTTGGGCTTTATAATTGCATAATTTTGTATGTGAATATGTGTGGAAATGGGCCAAGCCCAATATGATATGTGGATTAATGTGGTTATGGGCCAAGCCCAATATGTGGACTCATGTGGTTAAGTTATCTTATTATCTGATATGTGATATGGTTATGGGCCAAGCCCAATATGTGAACTCTATGTGATGTGGATATGGGCCAAGCCCAATAAGTGAAATTATGTGAATAATGTTGCATTAATATCGATATATGGTTAATATGTGGTTAACATGTGGGTGGAATTCGGTGGATTAATTACACACCGAGTCATTAGACTCACCCAATTTTATCAAACCTTACGGTGATGTGCGATGCTCTGACCGGGTTGGAGTGGATACAAGGTGGCCCATGCGTAAATGGATTCTCTTTATACAATTTATGTTTCAAGATTTAAAGCATTTAATTTTTGTAATAAGGGCCATTTAAGTATTTAAGGACTTTTATTATGTTTTAAGTTGGATTGTCGATTATATTATTATTTGAAAATGTTTTATTTTAAACAATTTAATTTTATTTGGAACTTTAATTACACAATGATTTTGTAAAGACAACAAATTTTATGTTTTTAACTTTAAGACAAAAGTTTTTCAAGCGTTTTTCAGTGGCATTTCAAATTCGGTCATAACAAATGGGTCGGGTTTGGGTGTTATATATATATATATATATATAACATAAAAGCAGTTATGAAATTAACAAATAACAAAATTTATTATATTAAAAAACATTATATTAGCAAGATTCTTAACAACTTTTAGAGGGGTGAATTAAATCTATGATCTTTCAAGGGCACTATAGGTCTTAGTATTGATGAAGGAAGTTATGCACTTCTATCAATGTTCTCATTGGGATGCAACTAAATCGATTAGAACCGGTTTCCATGTAGCACAACTTTACATTTACACTTAATAACCTAGGTTATATACATACAACTAAGTTATATACAAATTTCAACTAAGTTATATACAAATCAGATTAATAATTTTAATAACTTAATAATATCAAATTTCAACTTAGTTATATACATACAACTAAGTTATGCCTAAAAGTAACCTAGGTTTACAGCTTTCAAACTTAATAAGAAGAAATGTATGCCAAAGATGTAATATCAAATAAAATGAACATCTAATTATATATGCAACTAGGAATAAATAGATTTCTTCACTTCATGGCCTATCAACTAGGAATAAATCTGAGACTGTAAGAGCATCTAATGATATCGGCATGTCGAAGTGATTTTGATAAACCATAGAATCAATACATAATCGAAACTGTAAATAATGATATTCAAATACCTGGGGTTTGATTTCGGTTCTTGTCCAAATCTCAAATTCTTTCTAGTCGTCAAACCTATCGAAGAAAGATTAAGAAGGTAAACAAAAGAAAAAACAGAATGATATAAATAAAAAACCCTAAATCAAAAAACTATCTGTTTACAAATTAAAAGAAAGTGTTACCTTTAAGAAACTTGTTTGATAAAGGGAGAAAATACTGAAACTCCTATTCGGCGAGAATAACCATGAAACCGCAAAAAAAAAAAAAACCCAAATTAGGCTTCTTACTGGGAAATTTGGGATTAATAATTTTGAGTTTGCGGAGGGAGACTAATTGGGAGACGATAGGGGAAATTTGGGATTAGGGAAATTAAGTTCGGGGAAGGAAACAGATTGGGAACGATGGGGAAAATTTGGGATTAAGGAAACAGATTGGGAATGATGGTGAAAAACTTGGGAAATTCTGAGTTTGATTTTGGGGAAAAAATCGGGGTTAGATAGTGGAAAGGGATTAGGGGTTCGTTGTTTCTAAAAATTTGGGAAATGTTTTAGGATTAGGGAAAGGGATTTGGGAGAGATTTTGATGGAGGGGAATTTTTCATTCTTTTGACTTTTGTTTAGGGTTATAGCAGATGGAACAAAACGACAATGTTTTGCAATAAAACTGAATCCCATTTGGCGTTTTATATAAAACGCCACTAAAATAAATGACAAAACGAAGTCGCTTTTGTAAATGCCTATAAAACTCAAGAGAATAAAGGCGCTTTTGTAAGCATTACTATATTCGCAGCATTTTAAAATAAAACGCCAAGAAACCAGAAGCCTCTGCGGCGTTTTTCTATAAAACGCCACTAAAATCAAATAACAAAACGAAGTCATTTGGTAAACGCCTCCAAAATCTAAGCCGAATAACGGCGCCGTTTTGCAAACAGTTAATATATTTGCGGCATTTTTACTTAAAACGCCAGTAAAACACAACATTTTGCGGCGTTTTACTTATAAACGCCACTAAAATCAAATAGTAAAACGAAGTCGTTTATGTAAATGCCTCAACAAACTAAGCAGAATAACGTCGCTGTTTTGTAAACATATAATATATTCGCGGTGTTTTAATATAAAACGCCAGTAAAACACAAGCTTTTGTGGCATTTTTTGAAAAACGCTACTATAAACAAATAAAACACATCATTTTCTGCCGTTTTGGATGTAACGCTACTAAACATAAGCTTCAAAGCGCTGTTCCAAGTTTCCCATATATTACCTGCGCTTTTAATAAAACGCCACTATTCTAACTTATTATTATTTTTTAATTTATTTATAAATATTTTATAGTTTTGTATATATTTTATAAAAATTAAACATTCAAATATACATACATATATTTTTTGTAAGTTTTTTAGGTTTTTTATTTTTTACGCTTTTAATAATAAATATCAAATTAACAGAATTAAACCCTAAACCCTAAACCCTAAACACTAAAATCCTAAAACCCTAAGACCCTAAACCTTAAAACCCTAAGACCCTAAACTCTAGAATCCTAGACTTTAAACCCTACATTCCAAATCATATACCTTAAACCCTAAACCCTAAAACTCTAAACCCTAAACCTTAAACCTTAAACCTTAAACCCTAAACCCTAAACCCTATATCATAACTCCTAAACTATCATCCCCTAACCCCTAACCCTTAACCATTAACCCTTAACCATTAACCCTTAAACACATAAAACCCTAAACTTTAAACCACAAACTATACACCATAATCCCTAAACATTTAAAATAGTAACACTTAATTAACCTTACACCTTAAATTGTACATGCTACACCATAAACCCTAAACTATAATGATAATTAATTTGATATAATAAAATTAATATACCTATTTTACAATTATGTAAGAAATTATTTAATATATAAATTAACAGAGACTAATTACTCTAAACCCTAAACCTCTATCCTATATATCTCATAAACCCTAAATCACACAACATAAACCCCTAACCCCTAACTCTTAGCCATTAACCCATGAAACCCTAAACTTAATTTAAACCACAAACTACACGCCATAATCCCTAAACATTTAAAATAGTAACTACTAAATCTTACACCGTAAATTATATATGCTAAATCATAAACCTTAAACTATAATGATAATTAATTTAATATATTACAATTAATATATCTATTTTACAATTATGTAAGGTCCCCTAACCCTTAACCCATGAAACCTTTAATATCAATCATATATACCCAATAAAACTTTAACATTATTTGCGGCGTTTTCCCAAAAGCTACCGCTAATGCTCAGACTTTTAGCGGCGTTTTCCCAAAAGCGCCGCTAATTTTCAGACTTTTAGCGGCATTTCCAAAAGCACCGCTAATGTTGATTTTTAGCGGCGTTTACAAATAAACGCCGCCATATCTCATTTTTAGCGTTTATTACCAAAACGCCGCTATTGATCTTTTTTTTGCGGTGTTTCTTTTCAAACGCCACTAATGTATAATATTTGCGGCGTTTTTATTTAAAACGCCACTAAAAACGCCACTAAAAGTATGTTTTGGTGTAGTGATATATGTCTTCTGTGCCAAAATCTTTTCCTGTTGCAATCTATTTTTATCTTAAAAGTACATGTATACTAAACATGTTCAATACATTCATATCAAATACTTACCTATATGTATCCAAACATATATTTAAAGCCATGTGACTTAAGTTCCATTTATGTAGGACAACAAGATAAATTCTGTTTTATATATAACTATGTGATAGAAAATAGCGAGCTCATTATTTTGGTGAACTAAAAATATGAACAATGTAATAGTCCAATTTTGCAGGCCTATCATTGCTTTCAGTTTGTTCAAGCTTCCATCAGCATTATGCTTGGCTCAAAACATCCATTTCACCCCCAATGACTTTCTTGCTTGCTGGTCTCTCAACTAGCTGCCAGGTTTGATTATTCTCAATCATACAGATTTCATCAGCCATTGCCTGTTTCCAGCCTTGTTAAGCTTTAGCCTCTTCAAAACAACTTGGTTCAACTGTAGCCACTTGAGCTCTTTCATAAATCTCAGCCAATGGTCTAGTGCTTCTGACTGGTTCATCATCAATGTCTTGTTTAGGACCATTTTGATCAGCTTCAGTCTGATCAATCATAAGATCTTCAACAACAACCTCTGATTCATTCTTTTCCAATTCCAGGCTGATTTTTCATCGAATACAACATCCCTGCTCCCAAGAACTTTGTTGGATGAAGGACCCAAGATCCTATAGCCCTTCTTGATACTACTATAGCCCACCAGGATACTAGGTTGAGCTTTCTTAGCCAACTTGTCCCTCTTGATAGTAGGAACATGTGCATAACAGATGCAGCCAAAGACACTCAAGTGAGCCAATGATGGTTTGAACCAAACCAAGCCTCGAATGGAGTTTTCTAAACCAAAGCCTTGGTTGGGAGCCTGTTTTGGAGGTATATAGCAGTATTAACTGCCTCAGCCCACAAGGTTTTGGGCAAATTCTCTCAAACAATAGGCATCTGGCCATATCCATTAGGCTTCTGTTCTTCCTTTGACTTACACCATTTTGTTGAGGTGTGTAGGTATTGGTTAGCTAGTGTTTGATTCCTACTTCATCAAAAAAGATTGAAACTAAGCTGAGGTGTACTCAGTTCCATTATCAGATCTCAGAGTCTTGAGCTTGCATCCTGATTCTGTTTCTGTTACAATCTTGAACTTTCAAAACACAGAGGCTACCTCATACTTATGCCGGACAAAGTAGATCCAGCAATACCTCGAGGAGTCATCAATGAAAAGGATAAAATAACCACTGCCATTCAAAGACAATGTCTTCATAGGGCCACACACATCAGTGTGGACTAGTTGCAATCTTTCAGAGGCTCTTTAGGCTTTGTTTGCAGGGAATGGAAGTCTGACTTGCTTTTCTAGCTGACATACTTCACAAACCTCCTCTTTCTCAACTGAATCTGCAAAGTTTTCAACCAGGTCTTTTTGGTTAGTTGAGCCATTGATTTGTAGTTGGCATGACCAAGTCTCTTGTGCCATAGCTTGGATTCATTTGAAGCAGTTGTTTAGGCACTGTCTAAGCATTTGTTCCAGTCTACAACAAAGCTTTTGTCAGCCATGGTTACTGACATGAGCTTGGATCCATTTCTAGCAACTGAGCTATACTGAGCAGATTTCTATCAATTTTAGGCACTAACTGGACATTTGAAATAAGTTTAGTACCTGTAAGAGTGTCAATAAACAAATCTCCTTTGCCTTTAGCTTTGATGAAGTGTCTATTTCCAACCTTCACCCTTGTTTTGAAGCTTCTGTCAATTGACTTAAAGATGGCAGCATTATGAGCCATGTGGTTTGTGCAACCACTGTCTATTAGCCATCCTTTTGTGGCTTTTCTTTAGCAGCTGAGCAAGAAACTGAAAAGACTTGCTATTCTTGGTCACTGCCCTCTTCTACTACTTGAGCTTCAGCTCTTAGCTATTGAGATTGCTTTTGTCTCTGCTTGCCTTTGTTTCTGCAGACTTTCTTAGCATGGCCCATCCTTTTGCAGAATTTGCACTACACATCAGGCCTGAACCAACATACCTTCTATAGTGTGGGTAGGGTGGATCCTTCTTACACCATCTGCTCTAAGCTTGTTTTTCCAGGTTTTCTTCCCTTTGTATGCAGAGGAGCTTGAGGCTGGTCTGCTTTTGGCTTGGAAGGCACCTTCTTGATGCTCCTCCAGTCTGCTGGCTCTCCTTTGCACTTGAACATAAAGAGCATTAATCAGCTCTGTCAATGAGATGCTAGTCAGGTCCCTCGAGTATTCAAGGGATGATATCTTTGCCTCATACTTTTCAAGCAAGGTTGAGATCACATTCTCCATAATTCTTGCTTCACTGAACTATTCTTCAAGCAGTCTGATGCTGTTCACTACAGCCATAATTCTGTCTGAGTATTGCTTTATAGTTTCTTCCTCCTTCATCTTCAAGTTTTCAAAACCCCTTCTCAAATTTAGTAACTGTTGTTGCCTTGTTCTTTCAGTCCCTTAGAACTCCTTTAGCTTATCCCAGGCCTGTTTTGGTGACTTACAAGCTATGATTCTTGTGAAAATCACATCAGACACACTATTTTGGATACAAGACGTGGCTTTGTGCCTTTTGGTTCTTTCATCTACATGTTGTTTGATCTGAGCCATTGTTGGATTGGCTCTTAGAGGTGCTGGTTCAACATCTGAGTTGACAACCTCCCATAAATCGAATGCCAACAGGTAGGTCTTCATTTTAACTACCCAAATGTGGTAGCCCTTTCCATTGAAGATTAGTGGTGCAGCAGGTGAAAAACTTGAGGAAGACATGGTTTTAAGGAATGAAAAATAATAGGTCCACTAAGAATTGAGCTCTAGATACCAATTGTTGGGTTTTTAACAAAGATGAATGAAGGTTACTCTGAAACTTGAGCAACAATGATGTATGTTTGCTAGAGAAAATAAACAGAATCGGGCTTGGAGAGAAAAAAATGAAACACAAAGAAAAGATAGAGTATTTTGATGATGTACACAACTACCTACTACCACTAATTACATTGAAACTTGTAAAATGTAACTTGTACACTTTAACAAAGCTGATTTATCAGCTCAAACACTATCTATTATATTAAATATGTTACCTACATAGTTCAAATCTGACTAGGTTACAAAACATTACTTATAGTAACAAAATGAAACTGAAATTGAACAGCTGCATCAACTTCATCAGCTGCATGCACTTCATCCGGTAATATTACAACTGCTTGATCTTTTTGTAGCTGCATGTACTTCATCCATAAATGTTACAGTAGCTTGATCTTCCAACTTGATTTTCAACACTTCATCCGCATGACTTGTTCTGCATGGTCTGCTCCTTATGTGCTGCATGCAAGCCAACTTCAACAGCAACTGACCATTGGTAGATATGTTGATGACTTCGAGGTTACCATTGCCTAAGAACGCTTTGTTGGGTATTTAACTGGTGTTACATGTGACGAGAAACTGTGTAGTGATGTTGCAATCACCGCCGATACCAAACGGGCATGGGATAATAACATCCTCGCAAAGGGCTTTGGCAGCCGGGTTTTGCCACCGCTGGTGTTGAAGCTTTTATCGTCAATATAACATTAAGGAAGATCATCAGCTACATAAGTAGTATTGATTTGATCAAACCCATCGCCGTATTTCCTAGATTATACGTAGAGATGGATCGATGCTAATTTAGTTCCACGGTGACCAGGCATTAAAAAAAGATTCATATGCCGGCTTGTTTGATTTGTAGTAAATCAAATTTGGGACGCGTTCTGCAAAGCAAAATGCCGATAACTAACATCTTTCCCTTAGAAATTTCGGTGTTGAGGTCAGCGGTAATTGGTTTGAACTTGTGATTTTTGTATTACAGAAAGTAAATTTTTTATGTGATGCTTATACATTAAATAAAATAAAATGTTCAATTTTTATTTAATAAATCATAGGATATATCGTGAGTAAGAACACCGCGGATCATTAGATGTTGAACCATCTCTTTCAAAAAAAAAAAAAAATTAAATAAATGATAAATTAATTCTTATAGTTATATATTTTAAGTAATTTATGTAATATTTTAAGTTATTATCATTCAATTTGTGATATTATATTGCTAACAACCCTTTTTAAAATATAAATTTATATAAAACAAGCTAGTGTTTATGGATTATCATACACGTGCTCATATACTATTTTTTACTTGGCAATTTAGACACATAAGAATAGAAGCAGATCAATAATCAACACCCAAACTCACGATGGAATAAGCAATGAAATGAACCCTTCACCAGGCTGTGTTTCACACCCTCAACACTTCCACCACATCCATTAACGCTCTCCCTCTCATCTACTAAAAACTTATATTACTCTCATATATTTGATATAGATATACTTAAATCTTTTCTATGTATTTTAAAGTTATTAATTTGGAGATCCACCTATCCCTAATTTCGGGATGAAAATCCCTTGCTGCCATTTGATGCCGCATTTGTGCCCCTTAATAAAGTAATGCTAAGTTCTCTCTCTTTTCTTTGTAACAGTTCATAGGCGGAGTCAAAATCATGAAGTTAAAGTTTTTGTCTATTTGGTTTATTTAGATTTAATTTTGTTTGCTTTTTTTATTGTATTTTTATTTTTGTTTAACTTTTATTATTTTATATTCAAGCTTAATTCCCATTTTCTTTAATTTCATAGACTTGTACAAATCTTGGTCAAAAGAATTTATAGAATTGATTAATATAATCTCTGAACTATTGGCCTACTCTTTATACTACAAATTTAATTTTGATTTTAGGTGTAAAAAAATATTTTTGGTGGATTCGACATCCATCAAATTTTAGATCTATTGTCGGGGGCTGGCACTAACTAAATTTGTGTTTTCTTTATGACTAAATTTGGACGTGCAGGCCACTCAAGCATACTCTAGAAGTAGAGAAAATTGTTCGTACTTCAGAAATAGTAATAAATAAAAAAAGAACAAAAAATTGAAGAATGATCGAATGTGTTATGTTATGCCTATGAATTATCAACTGTTTTGGTTTATACCTAATTACCGAATAAGAATACAAGAGATAAATGTATCTTACATGGAAAGTAAATTTAATAATATTGCTAATATTGTCCGGTGTATTGACGCAAGAAATACTATGCCAATCATGGTATGTGGCGTATTACACTCGGTCATGTGGTAGATGTGTGTCTTATTTTGAAAAATGATTATCAAGAACAATTTAGCACTATTGGAAGCTTTCTTGGACCACCTCAAAGAAGATACAACTCATTCTCCAATGCATACAATTTTATGTGGAGAGATCTCCTCGATTTAGGCTATGGAATGGGACCCCTGTCCAATCCATATTATGAGCCTAGTCCACCAAGGCGACAACCATTATCCTCAAGTTTCTCTTTAGAAGACGTTGTAAATGCCCTTATTGCTAACACTCTTAAATTCCAACTGGAAAGAAGAGCAAGTAGGGAGAAACTGGAGAACTCAATGAGTCAACTTGAAACACCCCTTACCCGTATTCAACACCGGAACCGGGTACGAGGCATTAACGGACTTAATTCACTTGAACATACAACTCTGGGTTATCATATTTCATTCCAATTTAAAACTTTTCATTCACATCCGTAACATTCTTATTATGGACCTACGAGGCCTTAAACATGCAAACGGAGGGCCTCAAAATCAAACCGAGAACTTTTATAAACTTAGAAAAAATTTTCCTTAACAGAGCCGCATGCCCGTGTGAAATGGGACACACCAGTGTGGGCAGTCCAAGTGGTCTCACACGCCAATGTCCTTAGCCCGTATGGGATTTATTTTCTCTTCGAACCTACAGGGGTTTTCACACGATCAGTCACACGCCTGTGTCCTTGGCCTGTGTCCTTGGCCCGTGTCCTCCACACGGCCTAGACACGCTCGTGTCATCACCTGTGTGTGAAAACCTGGGTATTCTATTTGTGACATTAGCAAGAAATAAGGGGCACACGACCTAGGCACACGCCCGTGTGTCTAGCCCGTGGTCGACACTAACTTGCATCACTAATATGCAGGGGACACATGGCCTGGTCACACACCCATGGGACTGACTGTGCGTCACACACGGCCTAGACACACGCCCGTGTGCCTACCCGTGTGGATAAGAACAAGGCTATTTGCCAAGCTCTTTTTATCACCCTATCTCATATAACATTAATCACATTCAACCATTTACCAAGCAACTCAATCATGCATCATACACTTCCATGAATAACCTCATCTTTTCATAAATATAATGATAATGAGCCATTAAATATGGCCATTTACAAAAGTGTTCATCTTTAAAAGAGCCTATACACTTGGCCAAAATAATAAAACATTTCACTATGTCTAGCCCCTATACATGCCATACTCAAAATGCCAAGTCTAATATACCAAGATGAGTTGATATTGTGGATGATCTTCAAATTATCTTCAAATCCCGAGCCGGCTCTTTGACACTATAAAACAAGGGAAAAGAAAGGGAGTAAGCTTTAAGCTTAGTAAGTTTACATCAAACAATAAGCATCATAACATATGCTAATCAATCAATAACAACACATAATAAGCAAGAACTAATAGCATTTCCATAATCATGCTTACTCATCTCATCTCTTACCACATCCCAATCACATAATAATTATATTGCTCACAATTACTTGTACACATTCCCTACACTCATCACCAAAAAGCAACATGAAACATTTACTTATATAATTTCTCGATGAACCCTTCAGAATAATACCATGTACAGGTAGTTTCGCACACAGCCCACCATTAATCAATAATAGGGTGGTATCGCACATAGCCCACCAACAAGAATAATTAAGGTGGTTTCGCACATAGCTCACCAAATGATAATGTAAATGATGGTATCGCTCACAGCCCATCGTGAATAAGTAATAAGGTGGTATCGCACACAACCCACCAAAAATTACATAATTACGGATATTTCCACATTTCTATTCCGAGGTTCATTCGAGAATTACTCATTTTCTATCATTTCCAATCAATCTCACCAATAAGTATTTACATCCATATAATGCATCAATAGGTAACAACATATGTATTAAAGATGTATTGTTTACACATAAACTTACCTTAGTGCAAAATGCGTTAATCGACGATTTAGTTCGTAACCTTGCCTTTTCCTCGGTCAAGGTTATTTCCACGCTCTTTTTGATCTATAATAATAAAAATTCACTCATTCAATCACTTTATAATTCATGATACATCAAAATTTCTATTTAGGCAAAAAGACCATTTTGCCCTTACATTTTGGCAAAATTATGATTTTGCCCTTAAGCTCGTAAATTAATTTTCATCACATTTTCTCATTAAACAAGCCCAGATGAACATTTATTTCTTTTAAAATAACTCACAAAACCACTTATTTCATGCATTTATTGCTAAACTACAACTTTTACAACTATGTCCATTTAGGTGTTTTCATGATAACACCTTTCACAAAAGTTGTTTCTCAACCTACTAACATTCATTTTCTTCCACAAAAGCTCAGAAAAAAACATGAATATACTCATGAAAAGTCCCTAAACTTTCAACCATATTGCAAATTAGTCCCCTCATCAGCTAACTTAAGCTTTGGGGATTTCAAAAGTACAAAAATTATCAAGAAAGAACCCTAGAACCACTTACTTGTAAGAGAGAAGCTTGGCTGAAAGTTTGGACTCCAAAATCCTTTAATTTCCTTCAATTTTCAGTGGAGAAGAAGCATGAATAGTGAAAATATGATATCTCTTCTTTTTAGCTTATTTTATTTATTTTTATCACTTAATTTCACCAAATTTAACAAAAAATTTAACGTCATTGTCTCTATGGTCGGGCAACACACCCTTAATGGCCTAATTACACTTTAAGGACCTCCAGTTTAATATTCTATGACTATTAGACACCTCTACCTTGTATAATAGAACTTTATCACTTTATGCGATTTAGTCCTTTTTCATAATTAAGCACACAATTGCTAAAATTAAAGCATCAAAATTTTCATACATCCTTATCAACATGCTAAAACATATAGAATAATATCAAAATAATTTTCTTCAACCTCGAATTAGCGATCCCGAAACCATTATTCTGATTAGCCTCAAAATCAGACTGTTACACAACTTGCCATCTTAAGGGGTGAATTGGATTCTCAAAAAAGTTTTCAATTTAAACAAAACCTAACCCGAGCCAAAACTTGAGTTCAATGACTCTTAGAAGCAAAATTATTCTAGAGCCCTATCCTAGTAAAAATCATGGACAAGACTTGTGAAAGGAAAAACAAGATGACAATCCACAAGCAAAAGTAGAACCAACACCTCCCAAACCAATGGCGATTCCACCTCTTTTTCTTGGAAGGCTAGTGAGAAGCAAGAGAGAAAAAGACGATGAAGAAGCCCTTAAGATTTTTTGCAAAGTCGAGGTAAAGGTTCCACTAATGGATGCTATAAAACAAATACCTCATTTTGCAAAAAATTGAAGGAATTTTTCTCTAGCAAAAAGAAATGAACCAATTTCAAAAGGGTATGTATAAGGGAGAATGTATCCGCTTATCCAAAGAAAAAAGAAAATAACCCCCAAAAGAAGAAGCGTCCAGTAGAAAGCCAAAAAGAAAAATAAAACAACTAATTAGAATAAATTATTATTAAGAAATATTAACTTAAAACAAAACAAAATAAATTGCCTCTCCAAAACACGCACCCAAAGACTCGAACCCCAAACCTTGAGATTCACTAACACTCACTCAACCACAAAACCAGCAGGCCTATTTTGTCTCTTACATGCAAGACTAGACAAAAAAGCACACCTTTCTCTCAAACCCTAATCACTAACATTAGAACTTCTAACCCTCAAAATCTGGGGTGTTACAGTTGTTGCATACCGACAAACAACTGGTTGCATAACATTGTTTTGGTAACCTTCCACCCGAGAAAAGGTGTAATAGCCCGATTTAGACCCTAGTCAGAACAGTGGTTTCGAGACTACAAATCTGATGTTAAAATAATATTTTAATGTTATCTTTGATGTTGATTCTATGTGACATAGTCTGTGTGAAAATTTTGTGTGATAATTTTGTCGATTGTGTGTCGAATTAAGAGAAAAGACTTAATCGCGTAAAGAGTAAAAACTATGTGCTGATTTAGAAGTACCTAAGTGTTGTTGTCTTCATAATAGGATGGCCTTAAGAGGCAATTAATCCATTATTAAAGATAGTGGATGGCTAAATGACATATTAGCCTTAATATATATTTGTCTTATATGTTTAATGAAAGGATAATGTAGTAATTAGATTAATAATATGATTATCAAACAAAAAAAGATGAAAATAAGATGAATATGTTCATCTTTTTCCACCGAAAACAAAAAAGAGAAGAAGGAGGAAAAGCTTTGTGATATTTGGTCATTGTTCATCTTGATTGAGGTATGATTTTGAGTCGATTTTTGATAATTTCTACATTTTTGTAATCGTTGCTTTGTGCTCTAGCTAACCCATGCTTAAATTTTTTAAATTAGTGATGAATGTGAGATATGCCATTGATGAATATGTGATCTTTGTGATGCTAGTTAGTGAAATATGAAAACTTGGTGTTCGATTAACATAGTTTGTATTGAAATTTTTAGTGAAATTGAGTATTTTGGACTTAATTGAGAAAATGAGAAATTGAAGGGTTAAATTGTGAAATAAATGAAATGTATGAGCTTGTATTAGCATGGGAAGAATTCAGCTAGCATATGTGTTTTGAAATTTTGTGTATTTGATGATTTTGTGAAATAGGGACTAAAGTGTCGAAATGTGAAAATGTGAGGGCTATTTTGTAAAATGCCCTAAATGTGTGTATGTGGACTAAATTGAATGAATTGGTGATTGAATGGATTGAATTTAAATATGTATAGACCAAGAAAGAAGAGGTTCGGATCGAGATCGAGGCAAAGATAAAGTGCTCGATTAATCGACTATTTTGATAGTTCGACGTCCGAGGTAAGTTCGAACATAATACATGTATTTAGTTACATTTAATGCTATGAAATGAATGGTATGAATATATTGAAATGTAAATGCTATGTGAGAGCTTGAGTTGTATGGCACTAAGTATGCGTATTCTAAAAGGTGACTGAGATGATTGGCACTATGTGTGCGAAATAATATAAGTTTTAGCTTTGTGGTAGGAACTGTGTGTACGATACCGATTTAAGATCGGTTTGATATGGATGCACTAAGTGTGCGATGTTAATTAAGTTTCGGATAACTATTTGGACACTAAGTGTGAGATTGAATTGAAAAAGAGATAAAAGTCGATCGAGAGGAAATAGTGAGATTGAGTAGCAAATGTAATTGACAACTAAGTGTTGAATAAGGTACGTTCAGAACCTATGTGGTTGATGAATCTATAAACGAGATCATGAAATGTTAAATGAGTATATTAGCTTTGGATGGTGTTATATATATCTATGTAAATGTGAAATAAATCTATGTGATGATTTTGTTTTGGTTTAATGTGTACTGTTACGAACTTACTAAGCTTTGGAAAGCTTACTGTGTGATTTGTTTCTCTGCTTTGTAGTGTCAGTAAAGCTAGCTCGGAGCAGGGATGGTCAGCATCTCAATCACACTATCGGCAATCTATTTTGGGTACTTTTGGAAAGATGTACATAGTTGAAATATGGCATGTATAGGCTAGTTATTTTGAAACATATTTGAGATGTGTAAATAGCCATGTGATGTGGCTAGATATATGTTGGCTTTAAGCATAAATGACTTTTATATATGATGCATATTTTGGTATGGCTTGTGGGTAAAGAGAATGACTTATGAATGGTAAACTTTGTGATGGTATGGTGCTAGTATGATTTAGTGAATTTGGGAATGAATCATGTTTGGTATTGAATGTGTTCAAGTTGTGAATGTTAGTTTCTAAGTTGACATGTTTAGAAATAAGACTATATGAGATGGTATGTCAATCATTTGATATGAATTAGTTGCCAAATTGTGGGTAGAATTATGCCTAAATGTGCTTGTAGGATGGACCCTTGTGTGGGTGGTAAAATGGCCTTGCAAATGGCCTATTTTGTCACATGATTATGGCACACGGACGTGCCTATTGACCGTGGGGCTAAGTCAGTAGCTAGCTAAGAGTACACGGCCTTGGCACACGGACGTGCCTGGTAGTCATGTGTTTTCAACAGGATTGACCACGGCCAAAGTACAAGGGCGTGCTTGGTGGCTGTGGAGCCAATTCAGAATTAACACGACCAAGGTACACGGGCGTGCTTGGTGGCCGTGGAGTAAAGTCAGGTTTAATCATAGAGAAGACACACGGGGGTGTCCGACAGCCGTGGGAGGCGCACGGCCTACCTACACTGGCGTGTAACCCCTAAAATTTTAAAAAATTTTAAATTTCCTAAAATTTTGTATGTGTTCTGATTTAGTCCCGACTCATTTCTAATATGTGTTTAAGGTCTCGACGACCTCAATAAGGGACTATATTCTTGTGATTAGATATGTTTGATTAATGTTTGACTTTGTGTCGTGAAATGGTAGTCAAACATTCTGAATGTTTGGTAATGCCTCTTAACCTTATTTTGGTGACGGTCTCGGGTTAGGAGTGTTACATTTTATTGGTGTTAGAGCTACGGTTTAGTCGATTCTCAGACTAACGTAGTGCGTGTGAGTCTAGCTATACAAGCCATATATGAAATTGCGACAGGGTGATGAATTCTAACAGTTAAAAATGTGTTTTCATATAGTAATGGATCTCGATCGAGTAGTTGTTGACGATGTAGAAAGTAACGCGCCTACTCCCGCTCAAGGGACAGCACCGGCCACATCTAGGCCGAATGATAGTGGTGAGGGAGGAAAGGCTAAGGAAGCTTTCTTTCAAATGATGATCGAGTGGTTTTCGGAGTTCGTTCGAATGAATTGACTGCTCCACAACCTCCACCCCCACAAGAACCTATTGTGCCACAAGTTACAGTTCTGATCAGATTGAATAAACCTCCTGTGGACAAGATCCGAAAGTACGGGGCTAAGAGTTTATGGCCACATTTGTTGACAATGCTGAGTGAGCTGAGTTTTGGCTCGAGAATACCCTTCGAGTATTTGATGAGATGTTGTTGGCTCCGGACGAATGTATAAATTGTGATGTTTCGTTGTTGATGGATACGACTTATAATTGGTGGAAGACATTGATATCTGTGGTTCCAAGAGAGAGAATCACTTGGGATTTTTTCAAGCCTAGTTTAAAAAGAAGTATATCAATCAATGATTTATTTTTCAAAACGTAAAGAGTTTTTAGAGCTAAAATAGGGTCGTTTGTTCGTTACTGAGTATGAGCGAGAATTCATAAGATTGAGTCAATACGCGAGAGAATGTGTTTCGATGAAGCTACTATGTGCAAACACTTCATAGAGGGATTGAATAAAGACATTAAATTGTTGGTTGGGATACTTGATATAAATGAATTTGTTGTATTAGTTGAAAGAGCATGCAAAGCTGAGGAGCTCTGAAGAAAAGAAGAAAGCTGATTCTGAAGCTCATGATGAAAGAAGAAGATCGATGAGTAAGTTTTCTCAACCTTCTACAAAGAGATTTAGAAATGTAAGCAATCATTCAAATGCTTCGTTTGGACATCCAAGTAGAGATCGTTCGAGATAAAGTGTTGGTTCGCAAACTCAAGCTCCGATTGAATCAAGTATTGGCAACATTAAGAGTAATAAACTTGAGTGCAGACAGTGTGGAAGACGACATGTGGGAGAATATTGAGGCATGTACAACAATAGAGCTTGTTATAAATGTGGATCCCAAGACCATTTTATTCGAGATTGCCCAAAGATGGTCTAAGAGGAAAATGTTCAGAATGTGAGATCAAGTAATGTATCAACTAGGGGTAGACCACCCAAAAATGTAGAGAATGTGAGTGGAAGTCAAAGAGGGACTACTGACACAGCTGTGAGGTTAGAAGCGAGAGCACCTGCCCGAGCTTATGCTATACGTGCACGAAAGGAAGCATCATCTCCAAACGTCAACACCAGTACTTTAACTTTATTTGATACTAATGTCATGCATTGATAGATCCAGGATCTACTCATTCATATGTATGTGTGAATCTAGTATCAAGTAAGACTCTACCTGTTGAGTCTACTGAGTTTGTGATTAGAGTATCGAATCCCTTAGGCAAGTGTGTCTTGGTGAATAAGGTGTGCAAGGATTGTCCATTGATGTTTCGGTATGTTTATTTTTCAGTTAATTTAATGTTACTACCATTCGATGAGTTTGACATAATTCTGGGTATGGATTGGCTTACTCTGCATAATGCCATCTTGAATTGTAAAAGAAAAAGTATTGAGTTGAAAAGTCAGAATGGTGAGATAGTTTGAATTGAATCCAGTGATATGAAAGGATTACCAGCTGTTGTATCTGGGATGAAAGCTATGAACTATGTGAGAAAGGGTTGTGAAGCTTATTTGGCATATGTGATTGATACAAAAGTGTCGGAAAAGAAAGTTGGATCTATACTTGTGGTATGTGAGTTTCCAAATGTGTTTCCTGAAGAGTTACCAGGATTACCTCCAATTCAAGAAGTTGAATTTGGTATTGAATTAGTGCCGGGGACCACTCCTATTTCGATAGCTCTGTACAGAATTACACCAACAGATTGAAAGAGTTAAAGTCTCAGTTGTAAGAGTTGACTGACAGAGGATTTGCACGACCAAGTTTCTCACCCTAGGGAGCTCCTGTGTTATTTGTGAAATAGAAAGATGGAACTATGAGAATGTGTATTGATTATCGACAGTTGAACAAAGTGACGATAAAGAACAAATATTCGTTGCCTCGTATTGATGATTTGTTTGATCAGCTGAAAGGAGGTACAATGTTTTCAAAGATAGATTTGAGATCAGGCTACTACTAGTTAAGAGTTAAAGAATCTGATGTGCCGAAAACTACTTTCAGAATGAGGTACAGACATTATGAATTCTTAGTGATGCCTTTCGGACTAACAAATGCTCCTGCAGTGTTTATGGATCTGATGAATTAGATATTCAGACCATATTTGGATCGATTTGTAGTGGTGTTCATTGATGATATTTTAATCTATTCGTGTGATGAGACACAGCGTGCCGAGCATTTGAGAACCGTGCTACAAACCCTGCGTGAGAAATAATTGTATGCAAAGTTTAGCAAATATGAATTTTGGTTACGTGAGGTTGGTTTTCTCTGACATATTATATCAGCTGCGGGAATAAGAGTTGATCTGAGTAAAATTTCTGCTATTTTGGAATGGAAACCTCCGAGAAATGTGTCTAAAGTCCATAGTTTTTTAAGACTAGCGGGATATTATAGACGGTTTGTGAAAGGTTTCTCAATGATTGCGACTCCGTTGACAAAGTTCCTACAGAAAGATGTTAAATTTGAGTGGTTAGAAAAGTGCCAGTAGAGTTTTGAGTAGTTGAAAGTGTTGTTGACAAAGGCACCAGTGTTAGTTCAACCTGAATTGGGCAAAGAATTTATAGTTTATAGTGATGTATCGTTGAATGGTTTGGGCTGTGTGCTGATGCAAGAAGGGAAAGTCATTGCTTACGCTTCGAGACAGTTAAAGCCGCATGAAAAGAATTACCCAACGCATGATCTTGAATTGGCTGTGATTGTGTTTGCATTGAAGATTTGGCATCACTATCTGTTTGGGGAGAAATGTCACATCTATACTGATCATAAAAGTTTAAAGTACTTGATGACTCAGAAAGACTTGAATTTGCGATAGAGAAGATGGTTAGAATTGTTGAAAGACTACGAACTTGTGATAGATTACCACCCGGGTAAAGCTAATGTTGTAGTTGATGCCTTGAGTTGGAAATTGTTATATGCTTTGCGAGCTATGAGTACTTAAATAGATCTGTGTGATGATAGTGCGATTATAATTGAGTTGAAAGTTAAGCCAATGTTTGTACAACAGATTTGTGATGCCCAAAAAGTGATGTTGAAATGATGGCTAAACGAATTCTGTGTGAATCGAATGTTGATTCAGAATTTCAAGTTGATAGTGATGATTGTCTGAGATTTAGAGATTGGATTTGTGTTTTGAGAAATTCAGAGTTGATCTCGATGATTTTGAATGAAGCTCACAATAGTCATTTGACTGTACATCCGGGGAGTACTAAGATGTATAATGATCTAAAATAATTCTATTGGTGGCATGGTATGAAAAGAGACATTTCTGACTTTGTGTCGAAGTGTTTAGTTTGTCAGCAAGTTAAGGCTGAACATCAAGTTTCGTCTAGTTTGTTAAAATCGATTATGATTCTTGAGTGGAAATGGGAGAGAATTACGATGGACTTTGTGTCAGGTTTGCCCTTATCTTCGATTAAAAAAGATGCAATCTGAGTGATAGTGGACAGATTAACGAAATCAGCCCATTTTGTTCCAGTGAGAACCGATTATTCTTTAGATAAGTTAGTTGAACTGTATATTGTTGAGATTGTGAGATTGCATGGAGTACCACTATCTATAGTGTCTGACAGAGATCCGAGGTTTACCTCGCGATTTTGGAGGAAATTACAAGATGCGTTAGGCACAAAATTGCATTTCAGTACTGCTTTTCTTCCGCAAACGGATGGTCAATCCGAGAGAATCATTCAGATTCTCGAAGACATGCTGAGGTGTTGCATACTTGAGTTTGAGAATACTTGGGAAAAATATTTACCGTTAATTGAATTTGCGTACAATAATAGTTTTTAATCTAGTATCAAAATGGCACCATATGAGGCTCTTTACGGTAGAAAGTGTCGAACTCCATTGTATTGGATTAAGCTGAGTGAGAATAAGATTCACGAGGTTGATCTTATAAAAGAGACTAAGCAGAAAGTGAAAGTAATTTGTGACAATTTGAAAGCGGCCTCAGATCATCAGAAATCTTATGTAGATTTGAAACGAAAAGATATTGAATTTGAGGTTGGTGATAAAGTGTTTTTGAAAGTATCTCGTGGAAGAAAATACTTCGATTTGGCCGGAAGGGCAAGCTGAGTCTGAGGTTTATCGGACCGTATGAGATTATTGAAAGAGTTGGGTTGGTTGCTTACAGATTGATGTTGCCACCTGAGTTAGAAAAGATTCATAATGTGTTTCACGTGTCGATGCTTCGACGGTACCGATCTGATCCGTCTCATGTGATTGCTCCTACTGAGGTTGAGATTTGGCCAGATTTGTCGTAAAAGGAAGAACCGATTGGAATTTTGGCACGAGAGACCAAAGAGTTGAGAAATAAGAAAATCTCTTTAGTGAAAGTATTATGGCACAAACATGGAGTGGAAGAGGCTATGTGGGAGCCTTAGAACATTATGAGAGAGCAATATCCATAACTATTCACTGGTAAGATTTTCGGGGACAAAAATCCCTAAGGGGGAAGAGTTGTAACAACTCGGTTTAGACTCTAGTCGAAATAGTGGTTTCAAGACCACAAATCTGAGGTCAAAATAATATTTTAATGTTATCTTTGGTGTTGATTCTATGTGACATAGTCTGTGTGAAAATTCTGTGTGATAATTTTATCGATTGTGTGCCAAATTAAGGGAAAGGACTTAATTGCGTAAAGAATAAAAGCTATGTGCTGAATTATAAGTACCTAAGTGTTGTTGTCTTCATAATAGGATGGCCTTAAGAGGCAATTAAGCCATTATTAAAGATAGTGGATGGCTAAATGACATATTAGCCTAAATATATACTTGTCTTATATGTTTAATGAAAGGATAATATAGTAATTAGATTAATAACATGTTTGTAAAACAAACAAAAGATGAAAATAAGATGAATATGTTCATCTTTGTCCACTGAAAACACAAAAAAAAGGAGGAAAAGCTTTGTGATATTCGATCATTGTTCATCTTGATTAAGATATGATTTTGAGTCGATTTTTGATAATTTCTACGTTTTCGTAATCATTGCTTCGTGCTCTAGCTAACCCATACTTAAATTTTTTGAATTAGTGATGAATGTGAGATATGCCATTGATGAAAATGTGATCTTTGTGATACTAGTTGATGAAATATGAAAACTTGGTGTTGGATTAACATAGTTTGTATTGGAATTTTTAGTGAAATTGAGTATTTTGGACTTAATTGAGAAAATGAGAAATTGAAAGGTTAAATTGTGAAATAAATGAAATTTATGAGCTTGTATTAGCATGGGAAGAATTTGGCTAGCATATGTGTTTTAAAATTTTGTGTATTTGATGATTTTGTGAAATAAGGACTAAAGTGTTGAAATGTGAAAATATGAGGGCTATTTTGTAAAATGCCCTAAATGTGTGTATTGGACTAAATTGAATGAATTGGTGATTGAATGGATTGAATTTAAATGTGTATAGACCAAGAAAGAAGAGGTTCGGATCGAGATCGAGATCGAGGCAAAGATAAAGTGCTCGATTAATCGACTATTTTGATAGTTCGACGTCTGAGGTAAGTTCGGACATAATACGTGTATTTAGTTACATTTAATGCTATGAAATGAATGGTATGAATATATTGAAATGTAAATGCTATGTGAGAGCTTGAGTTGTATGGCACTAAGTGTGCATATTTGGAAAGGTGACCAAGATGATTAGCACTGTGTGTGCGAAATAATGTAAGTTTCGACTTTTGGCAGGCACTGTATGTGCGATACCGATTTAAGATCGGTTTGATATGGATGCACTAAGTGTGCGATGTTAATTAAGTTTCGGCTAACTATTTGGACACTAAGTGTGCAATTGAATCGAAGAAGAGATAAAAGTTGATCAAGAGGAAATAGTGAGTATTGAGTAGCAAATGTAATCGACAACTAAGTGTTGAATAAGGAACGTTCAAAACCTATGTGGTTGATGAATCTATGAACGAGATCATGAAATGTTAAATGAGTATATTAGCTTTGGATGGTGTTATATATATATATATATATATATGTAGATGTGAAATAAATCTATGTGATGATTTTGTTTTGGTTTAATGTGTATTGTTACGAACTTACTAAGCTTTGGAAAGCTTATTGTGTGATTTGTTTCTATGCTTTACAGTGTCAGTAAAGCTAGCTCGGATCTGGGGATCATCAGCATCTCAATCACACTATCAGCAATCTATTTTGTGTACTTTTGGAAAGATGTACATAGTTGAAATATGACATGTATAGGCTAGTTATTTTGAAACATATTTGAGATGTGTAAATAGCCATGTGATGTGGCTAGATATATGTTGGCTTTAAGCATAAATGGCTTTCATATATGATGCATATTTTGGTATGGCTTTTGGGTAAAGAGAATGACTTATGAATGGTAAACTTTGTGATTGTATGATGCTAGTATGATTTAGTGAATTTGGGAATGAATCATGTTTGGTATTGAATGTGTTCAAGTTGTGAATGTTAGTTTCTAAGTTGACATGTTTAGAAATGAGACTTTATGAGATGGTATGTCAATCACTTGATATGAATTAGTTGCCAAATTGTGGGTGGAATTATGCCTAAATGTGCTTGTAGGATGGACCCTTGTGTGGGGTGGTAAAATGGCCTTGCAAATGGCCTATTTTGTCACACGATTATGGCACACCGGCGTGCCTATTGACCGTGGGGCTAAGTCAGTGGCTAGCTAAGAGTACACGGCCTTGGCACATGGACGTGCCTCGTAGCCATGTGTTTTCAACAGGATCGACCACGGCCAAAGTACAAGGGCGTGCTCGGTGGTCGTGGAGGAAAGTTAGGTTCAACCACGGGGAAGACACACGGGGGTGTCCAGCAGCCGTGGGAGGCACACGGCCTGCCTACACGGGCGTGTAACCCCTAAAATTTTGAAATGTTTTAAATTTCCTAGAATTTCTATATGTGTTTCGATTTAGTCCCGACTCCTTTCTAATACGTGTTTAAGGTCTCGAAGACCTCAATAAGGGACTATATACTTGTGATTTGATATGTTTGACTAATGTTTGACTTTGTGTCGTAAAATGGTAGTGAAATGTTCTGAATGTTTGGTAATGCCTCTTAACCTTATTCCGTCAACAGTCTCGGGTTAGGGGTGTTACAAAAGGTGTCACACCCGATTGCAGTGAACTTATTCTTGTTATTGTTTATTGAAAATTTATAAAGCTGGAGCCGGTAATATGACCAATTCCTGCATGATGTGTTGTAACAATCACATCTTGCATTCGAAAAGATGCAACTGACCATCGATAGATATGTTGATGACTTCGAGGTTACCGTTGCCTAAGAACGCTTTGTTGGGTATGTAACTAGTGTTTCATGTGATGAGAAACTGTTCAGCGATGTTGCAATCACTGCCGGTACCGAACGGGTATGGGATAATAACATCCCCGCAGCGGCTTTGGTAGCCGGGTTTTGCCACCGCTGGTGTTGAAGCTTTTACCGTCAATATAACATTAAGGAAGATCATCAGCTGCATAAGTAGTCTGATCTGATCAAACCCATCGCGGTATTTCCTAGATTATACGTAGAGATGGATCGATGCTTTAATTTAGTTCCACGTTGACCAGGCATTAAATAAAAGATTCATAGGTCGGCTTGTTTGATATGTAGAAAATCAAATTTGGGACGCGTTCTGCACAGCAAAATGCCGATAACTGACGTCTTTCCCTTAGAATTTTCGGTGTTGAGGTCAAAAATAATTGGTTTGAAGTTGTGATTTTTGTATTAAAGAAAGTAAATTTTTTATGTGACGCTTATACATTAAATAAAATAAATGTTCAATTTTTATTTAATAAATCATAGGATATAACGTGAGTAAAAACACAGCAGATCATTAGATGTTGAATCATCTCTTTAAAAAAAAATAAAAATTAAATAAATGATAAATTAATTTTCATAGTTATATATTTTAAATAATTTATGTAAAATTTTAAGTTATTATCATTCAATTTGTGATATTATATTGCTAACAACCCCTTTTTAAAATATAATTTTATATAAAACAAGCTAGTGTTTATGGATTATCATACACGTGCTCATATACTATTTTTTACTCGGCAATTTAGACACATGAGAATAGAAGCAGGTCAATAATCAACACCCAAACTCATAATGGAATAAGCAATGAAATGAACACTCCACCAGGCTGTGATTCACACCCTCAACACTTCCACAGCATCCCTTAATGCTCTCCCTCCCATCTACTAAAACCTTATATGACTCATATATTTGATATGGATATACTTAAATCTTTTCTATGTATTTTAAAGTTATTAACTTGGAGATCCACCTATCCCCAATTCCGGGATGAAAATCCCTTACTGCCATTTGATGCCGCATTCCTGCCCCTTAATAAAGTAATGCTAAGTTCTCTCTCTTTTTTTAGTAACAGTTCGTAGTCGGAGTTAGAATCATGAAGTTAAAGTTTTCGTCTATTTGGTTTATTTAGATTTAATTTTGTTTGCTTATTTTTATTGTATTTTTATTTTTGTTTAACTTTTGTTATTTTATATTCAAGCTTAATTCCCCATTTTCTTTAATTTCATAGACTTGTACAAATCTTAGTCATAAGAATTTAAAGAATTGATTAATCTAATCTCTGTACTATTGGCCTACTCTCTATACTACAAATTTAATTTTGATTTTAGGTGTAAAAAAATATTTTTGATGGATTCGACATTCATCAAAATTTAGATCTATTGTCGGGGACTGGCACTAACTAAATTTGTGTTTTCTTTATGACTAAATTTGGATGTGCAAGCCACTCAAGCATACTCTAGAAGTAGAGAAAATTGTTCGTACTTCAGAAATAGTAATAAATAATAAAAGAACAAAAAATTGAAGAATGATCGAATGTGTTATGTTATGGCTATGAATTATCAACCGTTTGGGTTTATACCTAATTACCGAATAAAAGTACAAGTGATAAATGTATTTTCCATGGAAAGTAAATTTAATAATATTGATAATATTGTTCGGTATATTGACGCAAGAAATACTATGCCAATGATGGTATGTGATGTATGTGTTACACCCGGTCATGTGGTAGATGTGTGTCTTATTTTGCAAAACGATTATCAAGAACAATTTAACACTATTGGAAGCTTTCTTGGACCAAGAAGATACAACTTATTCTCCGATGTATACAATTTTATGTGGAGAGATATTCTTGATTTAGGTTATGGAATGGGACCCCTGTCCAATCCATATTATCATCCTAGTCCACCAAGGCGACAACCATTATCCTCAAGTGTCTCTTTAGAAGACACTTTAAATGCCCTTATTGCTAACACTTTTAAATTCCAACAGGAAAGAAGAGCAAGTAGGGAGAAACTGGAGAACTCAATGAGTCAACTTGCCATCTTAAGGGGTGAATTGGGTTCCCAAGAGAAGTTTTCAATTCAAACAGAACCTAACCCGAGCCAAAACGTGAGTTCAATGACTCTTAGAAGCAAAATTATTCTAGAGCCCTATCGTAGTAAAAATCATGGACAAGACTTGTGAAAGGAAAAACAAGATGACAATCCACAAGCAAAAGCATAACCAACACCTCCCAAACCGATCGTGATTCCTCCTCTTTTTCTTGGAAGGCTAGTGAGAAATAAGAGAGAAAAAGACGATGAAGAAGTCCTTGAGATTTTCTGCAAAGTCGAGGTAAAGATTCCACTAATGGACGCTATAAAACAAATATCTCATTTTGCAAAAAATTTGAAGGAATTTTTGCTCTAGAAAAAAGAAACCAACCGATTTCAAAAGGGTATGTATGGAGGAGAATGTATCCGCTCTTATCCAGACAAAAGATACCCCATAAATGTAAGGATGAATGTATGTTTTCAATTTCATATAAAATAGGTAATATTGACATTAAGAAAGTTATGTGTGATTTGGGTGCATCTATTAATATAATGTCGTTATCTATTTATGACTCACTTAATATCGGTCATTTGAAAGAAATAAGTGTTAGCTTCCAATTGGAAAACATATCTATAATCTACCCAGAAGAGGTGTTGGAAGATGTTTTGGTTATAAAAATGTTATAATATATTTATTTATAAATGGTTATGGTTAAGAAGTATAAACATAACTTATTTATATGTTCATAAAAAAACTTCTAAAATTATGGTAAAAATTATGTTATTACAATTTTACTACCAAAAGTAATCTAGAGAATTATAATAAAATTACAGACTAAAGCCAAATACATTCAAGAAATTACTATTCTTTATAATTATAAGAAAGTGTAATGAGTACCATCATAATTATATTTTTATTCAATTACTTTGTGTTATCCAAACAAACTTTAAGTAAATCTATTTTACTTTTTAAATATTATTGTTGAAAATTGAATGTAAAAGTAAAAAATAAAAATAAAAAAATCAATTTTGGTCTGAATTTATATATTTTCTTATGGCATGTATCTTATAAAATAAGTAAAAAATAAGATAAATGATAATGTTATTTATGAAAATGGTAAACTAAAACTTTTACTGTAAAATAGATATGCTTAAAATGTTAAAGTTTAAATTAATAATTTTGTTATTAAATATGTAAGAGAAATACTAAAATGTACCATAGTTTAATAAAATTTCATATCAATTAGATAAATAATATATAAAATGTAATTTAAGAAAACATTTTAGAAAATGTAAATAAAAAAGACGTTTCAATAAATAAACATTTATGTGATGAAAAATGAATTATAAATATGGAGGACTTAAGGTTATACTAGAAAAAGCGGAAGTATTTTGTAAGTGGAACAACATGGAAGGACTTCCGTGTTATTAAACCAATTTATTGTTACCTTAATTTATTGTTTTTATTGAAAGACTTACCTTAATTTCTTGTTGTCTACAGTTTGTGTTCGTGTATTTAAAAAGGTATAATAATTTATTTGACTTTTAATTTTATAAAAAATTATTTTAATATTTCATTTAAGTTTTCGTTTTTTTTAACTCTTTAACTTGCATTTTATGTTAAATCACTCAAAATGAATAAAAAGTTAACAAACTTTTTTTTCATCTAGTTTTGAGTGATTGGACAAACGATACAATATTAAAAATTAAAAAGAAAAGAATTAAATAGAAGATTAAAATGAACTCTTTAATAAAAATAGAAATGTCAAATAAGTGATTATAGGTTGAGAGATAATCTTCATTGTATATTTGTTTCCTTAACTACCTATAATTTCTAAAAGTTAAATTTTAAATTCATTGTGTTTTTGTACTGAAAATTGTGACGAATTATTAAACTAAATATTTTAAAGAATTAATAAAATTATAATTGGTGATGTAATAGCTCATTTTCGCCCGGGCCCAATACACTCAAATCAAACATTAAAAAAAACCATCGGCCCAAACCCGAAGCCCGAATTACCAAAACAAACCCAACCCAAACCATCAGCCCAGAACCAACCTAAACTCAGTTCAAGCCCAATCCCAAACCAATCCAAATTAACCCAAAATAGACCCGAACCAATTAACAACCCAAGTAGGCCCAACATTTAGACCCAACTAGCTCAAATTAGGGTTTCAAAAAAGCTAAACCTTAAGTGCCGTCACCGTCCCATCATCAGTGCAAGTGGCGCACCTGCCCACTACCTCCACTGGCCACCGCCTGTCAGCACCGCCCATTTACCTACAAGGAAAGAGCAGAATAATGATTTCAAGTTTTGTAAATGGCTATAAAGCCATAAAAAATCAAATGTAATAGAGGACTTTTTTTCATCGAATACAATAGAAACAAGATTCGCATACAAACAGATAAGAAAAACAACAAAAGCAGACTGAAGAGAAAAAGAAAAATCAGAAACGAAAAGGTCATTTTATGTTCCTTATTTTCTCCTTTTTTTAAAATAGTTCATATACCAAAACAGTTTCTTTATTTTCCCTTTTAAAAAAAATTGTTTTACGCATAAATATATCTTGTAACACCCCCAAACCCGACCCACGAGCCTTGACCGAATCTGGTATGTCACTACGGGAAGATGTTTTGAAAGAATTTGACTTAAAGGTGAAAACGTATAAATTTCTGTCCTTGGAAAAACATTATGTATTTAAAAGCCCATTGAAAATTTAGTAGGTATAAATTCCCGGATTAAAACTTTTACATATGTTATTGTAATATAAATTAAATCCAAAAATATTTCCCATTATTAGTTCGATAATAAAATAAACTTCAAAACCATAAATAAAGTTTCCAAGTACTATAAGTGGCCCTTATTACATCAAATAAATTCCCAAAAAATCGATAATATAAAATATATAAAAATAAGGAAAATCAACTTCTGCATGGCATAAAAATAACTTCTGCATGGGCCACCTCGTATCCCCTCCGACCCGGTCCAAGCTTTATGCATCACCTGAAATGTTGGTAAAAATTTGGGTGAGTCAACAGACTCAGTGCATAGTCATTTCACATGTCTCCACATATGGGCTTGGCCTATATCCACACAGTCCATAAATATGCAATTATGAAGCCCAACCCAACCTAAGTCCATCCATTACACCTACCTTAGCAGACTCCCTGGCCAAGGCCGTGGCTAATCCACCACCGATCACATAAGTGATCCACATATCTTACCTTGGCAGACTTGCTGCTCAAGGCCGTGGCTGAGCCACCGATCACCTAAGTGATCCCACATATCAATCAGTCTACGGTGATGCACGACCATCAACCGCCGAGATGTGGCACCTAGCCAAGACACCTCCCTTGATGAAGCACATAGCTAACATCAAGCGCTAATGTAGCACAAGGCTAACATTAGACCACGTACATAATGTACACCTTTTCCTTCGATAGTCACATCCTAAGTCCTATGCATATATATATATATGTATCATGGCAACATATCACTTGAAACAAATATACATCACACGCCACCACATTTTCATACATTCATTAATAATAATTTATTATCGTAAATCAACGACTGATTATTCAATCGCCCACCGTGTATTCACAATCTTAGCCCTTATTTGGCTATTATTCACATTATACACATACATAAAATAACACATATAATCATTCAAGAGACAGTGCGATAACTACGCACCTGATTATTTAGTGAGATTCCGATCTATTGGATCTAACACAATCTAGAATCCCGAAACTTGCCCTTATGCCTATCGATTAGCCCCTTGCTAACTATTCCCGAATCACCACTGGTTATGAAGTTGACGAAATCCCTACATACTAGATGTTAGGTTCGCTTTAACACATGAATATTTATGGATGCACCCTTTAGCGTAAAGCGCATTACTTACCAAAACTTGAAAGCGCTCTTGCTCTTGAAACCGTCGAATTCCTATATACTATATGTTAAAGATCGGCTAATACATAAATCCATGAATAGTGGCCATTGGCGAATAACACATACTACTTACCTTGATGCTTTGAACTCAAGAACTCCTTATCGCTCCTTAATATCGGATACACAAAACACACATAAAATAGCTTAATGGACATTCGGCCATCCAAAGAAATCAAGGCCTCTACACTTGATTTCGGCACCTTAATGGAAAGAAACCCCATAACCGATTGCTAGGAGAGAACTACTTACCACTACACGTTGCTTGAAGAGGCTAAGAGAGAATGGATCCCGGCTTTTAGAACTTGCGATAGAAGAAAAAGAATACGGCCTCCTTTGAGATTTGGCTATGGTTATTAATAAAAGAAAAATACAAATAGAAGAAAAGCACTTACAAGGTTCGGCTAAGGCTTTAAATCACAAGAAATATTCGGCTACAAGGGGATTTGGGGTTGGAAGAAATAAAAAGATGAATAAGGGAAAAGTAGAAGAATTTCGGCAATGGAGATTAAAAGATGAACAAACAAATTTTCGGCAAAAGGAAATAAAATGAAGGAAAGGATGGCCAAAGGATGAACACCCTACTTATACTACTCAAATTAAGCACCTATTTTTCCTCTCCCAAACTCATTCAAAAATAATTTGAATTAAGCCAATCTTTATCTCTTATCCTATGTAGACTAAAATAAATAAAATCCATAGACTAAAATAAATAAAATCCATACTTTATCTCTTCTTTATCTATTCAAATAAATAAAATAAATCTACAATTATCTCTTATCTCTAAAATAATCCAGACTTATTCAAAATATCTTGAATAAACCAACATTTATCTTAATATTTAAAACAAATAAAACCAGCCTTATCACTTCAAATAAATAAAAAAAAACACTTATCCCTTATCCTTAAAGTCCCATAACCGTCTCACTTCTCTCCACCTTGACGCAAAAGCCAAAAATAAAATAAAACACCCATTTGTTGCCACCACGATTCGAACTTAAGAGCTACTGGAACCCTTACTGCAGGTAGCGCCCCCAAGCCACTCTGCTGCTGATTCTTTTTATGTTATAAACTCCCCCCGATTTCTTTTAAAGCCTTATTAGCCTAGCTCCCACTAATTAACACTTAAAAACAAAATTTCTCCTATAGCTCGGGCCTTCCCTTAGCTTATAACTAGCATCTAAAATACCTCAATCAACACCATGATGACCACACTTATGCAAAATAATTTAATAAAAAATCTACCCCTATTTCAGCATATTACAATTCTACCCCCTTAAAATAATTTCGTCCTCGAAATTACTTACTATCGTTCAATCGTGCATCCTTAACTCAACACACTACACTCGTTGCAAGACTCGATCTTAAAGAACTATCATACTTTCTAGACACACTCTCTAAGTTCATAATCAAAGTTCCATACACTTCACTAGTAACATAAGAACGAACTAACTTAACCACAAACAAGACAATTGAGGGTATTCTAGAAATAAGAAACTTACCCGTTGTCACCTCGGGCACATCTTCCCCTCATGACACCGACCATTGCAAAAACCAACCTGGGCGCCGCCTTGCATTTGCACCTTCACCTCTCTGCTTGGTGCTCTACGACCTCGACTGAACCATTTCCTCCATGGTTGGGACCACGACCGAATTTGTCGCCATCGACCATCTCTACCCGGTTGCACATGACCTTGGCATTTCGTTGTCCGAGCCCTATTCGAGATCCCGAGGAGTTAGATCCTTGCAAAACAATGCCCGAAATAACATAGAGAGGAGAAAAGAAATAATAGGAAAATCGCAAGAATACTTACTTAATAACCAAAATCGATTGAAAGCAAAAGAGAATTTACCCTTGAAGAATTTGGCCAAAACCAAACAAATAGATTATGAGAGTTTCCTTAATCAAGAAGAAGGTTAAAGAAATGTTGTGGTGAGACTTAGACTTACACCTAAAACATTCCTGTTGCTAAACAAACCACTTGCCAAGTCCTTTAAATCTTGCCACTTATTCCTTTTTCTAAGCTCATTTAATCCTCTTCAATAAATAAGCCACTAAACCGAGCTTACTCAAGAAATGATACCTTCCAGCTTCTTACGCACCCGAGCACATGGACGGTCCGAATTTTCCATAGGTGACACCTTGAAAAACTTTATCTCCCCGGGCTTAGCACTTTGTCCTCGACTCAGTCCAACAAGTAGGAGTTCGGCAATCTGATTACTTCATTTTAACCTTCACTCTCTCCGATTATCCGTCCTATATCCTTCCAACCCACCATCTTGCACTTGCACCCTCTTTGCATTTAATTCCTCATCGACAATCAGCTTATCCTTAATCTCCTTGATCCAAGACCTCGGATGATTCAGACGATCCCAAATTCCTCGTATCCGGTTCCTATCCTTATCTCTATTCTATCTCACCAACCTTGCACGATACTTAACCAACGGTCCATTCCAAGGATCAAATCAAACTCCCCAAGCGGCGGTTCCATCGGATCGACCACGAACACGACCCTTGGAGTTCTGGGGTACATCCCTATAAAGCTTGTTCACAATTCAGAATGGCCTAAAGGGCTAATTACGGTCATCTCCTAGTAGCGGTCTCGAGTCTAGGTTCAAAGTCTCTACCACACTACCGCTACGTATGAATCGTAGAACCCACATCAATTAATGCAACATAAGGAAGACCGAAAATTAGAAGCGTACCGGTTATGACATGCAGTGCGTCACCCTCCTCATGACGCCTCGCATGCATAGACTAGGCCAGTTGCCTTGCCCTGTATTACTGTGCCTGCCTTACGAGTTCGCGACCACGATTAGCACCATTTCCTCCTCTACCATTACCACGACCTCTCTGCGGTCTGGTCCTCCTTCTGGCCGAGTCAGACCTTGACCTTGGTGATTCACGACTTGCTTCGTGGACAATCCCTCACACGGTGGTCGGTGAACCACACTCGAAAGCGACCTTTTCCTCCGGTCCAACATTCGCCCCAATGAAATTTCTCACATCGATTACACCGTCTTGGTCTTTGATTAGTAATGCAGACCTCCCGGGTGATTCGGCTCATTTTGCCTAGCCCTCTTACGAACATTACTAGTTGACCGGATGATCCATACCCTCTCTTATGCTTATTAGGTCATAGTTTTGCCTTCCAGATTCCTTTATTCTTTTGGCAATCTTTGTCTTTTCAACTAAATTGGCAAACTCTCGCTCTCGATGTGGAGCAATCAACAATCTCGGCTCATCCTTCAACCCATCTTGAATCGAACACATCGATCGTGCTCAAAACCACAATCCCTTGACATCTTGGCTCAATCTTAAGAACTCGACCTCATACTACGTCTGATTTTACTCCTTGGACCAAACTTCGGGAATGCCTTCTGTTGTGCATCGATGTAACTAGACCCAATATATTTCTTTTGATATCTGCCTTAAAGAAGTCCCAAGTGAGATCTTACCTTTCTGACACCATTCGAAATGTGATCCACCATCGATATGACTCATCCTTGAAGTAACCTTTGCCCTTCGGTTTTCCTCATTTGTCAAATCTATCTCATCCACGATTCTTTCGGTCGATTCTAGCCAATACTCATTTGTGTTTGGTGCTACACGATACACCTTGAAAAATTCAGCGCGTTAGCTCGAAGTCTCTGGTCTTGATTTTGAGCTCTCTACCTCCACCCATTCGGCTACCCTTTCCAAAACCCATGACATCGCTTGTGACCTGCGTCATCACCCATCGATCTGCTCTTGGCTCCAAAAGTTGGGGGTGGTGGCGGTGGTATGTCGTTCTCAGATCCACGACTGACTGCGAGGTTTGATCATCATCGTACCCCTTCCGCGTCCACAGCAGCCACGTCCTCTAAAGCTCATTCTAACTATCGTTCTTTAATCGATTAGGAATTTTATAAATTAGTACATGTTTCACTTGATTATCCATGAAAATTTTATGAAAAGAATTTAATAGATATTCTTTCGATCATCTGAGTTTTAAGTCTTCTATCTAGTTTACGGAAAAGTACATCCATTCCTTAATACCTTTCATACCTATGCACTCTTGGGCATTTCAATAGTTTCTAACCCGAGGGTATTTTTGTCATTTTCCTACAAGGTATTTTAGTAATAAAGTGAAGAAATTTGAAAACTTTAATAAATCAAATCATTTTGAAATTTCAAAAATTGAGGAGTATTTTGAAAAATTCTTCAATTTAATAGGTATGGCAAAATTTTGAAACCGAGGGTATTTTGGTAATTTTGTCAATCGAGGTAATTTTGTAAATTCAAAAGTCGGTGTATATATTTTGAAATACAAGATTTTCAGCTACTTTTATAAAGTAAGAAGGTTTTATTGAAATTGGGGTAATTTGGTGATTCTAAAAATAAGGGCATTTTAAGTAATTTTGCCACTAAGGGCATTTTGGTAATTTTGATAAACCGAAATATTTGATAAAAAATGAATTTGTCCTACTATCTAAAAGAGATAATTTAGTGATTTAAAACCAAGTTTTCCTAAAACATGGCTAATCCTTTCGAGTTTTATTTAGGGTTTTACTATGGTATGAGAATCCTCTTGGTTAGGGTGAGCCAAAGCTACATAGGTAGGAATCCTTGAAGAGGAGGTGAGTCACGAGGACTGCTTAAATACCAAGCTCTTTCGGATCCAATCCTGAACATGCGCTTTCAAGGTTACCACACCCTAACTTCGTGACTTGGTCCTAGGTTTGTTTAATTAGGCTTTTAAAGTCTTATATCATTGTTTGAGGTAAACTAGTCCTAAAGTTTAAAATACTTATGACTATCTCGTCCCATGCTTCCTACCCTTCTCGATAAATAATTCATACAAAAGTTAGTGGTACTTACAGGCGGATAGGTCTGGAGACTCGGTGCCATGCTTTATTCAAAACCAAAATATTTCAATTAGGCTACTAAAACATTTTTGGGCCTTGGGCCCCAGTAGAAGCTTTGGTTGGCTCGATACCAATTTGTAACACCCCAAACCCGCCCAAACGATATGACCGAATTTGGTTTGCTACATAGAAAACATTTTGAAAACCCTTTTTTTTTTTTTAGTCGAAAAGCCTTTAAATTTAAATTCTCTTTGTTAAAAACCGTACTTATTTCAAAGAAAATATTTGTTGAGTTGAGTTGTTTATAAATTTCAAATGTACCCGTTGGTACTTTAAAACATTTTGCGTTTAAAAGTTTAGAAAACATGTGCATCCGTTTTAACATCATCAAATAATTTAATTAAAACATTCAGACATGCAACAATAATAAAAATAACTTTAGGAGGCCTTATTACAAACAAGCAACATAACCCAAAAGAAGGATAATTAAAAATTCAAAATTTATTTATTAAAAATCTCCACTGCATGGCCACCTCGAGTCCATCCAGCTCCTCATCCGCAACAACGAATCACCTGAAAATGTTAAAGGAAAAAAGTGAGTCATCAAGACCCAATGTGTAACCCTTTTTCCCGGTTTAATTCAACAACATACACAATTTATAACAATTTAACATGCATTAAAATATGTACCCAACCTAGCCATCAAACACCTTTTTCTACCCGTGTGGTACCAAACCCTTTGGTGGTGCCAAACCAACGATGACATATAGCCACAAATGTGATACCAAATCCTTTGGTGTCCGAAGACACGTTTGTGTTACCAAAACACGGTGACCGAAGTCACAAATCAAGTGATGGGGCCAACCCATCGTGTGATACCAAATCAACGGCGAGACAATCCCATATCTCAAAGTGGGGCCAACCCACGGTGGTATAAACCACGAGGGACAAGTCGCTATGAGGTACCAAACCTCTGGAGGTACCAAACCTCTGGTGACCGTAGTCACATTGTGTTACCAAAACAACGGTGTCCGTAAACCACGAATATCATTGCCCCTCCTCTCATCAACCCATACCAATCATTCATATGCATATACAAAATCATGTTGATAGATTTATTTAACAACATCAATCGATTATCATAGGCCATAAATAAAATAATACCGCGTACCAAATGTGTCATGCTTCCCAAAGCATCAAATAATAATCTCATAGCAATAAAGACTTACCGAGTCCTTGCTAATACCATGAAGGTATTACATCCATGTCAACACAATTTGATTAGACATAAAATAGCACTTAGCATATTAAAGTTATAAGGTGTGTATGTACACACGTCACCTGAATAATCTAAGTCCCGAATGGAAGAGTCGGTCACACTAGATCTACTTATCCTATATTCGCCAAATACATGGGTTAGATATTGACCAAATCAAATAATTCAAAGAGTCATCTTTTGGAACCGGATCCTTACCTTCTCGCTTTTGGATACTAATCACAACATCCGATTCGAATGCTTCACCAACTACCATCGATTAGTAAATAGCCTTGGTTTTAAATGAATACTTAAAAGAATAAACCTTGAAAATAAATCCTTACCACCTTTGACTTACCAACTCCGATTCACTAAAGGAATGACTTGAATCGATTGCTTTCAAAATCCCAAAGAGCCTAAGAGAATAATTGAATCCTAAAAGCAGTTAGATCCTTGCAAAATAATGCCCAAAGATTGGCTCTTGCCCACAAGAAATAACATAGAGAGGAGAAAAGAAATAATAGGAAAATCGGCCAAGAATACTTACTTAATAACCAAAATCGATTGAAGAAAGCAAAAGAGAATCTACCCTTGAAGAATTTGGCCAAAACCAAACAAATAGATTATGAGAGTTTCAGCTATGATCTTGAAAGAAGACAATTAATATTCGGCTCAAAGGTGATAAAAAGATTAGTATGGCAAGAAGAAAAATAAATGAAAAGGGAAGAAGGATGTTTGCTTTAGCAACCAATGAAAGAAAATCAAGAGGAAAGGGAAGAAGGAGATTGACCAAGAAGAAGGTTAAAGAAATGCTTAAATTAACTTAAGTGCTAAGTCCTTAATCCTTTAACTACCTTAGCCTTTTCGACTAACACATAATGAACTCCGTTCTCGATGAGGAGCTATCAATAACCTCGTGTCGTCCCTTAATCCGTCCTCGAACCGGACACATTGCTCATGCTCCGTAGCAACTACCCCTCAAGCATATCGGCTTAACCTTAAGAATTCAGCCTCGTATTCTGCTACGGACTTGTTCCCTTGAACCAGCCCCACAAACGCCTTCCTCTGCGTATCAATATAATGAGTACCGACATACTTCTTCTGGTACGCCGCCTTAACGTACTCCCAGGTGAGATCCTCCGCCGTGGCACTATCCCGAACTGTTAGCCACCATTGATATGCCTCGTCACGAAGCAGCGCCACCATTCCTTTCACTTTCTCCTCAGCGGTCAGATCGAGCTCATCCATAATTCGCTCGGTTGCTTCCAACCAATATTCAGCCGTACTGCAGGTGCCACACGATCACACTCAAACACCTCAGCTCCATTAGCTCGGAGTCGCTCGGGTACGGACTTCCTAGCTCTCATATTTCCACCTGCTCCAACCACCATCTCAAGAACTCACAGCACCGCCTGCGATACAGCATCATCCCCCATCTGATCTTGCTGCTCAACACCAAAAGCTGGTGGTAGTGGCGGTGGTACCCCATTCTCAGATCCTTGACCCGACCTAACGGGTTCCGACACAGTCATTCTGCCTCGACCACGTCCACGACGACCACGTCCTCTAGAACTCATTTCTAGCGCCTCGATTTAGTCTGATTTACAAAATTTTATGCATTAGAAATTTTGTTCCACTATTTATCCACGAGCAATTTTATGAAATAAAGTTTCCAGAAGTTGTTCTTTCGATCAATCAAAGTTTTAGTTCGAGTTCACTACTCTAATTCAAAGAATCACCTTCACAATCACATTCATAATGGAGATATCTTCATTGCTCAACAAGGCCACATTCTAGCTCGACGACTTAATCACAGGTTTGTTTAATAGTCCTTAAGTCTTATGCATGTGTTTGAGTAGACTAGTCCTAGGGTTCAATAGATCCTAGTTCACTAATCTACGTTCCCATAAAAGCCCATATAATTCACAAATTCAAACCACTTCAACAATCAGAATTACTTACCTGGTGGACTTCGGGCCGGAGATACAGGTGCCATGCCAGAATAAACCTGAAAATTTCATAGAAAGTCCATATTTTTGAAAAGCCCATTTTGAAAATGTTTTTGGGCCCTACAACCCTCAAAGCTGAGTTTTGAACCGGGCTCTGATACCAAACTGTAACACCCCCAAACCCGGCCCACGAGCCTTGACCGGATCTGGTATGTCACTGCGGGAAGATGTTTTGAAAGAATTTGACTTAAAGGTGAAAACGT
Organism: Gossypium rotundifolium; assembly: GCA_025506655.1. Taxonomy (NCBI): domain Eukaryota; kingdom Viridiplantae; phylum Streptophyta; class Magnoliopsida; order Malvales; family Malvaceae; genus Gossypium; species Gossypium rotundifolium. The sequence continues at coordinate 183,344,277 of CP106724.1, read as the reverse complement.
ATAAATTTCTGTCCTTGAAAAAACATTATGTATTTAAAAGCCCATTGAAAATTTAGTCGGTATAAATTCCCGGATTAAAACTTTTACATATGTTATTGTAATATCAATTAAATCCAAAAATATTTCCTATTATTAGTTCGATAATAAAATAAACTTCAAAACCATAAATAAAGTTTCCAAGTACTATAAGTGGCCCTTATTACATCAAATAAATTCCCAAAAAATCGATAATATAAAATTTATAAAATAAGGAAAATCAACTTCTGCATGGCATAAAAATAACTTCTGCATGGGCCACCTCGTATCCCCTCCGACCCGGTCCAAGCTTTATGCATCACCTGAAATGTTGGTAAAAATTTGGGTGAGTCAACAGACTCAGTGCATAGTCATTTCACATGTCTCCACATATGGGCTTGGCCCATATCCACACAGTCCATAAATATGCAATTATGAAGCCCAACCCAACCTAAGTCCATCCATTACACCTACCTTAGCAGACTTTCTACCCAAGGCCGTGGCTAATCCACCACCGATCACATAAGTGATCCACATATCTTACCTTGGCAGACTTGCTGCTCAAGGCCGTGGCTGAGCCACCGATCACCTAAGTGATCCTACATATCAATCAGTCTACGGTGATGCACACAGCCATCAACCGTCGAGATGTGGCACCTAGCCAGCACCTTCCTTGATGAAGCACATAGCTAACATCAAGCGCTAATGTAGCACAAGGCTAACATTAGACCACGTACATAATGTACACCCTTTTCCTTCGATAGTCACATCCCAAGTCCTATGCATATATATATATATGTATCATGGCAACATATCACTTGAAACAAATATACATCACACGCCACCACATTTTCATACATTCATCAATAATCATTTATTATTGTAAATCACTGACCTGATTATTCAATCGCCCACCACAGGTATTCACAATCTTAGCCCTTATTTCGGCTATTATTCACATTATACACATACATAAAATAACACATATAATCATTCAAGAGATAGTGCGATAACTATGCACCTGATTATTTAGCGAGATTCCGATCTATTGAATCTAACACAATCTAGAATCCCGAAACTTGCCCTTATGCCTGTCGATTAGCCCCTTGCTAACTATTCCCGAATCACCACTGGTTATGAAGTTGACGAAATCCCTACATACTAGATGTTAGGTTCGGCTTTAACACATGAATATTTATGGATGCACCCTTTAGCAAGCGCATTACTTACCAAAACCCAAATCGCTCTTGCTCTTGGCTATCGAACTCCCTATATACTATATGTTAAAGATCGGCTAATACATAAATCCATGAATAGTGGCCATTGGCGAATAACACATACTACTTACCTTGATGCTTTCGAATCTCGAAGAACTCCTTACTGCTCCTTAATATCGGATACACAAAACACACATAAAATAGCTTAATGGACATTCGGCCATCCAAAGAAATCAAGGCCTCTACACTTGATTTCGGCACCTTAATGGAAAGAAACCCCATAACCGATTGCTAGGAGAGAACTACTTACCACTACACGTTGCTTGAAGAGGCTAAGAGAGAATGGATCCCGGCTTTTAGAACTTGCGATAGAAGAAAAAGAATACGGCCTCCTTTGAGATTCGGCTATGGTTATTAATAAAAGAAAAATACAAATAGAAGAAAAGCACTTACAAGGTTCGGCTAAGGCTTTAAATCACAAGAAATATTCGGCTACAAGGGGATTTGGGGTTGGAAGAAATAAAAAGATGAATAAGGGAAAAGTAGAAGAATTTCGGCAATGGAGATTAAAAGATGAACAAACAAATTTTTGACAAAAGGAAATAAAATGAAGGAAAGGATGGCCAAAGGATGAACACCCTACTTATACTACTCAAATTAAGCACCTATTTTTCCTCTCCCAAACTCATTCAAAAATAATTTGAATTAAGCCAATCTTTATCTCTTATCCTATTTAGACTAAAATAAATAAAATCCATACTTTATCTCTTCTTTATCTATTCAAATAAATAAAATAAATCTACAATTATCTCTTATCTCTCTAAAATAATCCACACTTATTCAAAATATCTTGAATAAACCAACATTTATCTTAATATTTAAAACAAATAAAACCAACCTTATCACTTCAAATAAATAAAAAAAAAACACTTATCCCTTATCCTTAAAGTCCCATAACCGTCCCACTTCTCTCCACCTTGACGCAAAAGCCAAAAATAAAATAAAACACCCATTTGTTGCCACCATGATTTGAACTTAAGACCTACTGGAACCCTTCTTTGCAGTAGCGCCCCAAGCCACTCTGCTGCTGATTCTTTTTGTGTTATAAACTCCCCCCCTGATTTCTTTTAAAGCCTCCTTAGCCTAGCTCCCCCTAATTAACACTTAAAAACAAAATTTCTCCTATAGCTCGGGCCTTCCCTTAGCTTATAACTAGCACCTAAAATACCTCAATCAACACCATGATGACCACACTTATGCAAAATAATTTAATAAAAAATCTACCCCTATTTCAGGGTATTACATATCTAAAATATAAAATAAAATAAAGAGAGGGGGGCTTACCTTTAAACCTTTGAAAGCAGGAATTTTTTGAGTTTACGGCGCAGTCTACGGTGGTTTGTCGAACTTCACGGATTCGGACTAGCGGAGGAAAAAATGAGAGAACATGGGGTTTTTTTTTAACAGGGTTTCAAATGATTTTTTTTTGAAAAATTTGCTTTAAATAGGCTTCCAAAACGATGTCATTTTGGGCAGGCCTTTCAGGCACCAAAACGGCATCGTTTCACTCATGACTCGATTCGACCGACCCGATCGCCTAGGATCCGTGCGTTTTTTAATGGAAGGGCTAATTGCGCTTTTAGCCCTTCCACTTTTTTATGGTTTTACAATTCAGTTTATTTCATTTTCTAACTTTGCCAAATAATTTATTTCAGTTTTCAATTGGGTCCTCCCTGATGCTGTGCGTTTTGGAGGAGAAGGGAGAATTTCCCTTTTAGTCCCTCCTTGTTATTTGTGCACTCAATGGGGTCCTTTTCCTTTATATTCATTTCAGATTTGCCCTAAATGTTTGTTTTAAATTCAAACCAGTCCTATTTTGGTTATTTTGGCAATTTTCTTACATTAATTAAATTTAATATTATTATTAGTATTATTATTTTCATTATTATTATCATTTTGTTACCCTTATTATTACTATTACTATTACTATTATTATTACTATTGTTTATTTTAATTTTTTTACTATTATTATTTGCAACGCCCCAAATTTGGGCCTAGTAGAATTAGGCCCATTGGGCCGTGGGTGTAGGAGCATTTAAAATTCTTGAGAATAAGAGAACGACACTAATGCAAGTTGGACCTATTAGGTGTGTGATTTTGGAGTTTTTAGAGGGTACTATGAAGTCCCGGGTTTAAGTTAGGCCAAAGGAAAAATTTTCATTTTTGGCCCTTTAGTGGAGAGAACTGTTGGAAGCAGGACTTAAGTAAAATTTAGTGTCTTTTACTAGCACAAGTTGAGCATGTGGCAAGGTGGTGTGGCGTCAAGGGGAGTGCAAGGAGGTTGGAGGTTCGAATCCCACAAGTTGCGAAATGAAGGTTTTATTTTGTGGCAGATGAGTGGAGGAAGCAGAGTTCAGATAAAACTCTACTATGGGTGGGAGTTAGGGAATGGGTCAAACAATTCGAATGGATGAAGAACAGCAAATCTAGGAGGAGATGGTGGAGTGAATCAAGGAGTGGGGAGAGTGGAAGAGTTGTGCCGTGAGAGGGGACTCAAGCTAGGCATTTTTTTGGGCTAGGGAGAAAGTGAAGCATTTTGGGTACTGTGGGTAGTTGAATTTTCAGTTGGCTTTCCTCCCATTTTTGCTTTTGTTTTTCACCTAGAGCATTTGGGGTTCTTCTCTTTTAGCATACTATTTTCTTCTCTTTGTACTCTTTTCTCCTTTCCTTTCTTCTCTCAATTGTGTTCTTTGCCGAATATTTTGTGAATTAACCACTCGTGCATCTTTTCTTCAACCTTTTGTCACTTTCTCTTATCAATTGCCGAATATACTCTGCTTCATTATTCTTTCTCCTGTTAGTGGCCGAATAGGTAAGCCTTCACTTCCATTTTCTCTTATTTTCTCGTTACATTATTCTTTCTTCCCTGGCTGAATACAATATATCCTTCTTCTCTTATTGTTCTTTCCCTTTCCATTCAAAGCATTAGCCGAAACACTTACAATCTTGACCTTTTTTGAGTAGGGCCGAACCTATTCTCCCCTAACATTTCATCTATTGTTCTCTTTGGTCAAGCTGAAACTAACCTCTCCCTCTTCTTTCTAGTTGATTATCATCTCTGAAGGCCGTGTGTGTTCAACACCTTTCTGCTCAAGAATCTGTCTTTGCTGAATCCGAGGGTAAGTAGTACTAATTGGTTTCTGGATTTCTCCCTATTACCGAATATTGGTGATACTAACTCCTTTGGTGCACCAATTACTTTTTTTATAGGAACCCGTTTGTGTTAGTCGAGAGACAAGGCTGAATATTGTTACTCTTCGATTAGCTTCTTTGATCTTCATCTGCGATCCTACAAGTAATCCTGATATCGCTAATCATGGAGGCAAGAGATAGCCAGCCTGAGGGGGGATCAAGAAGAGTGCCTAATGGAAATGGACTCGTAGCCCTAGCTCCTAAGTTTAAGCGGTGTAGGGTGTCAGCAGTTCGAGACTTTTCACCTGGATGCGAAAGGGCGTCGGCATCTAGTTTAACGAGGCAAACCGCAGTTGATCGCTCTAATAAAGGCAAGTGTTAGTAAATCTCGTAGTTAGGTGTTCGAATTAAAGATCTCTCAATTCTTTTGTTAATAGAGTTAGTTGTGAGTTATGTTTGGTATAGGTCACGATGATCGTGAGTGTATAGTACTCTACGTGGTTAGGTGTGTAATCTCACACAACTGTTTGTCATGATATGCACTGTTCTTGAATCGGCTAGATGACGAAATGCAATAAAGCCAGAATACCGGCAATTGTGATCGATCGAACGTGCGAGCGCTCAAAGTGATAAACTGAGCCTTGAATGATAATGATAAACTTTGGGTGTGTCGCGATCTTTTTCGTGGACTTAGGCCGTGATGGGCTTTGTATGGGCCGAAGTGGGCTAAGTGGGCCCAGTGGATAAATGGGTCCACTTGAGTAGAATTGTTGGTAAGTACCAAATGTTGATGCGACTTCGAAGTCCATCGATTCGAGTCTGCAAATGAGCAGAATGGGCCACACGAGCATGTAGGCCTGTTGGGGCCTAAATTGGGCTTTAAGCCCAATTACACCGTTTTGACCAAAAAGGGGTCTAGAGTAGCTCGAAGCGACGAAAAATCCGTTAGATGGCCAAATTACCAAAATATCCTTAGCGGGTAAATTACTGAAATACCTGTAACGGGTAAATTATTGAAATACCCTCAGTGGGTAAAATGACCAAAAATTCCCTTAGTGGGTAAATTATCGAAATACCCTCGATGGGTAAAATTATCGAAATAACCTTAAAGTGTGAAATTACTGTAATGCCTTCATTGGGTGAAATTACTAGAATACCCTTGAGGGGTAAATTACCATTTTACCCCTATCGGCCAAATGACCATTATACCCCTAGTGGTAGATTTAGTGTGTTTGTGTGTAATTTATTAAATTGCTATGATGATAGTTTATTGCATACACTGAGTTAATATGTCACGACATGTTGCATTGGATTGGGTTATCTATTTGGAGGAAGTACTGTACTGTTGGCTATGCAACGTTATACTGATTCAGTGGCTCTGCCACGATATACTGATTTTAGTGGCTCAGCCACGTATACTATACTGGAAGCTTTGCTACGTTGATATTGGCAACTCAACTGCGTTCTTGGAGTGTAGGGCTAGGTGGCTTGACTTGGTCCCCACATGGTGTGTAGGGTTGGTACGGGTGGTGTGATGGTTGGATTGGGTTGGGCTGCATTTTTGTTGCATTACCATGATTGTGGGGCTTAGGCCCGAACTGATACTTCATGGGCTTGGGCCTGCATGTGGATATGAATCGGGATTACACACTGAGTTCTTGTAACTCACCCTTTTCCTTAACTGTGCAGGTAATCCCCAGCCTTAGAGGATTTGGAGCCACGAGGGACTCGAAGGTGGCCACACGTACCGTATGTTTTCAGGGTGAACGTAGTATTTCAATTCGAGATTACTTTACTTTAATTATTGGGTTTTATAATTGTTGTAATAAGGCCATTTGTAACTGTTTTAACTTTTATTTGGGTTTTCTTTAAACACTGCAAATTTAATCAACATGGGGTTTTCAAAACAATATACAACTGATTTTCAAATATCACACTTTCGTAATTATTAAGACCAAACATCTGTAACTGGCACGATTTTTAATAAACAAGATAATACGTGCATTTTTGAAAGGGTTTTAAATCGAGTAAACTCTTTTTGTGATTAAGCAACGAGAAACGAAATTTGAATGTTTAAGTTGGGATTTGTCAATGTGTTTTTCAAACATCCATGAGGTTTTAAACATCACCTGATGTGGCATGCTAGATCCGGTCATAACGTTTAGGCCGAGTTTGGGGTGTTACATTATTCATTATTATTATTATTATTACTACTATTATTTATTTGTTTTTTACTACTATTATTTGTTATTACTATATTATTTGTTATTACTATTATTAGTATTATTATTTATTATTATTGCCATTACTTTTATTATTATAATTATATTTTCTCGTATTATTTTACTATTTTTATTTTTATTTTTATTACTATTATTATTACTATTATTACTATTATTATTAATGTATTACTATTATTCTTTATTTTATTATTATTGTATTATTATTGTTATTATTATCATTATTATATCATTAAACTAGTTAATTTAGTATTATTATTACTTACATCACTTTTTTATTTTTTATTTATTTAGTTTTACCTATTATTTTCTCTTTATAAGTTGTTTGTTTTATTTATTTATTTCATTTTATTTTATTTTCGTCTTTGTTATTACCGTCCACATTAATGCATTAATAATCATTCTAATATGCATCCTAGCTTTGTAATTCATCTTTTTCATTTTACTATAAAATCGTGTTACATTTATATTTGTCCGATATAAATTTTTTTATTAAACAAATTTTTTGTAATTCGAGACTTGATAAATCGTACCCTAACTTACTAGGTTTCGATTTTTCTCGTCAAGCCTAATGAACTGATTATATTTTTTAAAAACTTACTCTCGAGAATTCAAAAATATTGTGTCCTAACTCATTGGATGTGAAATTTTGTTATCTCGAGGTAAGAATTTCTAAAAACAAAGGCAATATTCTGTATTTGTAATTTTGAGAAATTGTGCCCTAACTTACTGGGTTTTGATTTTTCATTTGGCCCAAATAACCGAATATCATTCTTAAATTTAAATGCACGAATTTTAAAAGTCAAAAGACAAGCTTAGTTTCGAGGATTCAAAATGTCGTATCCTAACTCACTGGGGTGACGTTTTAGTTCTTCGAAATAAGAGTGTCTTAGCATCTAATTTAATTCATTCAAGTTCTCTTCTAAACAAAGAGGATCGTATTTTAAAATCTTTTCAAATTTTCGACATCAAGACATTAATCAATCTATTCGGTACTGATTTTGGGCGTTACGAGGGTGCTAATCCTTTCTCGTGCGTAACCGACTCCCGAACCTGTTTTCTCAAATTTTGTAGGCCAAAATCATTGTTTTGATAAATCAAAATGTTTTAATGATCAATCTCAAGGTGATCCAATCACACCTCGAAAAAAGGATTGGTGGCGACTCCATTTTCGTTTTTAAAGTTGACCCAGCGTTTTCCAACAAAAAAAATGGTTTCGATAGCTTGGTGGCTCCACTGGGGATTTTAAGGAGAGTCAAGCCGTAAAATTGATTATTTTCTATCCTGTTGTCGAAAATTGAAAATCTGAGTTGAAAAACTACGCTCCTTTTATTGCATTTGTTTGTGTTATATGATTGCTGTGGTTTGAGTCTCGTAGAGTATTTTCGAATCATATTGCATAATGACCGTTTGATCTTACCTCTTTTAAGTGGCAGTGAGAAGCTACTCCTTCGTGAGGTTTTCATCTCCGTGTAGGATAGTGGATCGCTTTCGGGATACATTCGTACCTATGTCTTCGTGAGATTTTCATCTCCGTGCAGCCATAGGGAAATGTATTCCCCTGAACTGAACTCGGTCCATATGAGCCTATACTGGGTGAGGATCGAGGAATTTACTAGTTCGGGTACCTCAAATTTAGAACCAAACCGCATGTAGAAGACCCTAGGAGCCTCACCCCAGATAGTACTGCGAGAAACCCTAGCGGTTACCTAAATAGGTGTTTGATTCTCTTTTATTTACTTTGAGTTTTATTTTTGTACGTTGTACTAACTTATTGTGTTTTTGCTATGTTTGCATGTCATTTCATATTCAAAAGAGTGTTGATTCAAGTTCGATTACTAAATTAGAGAGCTTGTCATGGAGAACAAATTTCTTGATAAAGTGGAGGATAATGCTGCTGTTCGTATGTGGTCAGAAAAAACACAATTAGAGAAATAAGATAGTCTAGCTGAGGGGTACACATTAGAATTAGGGACTACACCTGTATCAGTGTGATGCAAAATAGCCTTCAAGAATTAAAAGAGATACGGGATCAGGGGAATAACGAAACTAAGCAGTTATTCTACTATAATTATGGGGATTTGTCGTATCTACTCACCATCAAGGTAGACGAGCATTTGTTTCGGGCCCTGCTCAGTATTGGAACCCTGCATACAGTTGCTTTACCTTTGGGAGGATCGATTTAGTGCCCATTGTACAAGAATATACAGCCCTACTACATTGTCCAAAGGTTCAAGTTGATAAAGCTTATTCCAGAGCCGCTTATGTCTCGACCTTTTGGAAGAAATTGATGAACATTATAGGAATGAGCGAACAGTGGATTACAGCTAGAATCAATCAGAAAGGTGAGTGTAAGTGCATCCCATGGAAGAATTTGAGAGATTTGATTTTAGTGCATACTGATACAAAAAATAAAGTCGATGTGTTTGTTTTGAGCATCTACGGACTGATGATCTTCCCTAGGGCATTAGGGTATGTAGATGAGGCAGTCTCAGATCTTTTTTATCGACTTGATAGAGGGGTCACACCTGTTCCTGCAATCTTGGCCGAGACATTTAGATCTTTGAACGCATTTAGTCATTTCTAGAAGGTGGATAAGGTTTCTTATAGGTTTTATCCGGAATTACTCCCCATTAAAGAAGATAGTGGCCACGCCAAGAAGATATGACATATCAGAGGAAAATTGGATAGCGCTCATCTAAAATCTCCAAGAAGAAGACGTCGAGTGGAGAGCTTCTTGGTTGATTCCCGATGAAATTCTTTACCGATGTAGGAGTTTTGAATGAGTCCCTTTGCTTGGGATTTGGGGAGTCGTTGGGTATGCTCCTTTGCTCGTATTAAGGCAGTACATATCAAGGCAGTTCATCCGAGTAATGCATGGGCTAGCTCAAAATGAGTTTTTGTACCGGGGAGATAACTACAAGAAAAGGGTAAAGGAGATTTCTAACACTTGGAACTAGACTCGTCGAATGAAAAGGCTGGCCGAAAGTTTAATGATGAATCCTGAGTATAATAGATGGTGGAGTAAAAGAATTAATGATAATATCCCCGGCCGAATTTAAAAGGCGTTCGACCGATGGAAGAGTACTTTCAAGTGATCTCGTCAGAACTAGAAATCATAAAGCAAGACTTTGAGAGGAGGAGTTTGGAACTTGAAAAGAAGATAGAATAATTAGAGAAAGAAAAGATGCATTTAAGGCTAGATGTTAATGTTCAAAATCTAGAGGCCAAGAAATTAAGGAAAGGAAGAATAAAGTCGAGGAAGACTTGGATAGTTTGAAGAAGGACTACAAGAAATTGTGTCTATCGATGAGAATCGCCGGATTGGGAAAAACGTCGGAGCAATAGTGACAAGAGATCCAAGAAGAAAGAACCAAAGCTGATCGGTGGGAAAGAAAATTCCAAGAGACTCAGGCACAGAAAGAGGCCCTAGAAAGAGTTTGTTAGAAACCTAGAATGACAAAAAAAATTAAAGGCTAGAGTGGCAGAACTTGAAAAATCACTTCATTAGTATAGAAATTGTAATTATGTGGTTGAATTGAGGGCAAGTTTGAATTGAGGGCAAGTAAGTGAGGAACGTTGGAAAGAACAACTTCACCATTCTTAGAATCAAGTTAGGAACAGAGATTACATTATGGGAGAGGCTGTGGCTCAGATTCAAAAGGTAGCCGATCATTTACAGGCTTTAGCAATTTAGGCCAACATGTTAAGTGTGAAGTATGAGCTAGAATCAGATCGGGAATAAGAGTTGGCTTCGTTGCTTGGGAAAGTTAAAACTTTGAGCATTAAGGCAAAGCCATATTTGTAATCCGTTTTATGTAAAGAATTTTGTTTTCTAGTAAAGTTTTCTAAATGAATTTGAATAAGAATCAACACTTTTTTGCATTCATTCCATGCATTCGAATTACATCACATCATGTGCATTAAATTTCATGAAAAGACCCTAATTGGTTAAAATCATTTCAGAGTTAATCTGGAAACCAACAAAAAAACTTATCAACCAAACATCATTACGATACCCAAGCAAAGACTAAAGAAATGGACCAAAGGCTGGAGAGATTAGAGAAAATGCAAATACAGATGCTAGAGCAATTAGCCAAAATTCAACAAGATATGAAGAATCAGATGCTAGAATTTCAAAGAAACATGATGAGCCAGTTAACCCAGATGCTAGCTGGAGGGCTAGAAAAAGGAAAAAGCCCTATGGTTGATTCCGGGAACGATAACGAAGACTCCACTTATCATTCAGGCTTTACCCCAATAAACACCCAAGCACAACCAAATGCATATCCACCAAGAGTATCTATTAACATCAGACCCCAATACCAAATCGGTACCTCGACATCGGTGAACTTCCTAACAGGTTCAGGTTATAGTCCAGGGGATAACCCAATCAACCCTATTGTCCTTGATCTGGATGATCTAGCAGAAACAAAAAAGGCGAGAGTGGAGCTCCCAAAATAATTTGAAGATTGTTACAAATGGAAAAGGCAAGAGAGGAGCTCTCAAATCAATACCTTAAAGGCCCTGAGGAAGAAGGAAAATGAGGCGAATAATGCGAGTATGTATGACAAGGGCTATTCAAAGTCAATTATCGTAAGTCAGCCAAGGGTGGCAACTAGTGGCCATCAGGTCCCTACAAGGCAAGATTTCAATCCAAGACCGAACTCAGAAAAACTCCGATTCACGCCCATCCCGATCACGTACGGGGAGTTGTACCAAAGTTTGTTTGATGCACATATAGTATCCCCTTTCTACCTAAAACCTATATAGCCTCCCTTTCCCAAGTGGTACGATGCGAATGCCCAATGCAAGTACCACGCGGGAATTACAGGATACTAGATTGAGAACTGCACTGGTTTTAAAAAGATAATCGAAACACTCATCAACATGGGTATTGTGAAATTCGATGCAAAAATTTGTTACCCAACCATTCTGACAAAGTGGTAAACGCGATAATCGAGAGTGCAGGGAAGAGAATCAAGATAGATTTAGTAGAAGTGAAAACCCCGCTGAGGGAGATTTGAAAGAAAATGGTAGAAGGAGGATTAATCACCTATGATTTAGAGGAGAAACCCAAAGAAGCAAGGAATTACTGTGAGTTCCATGATGAAAAGGGTCACCTGATTCAAAAGTGTAATGAATTCAGAGCCTTGGTGCAAGGCATGATGGATAATAAGGAACTGAAATTCTATGAATATACTGAAGGCCCGGATGGAATGTGCAGAAATGGGAGCATCAAGGCTATATCCGAAGAAGGAATTGGAGGAGAAAACTTATCAAGCATTTGCCCTTATGAGCCTGAGAGTGTTTTAAACAATGGGACTGTGGAAGAGATTCTGTATTTTTAGAGCTAATTTAGAGTAATATTTAAAACACGCTTGTTGCTTTAAGCCTAGAAGCAATAAGAATCCTTTTGTGAAATAGGCTCATGTCCAGCATCTTTATTTTAATAAAAAATGCATTTTTATGTCTCACTTTGAGCAAATATTCTTTTATTCCTTTTATTTCATTCATGATCATATCACATAAATAATTATTCTTAGATTTATTTGTTCTTTGAATATTCCTTTATACCCTCAACATGTCCTTAGATATTAATGACACGAGCAATGCTGCTACTGACTCAGAATCTACTTTTGAGCAAGATGTGTGTCTAGAGGGATTTTAGGACTTTGAAGACGATAGAGATGGTAGCCTATCTTCTGATTTGTTAAGGATGGTAGAACAAGATGAAAAAAGATCCTACCTTACAAGAAGTTATTGTGAACCTAGGAGAAGAGAAAGAGGTGAAGATCAGAGCCTGTATCACCATAGAGACAATTTGAGACGTCATTGGAGTTATTCAAAAAAATTCAAAGATGTTTCTCATGATCGTATCAAGAGATGTCTGGGCTACTAAGACGTGTGGATGTTGTTAAGGCTAAAAAATATTAGAAGAGGTCCATAAGGGTGTCTGAAGAACACATGCTAATAGTTTTACAATGGTCAGGCAAATCATGAGGTTCGGGTACTGCTGGTCCACCATGGAAGGGGATTGCATCAGTTATACCAAGAAATACCATAAGTGCCAAATTTATGGAGACAAGATTCCTATTCCTCCTTCATCTCCTCATGACATCTCCGTAGACTTTTTATATGTGGGGCATGAATGTCAGTGGGCCAATCTCACCAAATTCTTCTAGCGGGTATCGATTCATCTTTGTGGTCATTGATTACTTCACCAAGTGTGCAGAAGCTGCTTCATATGCTAATGTCACAAAGTCGATCGTCAGTAAATTCTATGTCAGTATGGAATGCCAAAAAGGATCATATCTGAAGATGCATTAAATTTGAACAACAGCATGATATTAGAAGTTTGTAGTCTGTTCAAGATTAAACATCGTATCTCCCTACAACGAATGGTGAAAAAAAGGATCGTGGGGAAAACGATTGAGACTCATAAAGATTGGCATGAAAAGTTACCATTCGCCCTCTATACCTATCGAAGATCCGTTAGGACCTCTACCGGGGTAACACCTTTCTCATTAGTTTATTGATGAAGGCGGTTTTGGCTATCGAAGTCAAGATTCCTTCTCTCCAAGTTTTATCAGTGTTGAAGTTGGATGAGGTAGAATGGACCCAATCCGATATGATTAGCTGAACTTGATCGAAGAAGAGAGGCTAAAGGTTATCCTCATGGTCTATTGTACTAAAAGTGAATAATGTGGGCCTATAATAAGAAAGTTCATCCTAGAAAATTCCATGAAGGAGACCTAGTTTTGAAAAGGATCCTTCCCATACAAAAGGACTTCGAAAGAAAGTGGATGTCAAATTAGGAAGGACCTTTTGTAGTAAAGAAGGTCTTTTCTGGAGGAGCATCAATGTTGACCGAAATGGATGGCAAGAGCTTGCCTAATCCTGCGATTCAGATCCAATCAAGAAATACTTCACTTTTTTAAAAAAAAGGGAAAATAAAGAAATAAAATAAAATAAAAAGGTGAGGCCAAGGCAAAAACCCACAAAGGGCGCTTTGAGACAAAAGAGGTTTTGAATTGAAAACCCGCTAAAGTGCAATTCAAATTTTGATCAAAATATGGGGCATGCGGTAGTCTCACTTTCTTCGAATTAATAAGAAAGAGAGATGTTACGCCTTGAGACCAAAGGGGTTTTGAATTGAAAACACGTAAAAGGCAATTCAAATTTTGATTAAAGGAGGGCATGTGGTAGTCTTACGATGCCTGAATTAACAAAAAAGAAGTATGATACATCTTGGGGCATCAACAAAGTACTATTGATCTCCTAAACACATATTGAGCTTAAAGTGGTCTTCAGAAAGTTTGTACAGAGAAGCTCAGGCTGCAATATCTGGGGCTCCTATTTTTTCCCTCACCATTTTGTATTCTAGCAATGTTTGCTTTCTATAATTAACTTATTCTCTTTAGATTTCATTCCTAATAAATTTCAGTTTTGTCCATCATTATGATCATTTTCAAGCATTTTGCATTGAAATAACGATTAATGGACTAATAATACTTTCACAAAAGAAGTTTTGCATATTACTCTGGAAGCTTCTAAATAGTACAAGAACCTAAAACAGGACTATTATTTAGAACTCACCAAACCTAAGGGTTGGAAATTTTTGAGAAAGAAGAGTCTAAATTGTGACTATTTCTTCTGATTTTCTGTCAAGGAAATCAACTGAACAAGAAGACAGGATATTGCATCAGTGATACAACTTTGATGAACAGCGAGCAATGACAACCTAAGCATTAAAAAGGGATCCTTCTCGCAAAATGATATTCTGCATTCTTGCAAATATTATTCATACATAGCCAATTAGGAGCATTTAATTTATCCTGATCATGACGTCCTAATCAGTTGGCATTAGCATAGGCCCATGAAATCGATTCTACACGTCATGTCCCCCAGAGGACGGTGTAGCAGGATTGGTGAATCCACAAATCTCATCTCCCTGATGTAGTAGTGGAGTAGATTGAAGTTGTAAATCTTATCTCCTTAAAGTTGCAGTGGAGTAGATCAAAGATGGCGGATCTTATCTTCCTGAAGTTGCAGTGGAGTAGATTGAGGCCACCAGCCTTATCTCCCTGAAGTTATAGCGGAGCAGACTGAAGACAGTGAATCTTATTTCCCTAGCATTATAGTGGAATATATTAAAGCTACAAATTATGGTGGATCTTATCTTTCTAAAGTTGCAGTGGAGTAGAATGAAGCCACCAGCCTTATCTCCCTGAAGTTACAGCGGAGCAGACTGAAGACAACGAATCTTATTTCCCTGAAGATGCAGTGGAACAGACTGAAGATACAAATTGGCGAATCTTATCTTCCTGAAGTTGCAGTGGAGCAGATTGAAGCCACCAGCCTTATCTCCCTGAAGTTGTAGTGGAGCAGATTGAAGACAGCGAATCATATTTCCTAGCATTGCAGTGGAATAGATTAAAGCTATAGATTACGGTGAATCTTATCTTCCTGAAGTTACAGTGGAGCAGATTAAAGCCACCAACCTTATCTCCCTGAAGTTGCAGTGGAGTAGACTGAAGACAGCGAATCTTATTTCCTTGAAGTTCCAGCAGAGTAGATCGAAGCTACAAATCTTTTCTCCTTGAAATTACATTAGAGGGATCGAAGCACCAATTCCTATACCCTTGAAGATGCAGTGGGAAGGAACGAGGCTACTTGAAGAAAGATAAGTACCAAAAAGTCAATATTCCAAGATCGGGCAAAAATGGTCTTTTTTGAAGTCTTTGCTCCATTCTCATTACACGACAATGAGTAAAGAAGGGTAGCTGTAATAGCTTATTTTTGCCCGGGCCCAATACACTCATATCAAACATTAAAAAAACCATCAGCCCAAACCCGAATCCTGAATTACCAAAACAAACCCAACCCAAACCATCAGCCCAAAACCAACCTAAACCCAATTCAAGCCCAATCCTAAACCAACCCAAATTAACCTAAAACAGACTCGAACCAATTAACAACCCAAGTAGGTCCAAATTTTAGACCCAACTAGCCCAAATTAGGGTTTCAAAAAAGCTGAAACCCTAAGCGCCATCGCCGTCCCATCATTAGCGCAAGTGGCGCACCTGCCCACTACCTCCACTGGCCACCGCCTATCAGCACCGCCCATTTACCTGCAAGGAAAAAGCAGAATAATGATTTCAAGCTTTGTAAATGGCTATAAAGCCATCAAAAATCAAATGTAATAGAGGACTTTTTTTCATCGAATACAATAGAAACAAGATTCGCATACAAGCAGATAAGAAAAACAAAAAAAGCAGAGTGACGAGAAAAAGCAAAATCAGAAACGAAATGGTCATTTTTATGTTCCTTATTTTCTCCTTTTTAAAAAAAAAAAATTTGTATACCAAAATAGTTTCTTTATTTTCCTTTTTAAAAAAAATTGTTTTAAGCATAAATATATCTAAAATATAAAATAAAATAAAAAGAGGGGGCCTACCTTTAAATCGCTAAAAACAAGGAATTTTTTGAGTTTTAAATTTTGGTGGATGGCGGCTTGCGTCATGTGATGGTTCGCCAGATTCTGGACTAGCCAGAGGGAAAAAAGGAGAGAACATGGTTTTTTTTTTTTTTTGAACAGGGTTTCAAATGATTTTTTTTTTTGAAAAATTTGCCTTAAATAGGCCTCCAAAACGACGTCGTTTTGGGCAGGCCTTTCAAGCACCAAAACGGCGTCGTTTCACTCATGGCCTGATCCGACCAACCCGATCCGCCTAGGATCGGCGAGTTTTTTAATGGAAGGGATAATTGCACTTTTAGCCCTTCTATTTTTTATGGTTCTGCAATTCGATTTATTTTATTTCCTAATATTGCCCAATAATTTATTTCAGTTTTCAATTTGGTCCTCCCTGATGCTGTGCGTTTTGGAGAAGGGAGAATTTTCCTTTTAGTCCCTCCTTGTTATTTGCGCACTCAATGGGGTCCTTTTCCTTTATATTTATTTCGGATTTGCCCCAAACATTTGTTTTAAGTTCAAATCAATCTTATTTTGGTTATTTTGGCTATTTTCTTACATTAATTAAATTTAATATTATTATTATTAGTATTATTATTATTATCATCATCATCATTACTATTATCATTTTGTTACTCTTATTATTATTATTATTATTATTATTATTATTATTGTTGTTGTTGTTGTTGTTGTTGTTGTTTATTTTACTTTTTTACTATTATTATTAATTATTATTACTATTATTTATTTATTTTTTACTACTATTATTCGTTATTACTATTATTAGTATTATTATTTTATTTATTATTATGTCCATTATTTTTTCTTGTATTATTATTACTATTATTATTAATATATTACTATTATTATTATTATTATTATTGTTGTTGTTGTTGTTGTTGTTGTTGTTGTTGTTGTTGTATTATTATTGTTATTATTATCATTATTATATCATTAAACTAGTTAATTTAGTATTATTATTATTACATACATCATTTTTTCTTTTTATTTATTTAGTTTTACCTATTATTTTCTCTTTATAACTTGTTTGTTTTATTTCTTTATTTCATTTTATTTTCGTCTTTGTTATTACCGTCCACATTAATGCATTAATAATCATTATGATATGCATCCTAGCTTCGTAATTCATCTTTTTCATTTTATTATAAAATCGTGTTACATTTATATTTGTCTGATAAAAAAATTTTTATTAAACAATTTTTTCGTAAATTGAGACTTGAGAAATCGTACACTAACTGGGTTTCGATTTTTCTCATCGAGCCTAAAGAACCAATTATCTTTTTTAAAAATCAAGCGTATAAGTTAAATAAAAACTTACTCTCGAGAATTCAAAAATATTGTGTTCTAACTCACTAGATGTGACATTTTGTTATCTCGAGGTAAGGACTTCTAAAAATAAATACAATATTCTGTATTTGGAATTTTGAGAAATTGTGCCCTAACTTACTGGGTTCGATTTTTCATTTGACCTAAATAACCGAATATCCTTCTTAAATTTAAATGCACGAGTTTTAAAAGTCAAAAGACAAGTTTAGTTTCGAGGATTCGAAATGTCGTATCCTAACTCACTGGGTGTGACGTTTTACTTCTTCGAAATAAGACGGTCTTAGCATCCAATTTAATTTATTCAAGTTTTTTTCAAAACAAAGAGGAATGTATTTTAAAATATTTTCAAATTTTCGACATCAAGACATTAATCAATCAATTCGGTACCGATTTTGAGTGTTACGAGGGTGCTATCCTTCCTCGTGTGTAACTGACTCCCAAACCCGATTTCTCAAATTTTGTAGGCCAAAATCATTGTTTTAATAAATCAAAATGTTTTAATGATCAATCTCAAGGTGATCTGATCACACCTCGAAAAAAAGATTAGTGGCGACTCTGTTTTCGTTTTTAAAACCGACCAGCGTTTTCAAAAAAAAAAAATGTTTTTGATAGGTGACACATCACATGTTGTAAACTATTGGTAGAAGCGCTTGTCTCCATGATTGAGAACTATATATAATTCCAGTAGTGGACTAACCAAATGAGTTTACCTTCATTTCACATATATAACTTCTTTTAATTATTACTTCAAACAGTATTATCTTCCATCATCGATTAGGACACTGAATAAAATTTACCTTTTGTTTTTTTTTCCTTTAATTTAATGCTGCTAATATCAAATGAGAAGTCTACGCTTTTATAATCAATCCTCACTTCTTGTTATCTTATTATTGAAACTTCAACTTTTACAATAGCATTTATCAATTTGTTATTTAAAGGATTGCTGGCAATGGCAATTACATCATACATCGTATTGTTATTTAATTTTTGTTTAATTACAAGATTAAGATGTTAAAATTTTCCAAGTTAATTTATGGATTTTCAATTCAGATTTACACGATGTAAGTCTCACCATGCGTAAGGTTTGTTAATGTTGATACAAATTCATTAATCAAATCAAAGAAATTGTATTATACATTGAAATATTTGTTGCAAATTAAATAAGAAATATGAAGATGTTGAACCAGTCTACAGATTCCAAATGATGCTTCAAAAGCTCAATACCTTGATTTGTGACCCAGGACCTGGTCTAGTTTACATTATGTCATCATATATGTCTCCTATGCCAAAATCTTTTCCTGTTGCAATCTATTTGTAACTCAAAAGTACATATGTATAATAAACGTTTTCAATACATTCATATCAAATACTTGCCTGACATGTATCCAAACATTTATTTAAAGCCATGTAACTTAAGTTCCAATTATGTAGGACAGCAAGATAAATTCTGTTTAAATATAACTATGTGACAGAAAATAGCGAGCTCATTATTTTGGCGAACTAAAAATATGAATAATGTAATAGTCTAATTTTGTCCGGCCCATCGTAAACCCCCCAAAAAATAAAACAAATAAAATAAAAAATAAATAAAGGTTCATTTACAAAATATGCCAACACAAGATATTGGCCCAAATACAAAAACCTAAGGCCCACGACCTAAACTTCTTTTAGAAAACTAAGAAACCTTAATCCCTTTGCCGTTGCTCCTCATGTCACGTTGATAGACCCACTGCCCGAGGCCTACGCCTCTTCTGCCACCCTTGCACCAAAACGACAAAGGCAAGGGTCTCTCCCCACCGTTGACCACGCACTGCCACCTGCAAAGAGAAAGAAATAAGGACAGAGAGCAACATAGCAAAGCAGAGACAAAAAGAAAAGAAAAAAGAGAAATAGTGTAATTTAAAACGGCTATAAAGGCCGAATTTTTGTAAGATTCAAGGACACGAAGAAGATAATAAAAAGTCTAATACAAAACCTTAAGCAAAAAGGTGATTTACTTTGTTTTTTTTTCTCTAGATTTGAAAGCAAAATAAAATAATAATAATAATAATAATAATAATAATAATAATAATAATAATAATAAACCTTTTACCTGGCTTTGTTTCGCGCCGCCGTCAAACCCATTAGGGTTCCATTCGGACTTCAATATAAGGGAACACGAAAGGGCAAAGAGTAAGGGGGAAGTCGAAGTTTTTTTTTTTCGTTCTTTTTACTTTCTAAGGCTTATAACCTTTACATCCGGGTTCTAGGGTAAAAAAAAGGCTAAAAAAAGGGGTGTTTTTGGACTCCGGCCATCGGAGGCGAAGGACCTCGTCGCCGATGATCGGTGGCACGACGGCGGCGCCACGATGGCTCAATGGCCGGGCGAAGGAAAAACTAAGAGAAAAAAAGGAGGCTTTCAAAGGTTTTTTTTAAAGAAAAAACCTAGGCAAAATGATTTTTTTTTAAAATTTTTTTTGGCTTATATAGGTAGGACTAAACAATGTCGTTTTTGCTGGTGTTAGTAAGTCCCAAAACAGCACCGTTTTGACGCGACCCAATTGCCCAACCCGAACCACCTCTAGGATCCGCTTGTTTTTTAGGGGGATATTTTTAGATTTAGTCCTTTCGCCTTTTAAGTTATTTTAATTTGGTCCTAATTTCACTATTTCTTCATTTTAGAAATTATGCTATTCAATTTTAACTTGCTTTCAATTTAGTCCTCGGTTCGCTGACCTACTGGGGAAATGACACATGTCTTGAAGATTGGGATAATTGCCCATTTGGTCCTTGTTTGTTTTCACATTTTTATTTTAGTCATTTATTTTTTTGTTTGCCTATTTTTATATATAATTTGTGCTTTTAATTTCATTTAAATTTTAATTCAGTCCCTCGTTCATGTAATTTTACCCCTTTATGAACTGTTTATTTTTTTATTTTTTACCTTTTACCTTTTTAAATATTTAAAATTTATGTTATTTATATCCTTTTTATGTACTTTTTATTTTATCATCATTATCATTTTTTTATTTTTATTCATATTAGTATTATGATAATGGTTATGATGCGGTTATCGTTATCATTACTATAAATTGATGCATGTTTATTATAGTTGCATTATTATTATTCACTAACATGGCATTTTATTTTACCTTTTATTTGTTTTCTCTTTATCCATCTATTTATTTATTTATTTTACACTATGCTTAAATATATTAAATGTATATCGTTTTAGAAAAAATGGGTTATCTTTGTTTTATATAACGTATAGAATACTTAAAACCGAGGCAATGTTCATTATTGTTGGAATTCGAGGAGTTGTGTTCTCAACTTACAGAGTATGACATATTCCTAAAACTGAGTAATTGAATATCCTACTTAAAATAACAAAAAAACAAGATTTAGGTAACAATCAAACGACAATTATTCGGATTTCGAGGATTAGTGGCATCGTGTCCTAACTCACGGGGCATGATCCTTCTTCTCGATTAACTCGGAATAAGGCCTTTTCTATTTAATTTAATGTAGTTAAATAATATCTTTATACAAAGAGGGATCATATTTTAAATTCTCTTCAAATTTTCAATTCTCAACACTAAGATATCAAGTAATCTACTGGGTACCAATTTTGGGCGTCACAAGGGTGCTAATCCTTTCTCGTACGTAACCGACACTCGAACTCATTTTTTGGATTTTGTAGACCAAAAATCATTATTTTAGTAAATCAAACATTTCATTAAAATGATCAAATTACAAGGTGATCCGATCACACCTCATAAAGATGATTGGTGGCAACTCCAATTTTGTTTTAAAATAAAATTCGATTTCCAAAAAGATTTCGACAGCTTGGCGACCTCCACTGGGGACAAAATAAGAGAATCAAGCCGTGAGTTGATTACTTTTTAGTCTTTTTTGTTGAAAGTTGATAATTTGGTTTAAATTAACAATCCCTTCATTGCATTTCATCCTTCATGTTTTGTCTTTGATATCTCGAGTTATATAGCGATCTAGTATATCTGTTTTATTGGTTCGAAAGTTTCTCTTTGTATGTTTTCACTTATATTGCATTGCATAATAGTTCCATTTTGCCCTTCTTAAGTGAGAGTGAGAATCTATTCCTTCGTGAGGCCTTCACCTCCGTATAGGATAGTGGGTTGCTTTCGGGATACATCCACTACCTATGTCTTCGTGAGATCTTCATCTCCGTATAGCCATAAGGAAATGTATTCCCCTAAACTAAACTCGGTTTGTATGAGCCTATAATAGGTGAGGATTAAGGAATCTGCTGGTTCATGTACCCTTACTTTAGAACCGAACCGCATATAATGAGCTCTAAAAACTTACCCTAGGTAGAACCATACCAAACTTCTAGTGGTCATCTGAATAGATGTTCTATTTATTATTTCTTGCTTTGTATTCTAGCTTTGTATGAAATGTATTGACTTGGTTCATTTTGTTTTGGCTGTGATTGTATGAAATGTTCAGTTGCTAAATAGAGAGCTTATCATGGAAAAAGGATTTCTTGATAAAGTGGAAGACAATGCGGCCATACGAATATGTTCTGAGAAAACACAACAAGAGAAGGGCGATAGCTGGACGGAGGGATATATGTCAGAACTATGGGATTTTACTGTATCTTGTAATCACATTTCATCTTCTTAATTTTACCTGCAAAATTTTTAAACTCCATCGGCAATATATTATAAAATTTTCTTAAACATACATTCAATAATAAATATAATGATAAAATAAAATAGAGGTTTGTATACGAAATTATTTTGTAATAATCGAGTCATACTCCTTGAGAACATTAGAGAGTTATCGAAGTTTTACTTCAATCTAGAATGAATATTACATATTTAAATTTAAAATAGATATAAATACTAAAAAGAAGAAGAAGCAAAAAGCAAAGCAACATAAGTAGTTGCAACTCAGAAAAAGATTTTAAAGGATACAACATTTGAAGGTTGACGTTTACTTTAGGCCGATTCATGATTTATGAAGCATTGAATTGTGGGTGACCCAAAGCCAAGGCCGAGACTTTACAACCATCAAATTAACTTCCACAAGTTGATGTACGACACGCGATTATTGAGCATTGGACGTGAATTTATTACTCTTTTACTTGACCAGGTAATACTCATAGTATCAAACACTTTTTACACTCGATATATTTCGTTTTCGTTTAATTTTTACAATAAAATCAATTATTTATCGCATATCATGTATAATAATTTACTTATTTTTCATTTTCAGTTATATCCTTTAAGATAAATTCAATAAATTTATTTTATTTAAAATCAATTTAGTTAGAATATTTTAATGAAAAGAAATTGATTTAAAAACTTAATATATATAAAATCAAATTTAAAATTAAGTTTTAAAAATTAACTAAAGAAATTATTAAAAAAGTTACAAAAAATATATATATATATATTATATTATTATATTTTAAAATGCTTGTATATTGTTAAAGATGCTGGTAATTGGCTGAATAATCGATAGCTATTAGTAGCAGTTAAATTAGTTACTAGTTAGCATTAGTTGAAAATAGGCTATAAAACCTCTTGCTATTGTAATTTAAGAATGAAGCAATATACATTTCATTCAGATACAATACTGGTCTAGCTTGTAGTTCATCTATTGTTGGTTATCTCTGACACTTTCAACATGGTATCAAAGCTAGCGCCAATTGTCTAATTCTGGCGATGACAATTTTTTGCTATAATGGCAAATCTTTTTGATGGACCTATTGATTACAATCATCCTCTTTATTTACATCCATCTTATATACCTGACACTTTATTGGTTTCTCATCAGCTCACTGGTGTTGACAACTATAATATTTGGAGTCGTGCGATGCGAATTGCATTGATTACCAAAAATAAATTGGGTTTCACTAATGGTACTTGTTCCAAAGATTTGTTGGCAGAAGATTTGTACTCATAGTGGGAGCGATGCAACGCTATTGTGTTATCTTGGATATTGTACACGGTAAGGAAATAGTTCTCTGCAGGTATTGGTTTTGCTTCAAGTGCCACAACAATTTGGTAGGATCTTAGCGAACGATTTCTGAGAAATTTCTTGCATTGAGAAATTTCTTCTCATCTTCAAGGAACTGCTTTGATTTCAACCTATTTCACCAAGCTCAGGTTGTCATGGGATGAGTGGGATGAGTATGATTCCCTAGTTCTCGTTTCTTCTTGTGGTTGTGTGCAGACTAAACAGGTTATTGGTCACATTGTGTAGCAGTGTTTCTTTCAATTTTTGATGGGTTTACATATTGAGTAAACTATTCTTTTAGTCATTGCCTTTTAATTTTAATTTTTCTTTTAAAAATTTTTATCTGTTAAATATTAAGTTGATTTTGAATAAATTATTTCTTTATTTTAAGATTTTACTTCATTAAATTAACTTTTAATATTATAATATTATAATATTAAAATAATGATTATTAAATTGGTAAACTTTTTTTTTTTTTTTTTGAATTTAAACAGATTGGGCTTTCATTATAATAAATAGTCTTAACAATGAACAAAAATAGGGCCAGTTTAAAGTGGCCCGTGAAACAGAAAAATCTAGAATTGAAAAACTAAAACCAGAAATGCCGCCCTATTTCCCAATCAGTTCTCTGCCTGTCTGTTCATGTCGCATCGTTCATTTCATTATTAATGGCAATATTCTTTAATAGAGGAAAGATAAGTGCACAACAGACCTTTTGGATTAACATTTGAAGAACCTTTCCTCTTTCTTGATCACTCTACTCCTTCTCAATCTGGCTCCCTCGAATATTCAGTCGCCTATGCCTCTGCATAGCTTGGAACTCCGTTCAGAGGTAAACCCTTTCTTTCCTTCTCAGTGATTCTGTTGCTAAAATATGGGCTAGATTATTCGCTGATCTTGGAACTAACTCGAATCTTGTATTTGTAACTCTGGATTTCAGTGCATGAATATCGTGAATATATGAACCCACTTGTGATTTGTCGAAATCTATTCTGTTGCATTTCTTTATTATGGACAGAGAATTGCCTTCTATAATAACATCCTCTCTGTTTATGACGAGGGCTATATCAATTGCTCGTCGACAGGCGATTGCTTCTACGAAAAAAGCTGAGGCCACATCTTTGTGAAGTTCTGTGCTTGTGAGGAGAACAGATCCGTTGTTATCTCTAGCCACTACCCCTGATGCTAATTGTTTGGATCTCTCATCAAAAGCGCCATCAAAGTTGATCTTGATCATCTGACCAGGTGGGCTATTCCATTTCACAACCTCTTTAAAGATGTTTTGGTTCCCTTTTCTGACTCCATCAAGTTCTTTAATGTAACTGTGTACAAAACTAACAACCTCCTGACTCGATCTAATTTTTTTTCGTGGATGCGAGAATCCCTATCCCCCCAGATGGCCCAAAGCGTAAGACAAAATAATCGACACATATTCAAGGGAAGGTTAGCCATAACCTTGGTAAGCCATTCAACAAACTCTGTATATGAGAACATTAATGAAATAACTCCGATAGATCGTTCCAAATTGAAACTGAGACAGGACAATCTCGAAAAAGATGGTTCATCGTCTCCTCTCGAGCTGTACATCGAGGACACAAAATGCTAGTAGTAAGATTCCTGAGAGACATATTCACCCGAGTGGCTATATAATTCCAGGATATTTTCTAGATAAAAAGTTTAATTTTCAATGGAATGTCAATCTTCCAAAGTTTGCTGTAAAATCCTCTATAGATATTTTGTAAAGCATAAACTGTAGGATCGAAATTCTGTAATAGTTTATAGGAACTCCGCATAGAAAACTTGCCAGACAGTTCACCGTTCCAAACCAGGAGATCCTCATGGGGTTCCATCGCCAAAAGGATTTGGAGAATCAGTTCTGCTTCAGCTTCTGGAAAGGTATTACTAATCAAATCTTTATTCCATACACGTTCATTTCTTTTGATTAACTCTGCTACTTTAACAAATTGCGAATTACCAACTCCAGGCGTTAATCTAACACTATCAAAATTTGGAATCCATAGGTCTTCAAAAATTGAAATATTTTCACCCGTACCTACTCTCCAGATCAATCCCTTCTCCAATGTGTCTTTTTTGCCCAAATGCTACGCCATACATAAGAACTTGATCTTCCCAAACTCGATTTGTAAAAATTACAATCTAGAAAATATTTTGCTTTAAAAACACACGCTACTAATGAATCTAGACAATTAAACAATCTCCATCCTTGTTTTGCTAACAGTGCGGTATTAAATTGGGCCATATTTCTGAACCCCAAACCCCCTTCTTCTTTAGATCTACACAAATAACTCCACTTACACCAATGAATACCTTGCTTACCAGCTCCTTTTTGCCACCAAAATCTAGCAAACTTACTCTTAATCATCTCGCACAATGTTTTAGGAAGAAGAAAACAGGACATAGCATAAGTGGGAAGTGCTTGAAGAACTAATTTTATAAAAATTTCTTTACCTCCTTGCAACAACAACCTATTACTCTAGCTTCCAATTAACAAAGAAATTTTGTCAAGTATACTTTGAAATGCTTTTTTTTTCCTCTTACCCACCACATTAGGAAGACCCAAGTATTTCTCTAGGCTTGAAAAACTCCTGATTCTTAACATTGTTGACACTAAATCCTTTGTTGTTGTTGTAGAATTTGAACTATAAAAAATGGTGGATTTGTTAAAATTAACACACTGACCTGAGCAGCTTTCGTATTCCTTCAAGATATCTTTTATATTTCTCGTTCCCTGTTCTGTAGCTTCTCCAAACATCATGCAATCGTCAGCGAACAATAAGTGAGATATTTCTGGCCCTCTTCTGCTTGCCTTTGCCCCTTTAACCAATCCTTTTTGTGTTGTTGATCTCATTAAAGAAGAAAGACCTTCACTACAAAAGAGAAAAAGAAAATGGGTTTAATGGATCGCCCTGTCTAAGACCTCTTGTTGGTTGAAAATTCTGCCCCTAGTACCATTGATGTTAATAGCATAAGAGACTAAAGTAATGCATTTCATTATTAAACCCACCCATTCATGTGCGAACCCCATCTTGATCATAATTTTCTTCACAAAATCTCATTCTACCCTGTCGTATGCTTTGCTCATATCTAACTTTACTGCCATATATCCTTTCTTCCTTGTTCGTTTCTGTCGAAATGTATGAAGATTTTCATAAGCTAGGAGTACATTGTCAGTTATTAAACGCCCTAGCACAAATGCGCTTTGAACTTCATCAATACACATGCCAATGACATTCTGCAATCTATTGGCAACTGTCTTTGCCACAACTTTATATAGCACTGAACATAGACTTATTGGCCTGAAATTGACTAAAGTTGTAGGATTTGGAACTTTTGGGATAAGCACTATTTTCTTAACGTTAACTAGATCAGCCCCATCGTTGCCATTTAGGATACTCAAGCAAAACTCCAATACTTCCTTACCCACAATATGCCAATATTGTTGAAAGAATAGAGCTGGAAAACCGTCTGATCCGGGAGCCTTTGTAGGTCCCATTCCTTTTACAGTTGTCATCACTCCATCTTCCCTAAAAGGAGATAGTAAGATTTCATTAATTTCATGCGAGATAATCCTTCCGATGCCCTCCAACGCCTTCCCAGAATCTCTAATATCCTTTGATGCAAAAAGATCTTTAAAATATCTCGTAGCAACCTCAATTATTTCTGATCCATCGATTATCTCCCTTCCATCGTCTGAAACTAGCTTTGTGATTGAATTGATCCATTTCGAATTGTTGCACACTTGTGAAAGTAGGCCGTGTTTTTGCCTCCTAACTGAAGCCAATTAGCTCGTGCTCGCTGCTCCCAATACATTTCATCTTTATCAATTTCTAGATTCAAGTGTATTTTTGTATCTATAATCCTTGCCAGCGTTTCATCATCTCTTTCCTTCTCCAACAAGGTTTCAAGCTCTTTTGTAAGTCTCTTTTTAAGTCATTCCTTCTTGCTTTTGATAGAACCTGCCCATTCCTTCAACCGAATCTGCAAGTGCATCAGTTTTTCCATCAACGATGCCGTAGATGATTCCCAGAACTCTCTGATCAAATCTTCAAAAGATTCCTCCATAGTCCACCATGCTTCAAATTGAAATCTTCGAAAACCTGTTGGAATGACTGAGCTGTCTGTATTTAGAAAGATGGGACAATGATCCGATGTAGAATAGGGGAGATGCTGTATGTTCCCTATTAGAAATAAAAGTAGCCATTCTTCATTGGCAACCCCTCTATCTAATCGTTCTCTTATGTTTCTCTCTGGAAGATTTCCCCTTTCCCAAGTAAACTGCACTCCTGAATACCCGATATCCATCAATTGACATTCCTCTAATGTATCTCTAAAAGCTTCCATTCTTTTCTGACCTCTTGGAACTCCACCACTATTCTCAAAAGAAAACATAATTTCATTTGCATCTCTTGCTACAAGCCATGGATAGTTGTATTCTTGGCCTAGTCATCTGAGTAAATTCTATGCATAATTTCTATCTTTTAAATAAGGAGAGCCATAGAATCCCGTAAACCTTCATTCTTTCTAAACACAATCCTCCCTTACTAATACATTAATATGCCATCTAGAAAAACTCTTCAACGTAACCACAATATCACTTTTCCATGCTAGACACAGTCCTCCTCGAGACCCTTCTACTGCAATGTCGATTCCACTACTGAAACCGTAACTTCTTCTAACTCTCTCCATACATTTTTATCCAATTTAGTCTTCATTAAGAAGACCATATGGGGATTTTGCTGCTTACATAGATTTCGCAGCCTCCGTACAACTCGTGGACTCCCCAACCCACAAATGTTCTAACATATGGTTTTCATTGTGTCTAGTCGGCTTACCCATTGGCAGCCGCCGATCCTGAATTGTTGGAAACAATAATTTTTGTCTCTTCATCAATCATATTCTCCAAGCAGTCTACTGATAAAACAGCCCCATCATCAAATTTTAGTTTCTTCAATCCATCCCCAATTGATGAACCCAAACCGCCCTCACCATCTTCTTCTTCAGAAAATTTCCTTTTTGCCCCATTACCATTAATCTTTCGCAATTCTGCCTGTTTATTTTTGGCCAGCCTTTTCCAACTAGTCTTCTTGGAAGCTTTTAAGATTTCCTCACCTTTGTTGTTATTTGCAATCTTTACCGCATGCTCCCTTAAAATAAGATTTTCTTCCTGATCCTTTAATCCATCCTCCCAACACGCCAAAATTTTTCCCCCTGGAATATGTCCAAACAAGATATTGGGCTCGCCATTATTTTCCTGACTTTCACATGCTGACCTATATAATTACATTGTATTCCCCTCTTTTTAGTAAATTCATTAAACTTCAAACTTTCTTTTCCCATCATCTTTGATTCTGCTTTTAACGCAATAGAATAAGGAGGATCTTCTCTAATTTTAATCTTTTCTATAGGATCTATCACCAAACAATCTTTGAGACCATGATCCAATCTACCACAACCGAAGCAAAAGAAAGGTAATTTTTCAAATTTAAAAGGAATCTAGGACCTTACACTGTTTGTACTTGAGACAAAGATTCCTCTTCTGAGGGGCTTTTGAACATCCAAATTAACCCTAAGTATGCAATAATCATTACTAATTTTGGATCTGAAAACTCCACCAAAGGTACTTCCAATATCATGCAACATATCTTTCTTATCAAATTCTGGAGAACACATACCAATCTTAATCCAATATGGAGACGAAGTGAGACAAATCTAATCTCATTCTACTGGATTGATTAATCTATCAAACAAAATAAGGGACTTGAGAAATAGCCAAGGCCTTCCTTCCATGATCGATTCTAAATCTTCTTCTAGATCAAAGACAATTGAAAATAAATTCTGCCCTACCATTTGTATTTCGAACTTTTTCTTTGTTTTCCAAATACTTTTCATTTGAGCCCTAAAACTCTCTAAATTAAAATATTTTTTCGTCCACACTGAACATATCAGAGTAAGCTTGACACTGGGCACCACCAAGGACCTCTAGATCGATAATTGAACAAGTTCTTCAGCCAACAGTGAGATCTCCTCACTGCTCTCCCTCTCCACGCCACCACCCTCTTCCATCCCAAGCCACAACAAAGACTGTTTTCTCTAGGACTCTTTAGAGAGCACTCTTGGTTTTCGAGAGGATTTGAAACTTATTATTTTTAATGTGTTAAATTGGTAAACTTAAAATATAATTTTAAAAAAAAAAAAGACATATTGATAGCATTTGTTAGATTAAATATATTTTCAAATATAAAAAGAGTTAATAATATTAATGATTAAAGTAGAGCAAGGATATATATATATATATATATAAATTACAAAATATCAAATTTTAATAATTTTAACATTAAAACAAATTAATTTAACAATATATATAAATAAATAACGTGTTAATAAATTATTAATAATATTATTTAAATTATAATATATTTATATTAATATTAATATTTGAACCATAATGAATTTTTATTTATTTTAATATTAAATATTAATAAAATTAAATAACATTAATATAATCGATTCTAAAATAATTAAATATTTTTAAAAATATTTTGTAGTTACATTACTTGTCAAATTATTAATACTTTTTTTGAATAATTTCATTAATTTTTAAAAAATTAATATTATAAATTTGGTATACACAACTACTATGTACATCATGGGAATACAAACTAGTTAAACACTATTATCTACAAGATATCCAATCTACAAAAAAAAAAAAAAAAAAATCAATCATTTTTAGATATCAAAATTCACAAAAATCTAAATTGAATCTAGTAAAATTTTTATATACATAAAATCAAAATTATAAGTACTTTGTAATTATAGAATTTAGATATTAGAATCACGTCTATTATCTCAATATGCGTTGCATGTTTGGATAATGGAAATTTGAAACATCTATCTGCATTAAGTAATAGATAGTAATTTCAAATTCAATTCAAATATTAATCAAATTCGAAAAAATAAATAAATTAGATATTTAGCTTTAACTTGAATTAAATATTTTAAATTTATATTTAATTCAATTATATGTTAATTTTGAGATAAATTCATTAAATTATTTGTTTTCATGTAAAATTAATAATTACCATTATTTAGA
Organism: Gossypium rotundifolium; assembly: GCA_025506655.1. NCBI lineage: Eukaryota > Viridiplantae > Streptophyta > Magnoliopsida > Malvales > Malvaceae > Gossypium > Gossypium rotundifolium. The sequence goes on along the minus strand of CP106724.1, from coordinate 183,313,698 downwards.
ACGCTTTAATAGAAAAATAAAATATAAAAGTAAAAGAAATTTTAAAAAATCATCTCAAAGTTAATTATTGTTACTATATATAATTAAATTAAAATTAAAATTAAAAAAATTAACTATAGAAATTATTAATATATATGAATGATATGTTTGTTTTCTTAAATGCTGGCTTACTATATCACTTCATTTCTAACATTAAATTTTTTTTTCTTTTATGTTATGATATTAAAATGATCTTGTTTGATAATTGAAAAATTAAATGGATAAAAATTAAGTATTAAGTTTAAGTTATAAAATTTGTTTAATATATTTATTAAAATTAAGTGCAGAATATGATTATAATGTAATTTTTAAAATTTTAAATGTAAAGCATTTAAATGTTAAAAGAAATAAAATGAATTGAAAAATTCTGCATTAGTGTAATTATTTGAGGAAAAAGTTGATTTATTACATATATTACAATAGTTAGACATCAAATAAAAAATAGTTAATACAAATTTAAGCTTAAAATTAGAAATATGAGGTAAAACTTTAGTAAAAAATAAGATCTCTTCAAAAAAAAAAAAAAAAAGAAAGTTTTCTTCTCTTTTCCAAAAGCAAGTCATGTGAGTGACTAAAATTATCAATTGAAATTAGTTTATGGTTAGCTTATATACTAAATCATAGCGAAAAATAGTATTTCTACGAAACCTAGCATGAGTGATAAGTAACTCTTTTATCTTTTATTATTTTTCACACTTTTCATCCAATCATTTGCTTTTTATGATGGATTATCAAAAGTGCTTATAACTCACTAAAATATTAATTTTAGATTATTTAATTATTTTCAATCGATTATCTAAATAAGGACCATGTTACTTCGATAATAATTAATTTGTTTTTTTTTTTATATATACTAGTGAATAAGAATGTCCCAGTGGAGAAAGGAGGAAAGAGTTTACAAATATAATGATTGAACCCTCATGTCAATCAACTTGAAATCTATACAATTTGTCGCTGAACGGGTGGATGATCGGCAATAACCAATTAGTTTTATCCTTTTATAGTTTCAATATATGATTAATGCTATGATAAATTGATTGCTGAATAGAATAGCCAAAATTGTAGCTCAACTAAATATGCACAATATCAACACATAATATGTTTGTAAATTGAATCACAATGATAAACATTATAGCAGTTTGTTTTCAAAGGTGGCCTAGAACCCACAATTTCATTGAAACATCACCAGAAACTTGAAGAGAACAAAGGCAGAGTAATAGTTATTACAGGCAGATGACAAGTCTGCTTTATGTATATATAATATAGGCTTGTAGTAGACAAAATGTATCGGACATAAGTGGATGAACATCTGATACAGATGTAATGCTGGAATCCATGAAAGATCCGTTTGAGGATGAAGTGAAGTCCCCAATCTCAGTTGGTTTCGTAACAACAACCTCTGCTTGTTTTGGTCGAGTGGGGAAGCAACCTCTCAGAACTCTAATTCTCTCCAGTTCCATGGCCACTTCTTGTTGGTCTATCTTTTCCATCTAAGTTTAAGCATCTTTTAGCAATGTAAGCAACTGCAACTAGTTCCTCCTTTTGGCCTTCCTTCAAAACTTGAGGGTCAAGTATATCTAGAAAATGGTTTTGGTCCACCGAGGAGATGAAATAGGAGACTAGGCCTTTTTTTTCTTGGGATCCAGATGTTAAAATTGGCTTTTTTCCTGTTAAGAGCTCGACCAGAACTACTCCAAAACTATAAACATCACTTTTCTCAGTGAGTTCACTTGACTGGAAGTATTCAGGATCTAAATACCCAAAGGTTCCTTGAACTTGAGTTGTCAAGTGAGTTTGATCAATGCCGATTGATCTCGATGTTCCGAAATCTGATACCTTAGCTTGGAACTTTTCATCTGGTAGTATGTCACTAAACTTTATATCTCTGTGAAAAATGGGGACAGAAGCAGACGAGTGCAAGTAAGAAACTGCATTTGAAGTTTCAGCTGCTATGCGTAATCGAATATCCCAAGATCTTGGGTATTCTTCATTTTGGTCATGGATTAGCTGATAAAGGGTTCCATTTGGAATGAATTCATAAACGAGTAGAGGGACTTCGGTCTCTAAGCAACAGCCTAATAATTTGACAACATTTCGGTGATCAATTGCGGCAAGTATAACGATCTCATTGATGAATGGGTCTAGATGATCTTGGTCTACTATTTTGGACTTCTTTACAGCCACAATGCTCCCATCATGCAACATTCCTTTGTAAACCACACCTTGGCCACCACGACCAAGGATTCTCTTCTCGTTATAGTGATCGGTTGCAGTTTGTAACTCTTTGGAAGTGAAGAGTTTAATATTCTCCACACCACCTTCTTTAGAAGACAACTTTTTCTCAAGCAGTAGCCCACCATTTCTTTTAAAATGCTCTTGCTTGCGTTTTATTTTTCTTCTTTTCTTCAGTTTCCTATAAAGCCACCAAACTCCAGCAAGGAACAACGCTGCAGCTAAGCAAATACCTGCGATCAAAATGAAAGTCAATAATCGATTAACTTCTGACATTCTTAATATCTCCATTTTAAGCTAAGATTTGAGATAAGATTTTCCATTTTAAGTTCTAATGTTATACTATCCCAAGAGGAGAGCAAGAAAGCCAATGCTAGTTCCAAACAATTAAATGAATAGGTTAAACTATTCTCGAGCAGAAAACAGAGATCTGGTAGACTTGATCTAATCTTTTGGCAGCTTTTCATGTAATACAATATAATTAAATAGAATCTCCTTATTATGAGTGATGAAATTGTTTATGGGTCAAGCTGACCCCATTGAGGCAACAGTGAGTTGAGAAAGTTAAGCACCAGTCCTGCTTGTAAATATAGATACACTGGCTTACAAAATATTTCATAAAAATATAATCTATTTTTTTGGACATAAAGATATAACGAAATTATAGTTAGAAATTACTAATTAGAGGAACGGTAGAAAGAGTAGATCGCGGCTTGTAGGACATGTAGGACGAACTGCACCCTGTTCCATTTTTTCTACCATCGCCTTCATAGCCCACCGGACATAAACAATTATATGTTCCAAGTAAATTAATACATCTTGCCGTTCCATCGCAAGGACTCATGGTTTCACACTCGTTTATATCTGAAAGTTACAGATTATATGCAAGTAATAAATAACATAAATTTTTTAAATGAGTGATGGAAACTACAATTACTGAAATACAGCCACGGGGTGTAGATATAGTTACCTTTACATCCATTGGGAAGGTAAGGGTTCCCCTCGAAACCCTCAAAACACTTGCAGATATACCCAGAGTTATATTCTGAATCAACGCATTTACTATTCTCTTTGTATGCGAAATTCTTGGTATCCTTCTTGTCTTCGTTGCAACTCTTGTTCCCGATTGTCCAATCAAGACTAACTGGAAATCTCTTATCTTTAAAATCGAAACCACGAAGATCTGAAGTAGAGAAGGTATAGTTATCGGTATCTGCAAAAAAATGCATAGCTGCAAGCGTTTCCGGGCAATACGTTGGAATGGTTAGCATAGCTGCCGAGAATGATTTCATAGCTCCTCACACCCTTTGGGATACTTGTCTGACAGCAACCAATCCCAGAGCAAGACCCGTTTGAAACATCGGTGATGTTGTTACATAGCGACACACAACTTGCATAAGATTGGCCGGAGAAACCATCCACCCGAGCATAGGTGTCGCACCCGATTGCAGTGAACTTGTTCCTCGTATTATTTATGAAAAACTTACCGAGAGCGAGCCTGAACGAATTATGTTGTGCCCTGTTCCCTGAATTGTTGTAACAATCATAGCTTGCACCAGCAAGGATGCGCAACTGACCGTCAAGAGATATGTCGACGATCTCAATGCTACTGGTGTTTAAGAATGCTTTGTTGGGTGTGACACTGGTGTCACATGTGATGAAAAAAATTTCACTGATGTTGCAATCGCCGCCGGTACCAAACGGATATGGGATGGTAACTTCACCGCAGCGACTTCTGCAGCCGGTGTTCGCTTGATAAGCAACCGCTTCCGTCGCTAGCTTTTACCACCAATATTACACTGAGAAAGATCATATGCTGTATAATTAGCACTGCTGATCTCAAACCCATAACCATTTTCCTATATTATACTTTGTTACGGATATCAGTGCTTTAATTTACAGATTTACAAATTTCCAAGCATATAATAGGGGTTTTATATAGGCAAGCTTGCTTGGGATGATATCAGTAACTCAAAGGTTAAATTACCTGGGAAGTAGCTGCGACTACATCAAATTATTCCATCTATTATTAAATAGATTAATTTAATCTCTATACTATTAAAATATTAAATAAATTTCAAATTATAATAAAATTAATATTTACAATATAGAAAATGTATTGAATTTTTTTTAATTGTAGTTAAATATCAAACATAAAATTTCATTTACAAAAATATAAAAACTTTAAAATATTACACCCTATTAAACAATAAATGAGATTCTTTAAATAAAAAATGTTAACTCAATTTTAAGACTAAATTATTAAATAAATAAATTTCATCAAGTCAGGAAATTGGTACATTTACCGTAACTCAAAAGACCAACGGGGATATCTTGTCTTCGGCAAGTTTTTGGAAGTAAATGAATGCTAACTTTAATTTGGTCAAATAAAGTGCCTGATGTCCTTTCATTGCATATGCGAAGTTGTGTTAATTTGTTCAGTACTTCTTTTTAATACTAAAACTACCAAATACAATAACTAAATTAAGTGAAATTGATTTTTTTAGAACCAAATTCCAACTCAGACTAATTTTTTTTATATATAGGTGACTATTTGATTAATGAGTCATAAGTTTTTTAAAAGTGAGTATTCGATTAATAGATCATAAGTTGGAGTTTAAGTGAAATCAATCTTTATGTAAAGGAATTTTAATTGTGTGTATTGTTTTTTAATTGCTGTTTTTTTTTTTTTTGCTTTTTTTTTTTTTGGAAGATGTAAAATTCTTTTTTATTATTAATAAAGGAAGCACAACTTAATATAAATATATAATATTAGTAATAATGTAATATTGATAGAGAAAAATGTTAGCCAATTAATTTCCCAAATTAATAATGTAATATTAGTAATAACATAATATTAATAGATAAAAATGCATAAAATGTACTTCTTTTAAAGGATTTTGTAGCTTGCTAATACAATTCGATAAAATAACATTAAATGATGAATAAAATATTAGATTATCATATTTAAATTATAAATAAAAATTAAAATATTAAATATTAAATACAGACCTTATAAATAAAATAACACTCCACTAGACTTTTTAAATACCATGTTAACTAATTTTAAAGTTTAAAGCTGTAATTTAATAGACACCTAAATCTTTTAATAATAAATTTTTTGGCAAGTTAGATATAAAGAAAACTAGGCTTCAATTAATTAATTTATCTTTGTTGTACTTGTACTATTATATTAATCTAAGCTTCAATTAACTAAACTTTAAAGTTTAAACGATAGCTTAATGAGCTTTTTTTGTTTAATCTATGCTATTGTACTATTATATCAATTTAGGCTTCAATTAACTAATTTTAAAGTTTAAAATGTAGTTTAACATACTTTTTTTTGTTTAATTTATGCTCTGATGTACTATTATATTAATTAATATTTAATTTAATCGATTTATTAAGTTTGATTTTAAACCAATTTTGATCATGGTTAGTGATTGCAACAAATGTTTACTTGTAGATGAGTGATCCAAAGCGAGATGGTTCAACTCAAAGTTCACAAAATTCTTCCCTAAGTAGAGATGATCAAACAACAACCAAGGAAAATGTTCGAAAAAAGATTACTCCAAGGCGACTTGTTGGAACCATTTCACCAAATTTGTGGTGAAGAGGGGAGAAGAGAGCAAGGTGCAATGCATGTGATGTTACTTACACAATGGAATCAACTTCGGGTTCTACAACGAATTTGAATAACCATTTGAAAGCATGCCTAAAAAGACCTCGAGGTAATACTTCTAATCTGAAGCAACCAAAATTAACATTTGTGAAAGTTAGCCAAGAAACAACAGATTTATCAACTTGGGTGTTTGATAAAGATGCTGTTAGAAAAGCATTGGTTCGTATGATAATTATGGGTGAACTACCTTTTAAAATTGTAGAGGGAGAGGGTTTCAAATACTTTCTTTCTATAGCATGCCCACGATTTAGTCTTCCATCTCGTTGGACAATTAGAAGGGATTGTCTTGATTTATTTAACTCCATAAAGAGTGTGATGAAGAATTGTTTTGAAAAAGATATAAGTAGAGTTTGTTTGACGACAGACACTTGGACTTCATTGCAGAGGATATCTTATATGGTTTTAACAACACATTGGGTGGATGATGAGTGGAGGTTGCAAAAAAAGATTATAAATTTTTGCCCAATATCCGCTCATAGAGGTGAAAGCATAGGTCAAGCCATTGAAAAATGTCTTCGAGATTGGGGGATTGAGAGGGTCTTCACTATTACAGTTGATAATGCATCTGCCAATAGTGTTTCCATTGAATATTTGAGAAAGAAATTGAATCATCAAAATGCTTCTGTTGCAAATGGAAAATTTATTCATATGAGATGTGTTGCACACATTCTTAATCCCATTGTACAATACGATATTAAGGATGCTTCTGTGTCTGTGGATCGAGTTAGAGGTGCTATGAGGTATATAAGAGCATCACCATCGAGGTTGACAAAGTTTTACCGATGGGTAAAAGAAGAAATGATAGATAGTAAGACTCAATTGTGTTTAGATGTGCCTACTGATGGAACTCAACATATATGATGTTAAAGGTGGCCAAAAAATATGAGCATGCATTTGAATCATATGTACGTGATGACCATAATTTTTTTCTTGACCTTATTGCTGGAGATGGAGTTCTTACATTTGATGATTGGGAGATTGTTCGAAGAGTTATAAAAGTGTTAGAGCCTTTTTATCATTTTACATTGAAGGTGTCTGGATCTTTGCATGTTACCTCTCATTCACTTTTTGAAGTATTGACGGATGTGCATTGTCTTTTTGATGGGTGACAAGATTGTGGAGATCTAGACATAATTTCTATGACTTCCAAAATTAGAGAGAAATATAATAAGTATTGGGGTGAAGTAAACAAGACCAACATGCTAGTTTAGTTAGCGGTCATCTTTGATCCACGATGTAAAATGAGTTTTTGGGACTTTGGGGTCAACTTACTTTTTCCTAATGTTACTAATGACATTATGAAAATGATTGATAAAGATTTGCATTTCTTGTTCAATGAGTATTCTTCTAATGCTGGGAGAATTGAATTGTTTGAAGGTAGATCTAGTTCTTCAACAAATCTTTGCAGTTCAATGGAAATAGATCAGTCAGAAATGAAAACGAGCTTGGCCAAACAAAAATATCTTAAGAAGAAGAAACAAGTTGGATTAGAAAGCAAATATGAGTTGGATAGATATTTGGGTGAGGATGAAGAAGTAAACTATTCAAGTACATTTGATTTACTATTGTAGTGGAAAATGAACAGTCCTAGATTCTCTATTCTTGCACAAATGACTCGAGATTTCTTGCTATTCCTATCTCAACAGTTGCCTCGAAAAGTGCATTTAGCACGGGTGGACGTGTTCTCGATAGTTTTAGAAGTTCTCTAAATCCTCTCATGGTCGAAGCTTTGGTTTGCACGCAAGATTGGCTTCAGAAATCTAATGGTGCCATCAATCTTGAAGATTATGTTGATGAACTTCAAACCATGGAAGATGGTAATATATAAATTTTAATTTATAAAATAAGCTTTTGTATTCTTTATATTAGTAAGCATTCCCATTATTTAACTAACACTTTTGTTTTTAAATTTGCTAGACTTATCCAAAATACCCGAAGATTAATAAGGTAACATACTTAGCATTAGTTTATAAAGTTAAATGCTTATTTAATTTATTTTTGCAAAATTTTTTATTATTTAACTAACTCATTCAATACTTTTACTAGATGTTTCAAGATTATCAACGATTTTTGAAGCACAATAAAAAACTTAAACGTTTCTATAATGGGTTTTGAACTGATGTGTTATTGTTATTAGTTTGGTTTGGTTTGTTATTGTTGTGGGTTAATTGGACTTTTGTTGTGTTCTTTTGGTGTAGATTTCTATTGTATTTTGGACTTTTGCTTATTTTTATTATTATTATAATGTTGTTGTTTATTTGACTCATGCTATTTACTTGGACTTTTACTTATGTTTTTATTATAATCTTCTTGTATTATTTTTGTTGTTTATTTGGAATAATGTTGTTTATTTGGGTTGATGTTGTGTTGCTTTTATTTATTCACTTATTTACTTCAATTTTTGTTGTATGATCATGTTTAAAAACTTTAAAGAAAATTATTTTTGAAAAATTACAAAAAATAAACAACACTAATTTTATTTTTTAAATTTAACTCAAACAAATATATTCGATTCGATTCGATAAAACTTCAAAAAAAGTTAAGATGATAAAATGAGATTCGAAAACTCTATTAACTCGAAAAATTTCGATTCGATTCGATCGAATGCTCACCTACTAAAGATGTTTCTTATGTGGTGGATGATAAAGAAAAAAAGAAGAAGATAGATAATGCAAGCCATGCAGATTAGCCACGTGGTGAACAAGCAGCCACTCAAAGCCACTTGAGTACTTCATTCTAAACCACACATTCCCTCATTATCAACAATATTTAACTTTTTTTCTTGGAAATTTTTTATCAACAAGCATTAAATTAAGGCATAATTAATCAAATAATTTCAAATTTTTTTTCAAAATTAAGATATTTTTTATTAAAATTTATTGATTTACATTATTTTTTAAAAGAGAAAGGAAAACATATCTTACAAGGCGCAGACGCATTTTAGGAAAGAGAATAATAACGCATCATATAAGGTGTGTTTTCACTAATGTGGCAGTGAAAATGCTCCCTGTAAAACACATTTTCACTTTGTTACTTTTTTTTCTTTTTATTTTCTTGCGGTTGAAAACTAGATGTTTGTGTATTTATTTTTGTCTGTGTTTGAGATAGACATGATTATAGTTTTAAAGAATGTTTGAATTTACGATGGTGCTGTGGAGTTGTATGACCTACAAATTTCATCTGCCATGTGAGTATGGAGCCATCACCCGGAAGCTAGATCATGTTACAACTCAAGGTCCTAGATGACGATGATTATACTGTATCGATTGAATTGTAACTATGGCTTCAAGTTTACAAATGTTATGCTATCAAAAGATGGAGCATAAATGGGTTGTAGTTGACAGTGGTTATGCGGGCATGACAATGAGTTCTTCTCATCAAAATAGGATGCTTTATAAAACTCATACACAAGTATGAGGAAGAAAAACACAGTGGCATTTCAGTATAATCAGGTAATGTGTCTTATCATCACCACTGAAGACAGTGACCCCGTTATTATAACCTGTGACAAAAATGAGGTGTAACAGGTTATACTAACAAGGTCATCACTTTCTATGGAGATGGACAATATGAATTACTTAATTATACTAGAAGGAGTTTTGCATTTTCCTTCCTCTCACTTGTGTATGAGTTTTATGAAGCATGCTCCTCTGACGAGGAAGAAACTCGTTATCATGCTTGCATTAGCACTATCAACTACGACCCCAATTTTGCTCCATCCTTTGACAGCATAACCTTTGTAAACTTGAAGCCTTAGTTACACTTCAACTTGAGACAGTATAGTCACTGTTAACTTGAATCTCGACTTGCAAAGTGATTTCACCGTCTTAGGTGATAACTCCATACTCACACAATATGTCAAATTTGTAGGTTACTGAGCTCCATGATATTATCGTGAACCCAAACACAAATTAAAACTATGACTATGTCTCATTCAAAGCAAGAAAGAGATAAATCTTTAAACCCGAAAATTTTAACACTCAAGAAAAAGAAAAAAATCTGATTTAAAGGAGACTGTGATAAGGGTGAGTAGAGGATGGGAGGGTGTATTTATATAGGGGATAGGGCGGGGTAAAAAAGGAATTTTTTCTTTTTATCTCGGGAATCCCAAGTTGTAGGAGCTCGGAAGCAATCTAGTTGACCTGGGTGTTTAAATGGCCAAAGAGAAAACGCTCCTTGTAGTGGGTGTTTTTACTTGACATGGTAGTGAAAACGCTTTCTGTAGGTCATGTTTTTCATTGACATGTTAGACATGTGGCTAGAAAACGCGTGCTGCAGGAAGCATTTTCATTGCTATGTTAGATGAAAACGCCACCTGCAAAAGGCTTTTCTCTCTAGGCGTTTCAACCACCAGACTTGATTGCTTCTGAGCCCCTGCAACCGAGATTATAGGGCTAAATTTCCTACATTGCAATCCAGGATTCCTGAAAAATGCCGCTGCAGGGGAGCGTTTTCTCCCCATCAAATTTCATGTGTGCCAGGGGAGAAGAGCTAATTAAAACACTAACTTATTCATTAATTTTTTTTGTAAAGTGGAAGTTAATATTAATTATTGAAATAAGATATATTGTAATATGCAACCAAAGTTTTAATCTTTCTCCAAACCTTCTAAGCAATTTTTTAATTTCTCAAAATATTGTACTTAACAAATGGAAAGAGAAAAAGTTAAATGAAAAAGTAACAAAAATACTTGTAAAATTTAAACTCACAATATGATATGGTACAAAGCAAACCAATTTAATAAACTTGTTTTATATATTGTAAATAAGTGTACATTTGGGATGTAAAACAAAATATACAATTTGGGAAAATTACAAATAACATAATCATTGGCGTCCTGAATATGTGCCATAACCTAATGGGCGTCGGGCACGCCTAAGGCTCCATCACACTATTTGGGTTGGTGGCTCCTCATCGACGTTGTCACAATCTACACATGCATGTTGGGGTTGATTTCCACAACCATCTTATTCCTTCATGGTTGATTGGGGTCATGTCTTACCCACATAATGTAACAACTCGTTTTCAGTGAAATCGGAATAGTGGTTTCGGGACCACAAATCCAAGCCGTAAAGAAAATTTATTTTAATATTATTACATGGTACGCATAATGATGCAAAAGATATATGAAAATTCTGATAAGAAAATTTTATTGATTATGTGTTTAAATAATGAAAGGACCAAATTGCATAAAATATAAAAGTTGAGTTCTAGTAGCTAAAAGGATCAAATAGCTATGGAATTCAAAATACGAGGTCTTTATATGGTAATTTGACCATTAAAGAAAAGTTAGTAGATATTTTTGGTGATTCATCCATGGAAAAATTAAAAAAGGACAAGGACTAAATTGGAATTGAAATTAATTACAAGTTGATAAGTAATTAAAAAACAAGAAATATCATATTATTATCATCTTCATCCAAAAAATTCTATGGAAACCCTAGGAAAGAGAAAGTAAGCTTTCTTGGCTTAATTAGGTAAGTATCATTTTCTCGTTTTTAGTAATTTTTATATTTTTGAGATCGGAATAGCTTAATCTATCTATTTTGGGGATTAATTTGAAAAGATATCAAAGTATATAAATTTTTCCACGGATTAATATGTTGAAAATTTGAAATTTTTGGTAGAAAATGAAAGGTTGTTAATAGATAAACAACTTTTGTAAAGTGAATTTTGATGAAATTATGAATTAGGGACTAAATTGTAAAGATACAAAAGTTGTGGAAAAATTTTGAATTTTTGAAATACATGTGCTGTAAATGTTATATGAAAATTTCGGTTTGGCTTGTAATAAGGATTAAATTGCATGACTTTCATTTTTCGAGCCTAGGGATGAAATTGTCATTTATAAAAAGTATAGGGGAAAAATGTTAATTTTGTCTAGGATGTGAATTAAATCCAATAGAATATGAAATGTAATAAATTGATGATTAAATTCATTTATATAGATCCGAAAAGACCAAATACAGAATTGGATTGAGGAAAACAGAAAGTAGCAAATTAGTAGATTTTCATATACAAACGGTTATCGAGGTAAGTTCGTGTAATTAAATTGTGTTTATTTTTGTGCTTGATTGAATGTGGTATGTGATTATATGAATTATATATATGTTATAAATAAATGAAATAATCACATGTTCGATCATGTTTGGAAAATGTTAAGTCTCGTTTGAATAATGAATTTCGATAGATATATGATTTCCCATATTGAATGTGGTCCTGCATATGTTGCGGACAAAAGATAGCTCGGACGATGAAATCCTGTTATAAGCCTTCTCGAGCATCCTGTATACAGTTTCTACGAGCATTCTGATCGGTAGTGAAGCATGCGTTGCGCTGATAAACCCTAATAGTAACATATTTTAATACCACATTTAGCATACTTTTGGATGATTTTTTCCTTTAATTATGGAAATAGGTGCTCCTAATCCTTTGTTTTCATGTTTTATACTCAGTAGAGCACCGGAGGCTGAAAAGAACGAATAACGGGCTAAAAATGGAGAAAATGGGCCAAAGTACAAAATCCACACGGCCTGGGCCTAAGACCACATGACCGTGCCCGTTAAGAAAAGTTAACTACGGCCTGGACCCTAAAAAACAAGGCCGTGCCTCATCAACAAGTTCGACCACGGCCTGGCCACGATTTACACGGGCGTGTGCCATTGGCGTGTCTCTACCACAGATAAGAAGAATTCCATTCGTATTAGGGTACTCAGAGGCAAAGAAACATATTCCAAAAGCCTATATAAAGACCCTAGAGGCTAGCCTTTAGGAGGGCGTTCAGCTAGGCCAAAGAGCCGAGCCATAGCAGTTAATTTCAGGGATTTACTCGAAGAAAGCCAGTTGATTCATCTCAAGAAGCCAGAATCATACTCAAGACTGAGGACTTCTCCTTCAATTCCTTCAAGGGTTTTAGGGTTTTCTTATGTTTTGTTTTATCTTTTCTTCTGAGAGGTTTTCTTTTACAATTATGAACTAAACCCTCAGATACTTGAGGGGGATGAAACCTAAGATGAATCGTTTTATTGTTATCTGAGCTGTATGATAAATACTTGATTTGTTCTTAACTATGCATTCTTAATTCTTGTTTTGGTATTTTCGGGATATTGATTCAAGTGCGATGTGCTTAGGCAGAGGAGGAAGAGACCCTGTTTAAGAGTAGATCTAGCATAGTTAAGCGGAGTTGCTAGCGTGCCTAGAGATAGGGTAATGAAATCTATCGGATTAGGGTCAAACCTAATATGGGAGTCCATAGATCGAATTAATGTAATTCTAGGGTTTTAATTAGAAAGAGATTTTAATTAATCAACCTAGGGTTAGACGTTAGTAGCCTTGAAGAGAGGTATTAGTATAAATTAGGGAATCCTACAGATCAAGTCAAGTGAATAAATCATCTGGTTCAGAGTTAGATAACAAGCGAAGTCTAGGTGGATTCTTCCTTAGGTATTGTCTAAATCAATCGATTTTCCCTCAAGTCCTTCCCCAAATTTCTTCTTTGTCTTAGTACATTTAGTTTAGTGGATTAGTTAATTTTAGATTAGATAAATGATTTCCTTAATTCATAGGCTCAATAATAGAAAGAGAGTTATTATTAGCACTTTTGGTTCTTTTGGGTTTGACAATTCGGTCTTGCCACTAGCTATACTACTGTTCAATAGGTGCACTTGCCTCCATCGTTGTCTTAGTTAGTTTCCAGGTTCGATCATTCTTTTTATAAATTTTTAAGACTCGACAGACATGATCAAGTTTTTAGCGCTGTTGCCGAGAAACTAAAATATTAAGAACACTCAGTTTTTATTACTTTAGCCGTATTATATTTTATTTTTACTTTTCTAAATTTCTTTCTTCTTCTCTTTTCCTAGTAGGTACCTCTAGTTTATGACTAGAAGGAACCCAACAGGACCACTACTTTACGATAGTGATATTGAAGGAATCACATGCAGAAATCGTAGAGAAGTAAGGCGAGGCTTAGATTACATACAAGAAGAGTAAGAGGATGAAACCGATACCACCGAAAGGATGGCTGAGAATAATCTGCCTCATCAATATATGGCTGACCATCATGGTCCTCGAACTATGTATGATTATGCTAAACCTAATTTAACAGGAGCTGAATCGAGTATTGTTAGACCTGCTATAGCCGCTAATAATTTTGAATTAAAACCTAACACTATACAGATGATTCAACAGTTTGTTCAATTTGATAGTTTGCAGGACGAAGACCCAAATACTCATTTAGCTAATTTTCTATAATTCTATGATACCTTCAAAATAAATGGCATTTCTGATGATGCCATTCGTCTCGATTATTTCCCATTTCCTTGAGAAATAAAGTCAAACAGTGGTTACATTCTCTTCCACGAGGATCAATCACTACATGGGACCAAATGACCGAAAAATTTTTATTAAAATATTTTCCACCGGCCAAAACGACCAAATTAAGGAATGATATCTCTTCTTTTGTGCAGATGGATTTCAAAATATTATACGACGCATGAGAGAGATACAAAGATCTGTTGAGAAGGTGCCCACACCATGGTTTACCCTTGTGGTTACAGGTCTAAACTTTTTACAACGGTGTGAACCCCTCAACCCAGCAGTTGATTGACTCAGCCGCCAGCGGAACCTTGAATAACAAAACTCCTGAAGTAGCTTATGAATTCATAGAGGAGATGTCACTGAATAACTACAAGTGGAAAAGTACAAGGACAAAGCCAACTAAAGCGGTCGAAATTTTCAATCTTGACCCAGTCACCATGCTATCAAGTCAGGTAGAGATGATTAATAAAAAGATTGATGGTTTATGTGATTCTTTGCAAGTACATTTAGCTATGTAGTACAATACGAACAGAGGATGGATGAATAATACAGAGTATCCACCTTACAATCCGAGTACTAAAATCGAGCAAGTTTACTATGGGTGACAATTTCAGACCTCAAAATAACCCTTATAGCAGAGCTTATAATTCAGACTGGTGATACCACCACAATCAAGGACAACAACCCTACCCATAGGAAAGGAAGCCAAACCTTGAAGAGACACTAGCAAATTTTATAGAATTGTCAGAAACCCGCTTCAAAAATGCTGAAACGACATTGACTAATCAACAAGCATTAATCCAAGGGCTGAAGGATCAAATCAGAGAACTAAATAAGTTAGTTTCTGTTAGGCAACTAGAAAGTTTAACTAAACAAAAAGAGCATGTGAGGGTAGTTACACTAAGGAGTGGAAAAGAGTTGGTTGAAACAAAGAAAAAGATACCACGTGAAACTAATAAGGCAAAGGATGAGGAAGTTGAGAATGTAACACCAATACGCGAAGAATGCAAACCATCAATACCATATCTGGCAAAGTTGAAGAAAGACAGCCTAGACGCCCAATATGGTAAATTTCTTAAACTTTTTAAACAATTACATATCAACTTACCTTTTGTTGAAGCTATTTCACAGATGCTGACATATGCAAAATTTTTAAAAGAGCTTCTAACAAATAAAAGGAAGTTGGAAGAAATATCAATAGTAGAGCTTAATGAAGAATGTTCAGCTATTCTCCAAAACAAACTACCAACCAAATTGAAAGATCCAGGAAGTTTCGCTATTCTCTGTTTAATTGGTAGTTTAAACATGAAGAAAGCACTAGCTGATCTAGGTGCCAATATCAATTTAATGCCCTATAAATTGTTCAAACAACTTGGTCTAGGGGAACCTAAACCCACTAGGATGAGTATTCAGTTAGCTGACAGATCTGTTAAATATTCTCGGGGAATTATCGAAGATATTCTAGTAAAAGTTGATAAATTTATATTCCCTATTGATTTTTTTATGCTTGACATGGATGAGAATGTTGAGGTGCCTTTAATTTTGGGACGCCCCTTTCTAGCTACTGCTAGGGCTGTTGTTGATGTAGGTGCACTGAAGGTAGGCGACAAAGAAATTATTTTTCAAATTTATGATGCTATGCGATATTCTAGAGAACAAGATGATTCCTATTATTTTATTGATGCCATTGATTGTTCTATTCAAGATTCTTTGTAGGAAATCATACATAATGACACATTGGAACTGTGTCTTCCTCAAGGTGAGGGGGTAGATGATGATACCGACGAATCAGATTCTAACACATTTCCCCCTAGACAAACTAAAGAAGAGGGCATTGAAATTAATGACAAACTAAAACAAAAACCCTCTATTGATGAACCACCCAAATTAGAATTGAAACAGTTACCAAAACACTTAGAATATGCATTCCTCGAGGATAATTCTACAGTACCAGTGATCATCTCTTCGGAACTAAAACCCAAAGAAAAGGATGAGTTGCTACAGGTACTAAGGGAACATAAAAGGGCTATAGCTTGGAAAATTTCTGACATTAAGGGTATAAGCCCATCATTTTGTACCTACAAAATTCTAATGGAAGAGGAGTATAAACCATGTGTGCAACCTCAGAGACGATTAAATTCCAACGTGAAAGAAGTTGTTAAAGCTGAGGTAATTAAACTCTGATCTTTGGAATAATTTATCCTATTTCGATGACATTTGGGTAAGTCCCTGCGGTTGTTCCAAAGAAAGGATGCATGATTGTTGTAGCAAACAAGAAGAATGAATTGATTCCTACAAGTCATAGGATGGAGAGTCTATATTGACTATAGAAAGTTGAACGAAGCAACCAAAAAAGATCACTTTCCTCTGCCCTTTATAGACCAGATGCTAGAAAGATTATCCGGGCATATGTACTACTGTTTCCTGGACAGGCTTTCTAGCTATTTCCAAATCCAGATAGCCCCTGAGGATCAAGAGAAAACTACATTTACATGTCTATACGGTACATTTTCTTATCATAGAATGCCTTTTAAATTATGTAATGCTCCTGCTACTTTTCAGCGCTGCATGCTAGCCATATTTGATGAACTTGTGGAAGACATTATGGAGGTCTTTATGTATGAATTTTTGGTATTTGGTAATTCTTTCCATCTTTTCCTTAAGAATTTAAAACGAGTACTAATAAGGTGTGAGGAGACGAACCTTGTTTTAAATTGGGAAAAGTGTCACTTTATGGTTCGGGAACGGATTGTGTTAGGACATAAAATTTCTAATAAAGGGATTGAGGTAGATAAAGTAAAGGTTGAAACCATAGAAAAATTACCTCCTCCTAGCTCAGTTAAAGCTATTAGAAGCTTTTTAGGACATGCTGGATTTTATAGAAGATTCATTAAAGATTTCTCTAAAATAGCTAAACCTTTAACGAAACTACTAGAAAAAGATGTACCTTTCAATTTTGATCAGGAATGTTTAGAAGCATATAATACCCTCAAAAATAAATTAATAAATGTCCCAATTATAATTGATCCTGATTAGAACTTACCTTTTGAACTAATGTGTGATGCGAGTGATTTAGCAGTAGGTGTAGTTTTGGGACAGCGAAGAAACAAGCACTTCCAACCAATTTACTATGCTAGCAAGACATTAACGGTCGCACGAGAAAATTGCATAACCACAGAAAAAGAATTACTAGCTATAGTCTTTGCATTTGATAAATTTAGACAATATTTGATCCTATCTAAAGTTGTCGCCTACACTGACTATTCAACTCTTCGTTATCTTTTAACTAAACCCGATGCAAAACCTCAACTTATAAGATGGATTCTACTTCTACAAGAATTTGACTTAGAATTTCAAGATAAGAAAGGTGTTGAAAATCTTGCAGCAGACCATCTTTCTAGACTTGAAAACCCGCATATCAAAGAACTTGATGAAAGTGAGATAAATGACTCATTTCCTGAAGAGCAACTCTTTTCGATAACCAACTCTGAGGTACCTTGGTTTACAGACATTGCAAATTACTTAGCTACTAGCATCTTACCAAAAAAGTTAACACATCATCAAAAGAAGCGATTCTTTGCTAATGTGAAAAACTATTTCTGGGAAGATCCTTTTCTTTTCCGCATATGTGCAGATCAAGTGATTCGAAGGTGCATTAAAAAAGAAGAAGCGAGCAAAATCCTAGAGCATTGCCATTCAGGACCTTCAGGAGGACATTACAGTGGGATTAAGATATCACTCAAAACACTCGAATCAGGTTTTTATTGGCCAACTTTATTTAAAGACGCCAACAGGTATGTTGCTTCATGCGATAAATGCCAGAGAACAGGTAATATCTCTAAACGCGATGAAATGCCTCAAACATATATACTATCATGTGAAATATTCGATGTATGGGGTATTGATTTTATGGGTCCATTCCCTAGTTCATTCAGAAATAAATACATTTTAGTAGAAGTCGATTATATGTCAAAATAGGTGGAAGCCTAAGCTTTACCTACTAATGATAATAGAGTAGTAGTAAAATTTCTGAAGAAACTCTTCTCTCGATTTGGAACACCTAGACCAATTATTAGTGATAGGGGCACTCACTTTTGTAATACTCAATTTGATAAAGTCTTAAAGAAATATAGAGTACACCACAAGACAGCTACCCCTTATCATCCTCAAACTAGTGGACAAGTGGAAGTAGCAAATCGAGAACTTAAGTGCATCTTAGAGAAAACATTTGAAGCAAACAGGAAAGATTGGGTAGTAAAAGTAGACGATGCTTTATGGGCATATAGAACGGCATTTAAAACCCCCATAGGAACATCCCCATACAAACTCATTTATGGAAAAAGTTGTCATCTACCATTTGAGTTAGAGCACAAAGCTTTCTAGGCTATAAAATTCCTAAATTACGATCTTAAACCTGCGGGTGAGAAGAGGATGATGCAGTTGAACGAGTTAGATGAATGGTGAGCTAATGTCTATGAGAACTCACATTTATATAAGGAGGTAACAAAGTGATGTCATGATGCTCATTTAAGGTGACTTGGTCCTATTGTACAACTCAAGATTAAAACTATTCCCCGAAAAGCTAAAATCGAGATGGTTAGGTCCATTCGTGATAAAAACTATTTTTCCTATGGTACAACAGAGGTAACCCATCCAACTCGTGGCACATTCAAGGTGAATAGTCAGCGACTGAAAATTTATACTGGAAACGATTTTTGGGAAATAAGAGAGGAGCTTCGGCTCCGTGAACCTTCATTTAGAAATGAAAACAGGGTAAGTCTAGCTTAAGACTCTAAACAAGCGCTTCTTGAGAGGCAACCCGAGCACTAACTTTACTAATATTATATTTTAACACCTAAACTGCAGGTTTCCCTATCATACGGCCTTGCACACGGGCGTGGCCGTGGCCGTGTGAATACCACGAATAGCCACATGGGCGTGGCAAAGATAGTGTAGAAATAGGACAATAATTTTTCCAAGCCACGAGCTCTGAATAAATGGCACGGCTGTGTGACTTGACTATGGAAGAAACTGATTAAAGACACGGGCTCGAGACATGCCTGTTCCTCCAACCCTTGGTCGATCTTGAGTAAACAATATGGGCAATTGAAACGCCTGTGCCTCGAGACCGTGGATGAAACTAATTTATGGGCACGGACATAGGGCCAAAAACAGGCGTGGGAGAAGCGAACAAGGCTAGGCACGCCTAGTGAACACTGGTGTAAACAACATCACGAACGCGCACAAATTTGAAATCATAAAAAAACGGGCTAAAGAAATGGGAACATGGTCATACCCCGAGACTGTGTTCCCATCCCCTATTTAAAGAAGCACACGACGCACATCCCCCCCAAATTCTCTTTTCATCCCTAGCCACTTCTCCCTCAAAATAGCAAAAGAAACTCTGGCTACCAGCAAAACCCCCACCCCCCTCTTGATTTCCTTCGTCCCTTACCTATTTCCCCCCACACAACACACATAAAAGCAAATACACGACCGTGCCAACACACCTCCGACAGCCATGCTCCCCTATTGAGTTATAGCACACGCCCGTGTAGCACCCTTCAACGTCGTACGCTGACCAACCGTGCAACTCCTCTCCAAGCACTCCACCAAAAAATAATGTCATCATCCCGATGAAAGAAAACTGCAGTCTGTAGTTCTAAAAAATGAAAGGGACCCGACTCGTCATCGGCCAGTGCATCCGCTGAACTACGACACCTGTCCTTGCAATTCCCGCGAGGACCCCAGGACGACCTCTACAGGATACTTCACGCACGACCCTTCGATATAGGGAGTGCATTGATTGGACCGCTCTAGAGAAGGTCCGATTAGTCGGTGATGTACGAGCTCTCTTTACCATGGATCCATGGGACCAATTCTTCACAATCATTGAGCCCACCTATTTGGAGCTTACTTTAGAATTATGCTCCACGTTCCACCTCTAGATAGTAATGAAAAACTATGATGACCCCGGCACAATCCAGTTCCGTTTAGGAGGAATAGTGAGAAAAATGAATGTACCACAATTCGGAGCCGCTCTAGGACTCTACAACGAGGAATTTATGGAGGAACATGACCTCTCAGAGCTCCATCGCCACCTTCACAACACTCGACGAGATGTTGGTACAATATAGCCCCCAATTCAAACTCATACGACCCTAGCCACTCAAAAGCAATAGCTCTTGCTCCATCTCTACGATACTTACACGCCATACTAACCCACACATTGACAAGACGGAGCGAAAGCACCAGCTTCGTCAACACTCATGACGCTTATTTCCTATTGTGTATGGCAAACAACCAAGTTTTCGACCTAGCATATTTTATAGCCCGTGTCATCCAACACCAAATAGAGCAACACAGGAGGGGGTTATATCTAGGGGCCCTTACATCACACGATTGGCTCGACTTTTCGGGCTCCTCACCATCGCCGTTCAAGTCTCCTGAAATACCCCAAACTCGGCCCACGAGCCTTGACCGGATCTGGTATGTTCCTTGAGTAAAATAATTCAATTCTTTTTCAACTTTGGAAAAGATTATGTGTTTTTGAAGATCATTTGATTTGGTGTTGGGTTCAAGTTGAAAGCGGTGTTGTTTATGTGTCAAAACATTTAAATATTTGTTTACATTTTAAGAAAAATTATTTAGTCTCAACGTAATAATAACCTTATCACAATAAATCCATTTTAATTGCTTACTTAAAAGCAGATAATAATATTGGCCATAATTACATCAAAGCAAAACCCCAAAATAAATCTAAAATACTTAAATAAAGTAAATAAAACAATGAAAATAGAAAAACTACGAAATGAGCATGGCCACCTTGAGCTCCTGCCGTAGGCGGTCCATTCTTGAGTGTCACTGAAAAATATCCCAGCAGGGTGAGTCAAAGCAGACTCGATTATGTAACGACCAACACTAAGTCCCAACAAATTTAGGCATATCGGTTCAAACATATACAGTAGCAAATATAAGTAATGATGCATTCCGAACCCAAACCTAGATTACCATTCGCTACACATCACCGTACCAACCATCACACCGTGGAGACTACTAAGTCAACCCTCCATCCGCTACACATCATCGAAGGCAGTCGCTGCAGACGACTTGCACATCGCCCTTATAATTTCGTGGCATAGTCACCAGATAATATTTTGTGACATAAGTCACCACATTCAATTTAATGACATAAGTCACCACATTCAGATATTGTGGTATAAAACCACCAAATCACTTCCCCTTTCATAATCATCCATGTGCCCCATGTCATACAAATCATGCAAAGATTATGCCACATTCTTTATTTCACATTCTTACCAATATTCACACATGTGTCATAACAGGTATTCGCAATATTGTTAACATAGTTTTAGAGAATAACGTACCTGAATATGCCGTACCATTGAATGGTACTTAAGCTATATCTTTCACATTCTTATTAACACATATATTAAATTAAATCCATAAATCTATTAAGATTCAGTGTGGGTTACACACCTGGTATTAACGCTTTCACTAAATCTCGAAAATCTACCAAAATCGACTACACTCCTTCCTAATACCCATAGTTAAAATTGGTTAGGCATTAATACTAAAATATGGCCTTGGCTGAATGTTACCCATAGCTTACCTCAGATCTTAAAAGTCCCGAGAGATCCCTTCTTGAAATCGGCTATAATAGAAATCCCAAAATCCCTTCAATGTTTCAGCCAAACAATACTAATGGGATTAGTACATTTTTTTTGACAGTTAGAGAAAGAAAAGAATTAAGAGTTTGGCTAGAGAGATTCTTACCAATAAGATGACTAAACCACAATTGATCACTACCGTCAAGAAATCGACAAGAGAGATTGCGGGAGAAATCGATTCAAGAGTGGCCACAAAGTGAACTTTCGGTTTTGAACAATCGGCTAGGGGTAACCTTAAGTGTTCGGCCTTTGTTAAGCACTAAAGAGATTCGGCTTCAACAAGAAACACAAAAAGAAGGGTATGAAGCTTTAAGGGTTACGGCAATGGTGGAATAGGGAGGAGAAGGTTTCGGCTAGAATAAAAGAAAGAAGGAAGAGAAAGGTGTTGGTTTTGGAGAGAAAAAGAAAACAAAAGAGAGGCCAACATGCTTTATGAAATTCGACTATCCCCCTTACAATACTTGGCGAAAATCACCTTAAGGAGTCCTCAACCGACCAACACTTTTCCCCTTATCGGCTCCCTTACTTTCCTCCTATTTTATCTCTTCTTCATCTATTGAAATAATCTAATTAAATAAAAATAAATCATCATTTATCTACTGCTTTAGCCTAAATTTTAAAAGGATTAGATCACATCTTAAACTCCTCCATCTAGTCTCCATATGTCGTCCACCTCTGTCTCTCCTTGCTGCAAAATAAAATTCCCTTTTGTTTCCTTGTGGCTCAACCCAAGCCCTTTCCCTTGCTTGTGGTGTCACACTCTAAGGCCCTAAGTGGCACCTCAAGCCACTTAAACAAGCCCATTTTGTGTCATCTTTCCCTACTCATTTTCTTAAGGCCTATCAGGCTTAGCTCCCTCTTTGAAATTTAAAATCAAATAATTCTTAAAGCATTCACCTATATACTAAGGTTCACAAAATTCATAAAACACATTCCACATACACATAGACATGCTTCCACATATATATAAGCAAAATGCACAAGCCCCAAAATCCCGGATATTACAGTTCTACCCCCTTAAAATAATTTTGACCTCGAAATTACAGCTAAAATAAGTGAGGGTATTCTTGTGCATTGCTTCTTCGGCTCCCACGAAGCCTCTTCTGATCCATGATTATGCCATTACACTTTGACTAGAGGAGCTGATTTCCTCCGTAGCACTTTCACATCTCGTTCTAAAATTTGAATCGGCTCTTCCTCATAAGACAGATCTGGTCTCAGCTCC
Organism: Gossypium rotundifolium; assembly: GCA_025506655.1. Classification (NCBI taxonomy): domain Eukaryota; kingdom Viridiplantae; phylum Streptophyta; class Magnoliopsida; order Malvales; family Malvaceae; genus Gossypium; species Gossypium rotundifolium. The sequence goes on along the minus strand of CP106724.1, from coordinate 183,290,510 downwards.
ACCTCTTCAACCGAACTACATGAGATGGATCTGATCGGTATCGACGTAGCATGGAAACATGGAATACATCGTGCATCTATTGCAACTCCGAAGGTAACTCCAACTGGTATGCCACCGGTCCAATTCGCTTTAATACCCGATAAGGTCCTATAAACCTAGGACTTAACTTCCCTTTGCAACCAAATCTCATTACCTTTTTCCAAGGTGAAACTTTAAGAAACACTTGATCTCCCATAGCAAATTCTATGTCCTTCCGTTTGAGATCTGCGTATGACTTTTTTCGGTTAGATGCTTCCTTCAACTTGTCCGAATTATCTTAAACTTTCCTTTTGATTCTACCATAATTTTCGGACCCAATATCTGATGTTCCCTTAATTTCGTCCAACACGTAGGAGTGCGACACTTCCTCCATACAACACCTCGTACGGTGCCATTTTAATATTGGCCTGATAGTTGTTATTGTACACAAATTTCGCTAAAGGCAAATATTCTTCCCAACTTCCTCTGAAGTCTATCACACATTCCCTCAACATATCTTCTAACACTTGGATCACTCGCTCAATGCGCCGTCATTTGTGGATGAAATGTCTTGAAGTCTAATCTGGTGCCTAAAGCCCGATGTAGTGCTTTTCAAAACCGAGACGTAAACCTTGGATCCCTATCCGAGATAATCGACATCGGTACTCGTGTAGACCTCACAATCTACGCCACATACAACTTTGCTAGCTTCGGAGAGAATAGTCAACCCCCACTAGAATGAAATCGCGGACTTTGTCGACCGATCAACTATCACCCATACCGAGTCCTTCTTAGTAGGCGTAAGGGAAGCCCACTTGAAGTCCATGGTAATTCCTCCCACTTCCTTTGTGGTATCTTAATCGGTGAAGTAACCAGCGACGGAACTTGGTGTTCAAACCTTGACTTGTCGACCGTTAGGCACTTCCTACAAATTCGTAACTTTCGCTTAAGACCGGGCTACGAATTGTTCCTTAAATCTTTGTGCAACTTACTACCTCCGGGATGCATAGCATAAGGGCTACTATGCGATTCTGAAGTATTTTTGCCTTAACTCCTCATTCTTGACATCTGGATCTTCCCTTGAAACACAATACTCCTCATCGTTAATGCCATAATCTTTCAACTCCCCATTCGCACTTGTCGTAGCTTAGCACTTAAATCATCATCAGCCAACTGTCCCTCTTTCACCTCATTCAGCCATGTCGGCTTCACTTGCAATTCTGCTAATAAACTTCCATCATCATAGAGGCTCAAATGTATTAACATTACCTTCAGATTCGACACTACCTTTTGACTTAGGGCATCTACCATAATATTTGCCTTGCCCGGGTGATACTCTATAGAGCAATCATAGTCCTTCAATAATTCCACCCACCTTTGTTGTCTCAGGTTCAACTCTTTCTGAGTCAGCAGATACTTAAGGCTCTTGTGGTCAGTATAAATCACTGACTTTTCTCCACACTTTAAGAGCAAAGACCACTGCTGCCAATTCCAAATCGTCGTCGGGTAGTTAACCTCATGTGGCCTTAGTTGTCGAGATGCATAAGCAACTACCTTCCCGTCTTGCATAAGGACACCTCCCAATCCTGTATGGGAAGCATCATAATACACCACAAAATCCTTCCCTGCCTCAGGCTGAATTAAAACTAGAGCTTCAATCAAGACTCTCTTAAGCTTCTCAAAGCTCTCTTGTTGCTTATTAGTCCATATGAAAGGTACTTCCTTTCTTAATAACTTCGTCAGAGGTGCGGCTATTGACGAGAACCCTTCTACAAACCTTCTGCAATAGCTTGCTAAACCCAATAAACTATGAACTTCCGCCACGGACTTAGGTGGTTTCAATCCAACACCGCCTCAATCTTCCTAGGATCCACCCTTATTCCTTCTGCAGGCACCACGTGCCCTAAGAATGTGACTTCCTTAAGCCAAAATTCACACTTGCTGAATTTGGCATAGAGCTTCTTCTCCTCAACACTTGCAACACAACCCGGAGATGCTCATCATGTTCTTCCTCCGACTTAGAGTACACTAGGATATCGTCTATGAACACAACAATGAATCGATCCAGATAGGGTTGGAAAACCCGATTCATCATGTCCATGAACGCGATGGGGCGTTGGTCAATCCGAACGGCATTACTACAAACTCATAATGCCCATATCTTGTCCGGAAAGTCATCTTATGGATATCCACTTCCTTTACCTTGAGTGATGATATCCAGACCGTAAATCTATCTTCGAGAATACAGTCGCCCCTTTATGCTGGTTGAACAAGTCGTCTATCCTTGGCAAAGGTACTTGTTCTTGATGGTCAGCTTATTCAACTGACGATAATCTATGCACATGCGCATAGTTCCGTCCTTCTTCTTCACAAACAAGATCGGTGCTCCCCATGGAGACACACTGGGTCGGATAAACCCACGGTCTAGCAACTCTTGGATCTGAGCCTTGAGCTCAACCAACTCCTTTGGTGCCAGTCTGTATAGGGCAATTGACACAGGAGCTGTACTCGGCAGCAAGTCAATTTGAACTCTACTTCCCTATCAAGGGTATTCCAGGTAACTCCTCTGGAAAGACATCCACAAATTCTCTTACGGTTCTAACTCCACTAACTCCCCCTTTTTCTGCATCCAACGCACTAACGAAGGGCAAAAATGCCTTGCACCCTTTTCAAACCATCTTATCAGCCTTTAATGCTGAAACTATGTTAGACAAGTAGTTTCTTCTTTCTCCTATCATAATTACCGTCTTGTCCTCCGGGGTCTTTAATTCCATTCACTTAGCTGCACAATCCAATACAGCCCGATGTTCCACTAGCTAGTCCATGCCAAGGATGAGATCAAATTCTCTGAAGAGTAGCTCCATCAAGTTGGCAAGAAATACCACCCCTTGAAGCTCTAGAGGTATACTCTGAAATATCTTATTCACCACTACAGTTTGACTTAATAGGCTTACTACAGTCATCTCCCTATTAGACAGTTCAAAGGCTATGCCTAGTGTTGCAACTACTCTACATGCAACATAAGAGTGGGTAGAGTCAACATCAATTAGAGCAAAGTAAGGTTTGTCAGCTATAAGGAACGTACCAGTTATGACGTCCGGTGCGTCACCATCCTCCCTCCGATGAATAGCATATACCAGCCTCGGCTGCCTCGCCTCCGTGTTACCAACACCTCTGCCCGGTATTCTCTGTCCTCTATCAGAACCATTACCTCTTCCAGCCAAACCACGACCTCGCGGTGGCTGCTATCCTCCTCTTCCAGCCTGATTAGGACCCTGACTTATTGGTCCGCCCCCTTCTGTTCTTATAGGACAGTCCTTAATCATGTGGTCCTTGGACCCACACTTGAAACATCCTCCCGTCTTCTTCTAACACTCTCCTAGATGCATCTTCCCACATTGGCTGCAAGTACGGTACTGTCCTTCCGTAGCAGCCTGCTGACCTCGTGGCCCATCACTTCTAGGCCTCTTTTACACATTCCCCGATGACCCTGATGATCCAAAACCTCTCTTTTGCCTATTTTGATCCGTATTCTGTCTCATCAATCCTTAATCCCTTCGGCTACCTTAGCCTTCTCTACCAATACGGTAAATTCTCACTCCTACTGTGGAGCTATCAACAACCTCAAGTCATCCCTTAGTCTATCCTCAAATCGGACACACCGTTCATACTCCGTTGACACAATACCTCGAGCATATTGCCTCAACCTTAGTAATTCTGCATCGTATTCTACTACGATCTTATTCCCTAAACTAGCCTAAAAAATGCCTTCCTCTGTGCATCCACATAACTAGTTTCAATGTACTTTTTCTGATATGCCACCTTAAAGTATTCCCATGTAAGATCATCAACGGCAGCACCATCCCGAACTGTGAGCCACCGTTGATATGACTCATCGAGGAGTAGCGACACTACCCCTTTCAGTTTCTCCTCGGCAGTTAGGTCCAAGTCGTCCATAATCCGCTCTGTCGCCTCTAACCAATACTCAGCTGTATTGGGTGCCACACCAGATACTCCACGAAAAAACTCAGCTTCATTAGATCGAAGTCGCTCAGGTACCGACTTCCAAGCTCCCATACCTCTTCCTGCTCTAGCCACCCTTTCCAAAACTCGCGAGATCGCTTCGTGATCGCATCTTCCCCATCGATCCTCGATATTCCACATCGCTGGTGGTGGTGGTGGCATTTCATTTTGAACCCTTGTCCCGACCTAATGGGCTCCGACATCGGTCATTCACCTTTACCACGATACGCACATTATGACCACGTCCCATAGAGTTCATACTTCCGAATCGCGTTTATCTGGTATTAAAGAATTTTATAAATTAGTTTTTGTTCCACTGATTTATCACGAACAGTCTTATGTTCAATAGTTCTAAGGAGTAGTTCTTTCAAATTCATACACATACAATCTCAATTCATTCATTCAATCACATTCATGAACTTGCATTCATTACAGAAAAATGTTGTAGTTGTCATTGTTTGTTGTTTTCCACTACCCACGGATATTACCATAATTTTATCCTATAGAGGTATCTCGGTAAATTTCCAAATTAGGGTCTTTGAAAATTTCACAAGGAAGAGATTTTGGTATTTCCACAAAATTGAAATACTTGGTAATAAAATTTCAAGGGTAAAATGGTAATTTTATAATTTGAGGGTATTTTCGTAATTTTTCAAACCAGGGGCATTTCGATAAATTTTTTTTTCACAAAATATGGTTCCTGGTGAGTTTTGAAAACAAGGGTATTTTAGAAATTTTAATTTTGAGGATACTTTGGTAACTTTCCACATTGAGGTATTTTGGTCATTTATACGAGTTAGGGGTAATTTGGTCAATTTGCAAATCAAGGGTATTTTGGTCATTTTTTTAAAAAATGAGGTACTTTTGGAATTTTAAAATCACGGTTTGTCTTTAGAATTTCACAAAACAATGACGGGTCCCTTTCGGGTTTTAGTTATTGAGTTTAACTCATGATTGAGTCCTCTTGATTAAGGTGAACCGTCACCACTTTTGAGTAGGATTCAAGTGGTGAGGAGGTGAGTCACTAGGGATGCTTAAATACCAAGCTCCCACTAAATCCAATCCTAGACATGCGCTGTGGTTGCCACACCTTTAACTCGCGACTCGAGACCTGTGTTTGTTTGGTTTGACTTTAAGTTTTATATATCTTGGTGTTGAAGTAGGCTAATCCTAGGGTTTAATTTCTAGTCTACTAATCTACGTCCCTATAGTTTCCCACATACAAATCACATAAAGAGTTAGAGTACTTACGGTGGACTTGGTGGAGACTCGGGTGCCATGCCGTAAACACGCTCAATTTCTTATAAAGTCCATTTTCAAGAAAGAAAACATTTTGGGCCCAAAAAGCCCTCAAGGTCGAGTTTTGAACCGGGTTCTGATACCAAACTGAAACACCCCAAACTCGCCCATGAGCCTTGACCGGATCTGGTATGTTCCTTGAGTAAAAGCAGTTCAATTCTTTTCAACTTTGGAAAGATTATGTATTTTGAAGATCATTTGATTTGGTGTTGGGTTCAAGTTGAAAGCGGTCTTGTTTATGTGTCAAAACATTTAAATATTTGTTTACATTTTAAGAAAAATTATTTAGTCTCAACGTAATAATAACCTTATCACAATAAATCCATTTTAATTGCTTACTTAAAGCAGATAATAATATTGGCCATAATTACATCAAAGCAAAACCCCAAAATAAATCAAATACTTAAATAAAGTAAATAAAACAATGAAAATAGAAAAACTACGAAGTGAGCATGGCCACCATTGAGCTCCTGCCGAGCCGGTCCATTCTTGAGTGTCACACAAAGATATCCCACAAAGGGTGAGTCAAATAGACTCGGTGTGTAATGACCAACACTAAGTCCCAACAAATTTAGGCATATCGGTTCAAACATATACAGATAGCAAATATAAGTAATGATGCATTCAGAACCCAAACCTAGATTACCATCCGCTACATATCACCCGTACCAACCATCACACCGTGGGGACTACTAAGTCGACCCTCCATCGCTACACATCATCGAAGGCGTTCATTGCAGACGACTTGCACATCGCCCTTATAATTTCGTGGCATAGCCACCGGATAATATTTTGTGACATAAATCACCACATTCAAATTTCGTGACATAAGTCACCACATTCAGATATTGTGGTATAAAACCACCAAATCACTTCCCCTTTCATAATCACCCTTGTGCCCCATGTCATACAAATCATGCAAAGATTATGCCACATTCTTTATTTCACATTCTTACCAATATTCACACATGTGTCATAACAGGTATTCGCAACATTGTTAACATAGTTTTAGAGAATAACGTACCTGAATATGCCGTACCATTGAATGGTACCTTAAGCCATATCTTTCACATTCTTATTAACACATATATTAAATTAAATCCGTAAATCTATTAAGATTCAGTGTGGGTTACACACCTGGTATTAACGCTTTCACTAAATCTCGAAAATCTACCAAAACCAACTGCACTCCTTCCTAATACCCATAGTTAAAATCGGTTAGGCATTAATACTAAAATATGGCCTTGGCCGAATGTTACCCATAGCTTACCTCATATCTTAAAAGTCCCGAGAGATCCCTTCTTGAAATCGACTATAATAGAAGTCCCGAAATCCCTTCAATGTTTCGGCCAAACAATACTAATGGGATTAGTACCTTTTTTTTTGACAGTTAGAGAAAGAAAAGAATCAAGAGTTCGGCTAGAGAGATTCTTACCAATAAGATGACTAAAATGCAATTGATCACTACCTTCAAGAAATCGGCAAAAGAGCTTGCAGGAGAAATTAATTCAAGAGTGGCCACGAAGTGAACTTTCAGTTTTGAACAATCGGCTAGGAGTAACCTTAAGTGTTCGGCCTTTGTTAAGCGCTAGCTTTAGGGGTTACGGCAATGGTGGAATAGGGAGGAGAAGGTTTCGGCTAGAATAAAAGAAAGAAGGAAGAGAAAGGTGTTGGTTTTGGAGAGAAAAAGAAAACGAAAGAGAGGCCAACATGCTTTATGAAATTCAGCTATCCCCCTTACAATACTTGGCCGAAAATCACCTTAAGGGAGTCCCTCAACCGACCAACACTTTTCCCCCTTATCAGCTTTCTTACTTTCCTCCTATTTTATCTCTTCTTCATCTATTCAAAATAATCTAATTAAATAAAAATAAATCATCAGTTATCTACTACTTTAGCCAAAATTTTAAAAGGATTAGACCACATCTTAAACTCCTCCATCTAGTCTCCCTATGCCGTCCACCTCTGTCTCTCCTTGCTGCAAAATAAAATTCCCCTTTTTGCTTCCCTTGTGGCTCGAACCCAAGCCCTTTCCCCTTGCTTGTGGCGTCACACTCTAAGGCCCTAAGTGGGGCCTCCAAGCCACTTAAACAAGCCTATTTCTGTGTCATCTTTCCCCTACTCATTTTCTTAAGGCCTATCGAGCTTAGCTCCCTCTTTGAAATTTAAAATCAAATAATTATTAAGGCATTCACCTACACACCAAGGTTCACAAAATTCATAAAACACATTCCACATACACACAGACATGCTTCCACATATATATAAGCAAAATGCACAAGCCCCAAAATCCCAGATATTACATCTCCTCACTGACACTGATAGGACAGATGTCCCTACAGGGTATCCAGATAATGCTACATATGAGGATGATCCAACGACAACGTGGGACCGATCCTCCCTAATATCGACTAGCTACTACTACTGAGGAGGAGGATCCCGAGGACATTACTGACGATGTCCCACACCCACATGAGGAGCCACCATCGAGCCATGACACTTTTCATACGGCTCCATCACTTTCGGACATTTTTGGATAGCTCACTCAGTTCGAGCAATATTGCACCCAACAATTCAATGACACCGCTTGAAGATTCGATGGCATTGGAGCAACCCTTCAGCAGATCTATCATCACCTCCACATATCACCGCCGTCTCCACCTACCGATCCAGCCGACGACGAGGACTTTTGAGGCCCTTATTATTATTATTATTTACTTTATTTTATTTCACTTATGTATTATTTTGTTGCAAACTCTTATTATTACAATTTTATTTCTTTTATCACTGGCTATCTAGCCATCGAATATCCCTAACATCTTCAATTAATTAGTACCCCCTAAAAAAAATTAACTGATGGATTCGCAGTTTAAAGGTTCAATGTGCCACTCTAAGAAGGGAAAACATCATTTTCACCACCACATTCACTTTTGTTTAAGTCATCATCATAACAACGCAAGGAATCCATCCAAAATTTAGAAAGTTTCACCTCTCTCCCTTTCTTTTGATTTTCTTATTATATGATTGTTAATTATCTTTGTACATTGAGGGCAATGTACATCTTAAGTGTGGGGGGGGGGGTGGAAGTTTATTATAAAAAGTGCCTAATTTTTTGCATTATTCTTAAAACCCTGAATGGTATTCTATCTTAAAGTAATTTTTCATATCACTAATTAGAATGAAATTCTTGTTGATTCATGATTTTTATTGATATGTTTTAGATTAAGTCATTGATAATTATACAATGATGATTTAAACTTTAAGATACTAGAGAATCAAGCATGATGAGTCTATTTTTAAAAAATTAAAATTCTGTTAGGTTGTCTACCTGAATCTAAATTGTTACATTGAAGTTTGAAATTTATGAGGTTGACATCAAAATATCCATAATTTTTGTGAGATTTTGAGCATTTAGAGCATACATTCTTTTCATGCTCATTTTTTTTTATTCTGAGTGTGTCAACATTGATTTGTTATTCCAGAACTTGCTTCGATTATACATGTCGAGACCACACTATTGATTTGATATACAGAGATGATTAAAGCACTTAGGATTTAACCCACTTACTCCACTAAAAGCCTACCTTCATAATTGACCCCTAGTGCACCCCTTTGATCCTAACAACCTTTTTTATTGACTTAACCCACTAATATTAACCTGAAACCCATCTCATATTTATTTTCACCATTCCTTTTGATTACCCTTCTATCGAGATTTATTTTGATTAGTTGCCTAATTAGATTATTTCAGTTGTTAAAATTTTATTTTATATTGATTTGTTCTTAAAAAATTGAAGTATATTCATTATTATCAAAGTATATTCATTATTAGTTTTGTGATTAAGCGAACCTATCGTTTAATTTCAACATCTTGAAGAAGAAGAACGTATTATTAGTATTACAAGTTTTCAATTGATTTAATTATTCAGGTTATTAGTCATTTTTTCTAGTTAGGTAATTTGTCAATCCAATCTCGATTCTAACCCTTCTAATTCAAGCCTTTATCCAAAACTTTAACCGAGCCCCGTTACAACCCTTTTAAAGACCTTTTGATTTGTGTATTATCTCATTTTACAGTGGTGGAGATTTAATTTTCAAGCAAGCCTATGGTAATAAATTTTCATGTTTGACTTTTGAGAGCTTAATTTTTGAACCTTAAACACCTTGAGTGATTTGAGTGACTCTTTAGTGAGGATGTCAACTTTTGTCAATTTTGAATTAAAGGTGATTATTTAGGTAAGGGGGAACACCTATGTTTTCATGCTAAAAACTCATGACTTTGATTGTTTGAATCTTTAGGACTCTTTGAGTTGAATTATCCATGTGTAAATTATCTATGAATTATTATGAGACATTGTTGATGAATTTTATGAATTGAGGAAATTCTTTTTAATTGTAAGTTGAGAATTTTGCTTGAGGACAAGCAAAAGCTTAAGTGTGGGGGTATTTGATAAACCGTAATAGTAACATATTTTAATCACACATTTAGCATACTTTTGGATAATTTTTCCCTTTAATTATGGAAATAGGTGCTCCTAATCCTTTGTTTTCATATTTTATACTCAGTAGAGCACCGAAGGCTGAAAAGAACGAATAAAGGGCTGAAAATGGAGAAAATGGGCCAAAGTACGAAATCCACACAGCCTGGGCCTAAGACCACACGACTGTGCCCTACAAGAAAAGTCGACTACGGCCTAAACCCGAAAAACATGGCCATGCCTCATCAACAGGTTTGACCATGGCCTGACCACGATTTACACGGGCGTGTGCCATGGGCGTGACTCTGCCTGTAGATAAGAAGAATTCTATTCGTATTAGTGTACTCAGAGGCAAAGAGACATATTACAAAAGCCTATATAAAGACCCTAGAGAATAGCCTTTAGGGGGCGTTCAGCTAGGCCAAAGAGCCGAGCCAGAGCAGTTAATTTTAGGAATTTACTCGAAGAAAGCCAATTGATTCATTTCAAGGAGCCAGAATCATACTCAAGACTGATGACTTCTCCTTCAATTCCTTAAGGGTTTTAGGGTTTTCTTATGTTTTGTTTTATCTTTTCTTCTGAGATGTTTTCTTTTACAAATATGAACTAAACACTCAAATACTTGAGGGGGATGAAACCTAAGATGAATCTTGTTATTGTTATTTGAGCTGTATGATAAATACTTGATTTGTTCTTAACTATGTGTTCTTAATTTGTGTTTTCGTAATTCTGGGATATTGATTCAAGTGCGATGTGCTTAGGCAGAGGAGGAAGAAACCTGTCTAAGAGCAGATCTAGCATAGTTAAGCGGAGTTGCTCGCGTGCCTAGAGATAGGATGACTAGAATATGCCAGATTAGGGTCAAACCTAATATGGGAGTCCATAGATCGAATTAATGCAATTCTAGGGGTTTTAATTAGAAATAGATTTCAATTAATCAACCTAGGGTTAGACATTAGTAGCCTTAAGGAGAGGTATTAGTATAAATTAGGGAATCATACAGATCAAGTCAAGTGAATAAATCATCTGGTTCAGAGTTAGATAACAAGCGAAGTCTAGGTGGATTCTTCCTAGGTATTATCTAAATCAATCGGTTTTCCCTCAAGTCCTTCCCTAAATTTCTTTTTTGTCTTAGCACCTTTAGTTTAGTGGATTAGTTAATTTTAGATTAGATAAACGATTCCCTTAATTCGTAGGCTAAATAATAGAAAGAGAGTTATTATTAGTACTTTTGGTTCCTTTGGGTTCGACAATTCGGTATTGCCACTAGCTATACTACTATTCGATAGGTGCACTTGCCTCCATCGTTGTCTTAGTTTCCAGGTTTGATCATTCTTTTTATAATGCGCACTACAGCAGCTCTTTGTGAGCGTCCTGTCACATGATTCGATCGGTTATGCTCCAGCATATATTGTGGACACAAACGCAGCTCTTCGTGAGTTTCTTAATATAGGCTCTTATGAGCTTCCTAACATGGCTTTCTTGAACTCCCTGTTATGTTATCCGAAGCTCTCTGATAATAACTCTTCAAAGTTACCTGTTAAGCTCTATGAGCTCCCTGATTTAAAACTCTTATGAGTTTCCTATTTAGCCCGGATAAGCGTCCTGTTACATGGCTCATTTGAGCATCCTGATATGTGGCTCGAGAGTGAGCTCCCGGTTATGTGCCCTAATGGGTACCCCTGAACATGAATTGATGGATCATTGATATGTATATCTCATGTATACTACTTAAGTATCCATCAAAATTTCAATGGTTCAACAGATAAAACTCCTGAAATGAGAAATTATGGGTTAAAATGAATTATGTTTCAAATGCTTTTGAAATACCTAAAAGTTTGTAGCATGATGAACTCATACATGCTCATTTGATATACATGTGAATTATGTGACTAACTTGTTTAATTTAGTGTATGTGATTAGGCAAATTTGCTAATATGTTGGGAAACATGTTATTCTTATGTTTATTTAAATGGATAAGATTGGTAAGTTTAATTTCTATTATACGAACTTACTAAGCATTAAATGCTTACTAGGTTTTGTTTACTCTATTTTATAGTGCTCGAAAGCTTGTAAAGGTAGGAGATCGATTGGAGCATCTTGACACTATCCTTCAACTCATTTTGGTGTTAATAGAAAACTTACTTTGGTATAATGGCATGTATAAGCTATCTTTGCAAATGTTGGTATGTAAATGGATGTTTGTAATCTAGCCATTGAAATGGCTAGTGATGGTATGTTTTGGTATATATATTAGATAAGGTTATCTCATGAATAATATATATGTTTAATATAGTTGAGTAAGTTAAAGTAAACACAAATTTTTTGTTAAAAAGGTAAGTTTGGAAATACACGAATGTATGTGATAATATATCACTCATAATTCTTGCATTTGGCTTGGATAATATGTATTGAATTGGTTGTTATATATGTGCAAGTGATGTTGTAGGTTAATGGAAAATTTAGGTGAAAAATAAATTTAGGAAATGGCTTTATTTTTTCCACACGAGTACACACAAAGGAATTTTTCATGATCGTGTGTGACACACAGCCTAGCACATGGGCATGTGGTTTGGCTATGTGTCCCCTGCATCTGAAAAATTGAGAAACAAAATGCTCAGAATTAGGCATACGGGTAGTGACATGGGCGTGTGTCTCAACTGTGTGTGACACATGGCCTAGAACACAGGCATATGTCTTGGCAGTGTGAATCCTACACTTAATTTTTGAAAATTAAATTGACCACACAGCCTAGCACACGGACGTGTGGCTGGCCGTGTGACCCAAGTTAGAGAGTTACACGGGTATTGACATGGGTTGGGACAAAGTCGTGTGCCTCACATCAAATGCCCACATGGCCTAAGACTCGGCCTACTCTCACGGGTGTTGTAACACCCTAAACTAGGGGTTGTTTGTAATTTAATAAATTTCCCATGTGTGTGCTTGAAAGAATAAACACTATGATTTTTTTGGCATATTCTAAGGTCTAGAAATAACCCCGAGCTAGGCCTGACTTAGGGCTAAAATTTTTGTTAAGTATTTAAAAGGAGGGAGCTAGGTGAGATAAGGCTTAAGAAAAATTTTGGAAGGAACATGACACAAGGATTAATTGGCACGATTGGCTTGGAGCGTCTAAGTGTGTTGCAAGGGAGGAGGTTTGAGTCTTGGGAGTTACAAGGTGGAGGCATTTTATTTTGGGCTTTTTGGGGCGTTAAAGAAAGGAAGGCTTTAAATAATTTTGTGGGTGAGTTGGGCATGAAAAGTTGAGTTGGTTAAGTGGCTACCGAGCACGACTTAAGGGCTTAGGGGAGAAGAGGGGCGCAGGTCCGGGGTTCAAACTGCTGGAGTAGCGTTTTGGCATTTTATTTTTGGGGTGATCGGCCTAGGAAGGCCTTATAAATAAATGGTGTGATTTTATGACATGAAAGTCAATTGGGAAAGAGTGGCATGGGGCGTTTAAGGGGGGCTGCGGCAGTTGCTTCCCTAGGTCCTGGGTTCGAACCAAGGGAGCAGCAATTGTTTTATTTTTTTTTCTTTTTTCATGTAAGCTGGCGTTAAGGGGGAAGGTGATGGCATGAATTGGGACTCTTAAATTGATAAGGATAAAAGCTTATTTTTTTGCACATATTCGGCTGGAGGAGTAGGTGTTAGTAGCATATTTTCATTCAATTTGTTTGAAGAGATTAAGGGATAAATGTTATATTTTCTTGAGTGATAATTAAAAGTGAATTATCACAAGAGGGGAGAATTGGCGATTATAGGACTCCTTGGGGGCTGTCCACTTTTGGGTTTGATATAGCAAGGAGTGCCGAAAATCCATCAAATTTCTTTTCTTTTTTCTCTCTTCAGTAGCTACTGGCCGAAATCTCCCTAGGCATATTGCCAAATTTTTCAAATCTCTTCTCTCCTCTTGTTTCTTCTAAGGCAAACCTACCCCTTTCTTCTTCTCAAAATTCCAGCCCTTCCATCTTGTGATTAGGCCGAATCTCCCCTCCCTACCTAAGGTGCTGCCGATTTTCATTGTGTGGTAAGGGATCTCTCTAAGTTTAATCTTTATTCTTATTATGGCTAGCCGAAACCATGAGGCTTAATCATGTGTTTTTGTATGACCGAATCTATTCAGGGACTTGGATTTGTAACCCTTTTTAGAAGCTAGCATTAAGGAGAATTGAGAGGTCTTTCGGGATTTAAGGTGAGCATGATATGTGGGATACATCATTCGCCAAGGGCCTTTTGATAAAAGTTTATTGTTTAAATGTAAAACTAACGTGTGCCATGGATTTAGGGCTAATTAAGGCTTGGATTTGTTTGGAAACCAAATCCATTTAAGGTAAGAGCTTTTGGTATTAAGTTGTTATGGTAGAATAGGCCTTTGGTATTAACATTTATAATTGGCGAATATAGGTCAAGATCTAGCGGCGTAGATCGGATCTTGGGATCTAGGAATTTCGGTAGTAACGGTGTGTAAAACTCCTTACACTTTATTAGTAAACTTTTCCATATTATTGTTTTGTTAATCATTGTAGTAGTGATTTGGTATTGTGGGCTTAAGCATGGATTTCGGGTGAGTCCCCTATTACATGATCTTTGATATATGTTGTGTATGCCATCACATGTTGTTGTATAATATGCTACACATGAATGCATAATATATGGGATTATGATATATGATTATGTAAGCATGATGATGGTGGGATTAATGAGTGGAGGGGGATGTTTTTATGGACTGTCGCTAGTGGTTTTGACCACAAGATGGGTTGGCCCCATCAGATTATTTGTGACCTATGGTCATCAGTGGTTTTGACCACATCGATTGATAAATTGCGACTAAGTCCCAGTGGTTTGGTACCACCAGTGGTTTTGACCACACTTGATATATTGTGACCTATGGTCATCAGTGGTTTTGACCACACGATGGGTTGGCCCCATCATTTATTTTGTGACACTAGTTACCAGTGGTTTTGACCACCAGTGGTTTTGACCACACGGGGTAGAAAAGGAGTATGGATGGTTAGTTGGGTTGCATGTGCATGTTTATTAATAAATTGTGTATGAGTTGTATTTTCCGGGTGGGGATTTACACACTGAGTCTTGGTGACTCACCCCTTCCCTTACCATTTTATAGATGAGTAGATCGCGAAGATGGAGCCGGAGAGGACTCGAGGCGGCCATGCTTATCGTTGGATTTGATTTACTTTGCTATCGTTAAAATTATTTATTTTCTAAGTCTTTTATTTTGGGATTGTAATAAGGCCGCTATTATTATTTTGGATGTTTATTTTCTTGTTTTATTTTACTTATGTTATGTTACAAGCGAAGTTTTTAAATGTTAAGTGAACGGTTAAAAGTAACTTTTCAAACTTAATAAACTTCTACGGGTTTTCAAAGATGTTACCATCGGGTAACAAAAATAAACCAAGACAACCATAAACAATTTTAAGAGGTTACATGATCAAATGTTTTCAAAAGGGTTTATCAACACAACCATATTTTATAAAATAATCCCAACCGAGTTTTATCAAACCCCATTTTAAAACCTTAGCCACATTTCAACAAGTTTTCATCGGACACTCAAAATTATTTCAAATTGTTTTACTCGTGACATACCGGACGGTCAGACTCATGAAATTTGGGTTTGGGGTGTTACATTTTGGTATCGAGCAGGTTCAAAACTTCTACGTGGGGGGCCCAAGGCCCAAAATGTTTTGTTTTTGATTAGTAGGCCTTATTGGAATGTCTAGAATCTATTTTTGGCTTGAACAAAGATGGCACCGAGTCTCCGGTACCTATCCGCCTGGTAAGTAATTCTATCCATTTTTGTGAATATTTGATGAGGGGTAGAAGGGTAAAGTGGGAACGTAGACTATTAGAATAGAGATTATTGAACCCTAGGGTTAGCATACCCCAACAAACAATGCATAAGATTTAATAATTTCCTAAACAACCCTGTGAGTTGTCACTGAGCAAGGGATGTGGCAATCGTTATACGCATGTCTAGGATTGGATTCGGTGGGGGCCTGGTATTTAAGCGATCCTCGTGACTCACCTCCTACTCACTTGAATCCTACGGTGCATAGTAACGATTCATCCTAGTGACGACACACTCACAAAGCTAAACTCGATAACTAAAACCCAAAGGGACTAGCCGTTTTGTTTTTGAAGTAATTGAAACTTTATTTAAAAAAAATGACCAAAATACCCCTCAGTTTAAAAAATGACCAGAATACCCCATTTTATAAATTACCAAAATACCCTCCGTATGAAAAATTTCCAAATAGAAAATTTTCAAAATATCTTTCTTTTGGGAAATCAACTAGAGCCAAAATTTTGGAAATCATTTTATGAAAAATTACTAAAATACCCACAGTAGTGAAAATTACAAAATTGCCCCTAACCAACAAAATTATCAGAATGACCTTGATTTTCAGAATTTTGCAACATCACTATTTTAAAAATGCAATTCTCAAAAAGGAACCACCAAAGTTTTACAACTTTTGAAATATCCCTAATTTCTTAAAAATTTACAAAAATTCACCCCGATTTGTAAAAAATTACCGAAATACCCTTGAGCTTCAGAATCACCAAAATACCCCCGGATTTTAAAATTTTTCAAAATACCCCAGGAATTAAGAGTTCCAAAATACTTTTTGACAAAATCATCCAAAAATTTTTATTTTTGAGAAATTACAAAAAATACCCCTGTAGGACAAATTACGAAAATACCCCTGGGTAGTGGAAAAACAATCACAATAAAAACTACAACGTCTCTTCGAATGAATGAATGGAAAACTGTGTGCATGTATGTTTACGAAAGAACCACTCCTAAAACTTTTATCATAAAATTTCTTCGTGGATAATCAAGTGAAATACTAATACATAAAATTCTTAAACAGATAAACGCATAATCGTTAGAAATGAGTTCAAGAGGTCGTGGACGCCCCGCCCGTGGCCGTGGAAGGGTAGGATGACTTTGTCCGAGCCAGTGAGGTCTAGACATGGGTTTGGAAATGAGATGCGGATCTACCAAATGACAAAAACCGAATTTCAAGATCGACGGTGGTAATGATGTCGATCTCAAGTCAGACTGGTATTGGAAAGGGTTCTTTGAGGCAAGTGCGGGTGCGAGGCAAGTAAATCAGGTTGAACGACTCGGGCTAATCGGAGCGAAGTATTCAGAGGAGTTTCTAGAGTGGCGCCCGGTCTTGACGGAATATTGGTTGGAATCCACCGAAAGGATAATGGGTGACTTGGATTTCACGGTGAGGAGAAGTTGAAGGTATCATCTCTTTGCTTGGGATGAGTCTTACCAGTGGTGGCTCACTGTGAGAGATGGAACGGTGGCAGAAAATCTCACCTGGGAATTTTTTAGGGATGCCTACCAAAAGAAGTATATCGGAACTAGCTACGTGGATGCAGTGAAGGCTTTCTTGAACTGGTTCAAGGCAATAAGACGTATGGCGGAGTATGAGGTCAATTTCTCGGTTGAGTAGGTATGCTCGTGGTATTGTGGGTACCGAGCATGAACACTGTGTTAGATTCGAAGATGGACTTAGAGATGAGCTGAGAATGATGATAACTCCACAACAGGAATGAGAGTTTGCGGTCTTAGTGGAGAAATCGAAGGTTGCTGAAGGGGTAAGACAGTCGGTTAGACGGAACCAAGATCAGAATTGGAATAAGAAGAGCTCCAAACCTTCAAAGTTTTCGGGTAATCAGCAGAAGAGGACAAGGTTTGGTGGGTCAAATCAAGCTGCTAGGCCTGCTACTGTTGCTAATCCCCAATGGCCGCCACGGTGTGCTCGGTGTGGCAAGTCTCACATGGGGGAATGTTGGAATGGTAATCGGGGATGCTTCAAGTGTGGGTCCTTGGAGAATCGAGTTAGAGACTGTCTGAAAAAGGCGGCTAGACTGAGAGCAGAGGGTCAGGATTGTGCACCGAACAGAAGGGATAACCAATAGCCTCAGAGGGGTCGTGGTGCAGGAAGAGGAGGTAATGGTGCTGGCAGAGATCGTGGGGCACCAAGGGGAAATACCGGTGGTACTGAGGCTAGACAACCTGGTTTGGTCTATGCCGTGAGGCGTCAAGAGGAGGGCGACGCACCAGACGTCATAACCGGTATGTTCCTGATCTTTGGTGTGCTCTATAATACTTTGATTGACATTGGCTCAACCCACTCGTACATTGCTAGTAGCATAGTGGAAACTTTGCATCTAGACTCTGAGTTTACTTCTAGGAAGATGACTGTATTAAGCCCCTTAGGTCACTCTGTAGAAGTAAGTAAACTTTATAGGGACGTACCCCTAGAACTCCAAGGGGTCGTGTTCTTGGCTGACTTGATGGAACTACCGTTCCGGGAGTTCGATCTAATCCTTGGGATGGATTGGCTAGTAAAGTATTAGGCTAGCCTGGATTGCGCAGCTAAGTGCATGGTATTAAAGACAGTGGAAGGTGATGAGGTGGTGATGATAGGTAAAAGGATGGATTACCTGTCTAATTTGGTTTCTGCATTAAAGGCGAAAAAGATGGTGAAGAATGGTTGTGAAGCTTATGTGGTGCATATCTATGCCTTGGAAGCTAAGGATGTTCTTTGTGGAGATGTCCTGACCGTAAGGGACTATGTTGATGTGTTTCGGAGGAGCTTAAGGTCTACCTCTAGACCGTGAGGTTGAATTTGGTATAGATCTGTTACCTAGAACCACGCCAATATCTATAGCTCCGTATCGGATGGCGCCGAAAGAATTGGTAGAGTTAAAGGCGCAGATTCAGGAATTGTTGGATAGAGGGTTCATCCGACCAAGTGTATCGCCGTGGGGAGCTCCAGTGTTGTTTGTCAAGAAGAAAGACGGGACAATGAGGATGTGTATAGACTATCGGCAGCTAAACAAGTTGACGATAAAGAACCAGTACCCTTTGCCCAGGATTGACGATCTGTTTGATCAACTCAAAGGGGCATCGGTGTTTTCTAAGATTGACCTTAGGTCGTGGTACCATCAGCTTAAGGTGAAGGAGGCCGATGTCCACAAGACGGCATTCGTTACTCGGTATAGCCACTCACGAGTTCGGTAATGCCTTTTGGTTTGTGAATGCAAGCGGCGTTTATGGACATGATGAACCGGGTTTCCAACCCTATCTCGGATCGGATTCATCGTGGTCTTCATAAACGACATTTTGGTGTACTCGAAGTCTCGAGGAGGAGCATGACGCACATCTTCGTGTGGTTACGCAAGTTCTAAGGAGAAATAGTTGTACGCCAAATTCAGCAAGTGTGAGTTCGCTCAAGGAGGTAACTTTTCTAGGACATGTTGTTTAATTTGAGGGTATCGGGGTGGATCCCCGTAAGATTGAGCGGTGTTGGAGTGGAAGCCACCAAAGTCGATTCTGAAATTCAGAGTTTTCTTGGGTTGGTAAGATATTACCGAAGATTTATGGAAAATTTTTCCTTAATCGTAGTAATCGTTGACTAAGTCGTTAAGAAAAGGGTTCCGTTTGTGTGGTGAGAAGCTGAACAGAGAGTTTTGATAAGATGAAGAGGATTACGGCTGAATAATGGTTTTAATTCACCGAGGCGGAAAGGAGTTCACGGTTGTCTTGTGATGCATCACATCTTGGTTTAGGCGTGTATTGATGCAAGAAGGGAAGGTGGTCGCTTATGCGTCACGACAGTTGAGGCATCACGAAGCTAACTACCCGACACATGGCTTGGAATTGGCTGCTGTGGTATTTCCCTTGAAGATTTAGAGGCACTACCTGTATGGGGAGAAGTCGGTAGTGTACACGGATCACAAAAGCCTGAAGTACCTCTTGACTCAGAAAGATTTGAATCTGAGGCAGCGGAGGTGGATTGAGTTGTTAAAGGACTACGACTGCTCAATCTAATACCATCCAGGGAAGGCTAATGTGGTAGATGATGCATTGAGCCGAAAGGTGGTAGCAGATTTGCGAGCTATGTTCGCTCATCTAAGTCTTTATGAGGATGGAAGCCTTTTGGCAGAATTGCAAGTGAAGCCGTCTTGGATTAATGAGGTCAAAGAAGGGCAGATGACTAATGAAGCTTTGAATACTCGAAGGTTACAAGTACAGAATGGTGAGGCCGAAGGTTTCAGCTTGAGCAATGATAGGATGTTGTACTTTCAGAGGAGAGTATGTATGCCTAAGGATGATGATTTGAGGCAGTGAATCCTTAAAGAAGCTCATAGCAGTGCGTACGCTATGCACCCGGGAAGCAGCAAGATGTATCGGGATTTAAGGGAGCAATTTTGGTGGTCGGGTCTTAAGTGGGAAGTAACCGAGTTGGTAGGCAAGTGTCTGGCATGCCAGCAAGTTAAGGCTGAGCATCAATTGCCATCGGTACATTACGGTGGTAAAGATTCCACAGTGGAAGTGGGAGGAGATTACTATGGATTTTGTAAGTGGGCTTCCTCACGCCCAAAGAAGAAAGATGCAGTTTGGGTGGTAGTAGACCGGTTGACTAAGTCGGCTCATTTCATACTGGTGAGGGTTGACTACTCGCTCCAAAGGTTGGCCAAGCTATACATCGCAGAGATAGTACAGTTGCATGGAGTACCTGTGTCCATTATCTCGGATGGGGATCCTCGGTTTACGTCAAGATTCTAGAAGGCACTACATCAGGAGTTAGGCACGAGGTTGAATTTCAACACGACTTTTCATCCGCAGTCTGATGGACAATCTGAGAGGGTGATCCAAGTGTTGGAAGACATGTTGAGGGGCTGTGTTTTGGATTTCTGTGGCAGTTGGGAAGAGTATCTACCTTTGGCAGAGTTCGTTTATAACAATAGTTATCAAGCGAGTATTCAGATGGCACCGTATGAGGCGCTGTATGGTCGAAAATGTCGTACTCCTACATGTTGGACAGAACTAGGAGAACGTCGAATGTTGGGTCCAGAGTTGGTAGCGGAGACGGAGGATAAGGTTAAAGTAATTCGGGATCGTCTTAAGGAGGCATCTAACAGATAGAAATCCTACGCCGATCTTAAGCGCAGAGATGTTGAATATGCAGTGGGTGATATGGTCTTCTTAAAGGTATCCCCTTGGAAGAAGGTCTTGAGGTTTGGTAGGAAGGGCAAGCTAAGCCCTAGATTCATTGGACCGTATACGTCTTTGAAACGTGGGACCGGTAGCTTACCGACTTGAGTTGTCGATGTAATTGAGCCGATTCATGATGTCTTCCATGTATCGATGTTGAGGCGCTATCGATCAGATCCCTCACACGTGGTGCCGGTTGAGGCAATTGAAGTGAATCCGGACTTGTCTTTTGAAGAGGAGCCAGTCTGATTTTGGATCAAGATGTCAAGGTTCTTCGTAGGAAGTCAGTGCCTTTGGTAAAGGTGTTATGGCGGAATCATGGTACGGAGGAGGCCACATGGGAACCCGAGGATGTGATGCAAAGAATACCCTGACTCTTCGATCCGTAATTTCGAGGTCAAATTCTTTTTAAGGGTAGAATTGTAACACCCTAAATTAGGGGTTGTTTGTAATTTAATAAATTTCTCATGTGTGCGCTTGAAAGAATAAATACTATGATTTTTTTTGGCATGTTCTAAGGTCTAGAAATAACCCCGAGCTAGGGCCCGACTTAGAAATTTGAAATTTTTGTTAAGTTTTTAAAAGGAGGGAGCTAGGTGAGATAAGGCTTAAGAAAAATTTTGGAAGGAACATGACACAAGGATTAATTGGCACGATTGGCTTGGAGCGTCTAAGTGTGTTGCAAGGGAGGAGGTTCGAGTCTTGGGAGTTACAAGGGGGGAGGCATTTTATTTTGGGCTTTTTGGGGCGTTAAAGAAAGGAAGGCTTTAAAGAATTTTGTGGGTGAGTTGGGCATGAAAAGTTGAGTTGGTTAAGTGGCTACCGAGCGCCACTTAAGGGCTTAGGGGAGAAGAGGCGCGGTCCCGGGTTGAATTCTTTGAGTGGCGTTTGGCATTTTATTTTTGGGGTGATTGGCCTAGGAAGGCCTTATAAATAAATGGTGTGATTTTATGACATGAAAGTCAATTGGGAAAGAGTGGCATGGGGCGTTTAAGAGGGGCTGCGGCAGTCGCTTCCCTAGGTCTTGGGTTCGAACCAAGGGAGCGAGAATTGTTTTAGTTTTTCTTTTTCATGTAAGTGGCGTTAGGGGAAGGTGATGGCATGAATTGGGACTCTTAAATTGATAAGGATAAAAGCTTATTTTTTACACATATTAATTTGGAGGAGTAGGTGTTAGTAGCTTATTTTCATTCAATTTGTTTGAGGAGATTATGGATAAATGTTATATTTTCTTGAGTGATAATTAAAAGTGAATTATCACAAGAGGGGAGGAATTGGCCGATTATAGGACTCCTTGGGGCTGTCCACTTTCGGGTTTGATATAGCAAGGAGTCTTGAAAATCCATCAAATTTTTTTTTTCTTTTTCTCTTTCAAGTAGCTCTTGGCGAAATCTCCTAGGCATATTGCCAAAATTTTCAAATCTCTTCTCTCCTCTTGTTTCTTCTAAGCCGAACCTACCCCTTTCTTCTTCTCAAAATTCCAGCCCTTCCATCTTGTGATTAGGCCGAATCTCCCCTCCCTAACTAAGGTGCTGCCAATTTTCATAGTGTGGTAAGGGATCTCTCTAAGTTTAATCTTTATTCTTATTATGGCTAGCCGAAACCATGAGGCTTAATCATGTGTTTTTGTATGACCGAATCTATTCAGGGACATGGATTTGTAACCCTTTTTAGAAGCCAGCATTAAGGAGAATTGAGAGGTCTTTCGGGATTTAAGGTGAGCATGATATGTGGGATACATCATTCGGCCAAGGGCCTTTTGATAAAAGTTTATTGTTTAAATGTCGAAACTAATGTGTGCCATGGATTTAGGGGCTAATTAAGGCTTCGAGATTTGTTTGGAAACCAAATCCATTTAAGGTAAGAGCTTTTGGTATTAAGTTGTTATGGCCGAATAGGCCTTTGGTATTAACATTTATAATTGGCCGAATATAGGGTCAAGATCTGGTGACGTAGATCGGATCTTTGGGATCTAGGAATTTCGGTAGTAACAGGTGTGTAAAACTCCTTACACACTTTATTAGTAAACTTTGCCATATTATTGTTTTGTTAATCATTGTAGTAGTGATTTGGTATTGTGGGCTTAAGCATGGATTTCGGGTAAGTCCCCTATTACATGATCTTTGATATATGTTGTGTATGCCATCACATGTTGTTGTATAATATGCTACACATGAATGCATAATATATGGGATTATGATATATGATTATGTAAGCATGATGATGGTGGGATTAATGAGTGGAGGGGATGTTTTTATGGATATGCATGATGGTTTTGACCACAAGATGGGTTGGCCCCATCGATTATTTGTGACTTATGGTCATCGTGGTTTTGACCACATCGATTGATAAATTGCGACTAAGTCCAGTGGTTTGGTATCACCGATGGTTTTGACCACACTTGATATATTGTGACCTATGGTCATCGATGGTTTTGACCACACGATGGGTTGGCCCCATCATTTATTTTGTGACACTAGTCACCGTTGGTTTTGACCACGATGGTTTTGACCACGGGGTAGAAAAGGAGTATGGATGGTTAGTTGGGTTGCATGTGCATGTTTATTAATAAATTGTGTATGAGTTGTATTTTCGGGTGGGGATTTACACATCGAGTCTTGGTGACTCACCCCTTCCCTTACCATTTTGCGAGATGAGTAGATCGCGGAGATGGAGCCGAGAGGACTCGGCGCACCATGCTTATCGTTGGATTTGATTTACTTTACTCTGTTAAAATTATTTATTTTCTAAGTCTTTTATTTTGGGATTGTAATAAGGCCGCTATTATTATTTTGGATGTTTATTTTACTGTTTTATTTTACTTATGTTATGTTACAAACGAAGTTTTTAAATGTTAAGTGAACCGATTAAAAGTAACTTTTCAAACTTAATAAACTTCTACGGGTTTTCAAAGATGTTACCATTGGGTAACAAAAATAAACCAAGACAACCATAAACGATTTTAAGAGGTTACATGATCAAATGTTTTCAAAAGGGTTTATCAACACAACCATGTTTTATAAAAATAATCCCAACTGAGTTTTATCAAACCCCGTTTTAAAACCTTAGCTACATTTCAACAAGTTTTCATCGGACACTCAAAATTATTTCAAATTATATAAGAAAAATTTTGGAATTTTGCAGATATAAGAAAAATTTTGGAATTTTGCAAAATATTCTCTAAGATTTTGATTTAGTCCCGACTTGTTTCTAATGCTTAAATTGGGCCTCGAGGGTCCATTCAAGGGATCATATGATTAGTTTTGGATATGAATAGTAAATGAAATTATCTGTAAATATTCTGTAAACTCGGTAATACTCTGTAACCTTATTTTGGCGACGGATACGGGTTAAGGGTGTTACATTTACTAGTATAAGAGCTACAGTTTAGTCGATTCTCAGACTAACGTAGCAAGTACGAGTTTAGCTATACATGCCATTATATAATTTGTGATAGTGTGATATCACTTGACCATTTCAAATGTGCTTTTCATATAGTAATGTCATCCAACCAAGCTAGAGCTGAAAGTTGATAGCACTGCTCAAGCTTCTGTTCAACAAGCTGTATCTAGTAGTAGCAGAAGGTTCGTAGGAGGAGGAAAAAAGCCTTCTTTCAAATAATGAATGAGTGGTTCATTGAATACTTGAGAACAAATCCCGCTGTACAACAACCTCCCCCATCTGTTCCTCAACCGGCTCTTGAGATGCCACAAGGTGTTGAACCTATTAGAATCGGCAAGCCTTCGGTGGATAAAATTCATAAGTATGGGGCAGAGGAATTTAGGACTATTGTCGATGATGATCCAGAGAGGGCTAAATTTTGGTTGGAAAATACCATCAGGGTTTTAGATGAATTATCATGTACACCGGCTAAGTGTTTGAAATGTGCAACATCTTTACTAAAAGACACAACCTACCATTAGTGGAATACCATAACTTCTGTTGTACCAAGGAAAATGTTACATGGGAATTCTTTCAGATATATTTAAAAAGAAGTACATTAGTTAGATATTTCTGGATCAAAAAAAGAAAGAACTTTTAGAGCTCAAACAGGGAAATATGATTGTATCTAAATACAAGTGGGAATTTGTTCGATTAAGTAAGTATGCCAGAGAATAGGTTTCGACCTAGGTTGATATGTACAAACATTTTGAAGAAGGGTTAAATGAAGATATCAAGTAATTGATTGGGATTCTTGAATTAAGAGATTTTATGGTATTGGCCTATTAAGCACACAAAGTTGAGGTATTAAGTGAAGAAAAGAAACAAGTAGAGAGAAAAGCCCATATTTCTGGTAAAAGATTTATGGACAAGTCACAATCATCTGCTTCAAAGAAATCAAAGAAGTACCATGAACATTTTACTGCATCTGTGGGATATTCCGGGAAAGAGTGAGGCCCTCAACGCTCTAACCTGAGATTTTCATCTCCATTTGTAACCAGTGTTAGAAGTGTTAGGAATCCCAAACTGAAATGCAAACATTGTAATATTTCATTTTGGAGAAT
The DNA here is from genome assembly GCA_025506655.1 of Gossypium rotundifolium. Taxonomy (NCBI): domain Eukaryota; kingdom Viridiplantae; phylum Streptophyta; class Magnoliopsida; order Malvales; family Malvaceae; genus Gossypium; species Gossypium rotundifolium. Next base: position 183,265,143 of record CP106724.1, on the reverse strand, counting down.
TTCATATGAGAAGTTGAGCTTGCTATATATGTGGTTATTTTTATCATGTTCTTAAAGATTGTCCAGAAAGAATAGAAAAAGATACTGATCGGGCTTCGAAGTTGAGTAATCTCGCCTCGAGAGGCAGACTACCCCGTCACCCCAATAATGTTAGTGGTAGTTGAGGTATTACAAAAGACTCAATAGTTAAATTTGAAATACGAGAACCGGTAATGACATATGTTATTCATGCTAGAGAGGAAGCTTCTACACCAGACATCATTACTGGTACGTTTTCTCTTCTTGAAACTAAATTACTACTTTGATTGATCCTGGTTCAACACCACAAATTTAGTGTCTATTAAAAATTTACCTGTTGAGTTCATTGAATTTGTGGTTAAAGTTTCAAACCTCTTGGGTCAGTATGTTATGGTGGATAATGTTTGTAAAAACTGTCCATTGATGGTAACGGGTTATTATTTCTCGGCTGATTTGATGCTACTGCCTTTGATGAATTTGATGTAATCTTGGGAATGGATTGGCTAACTCATCATGATGCAGTGATGAATTGTAAATAGAAATACATTGTGTTAAAATGTCAAAATGGTGAGTTACTTCATGTTGAATCTAATAAATTGGATGGGTTATCTGATGTGATTTCAGCTATATTAGCACAAAAAAATCAAAAAAGGGTATGATGCTTATCTTGCTTATGTGTTGGATACTAAAATATCTAAGTCGAAGATTAAGTCAGTGCCGATTGTTTGTGAATTTATTTCCAGAGGAATTACTTGGTTTACCACCAGTCAGAGAGGTAGAGTTTTCTATATAACTTATTCCAATGACAAAACCGATATCCATAGCACCCTACAGAATGGCTCCTACCGAATTGAAAGAGTTTAAAGAACAGTTGTAAGAATTAACTGATAGAGGCTTTGCTCGACCCATTTTTTCTCCTTGGGGTGCATCGGTTCTATTTGTAAAGAAGAAAGATGGATCATTGAGACTGTGTATTGATTACATACAACTTAACAAAGTTACAATTAAGAATAATTATTCACTACCTCGTATTGATGACTTGTTTAATCAATTAAAAGGTGCCACTGTATTTTCAAAGATTGATCTTCGTTCTAGTTACTATCATTTGTGAGTAAAAGATTCAGATGTGCCAAAGACAACTTTTAGAACTAGGTATGGGCACTATGATTTTCTTGTGATGCCATTTGGTTTAACAGATGCACCTACAATAATCATGGACTTAATGAACAGAATTTTCAGACAGTATCTAGATAGGTTTGTGGTGGTATTTATTGATGATATTTTGGTATATTTCTGATATGAAAATGAACATGCTGATCATTTGAGAATAGTGCTACAAACATTGCAGAAGAAATAATTGTATGCTAAATTTAGTAAATGTGAATTTTGGCTACGGTAAGTTAGTTTTCTCGGGCAAATAGTATCTATTGTAGTTATCAGGGTGGACCCGAATAAAATTTCAGCTAAATGTTTATGAGGTCAAAAGTTTTCTGGGATTAGCCGGTTATTATCAGAGATTTGTACAAGGGTTCTTGATGATAGCTTCTCCGATGACTCAATTGTTGCAGAAAGATGTGGAATTCGAGTGGACTGATAAATACCAGTAGAGTTTTGACATATTGAAAGCCTTATTGACTGAAGCACCTATGTTAGTTTAACCTGAATCAGGTAAAGAATTTGTCATTTACAGTGATGCATCGTTGAATGGTTTAGGTTGTGTATTGATGTAAGAAGGTAAAGTAATAACCTATGCTTCTAGACAGCTAAAGCCACATGAAAAGAACTACCCAATACATGATCTTGAATTGGCAGTCATTGTGTTTGCACTAAAAATTTGGGACATTATTTAGTTGGTGAAAAATGTCACATATTTACTGATCATAAAAGTTTAAAATATTTGATGCCACAAAAGACTTAAACTTGAGACAATGCAGGTGGCTTGAATTATTGAAAGATTATGATCTGGTTATTGACTATCATTCGAGGAAAGCCAATGTGGTTGCAGATGCTCTGGGCAGAAAATCTCTATTTGTTTTATGAGAAATTAATACTCAGTTATCATTATCTGAAGATGGTTCAATCATAGCTGAGTTAAAAGCTAAATCAACATTTCTGCAACAGATCTGTGAAGCCTAGAAAGATGATAGTGAGTTTCAAGCAAAACGAATATAGTGTGAATTAACTTCTAATTCAGAATTTCAGATTGGGTCTGATGATTGTTTACTATTCAGAGGTAGAATATGTGTACAGAAGAATTTAAAATTTGTACAAAAGATTTTGTATGAAGCTCACAATAGTACAATGTCTATTCATCCTAGTAGTAATAAAATGTATAATGATTTGAAAAAGATGTACTTGGGGCCGAGAATGAAATGGGATATTTCTGAATTTGTATCTAAATGTTTGATATGTTAGCAAGTAAAAGCTAAACATCAGGTGCCTTTAGGATTATTACAGCCAGTTGCGATACCAGAATGGAAATAGGAAAAAATTACCATGGATTTTGTATCAGGATTACCCTTGTCTCTGAAGAAGAAAGATGCTATTTGGGTAATCGTCGACCGGTTGACAAAGTTTGCACACTTTATTTCGATACGTATGAATTTTTCTTTGGATAGATTGGCTGAATTATATGTTTCTAATTTTGTTAAACTACATGATGTACCGATCTGCATTATTTCAGACAAAGATCCTCGATTTACATCTCAATTCTGGAATAACTTGTAAGAAGCTCTGGGTGCACAGTTGCATTTCAGTACTGCAGTCCATCCTCAGACTAATGGCCAATCCGAACATGTTATACAGATTTTGGAAGATATACTTCAGTGTTGTGTGCTTGAATTTGAAGGTAACTGGGAAAAATATCTACCTTTAGTTGAATTTGCTTACAATAATAGTTATTAGTCTAGTATTAAAATGGCACCGTACGAGGCTCTGTATGGTCATAAATGTAGAACTCCATTGTATCAGACAGAGCTAAGTGAGAAAAAGATATACGTAGTTGACTTAATCTTTGAAATCGAAGAAAAGGTAAAGGTGATTCGGGATAGTTTGAAAGCAACCTTACATCATCAAAAGTCTTATGCTGATCCTAAACAAAAAAAAAAAAAAATTTCAGGTTGGAGACAAGGTATTCTTGAAAGTATCACCTTGGAAGAAAGTTCTCCGATTTGGCCGTAAAAGAAAACTGAGTCCACGGTTCATCGAGCCATATGAAATCACTGAAAGAATCAGACCTATTGCGTACTAATTAGCATTACCACCAGAGCTTGACAAAATTCATAATATTTTTCATGTGTCTATGTTATAATGGTATCGTTCAGATCCTTCACATGTTATTTCTCCGACAAAAGTTGAGATTCAACTTGATATGACTTACAGTGAGGAACCGATCAAAATACTAGCACGTTAGATAAAAGAGTTAAGAAATAAAAAGGTAGCTTTGTAAATTTTTTTTGGAAGCAACATGGTACAGAAGAAGCTACCTGTGAATCGGAGGATACTATGAGAAAGCAATACCCAAATCTCTTTACTGGTAAGATTTTCGAGGATGAAAATTCTTAAAGGGGGAGAGTTGTAACAGTCTGTTTTAGTAAAATTGAAATAGTGGTTTTGAAACCACAAATTCGAGCCGTAAAGAAATTTTATTTTAATATTATTGCAAGGTCCGCATTATGATTTGAAAGATATATGAAAATTCTGATAAGAAAATTTTATCGATTATGTGTTTCATTAGGAAATGATCAAATTACATAAAATGAAAAAGATGAGTTCTAGTAGCTAAAAGGATCAAATAGCTATGGAATTCAAAATAAGAGGTCCTTATATGGTAATTAAACCATTAAAAAAAGCTAGTAGATAATTTTGGTATTCATCCATGGAAACATTAAAAAAGGACAAGGACTAAATCAGAATTAAAATTAATTAAAAGATGATAAGTAATTTAAAAAAGAAATATCATATTATTATCATCTTCACCCACAAAATTCTATAGAAACCCTAGGAAAGAGAAAGCAAGCTTTCTTGGCTTAACTGGGTAAGTATTCTTGCCTCATTTTTAGTAATTTTACATTTTTGAGATCGAAATAGCTTAATCTATCTATTTTGGGGATTGATTTGAAAGATATCAAAGTATATAAACTTTTCCATGGATGATGTAACAACCCGATTTTAGCTAAATCAAAATAGTGTCTTCGAGACCACATATCTGAGGTCAAAAAATTATTTTTAATAATATTTTATATGTTTACAGCATGATAGCATGTATGTGTGAAAGTTTCGTGATTTAATTTTACCGATTGGATGTCTAATTTGATAAAAGGACTAAATTGCGTAAAATGAAAAAGTTGCATTCCATTTGGTAAAAGCATTTAATTGCTATGATTCATTAAACCAAAGGTCCTTATGATGATATTAGACAATTGGTAATGTAAGTGGACTATTATGGACAACCATTATATGTTTTTAATGTTTATTCATTAAGGTTATAATGGTAAATTAGTTAATAAGGTTAATATTACAAAAACAACGCAAAAATCATGTTTCATTATCATCTTTTTAACCAAGATTAGAAGAAGAATAAGAAGAACTAGGGTTCTTCATTCGGCCAAACAATTCTAGCTCATTAAGGTACTATTTTTGATCCGTTATTGATGATTTCTATATTTTTGAGATCGTTGCTTTGTATTCTAACTAGTCCATGCCTTAATTTTTGAAGTTGTCAATGTTTTTGTGAAGTGCCATTGATGAATGCTTGAGATTTTGAATGTTTGATGATGAAAAATGAATATTTGTTGATAGTTACATAGTTTTGTAAGACAATTTTTGATAAAAAAATGTCAAATAGGGATTTAATTGTGAAAATATGAAAATGTGTGGTTAAATGTGTGAATAAATGATAAATATGGGCTGATATGTGCACTAGGAAAAGTCGGCTAGCATGTATTTGAATTAAATTGTGTGAATTTTGTGTATTTATAAAATAGGGACTAAATCGTAAAAATATAGATCTTTAGGGGTTAAAGTGTAAAAAGGCCCAAATATGTGTTTGTGGACTGAATTGAGTGATTTGATGATTAAATGAGTTAATTTTGAATATATATAGATTAAGAACAAAAGAAATCTGATTTAGATTGGGGAAAATTAATAGTTATTGAATAGTCGATCTAGTCCATTTATCCCTAATACGAGGTAAGTTCATATGCAAATAAATGTCATTAAATTGAATTATATATGTTTAATTTTCATTGAAATGCTATAAACGTTGAATGATTAAATACAAGCAAGAATCGAAAGGATTACAATATCTGAAAGTCCCATACGAACCTTAAGAATAGTATAGGAATACAAATGTCATGACATTAGGATTACCGAGATGTGATTACGTGTAAGACCATGTCTGGGACATTGGCATCATTATATGATTTCATATATAACCCTGTCTGAGACAGTGGCACCGATATGTGATAACATGTAAGAACATATCCAGGATATGGCATTGTATGAGTTATATATGATTTCTGAGTATCCTTAACTATTCCGAATGGTTCAACGGGCAAAGTCAAGTCGAGAAAGAATGTGTGAATGAGTTAAGTGGCTTAAGTACGTATGAGATTACATGAGTGTTGAAAAGGGAAGTATTTGATGAATTCTATTATGAATTTGAATATGTGTTCAATGGGAAAGGTTTGTGAGCTTTTATATGCTTATTTATGATTTGCCTATTAATGAAAATGATATTGATTCATGTGGTGCTTTTATTTTTGTATGGCTTACTAAGCTTTTAAAGTTTACTTTGTATGTTCTTTCCATATTTTATAGATAATCAAAGCTAGCTCGAACTCGGGGATTATCAGGAACATCGTCACACTATCGAACAACTTGTTGGTACTTTTGATGTTATGTATATATGGTATATGTTATGTATATGCTAGTGTTAAGATGATATGTTTTGAGTTGTGATTTTATCCATGAGAGTTGGCTTGTAAATGATGTACATATTGGTGTGTATTTGGCCATCTAAATTGGCTTAATTTATGAATTTGGTAAGTGATATTTGGTGTATATATGGCCTTATGTTTTGGCATGTTTGGTATGATTGTTGTGATGGCTAAGTGGTTAATTGTTTTGATTATTTACCACTGATATATCATGATTGATTTGGTATGATATAGGGATGATGAATTGGTATATTTTGTGGCATGAATTAGTTGATAAAATGATGAGAAAAATTCATAGGGAAGATAGGTGAAATTGTTGGTAATGACATATTGTTTTGTATGTATATGGTTATGATTTGAGTAGTAAAATGGTTAAAGATGAAATGACATGATTTGTATATGAATTGGCATGTTTTGATTGCCTATAAATGTGTTGAAATGGTATTGTTTTGGTTGTTTAGGTAAGTATGAGAAAGGGTGGCAAATTGGCCTTGCAAATGTCATATCTTGTCCACACGGGCAGAGACACGGGCGTGTGTCTCAGTCGTATGCGACACACGGTCATGCTACACGGCCATGTGTGCCCTGGTGTTGAGGTTGAATTAAAGTCAGTATGTTCCACACGATCTCACACACGAGCGTGTAACCAGCAGTGTGGCATAGGTCAGTATACCTCTAAATGGCACACAGCCTAGCACACGTGTGTGTGACTTGGTCGTGTTGCATAGGTCAATATACCCTACAGGGTTGGCACGACCTAGTACCTGGCCTGGCACATGGGCGTGTGTGTCCATTTCGAAGGGCACACGGGCTAGACACAAGGGCGTGTGGTCAGCCATGTGACCCAAGTCAGTATGTATGCCTTGTTTTCACACAGCCAGGGACACAGACATGTCTAGAGCCGTGTAAGGCACACTATTTATTCACATGGGCGTGTGAACACTGAAATGTATGAAAATTTTATAAGTTTTCCAAAGATATCAAATGTTATCGGTTTAGTCCCGAACCTTTTTCAAGCATGTTTTGAGGTCTTATAGTGCCTTATAAGGGACAATATTATTATGTTTGATTGATGTTTATGTGATATTGGATTTATGTTTGATAAATGTAAATTGTATGTTGTGATATGTAATACCTCATAAACCTATTCTAATACGTGTTAGGGGTGTTACATTTATTGGTATCAGAGCTATGGTTTTAGTCGATTTTAGGACTAACGTAGCGTGTGTGAGAGTCTAGCTATACATGCGATATATACTCTTCGATAGTGTGATGATTCCTGACAGCTTAAATTGTGTTTTGTATAGTAATAGATCCAAAAAAGCTATGCCGACGATATAGAGTAATGTCGCTCGATCACCTTTCGAGATAGCGGTAATCGACTCTAGACTTATAACTAGTAGCCACGAGGAGAGGATAAACAAGCCTTCTTCCAAATGATGAGTGAGTGGTCCACGGAGTTTGTTCGAAAGAATCCGGCTGCTCAATAGCCTGCACCTCTACCTATTCCTCAACAAGTCCAAGTTGTGCCACAAGTGATAGATCCGATTCGATTGAATAAGCCAACTATTGATAAGATTCATAAATATGGGACTAAAGAGTTTTGGGCTAATGTTGATGATGATGTTGAACGAGCCGAGTTCTGGTTCAATAATACAATCTGAGTATTCAATGAGTTATCTTGTACTCCTGATGGATGTATCAAATGTGTTGTATCTTTGTTAAGAGACACTGCGTATCACTGGTGGAATACATTAGTATCGGTTGTTCCAAAAGAACGGGTTATGATCGCTGAAATCAGAGCTTTAAAATTTATAAATAGAATGATCAAACCTAAAAAACTAACTCTGACAATGACTTAAAGGCAAGTATACCTATCGAACAGTAGTATAGATTAGGCAAGACCGGATTATCAAGCCCAAAGGAACTAAAAGTACTAATACTCACTTTCTTTTTATTATTTAGCCTAAAATATGGAGTGATTGGTTGATTTAATCTAGTTTAACGACTACTAAGCTAAAGATGCAAAGAAAAAAAGAACGAATTGGGAAATAACTTGAAGAAACTCAATTGATTACGACGATACCCTCAAGAAGAATCCACCTAGACTTCACTTATTACTTATTACTGAATCATATGATTTCTTTACTTAGCTTGATTCGTAGGACTCCATAACCTATATTAAACCCTCTCTCGAGGTGAATAATGTCTAACCCTAGGTTAATTAGTAGAACTCTCATTTGCTTATAATAACCCCCTAGAATGTAGTAAATCGATCCATGGATTCCCATATTAGGTTTCACCCTAATCCGGCAAAATCTCGTAACCCTATCTCTAGGCATTCGATCAACTCCGCTTAATTATGTTAGATCTACTCTTAGCAGGGTCTATTCCTTCTCCACCTAAGCACATCAGATTTGGATTAAGCAACATAATTAAGAACAAACTAAGTATTTATCATATAATTCAAAAATAATAACAAAATTCATCTAGGTTTCATCCCCTTTAGGTATCTAAAGGGTTTAGTTCATAATGAATAAAAACATCTTAAGAGAAAAGATAAAATAAAACATAAGAAATCCCTAAAACCCCCTAGAAGAATTGAAGGATAAATACGCCGTCTTGAGTAGATTTTTGACTCTTCGAGATGGATCTTCTGGCTATCTTCGAGTGATTCCTACAAATGTGATCCTTCTAGCTCAGCTCATTGGCCTAGGTCACCGCCTCAGCTTCAGGATACACTTAGGGTGTTTATATAGGCTCTTGGAATGCTTTACTTTGCCTCTAAGTGTCCTAATTTAAGTCTGCTTCTTACTCGATATTTGAATAAGCTTTGGAAAGTGTTTATTTAGCTCTAAGTATCCAAATCTGAGTGAAATTGCTCTCTCCCGTAACAGGGGCACAGCCATGGCACACGCCCGTGTAAATCGTGGTTGGGCCATGTCTCGATTCTATCGATTGGGGCATAGCCGTGTAAATTGTGGCATGGCTGTGTCTTAGTTAATTGTTGAAGCACAGCCGTGTGGCTTGAAGTCCAGGCCGTGTCCATTTTCTTCTTTGGCCCAAATTAGTCTGTTTTAATATCGTTTCTTGTTCTTTTCGTCCTCGGGTGCTTTCCTGAGTAGAAATATGAAAAGAAAGGATTAAAAGCATCTTTTTACATAAACCAGGGCTAAATCATCCTAAAAGCATACTAAATATAAGGTTAAAATATGTTACTTTTACGGTTTATCAAATACCCCCACACTTAAGCTTTTGCTTGTCCTCAAGCAAAATTCTCAACTTACAATTAAAACGAACTTTCCGTAATTCACAATTCCTATCAACAATGCTTCATCATAATTCACAAATAACTTATACATGGATAATTTAACTCAAAGAGTCTTAAAGATTAAAACAATATAAGTCATGAATTTTGTAGTACGAAAACATAGGTGTCTCTCCTTATCTAAACGATTACCTTTTAATTTGAAATCGACAAGGATTGACATCCTCACTAAGGATTTAGTCAAAGCACTCAAAGTGTTTAAGTTTCAAGAAAAAGCACTCATAAGTCGAACCTGAAAAGTTAATCCCATAGACTTGCCTGAAAATCAAATCTCCACCACTGTAATATGAGATGATACACAAATCAAAAGGTCTTTGATAGGGTTGTAACGGGGCTTGGGTTAAAGGTGTGGATAAAGGCTAAATTAGAGGGTTTAGAATCGAGATTGACCTGACCAATTACTTAACTAAAAGTAATAAATGATTACATCAATTGAAAATTTGAAACTAATAATATTACTATTGATAATACTTTTGATACGAGCTCTTCTTCAACAATTGGAATTTAAATGCATAAGCTCCTTTAATCATATACTAATACTTGGATATACTTTGGTGTTTTTTTTAAGAACAAACTAAGTATATAATTAAATAAATAAAGAATTTTATCAAATAAACTAATTCGGTAACTTGATCAATTCAATTCTAGATAGAAGGGTGGTCAAAAGAATGGTGATAACAAATACAAAGGGTTTTAGGTTAATATTAAGCGGGTAATTCAATAAAAGGGTTGTTGGGATCAAATGAGTTCACTAAGGGTTAATTATGTAGGTAAGCTTTTTAGTGGAGTGAATGGGTTAAAACCTAGGTGCCTTTATCATCTCAGTATATCAAATCATTAATGTGGTCTCGACATGTATAATCGAGGCAAGTTCTAGAATAATAATTCAGTGTTGACACACTCATAATTAATAAAGTGAACATGAAAAAGAATATATGCTCCATAAGGCTCAAATCTCACAAAAAATTATGGGTACTTGACATCAATCCTGCAAATTTCAAGCTTCAAGGTAATATTCAAATTCAGTTCAACAACCTAGGAAATTTTTGATTATTGAAAAATAGACTTATCATGCTTGATTCTCTAATATTCTTTACGTATAAATCATCAATGCACAATTATCAATGACTTATTCAAGAGCTTATCAATAAAAATCATAAATCATCAAAAATTTCACCCTAATTAATAATATGAGAAAATTTCTTAGGGACAAGACTAAAATTCAGGATTTTAGAATAATGCAAAAAGTTAGGTACTTTTACCCCCCACACTTAAGATGTACATTGCCCTCGATGTACAAAGATAGATAAATAATTATATGATAAAATAATAAAAAGAGAAGGGGAGAAGTAACACTCCCTGAATTTGGATGATTCCGGGAGTTGGCGTCAAGTGGTAGAAAGTAGGTGGAGGAGGTGGTGGTGGCGTTTTCTATGGGCCTAGTGGGGTGTCTACCGATGATCTTTATGCTAGATAAAGAAATTGGGTAGCCTCTAAGGCTGTGGTGCATGATTCCCAAGTAGCCTTTAGAACCTTAAACCAAGAAACTAAAAGAATTTAAAATATATTAAGCAAAAGAGAATTATAGATAAGTAGGATAAAGGGGAAAATAAACATAAAGAAGAATTTAAATGGTCTAAAGGACCCTTGGCTTGGTTTTTGAATGAAGTGGCCGGCATGAACTTATGTGTTGGGGTCTCCTTTAAGGAGATAATGCTTGCCTTCTTACGCTTCTTCGGCATGATTCTAGTGTAGCTCAAGAGTCTGGACACTTTTTCTAAGGAAAGAAAGAAAAAGAAAGAATAAAATTGAGGGGAGAAGGAGGAGGGCTGTGGGGTTTAAATAGGGTCTCAAATCTGGCACGTTCCCAAGTTCGTGGACCGAGGGTGTGTTGAATGACATGGCTGCATCGTACAGCCGCGTGTCTAGGTGTGTTTGCACACCCATGCCCGTTTCTTTGACACCACGCCCGTGCCTAAAAGGGTAGTGTGTTGGCATGGTTGGACAGCATGGTCATGTTTGTCCCGTGTCTGATAACTTAGTGGCTTCACACGGTTATAGAGCTCGGCTGTGTTAATTTGAATTTTCCCGTGCTTTTGTGATTTCCAGGATTGGGCGCTTTCAGGTTTCTTGGCACGGTCCTATGTCCTTTAGGCATGCTCTTGCTTGATAAATCAGTATATTGGCACGGTGAGGTAGCACGGGAGTGTCTTCCCCGTGTTTGATAAGTCAGTAGCTTCGTACGGTTTGAAGGCACGGGCGTAGTTTGCTCTTGTTCGATAAGCCAGTATGTCTCTACGGTTGTGAAGCACGGCCATGTCCGCCGTGTCTAGGAAGTCAGTATCTTAGCACGGTCGTGAGGCACAGTTGTGTCCTTTTCGTGTCGATTAAAGTTTTTACATTTTGTTATATACGGCCATAAGAGTGCCCGTGTTTTGTCTTGTGGGCTCCACATGACTATGGGCACGCCCGTGTGTAAGGCCGTGTGGTCTATGAAACTTGTGCTTTAATCATACTTATGGCGTTAAGATGCTTAAAGTTAGAAGTATAATGTTTAGATAAATCATGTTAGTGCTCGGGTTGCCTCCCAAGAAGCGCTCGTTTCATAGTCTTAAGCTAGACTTTCCCTGTTTTCGGTTCTAAAGGAAGGCTCATGGAGCATAAGCTCCTCTCTTATAACTCCAAAATCTGCACCATTATAAATTTTAAGTCGGTGACCATTTACCTTGAATGTGCCTTTAGTGGGATGAGTTACCTCGATGGTGCCGTATGGAAAAATTGTTTTGATCATAAATGGGCCTAACCATCTTGATTTTAGCTTTCCCGGAAATAATTTAAGCGTTGAGTTGTATAATAGGACCAAGTCCCCTACCTCGAATTGTTTTGATCTCTTGAGACTTGCATCGTGGCGTCGTTTTGTTGCTTCCTTGTACAGTTTCAAGTTTTCATAGGCTTCCATTCTCCACTTGTCCAGCTTGTTTATCTGCATCATTCTTCTCTTTCCTAGTTTTGAGGTCAAAATTCAAAAATTTTATTGCCCAAAAATCTTTGTGTTCTAATTTGAATGGTAGATGACAGCTTTTCCCGTATACAAGTTTGTATGGGGATGTCCCTAGAGGTGTTTTAAATGCTGTTCTATAGGCCCATAAAACATCATCTACTCTAATTGCCCAATCTTTTCTATTTGGTTCAGCCGTTTTTTCTAGAATGTGCTTAAGTTCTCAAATTGCTACTTCAACTTGCCTACTGGTTTGGAGGTGATATGGGGTAGCTATCCTGTGGTATACTCCATATTTCTTTAGTACACTTTTGAATTGGGTATTACAGAAATGAGTACCCCTATCACTAATGATAGCTCTTGGTGTGCCAAATCGGGAGAACAATTTTTTGAGAAATTTAACTACTACCCTGGCATCATTTGTAGGAAAAGCTTCCGCTTCAACCCATTTTGACATGTAATCAACTGCCACTAGGATGTACTTGTTTCCAAACGAACTAGGGAATGGTCCCATAAAATCTATACCCCATACATCAAATATTTCACATGACAACATATATGTTTGAGGCATTTCATCTCGTTTAGAAATATTACTTGTTCTTTGGCATCTATCACATGAGGCAACATACCTGTTAGCGTCTTTAAATAGAGTGGGCCAATGAAAACCTGATTTGAGTATTTTGTGTGCTGTCTTAATACCACCGTAGTGTCCTCCTGAGGGTCCTGAATGACAATGCTCCAGGATTTTGCTTTCTTCCGTTTTCGTAACGCATCTTCAAATTACCTGATCTCTACATATGCGAAAAAGAAAAGGATCTTCCCAAAAATAATTTTTCACATCAGCAAAGAATCACTTCTTTTGGTGATGTGTTAATTTCTTAGCAAGATATTAGCTGCTAAATAATTCGTAATATTTGCAAACCATGGTACCTCAGAATGTGTTATAGAAAAGAGTTGTTCTTCAGGAAATGAATTATTTATTTCACTTTCATTAAGCTCTTTGGTGTGCGGATTTTCAAGTCTAGACAGGTGATCTACTGCAAGATTTTTGGCTCCCTTCTTATCTTGTATTTCCAAGTTGAATTCCTGTAAGAGTAAAATCAATCATATGAGTCTGGGTTTTGCATCAGGTTTGTTTAAAAGATAACGAATAGACGAATGGTCAGTGTAAACGACAACTTTAGACAATATTAAATACTGTCTAAATTTGTCAAAAGCAAAAACTATAGCTAGCAATTCTTTCTCTGTAGTGGTGTAGTTTTCTTGTGCGGGTGTTAATGTTCTGCTAGCGTAGTAAATTGGCTGAAAATGCTTGTTTCTTCGTTGTCCCAAAACCGCACCTACTGCAAAATCACTTGCATCACACATTAGTTCAAAGGGTAAGTTTCAATCAGGGGCAATTATAATCGGAGCATTTATTAATTTATCCTTAAGGACATTAAATGCATCTAAACATTCCTAATTGAAATTAAAAGGAACATCTTTTTCTAGTAATTTTGTCAAAGGCTTAGCTATTTTAGAAAAATCTTTAATAAATCTTCCATAAAACCCTACATGTCCTAAAAAGCTTCTAATAGCCTTAACTGAACTAAGGGGAGGTAATTTTTCTATAGTTTCAACCTTCGCTTTATCTACCTCAATCCCTTTAATAGAAATCTTATGTCCTAATACAATTCCTTCTCTAATCATAAAGTGACATTTTTCCCAATTCAAAACAAGGTTGGTTTCCTCACATCTTATTAAAACTCATTTTAAATTTTTAAGGCAAAGATTGAAAGAATTACCGAATACCGAGAAATCATCCATGAATACCTCCATGATATCTTCCACGAGTTCATCAAAGATTGCCAACATGCAACGTTGAAAAGTAGCAGGAGCATTACATAATCTAAAAGGCATTCTACGATAAGCTAACGTACCGTATGGACATGTAAATGTTGTCTTCTCTTGATCTTCAAGAGCTATGGGAATTTGGAAGTAGCCAGAGAGTCCGTCCAAGAAGCAGTGGTACATATGCCCAGATAGTCTTTCTAACATTTGATCTATGAATGGTAGAGGGAAGTGATCTTTTCTGGTGGCATCATTGAGCTTTCTATAGTTTATCTGAGACTCTCCATCCTCAGAATCGTTCTTGTGGGGATTAATTCATTCTTCTCATTGGGCACTACCATCATACCTCCTTTCTTTGGAACTATCTGCACAGGATTTACCTAAGTGCTGTCAGAAATAGGATAAATTATTCCTGCATCTAGAAGTTTAATTACCTCGACTTTGACTACTTCTTTCATGTTGGGATTTAACCGTCTCTGGAGCTGCACACACGGCTTGTATTCTTCTTCCATTAAAATTTTGTGGGTGCAAAACGAGGGGCTTGTACCCTTTATATCAGATATTTTCCAAGCTATGGCTTTTTTATGTTCTCTTAGTACTTTTATCAACTCCTCTTTTTCCTTAGGTTCTAGTTCTGAAGAGATAATTATTGGTAGCATAGAATTGTCCCCGAGGAATGCATATTCTAAGTGTTTTGGTAATTGTTTCAATTCTAGAATGGGTGGCTCATCAATGGAGGATTTCTATTTTATTTCATCATTGTTTTCAATGCTTTCTTCTTTCACTTGCCTGAATCACGATGTATTCAAATTCATCTCATCGCCTTCATCTTCTTCCCCCTCTTCTTGAGTTAGGCACAGTTCCATTGTGTCGTCATGTATAATTTCCTACAATGAATTTTGAATGATATGATCAGTAGTATCAATAAAATAAAAAGAATCATCTTGCTCTTTAGAATATCGCATGGCATCATAAATTTGAAACATAATTTCTTCATCACCCATCCTTAATGCAAGTTTACCATCACCTACATCAATAACGGCCCTAGCAGTGGCTAAAAAAAGACGTCCTAGAATTAAAGGAACATTAATGTCTTCTTCAATGTCTAACACAACAAAATCAACTTGGAAAATAAATTTATCAATTTTTACTAAAATATCTTCATTAATTCCTCTAGGATATTTAATAGATCTATCGACCAATTGAATACTCATCCTAGTGGGTTTTGGTTCCCCAAGATCTAATTGTTTAAACATTTTGTAAGGCATTAGATTAATACTGGCACCTAGATCAGCTAATGCTTTCTTAATATTTAGGCTACCAATTAAACAAGGAATAGTAAAACTTCCTGGGTCTTTTAATTTGGTTGGTAACTTTGTTCTGGAGGATGGTTGAGCATTCTTCATTAAGTTCCACCATCGATACTTCTTTATCCTTGCTCGATATGGGATTGGTAGTTTACTTACTTTGCGTACTAGATTTACATCCTCAACTACCTCATCTCTTGCTTTGTTATCTTCGTGTAGAATTTGTTTCTTTGATTCCACTAATTCTTTTCCACTTCTTAGTGTAACTGCTTTAACTCGTTTCTTTCTTTAGAAAAACGATCGTATTTCGCAGATCATCTTATTTCAATTTAGTGAGCTAAAATCTCTGATCGTATTTCACAGATCATCTTAATAAGTAGTCCAATCGACTTAGTGAGCTCCCCGAATGACTCAGTAAGTTTTTCAACTGACGCTTATTGATCTTTAAATGTTCTCTCAGCATCTTGGAAATCGGTTTTCTGTGTCTGACATAAATTTTGTCAGCATCTCTTCGAGGGTTGGCTTCTTTTCTTGCGGATATGGCTGATTTTGGAAATTTGAAGGAGGTTGTTGTCTTTGATTTCCTTGAATTCCTTAGCCTCCCCATGAAAAATTTGGGTGGTTCCTCCAACCTGGATTGTAAGTGTTATTATAAGGATTGTTATTAGATCTGAAATTACTACCTATATAGTTTTTCTGTTCGCTCTCTACGTCTGTTGGTAGGGTGGATACTCAGGATTCGCCACAGTTCCACTTGCGTTGCATTGCATGACTAGGTGTACCTACGAAGAACATAAACTGTCAAGCTTTTTATTCATCATCTCTATCTAATTTGATAGCATGGTTACTGCATCAATGCTATAGACTCCAGCTGATTTTGTCAGTTTTGTTCTTGTAACCTGCCACTGATAATTATTCAACGACATCTCTTCGATGAATTCGTAGGCTACTTCAGGAGTTTTATTATTCAAGGTTCCATCGGCGGCTGAATCAATTAGTTGTCTTGTTGAGGGATTTACACCATTGTAGATGGTTTGGACTTGAAGCCATAATGGTAATCCGTGGTGTGGACATCTCCTCAAGAGATCTTTGTATCTCTCCCATGCATCGTATAATGTCTCTAAATCCATCTGCACAAAAGAAGAAATATCAATCCGTAATTTA
Organism: Gossypium rotundifolium; assembly: GCA_025506655.1. NCBI lineage: Eukaryota > Viridiplantae > Streptophyta > Magnoliopsida > Malvales > Malvaceae > Gossypium > Gossypium rotundifolium. Next base: position 183,248,559 of record CP106724.1, on the reverse strand, counting down.
GCTGCTTTGGCGGTGGAAAATATTTTAATAAAAATTTTTGGTCATTTGTTCCCATGTAGTGATTGACCTCGTGGTAACGAAGTTCAACCAACGCTGGCTTTATTCTTTAATGAAAAGGGAAATAATCAATGACGAATGGCATCATCAGAAACACCATTTATTTTGAAAGTATCACTGAACTCTAAAAAATTTGCTATATGAGTGTTCGGGTCTTCATCTTGCAAACCATCAAATTGAACAAATTGTTGAATCATTTGTATTGTATTAGGCTTTAATTCAAAATTATTAGCAGCTATAGCAGGCCTAACAATACTAGATTCTGCTCCTATCAAATTGGGTTTAGCATAATCATAGATAGTGCGTGGAGCATCCGCCACATCTCATGGTGGATTATTCTCGTCCATCCCTTTAGTAGGATTGGATCTGTCTTCTCGCTCTTCCTTTGTGTAATTTAGAACTTGCCTAATTTTTCTGCAATTTTTCCAAGCGGTAGCTTCAATTTCACTATCGTATATTAGAGGTTCTGTCGGGTTTCGTCTAGTCATAAACTAGAGGTACCTGCTAGGAAAAAGAAAGAAAAAAAATTTAGAAAAAAAATAATGGAATAAAATAAATTGTGAAATAAAATAATGGCTAAAGTAATAAAAATAGAGTTTTCTTAATATTTTAGTTTCCGAAAATGACGCCAAAACTTGATCGCTGAAATCAGAGCTTTAAAATTTATAAATAGAATGATCAAACCTGGAAACTAACTCTGACAACGACTTAAAGGCAAGTGTACCTATCGAAAAATAATATAGCTTAGGCAAGACCGGATTATCGAACCCAAAGGAACTAAAAGTACTAATACTCACTTTCTTTTTATTATTTAGCCTAAAATATGGAGTGATGGGTTGATTTAATCTAGTTTAACGACTACTAAGCTAAAGACGCAAAGACAAAAAGAATGAATTGGGAAATAGCTTGAAGAAACTCAATTGATTACGACGATACCCTCAGGAAGAATCCACCTAGACTTCACTTGTTACTTATTTGAATCATATGATTTCTTTACTTAGCTTGATCCGTAGGACTCCTAACCTATATTAAACCTCTCTCGAGGTGAATAACGTCTAACCCTAGGTTAATTAGTGGAACTCTTGTTCGCTTATAATAACCCCCTAGAATAGTAGTAAATCGATCAATGGATTTCCATATTAGGTTTCACCCTAATCCGATAAAATCTCATCACCCTATCTTTAGGCCTTCGATCAACTCCGCTTAATTATGCTAGATCTACTCTTAGCGAGGTCTATTCCTCCTCCACCTAAGCACATCGATTTGGATTAAACAACATAATTAAGAACAAACAAGGTATTTATCATATAATTCGAAAATAATAACAAAATTCATCTAGGTTTCATCCTTGTGTATCTAAAGGGTTTAGTTCATAATGAATAAAAACATCTCAAGAGAAAAGATAAAACAAAACATAAGAAATCCCTAAAACCTCCTAGAGAAATTGAAGGAGAAATTCACCGTCTTGAGTAGATTTTTGGCTCTTCGAGATGGATCTTCTTGCTATCTTCGAGTGATTCCCACAAATGTGATCCTTCTGGCTCGGCTCCTTGGCCTAGCTCACCGCCCTCCGCTTCATGATGCACTTAGGGTGCTTATATAGGCTCTTGGAATCCTTTACTTGGCCTCTAAGTGTCCTAATTTAAGTCTACTTCTTACTCGATATTTGAATAAGCTTTGGAAAGTGTTTCTTTGGCTCTAAGTATCCAAATTCGAGTGAAATTGATCTCTCCCGTAATAGGGGCACGGCCATGGTACACATCTGTGCAAATTGTGGTTAGGCCGTGTCTCGATTCTGTCGATTGGGGCATGACCGTGTAAATCATGGCATGGTCGTGTCTTAGTTAATTTTCAAAGCACGGCTGTGTGGCTTGAAGTCCAGGCCGTGTCTATTTTATTCTTTGGCCCAAATTAGCCCATTTTAAGCCCGTTTATTGTTCTTTTCGTCCTCGGGTGCTTTCCTGAGTAGAAATATGAAAAGAAAGGATTAAAAGCACCTTTTTTCATAAATCAGGGCTAAAAGCATACTAAATATGTGGTTAAAATATGTTACTTTTATAGTTTATCAGGTTACTTGGGAGTTTTCCCAAACCAAATTCCGAAAGAAATATATTAACTAGAGATTCATTGATCAGAAACGCAAAGAGTTTTTCGAGTCGAAATAGGGTCGTATGTCTGTTATCGAATACGAGCTAGAATTTGTGAGATTGAGCAGATACGATCAGGAATGTGTTTCAACTGAAGCTATTATCTTGAAGAGATTTGACGATGGTTTAAATGAAGACACCAAGCTATTAGTTGGGATACTGGAAATCAAAGAGTTTGTGATACTCGTCGAACGGGCATGTAAAGCTGAAGAACTAATGTGATAGCATTGATAGATCCAAGATCAACTCATTCATATATATGTGTGAATTTAGTATCCAGTAAGACTTTGCCTGTAGAGTCTACTGAATTTGTGATTAGAGTATCAAACCCTTTAGGCAAGTGTGTTTTAGTTGATAAAGTGTGCAAGGACTGTTCATTGATGATTCGGGATTTTTATTTTTCGGCTAATCTGATGTTGTTGCCATTTGATGAATTTGATAAAATTTTGAGTATGGATTGGCTAACACTACATGTTGCTATAGTAAACATAAATGAAAGAAGATTGATCTGAGATGTTAGAATAATGAGATTATCTAGATTGAGTCAAATGATTTCAATGGTTTACTAGAAGTGGTTTCGTCGATGTTAGCTCAGAAATATGTGAGAAAGGGTTGCAAAGCTTATTTTGCTTATGTGCTTGATACGAAGTTGATTGAAAAGAAGACCGAATCAGTGCCAGTTGTGCGCGAGTATCCATATGTGTTTTCTTAAAAGTTATCGTGTTTACCACCGATCCGAGAAGTTGAGCTTGCATTGAGTTAGTGCCGGGAACTACGCCGATATCGATAGCTCTGTACAGAATGGTCCCGATAGAATTAAAAGAAATGAAAGCTCAGTTGCAAGATTTGATGGATAAAGGTTTTTCTAGACCGAGTTTCTCTCCCTAGGGTGCACCAGTATTATTTGTGAAAAAGAAAGATGGCGCGATGAGAATGTGTATAGATTATCGCCATCTCAACAAAGTGACGATCAAGAATAAGTATCCTCTTCCCAGAATAGATGATTTGTTTAATCAATTGAAATAGGCTACAGTGTTTTCAAAAATAGATTTGAGATTGAGCTATTACCAGTTGCGAGTAAAAGACTTTGATGTGCCAAAGACTGCATTTAGAATAAGGTATGGTCACTATAAAATTTTAGTTATACCTTTCGGACTAACGAATGCACCTTCTGTCTTTATGGACTTAATGAACTGGGTTTTTATACCGTATCTAGATCGATTTGTCATTGTATTCATTGATGACATTTTGATTTACTCACATGATGAATCCGAGCATGCTGAGCATCTGAGAATTGTACTACAAACTCTACGAGATAAGTAGTTATTTGCAAAGTTCAGCAAACATGAATTCTAGTTGCGTGAGGTTGGTTTTTTGGGGCATATTGTGTCAGCATCAGGTATTCGAGTCGATCCGAGCAAGATTTCTGTAATAACGGATTAAAAGGCCTCGAGAAATGTATCTGAAGTTCGTAACTTCCTAGGACTCACGGCTATTATAGACAATTTGTGAAAGGCTTTTCAATGATTGTGACTCCGATGACGAAATTGCTTCAAAAAGATGTTAAGTTTGAGTGGTCAGATAAATGTCAGAAAAGTTTTGATCAGTTGAAAGCTTTATTGATAGAGGCACCTGTGTTAGTTCAGCTTGAATAGGGTAAAGAGTTTGTAGTGTTTAGTGATGCATCGTTGAATGGTCTAGGTTGTATTTTGATGTAGGAAGGCAAAGTTATAGCTTATGCCTCCAAATAGTTGAAACTGCATGAAAAGAATTACACAATGCATGATTTGGAGTTAGCAACTATTGTGTTCGCGTTAAAAATTTGGGGTCACTATTTGTTTGGTGAGAAATGTCACATCTATACTGATCACAAGAGTTTGAAATATTTTATTACTCGAGAAAGATCTGAATTTGCGACAATGGAGGTGGCTTGAATTACTAAAAGATTATGAGTTAATGATCGATTATCATTTGGGAAAGGCTAATGTCATTGTTGATGCTTTGAGCCGACAATCCCTATTCGATCTACGTGCGATGAACACTCAAATAGCTTTGTGTAATGATGGTTAAATTGTGGCCGAGATGAAAACGAGGCCATTATTTTTACAGCAAATTTATGAAGCTCAGAAAGTTGATAATAAAATGTTAGCAAAACGAGCTCAATGTGATTCGAACCCTGATTCAAAGTTTCAAGTTGATTCCGATGATTGTTGAAGACTCAGAGGCCGAATATGAGTTTCGAGAAATTCAGAGTTGATTCAGATGATTTTGAATAAAGCACATAGTAGTCGTTTATCTGTTCATCAAGGAAGCACGAAAATGTATAATGATTTGAAATAGTTGTACTGGTGGCACGGCATGAAAAGAGATATCTCTGAGTTTGTTTTGAAATTTTTAATCTGTCAGCAAGTCAAAGCTGAGCATCAAGTGCCGTCGGGTTTATTGCAGCCATCATGATTCTCGAGTGGAAATGGGATAAAGTGACTATGGATTTTGTATCGGGTTTACCTTTATCTCCGAGAAAGAAAGATGCAATATGGGTTGTTGTTGACCGATTGGCGAAATCAGCTAATTTCGTTCCTGTACGTACGGATTTCTTGCTTGATAAGTTAGTTGAGTTATATATCTCCGAGGTTGTGAGACTGCACGGGGTACCTATTTCCATTGTTTCGGGTAGAGATCCGAGGTTCATATCACAGTTTTGGAAGAAATTGCAAGACGCACTGGGTACAAAGCTACATTTCAGTACCGCTTTTCACCCACAGACGGATGGTCAATCTGGAAGAGTTATTCAGATACTCGAGGATATGTTACATTGTTGCATTCTTGAGTTCGAAGGTATATGGGAAAAATATTTATTGTTGATTGAATTTGATTATAATAATAGCTTTCAATCGAGTATTAAAATGGCACCGTACAAGACTCTATATGGACGTAAATGTCAAACACCATTGTACTGGATGGAGCTCAGTGAGAGTAAGATTCACGGAATCGATCTGATTATAGAGACTAAAGAAAAAGTGAAAGTAGTTCGTGATAATTTGAAAGCAGTATCGGATCTACAGAAATCTTACTCAGACTTGAAATGGAAAGATATTGAGTTTCAAATCGGGGATAAAGTATTCTTGAAAGTTTCCCCGTGGAAAAAGATATTGCAGTTTGGTCAAAAAGGAAAATTGAGTTCGCGATTCATCGTGCCGTATGAGATTACCGAGTGAGTCAGACTAGTTACTTATTGAATATCTCTACCATCTGAGTTAGAGAAAATACATAATTTGTTTCATGTGTCGATGCTTCGACGATACTGATTTGACCTTTCACACGTCATTTCCCCGACCGAGGTTGAAATTCAGTGTGATATGTCATATGCTAAAAACATATTCGAATTTTAGCTCGTGAGATCAAAGAATTGAGAAATAAAAAATTACGTTAGTGAAAGTCTTGTGGCATCGACACGGGGTTAAAGAAGCTACGTGGGAACCCGAAGATGCTATGAGAAATCAATACCCAAACCTATTCACTGGTAAGATTTTTGGGGACAATAATCCCTAAAGAAAGAGAGTTGTAACAACCCAGTTTTAGCTCAACCGAAATAGTGGTTTTGAAACCACAAATTTGAGGTTGAAAAATTATTTTTAATATTATTTTATGTGTTTACAGTATGATAGCATGCATGTGTGAAAGTTTCATGATTTAATTTTATCAATTGGATGTTTAATTTGATCAAAGGACTAAATTGCGAAAAATGCAAAAAGTTGCATTCCATTTGATAAAAGTGTTTTCATTGCTATGATTCATTAAACCAAAGGTCCTTATGATGATATTAGACCATTGGTAATGTAAGTGGACTATTATGGACAACCATTATATGTTTTTAATGTTTATTCATTAAGGTTATAATGGTAAATTAATTAATAAGGTTAATATTAATAAAATGATAAACCGTAAAAGTAACATATTTTAACCCCATATTTAGTATGCTTTTGGATGATTTATCCATGATTTATGTAAAAAGGTGCTCTTAATCCTTTCTTTTCATGTCTTATACTCAGGAAAGCACCTAAGCATAAAAAGAACATAAAACGGGCTTAAAACGAGCCAATTTGGGCCAAAGAGGAAATTGACACGGCTTGGACTTCAAGTCACACGGCCGTGCCTCGTCAAATTACTTCACATGGCCATGCCACGATTTACACATCCGTGCCCCAATCGACAAAATCGAGACACGTCCTGAAGACGATTTACACGGGCGTGTGCCATAGGCGTGCCCCTGCCGCAGGAAAGAGCAATTTCACTCGGTTTGGATGCTTGGAGGCAAAGAAACACATTCCTAAGTCTACTTAAACATCCTAGGAGGAATTCTACTTGAATTAGGATACTTAGGAGCCAAGTAAAGCATCTCAAAGCCTATATAAACACCCAAGGTAGCAACTAAAAAGGGGAGTTCGGTCAGAAGCCGAAATAGGAAAGGGGTTTTTATGCAGAGTTTTCTGCCAGAGCTTTTATTGAGGGAATTACTCGAAGATAGCCAGTTGATCCATCTCAAGAAGTCGGAGTTCTACTCAAGACAGAGGATCTCTTCTTCAATTCCTTCAGGGGGTTTTAGGGATTTCTTATGTTTTGTTTTATCTTTTCTCTTAAGATGTTTTCTTATTTTGTTATGAACTAAACCCTTGAGATACCTGAAGGGGATGAAACCTATGATGGATTTTGTTATTTGATTTCTAAATTATATGATAAGTATTTAGTTTGTTCTTAATTATGTTGCTTAATTTAATCTAATGTGCTTAGGTGGAGGAGGAATAGACCTTGCCTAAGAGTAGATCTAGCATAATTAAGCGGAGTTGATCGAGCCTACAGATAGGGTTACGAGATTTTTTTGAATTAGGGTGAAACCTAATATGGGAGTCCATTGATCGATTTACTGCTTCCTTAGGGGGTTATTATAAGAGAATAAGAGTTCCACTAATTAACCTAAGGTTAGACGTTATTCGCCTTGAGAGAGGGTTTAATATAGGTTAAGGAGTCTCACAGATCAAGCTAAGTAAAGAAGTCATATGAATTAAAAGTTAGATAACAAGAGAAGTCATAGGTGGACTCTTCCTGAGGGTATCGTCGTAATCAACTGAGTTTTTCCACAGTCTTTTCCCAAAGTTTCATTCTTTTGTCTTTGTATTTAGTTTAAAGTATTTCATTAGCTTTTAGATTAATAAACCAATCACTCCATATTTCAGGCTAAATAATAGAAAGAAAGATAGTAGTAGTACTTTTAGGTTCCCGTGGGTTCGATAAGATATTCTTGCCTAAACTATACTACTGTTCGATAGGTGCACTTGCCTCTATCGTTGTCATAGTTAGTCTACAGGTTCGATCATTCTTTTTATAAATATTAAAACTCAACTGTTTGACACGATCAAGTTTTTGGCGCCATTGCCAGGGAACACTAAAAGATTAAGAAAGCTTATTTTTTGTTACTTTAGCCATTTTTTTTATTTGCAATTTATTATTATTATTATTATTATTTACTTTGCTGATTTTTTTTCTCTATTTTACTTTCGGCTGAAAATTTTAGTCTATGGAAAAGATGGCACTGAATAATTATCAATGGCAAGGCATGGGGCAATTCCTACTAAAGTAACCAAAGTTTTCAACCTCGACGTGGTCACCGTGCTATCTAATCGATTAGAGATGATGAATAAAAGATTGATGATTGGTATAGTCCCCGCAGTACACCAAAAATACAATATGATTCAATCTAGAGGCGTATGGCGAATCCTAAGTACCCACCCTACGGATGTGGTATAGAAAGCGAGCAAGCTCACTATACGTGTAACTATTCTAGATATCAAAATAATTTTTATAGTGACACTTATAATGCAGGATGGAAGTTCCATCCCAATTTCTCGTGGGATGGTCAAAATAGCCAAAGATCGGAACTTCCTCCAGATTTTCAACAACCACCTCACCAACAAGAAAATGATCTGAATCTTGAAGAGATGCTGACGAAATTCATGGAAGCCACAGATTCTCATTTCTAAAAGAATGAAGCAGCACTTGATGAACAACAAAAATCGATCAAAGGGATCAAGAATCAAGTTGGAGAACTTACTAGGTCAGTGGGACATCTCACAAAGCTGATTTCTGAACGTCAATAAGGACGTCTACCAAGCAACACAGAAATAAACCCAAAAGAACAGATCCAAGCCATCACAGCTCAAGAGGGTACAAAGGTAGACGAGCCCACCACGGCACAAGAAACCAAGAAAGAAGAAGGTAAGGTAAAGGTAACACAAGAAAAGTTGAAACCGGTAATTAAGGAGTACCAACCTCGCATACCTTATCCCGAAGCAATGAAAAGAGACGATTCAGAGGAATAGTTCGGTAAGTTTCTTAAACTCTTAAAGAAATTACATATTAACTTACCTCTTCTTGAAGCTCTTTTTCAGATACCAAACTCGAGAAAATTTTTAAGACAGCTATTGACCAACAAACGCAAATTAGACGAAAAGCATCACGTGGAACTAAACGCAATGTATTCAGCAATTCTACAAAATAAACTACCACGGAAATTAAAAGATCCAGGGAGTTTTACAATTCCATGTTTTATTGGTAGTTTATCTATTGATAATGCATTAGCGGATTTAGGGGCAAACATCAATGTTATGCCTTACAAAATGTTTAAACAACTAGGTCTAGGGAAACCCAAACAAACTAGGATGAGCATTCAATTAACTGATAAAACTATAAGAATTCCTAGGGGTATAATAGAAAATGTTCTAATCAAAATTGATAAATTCATATTCCCAGTAGACTTTGTCATTTTAGACATGGATGAGGACAACACGATCCGCTTAATTTTAGGAAGACCCTTTTTAACAACTGCCAGAGCTAAAATTGATATCTATGCAGGAGAACTCATACTTTATGTAGGCAACGAGATAGTCACTCTTCAAGCTCTTGACTCAGCTAGGACATCGAGTAATAAAGGTACGAACGTTAATTCTATTGATAACCATTTGGTTCAACCTTCTTTATAGGAAACATCACGAAATCACCTAGCTGAGCTAGATCTTAGACCTCGTGCCAATAAAGAAGAATTATATGAAGAACGAAGCCTTAGGGTCGACAAACTAGAAGAGTGGAAAACACAATTTAAAGAAGAACTAGAACCACACGAAGTGAAACCAAAGGAAACCCTGCATTTAGCCGAGAGGAACAACAAATCACATCAAAATAGAGGATCAAGTATTGTTGAATAAGGAAGACCCTCGAATCACCAATTCAGAACTCAAGGCAAACGAGGAAATCACTTTTGAAGTACTTAATGTCTTCCTATACGGCACAGTCGAGGTAAGTAATCCTAAATTCAACACTTTTGAGGTAAACATTACTCAACTTAAACTTTATATCCATAACCGAGTTGATCGCGAGAAAGGATTTCCACCTCCTCAAACCACCATGATTGTGCCTACAATGTAAGTCTAGCTTAAGACTTTAAACGAGTGCTTCTCAGGAAGCAACCCGAGTACTAACCGTACTAATTAGTTTGGTTTTATTTCTTTTCGTAATTAGGCATAGGTTTCCATACCCATACGACCTTGCACACGGCCGTGGTTGTGGCCATGTAGACACCACGACTAGGCACATGAGCGTGGACCTTATCTCTATTTAATTATTTACTTTTATTCATATTTTTATTTTTATTTTTATTTTTACTTCCTTTATTATTTTATCCTTTTTCTCAATGGCATTTAGATTTAGCTTAGGATACAATAAAACCAAGCCAGCTACTTCGAGGATTCAATTTCAAATGGTTTGAGACGCTTCCCCATGTTCACCTCCAATCTTATCCAGTTTCTTTTCATAGACTTCATCCAAAAATTCAAGAAGTGTTACTTCTCCCCTTCTCTTTTGATTTTATTATTACATAATTGTTTATCTATCTTTGTACATTGAGGGCAATGTACATCTTAAGTGTGGGGGGTAAAAGTACCTAACTTTTTACATTATTCTCAAATTAATGCCTAATTTTTCATTGTTCTCAAAAAATCCTGAATTTTAAACTTGTTCGATAGTATTTTTCTCATATTACTAATTAGGATGAAATTTCTAATGATTTATGATTTTTGTTGACATGTTTTAGATTAAGTCATAGTTAATTGTGCATTGATGATTAAATTTGAAGGATACTAGAGAATCGAGCATGATAAGTCTACTTTCTAAAAATTAAAAATTAATAGGTCGTTGAATTGAATTTGAGTATTACTTTGAAGTTTGAAATTTACAAGGATTGATGTCAAAAACACCCATAATTTTTGTGAGATTTTGAGCCTTATTGAGCATATATTCTTTTTCATGCTCACTTTATTGATTATGAGTGTGTCAACTTTGAACTGTTATTCTAGAACTTGCCTCATTTATACATGTCGAGACCACACCTTTGATTTGATATACTGAGATGATAAAGGCACCTAGGTTTTAACCTATTCACACCACTAAAAAGCCTACCCACATAATTAACCCTTAGTGAACCCCGTTGAATCTTAACAACCTTTTTATTGACTCACCCACTAATATTAACCCAAAACCCCTTTGTATTTGTTATCACCCTTTTTTTTACTACCCTTTAATCGAGGTTTGATTTGATTAAGTTGTCGAATTATATTAGTTCAGTAGTTACATTTATCATTTATGATGTAATATTTTAGTTTGTTCTTAAAAAAAACCCAAGTATATTCAATATTAGTAGTATATAAAAAAACTTAGAGCATTTAAATTCCAATTGTTAAATAAAAAGCTCAGATTAAAGTATTATCAAAATTTATGTGATGAAAATACTCTTTATTATAAAGTAATTATCAATAGTGGTATTATTAGTTTTCATTCAATGTAAATATTCATATTTAGTTCATTGTTTCTAGTTAGGTAATTTGTCAAGTCGGTCTCGATTCTAACCCTCTAATTCAGCCTGTATCCACACCCTTAACCTTAGCCCCGTTACAACCCTGATAAAGACCTTTTGATAAGTGTATCATCTCATATACAGTGGTGGAGATTTGATTTTCAGGCAAGCTTATGTGATTAACTTTTCAGGTTCGACTTATGAGTGCTTATTCTTGAACCTTAAACACTTTGAGTGATTTGAGTGAATCTTTAGTGAGGATGTCAATCCATGTCGATTTTGAATTAAAGGTAATTATTTAGATAAGTGAAACACCCCAAACCCGCCCAAAAAGCCTAACTGGATTTGGTATGTTCCTCGAGTAAAACTTTAGCGGAACCACATTGTAAAGAAATTTTGTCTTTGAAACATTATTTTTAGGAGGAATTAATAAAATCAAAAGGAAACCAAACTTAAGAAAAACTTCTTTGAAAACATTTATATATTAGTGACAAAACCTTTTAATTAATTATCGAAAAACCAATTTAGTTATTTAATAGATATTTGTTCATGGCAAAATAAAAGTAAATCCAAACATAAAATTAAAGATAGTTTATAGTGGCCTTATTACATAATATTGGCAACCCAAAATAAAGTCTAAGTAATAAAATTTAAAGTAATAAGTTTAAGTTGGAAAATCTCCACAATACTTAATACAAGCACGCCACCTCGAAATCCTTGTCGCTTAGATCCATCGTGACCACGAGTCATCTCAAAAGTTATCCCATAAAAATGGGTGAGTTATAAACTCAATGTATAACACATACATTAAAAAGCCCATTTTATCAAATGCTTTCAAGCCCAAAATTTCACATATGGCCATAGGCCCATTTAACTCTTATTTAGCAGAAGGCCCATTAGCTCATATTTAGCCCAAAGGCCCATTTCATAACAGATCAAGTAATAAACATACAATATTACATAATTATATACATAAAATGAAATGCAAGCCTGCCCAACCTAAATATCCATCCGCTACACACCCCTGCATCAACCAAAGACACCGTGGGATTACTAAATCGACCTCCATCCGCTACACACCATCGAAGGCGATTGTTGCGATCAACATGCACATCGCTCTTATTGTGGCAAAGCCACCAAAACAGATGTGACCGAAGTCACCGATCAAGTCCAATTTCATATACGTGACCAAGTCACCAGATTCACATACGTGATCAAGTCACCTGAGTCAAATATGTGACCAAGTCACTGAGCCAAATATATGTGACCGAAGTCACCGAGTCAAATATATGTGACCGAAGTCACCGAGTCAAATATGTGACCGAAGTCATCAAAATGTGGTAAAACCACCGTAATACTTCCTCCACTATCAATATACCCATATGCCCATGCACATACACATCAAATCGATTTTCATGCTATTTACCCACAATCATAATATAGTCATGCTTATTTCATATTGATGCATATAGCAAAAATAAACTAATATTGGGGTAACATACTGAACTTTTGTATACCAATGATTGGTATCCACAAACAAACATATTATCATATAATCACTTTTTAACCATATAGATCTATGGAAATTTTTAATGTAAGGTTACACACCTAGTAATAGTGCGAACAATACCCTCTTGCTCGTCAACACCTAATTGATTAACACACTTGGTTAGTATAAACTATTGTTAACAAAACCATACTTATTGACGATGGATCTAAATTCTTACCCTCGGATTCACGAACGACGCTTATTTGTGGTTTTCTTCACTAGATGGATCAAAACCCACCGATATTCCACCAACGTAAAGTGGTTCGGTTGTACGCACTACTTCAAATAATCGATCCTCGTTAGCGGAGGGTCCACAACCCGTGGAAAGTCTCTAACCCCGACATCGCTTCTTCATTTGAAGTTCGATGGTAAAGGAATACCTCCTTTTTCCAAACACTCCAGACAAACTTTTCTTACCTATCTTGTTGATCTTAAATCGTCCCTAAAAGTAACATAGATTAGTGATCCATCTAAGGAAATTGATGTGATCTTAAATTAATAACCTTACCTTGATGATTTGAATGGTCACTTAAATGTTGTCCTCAACAAGATCTTTGAAAAATTCTTTTCAAATGAATCGGCCTAGAAGAGAAAATAAAGATCACGATTCTAAGTTTGCTAAAGTGAAAAGAAAAGATAAAAATAATTGATAAAATCTTACTTGGGTCCTTCAAGATTTGGCTTTAACAAAAGAGAAGAGAAATGGTGGTTTCAATATGATGGTTTTGGTTTTGAGGAATAGAAGAAAGAGAATGAAAGGAGAAGGAAAGAGAGAAGGAAGAAAAGTGAAAGAGGAGAAGGATATGATGATGGTGATTTCTCAAAAGAAAAGAAATGTTTAGGAACTTTTGCTCATTCGGCCAAGGGGGTATCAAATGGTTCTTGATCCTATAAGGTTTCGACAATGAGAGAAAGAGAAGAGAGAAATAAAATGAAAAGAAAAAAGAAAAGGAGAATTGATCAAAGAGAAAAGAGATTGATTTTGGGGCTTAGATGGATTCGGTTAAGGAGAGAAAATGAAGAAGAAAATGGTGTTTAGTCTTTTATGGTTTCGGCTATGAGAGGGAAAGAGAAGAGAAATAAAATGAAAAGAGAGAAAAGAAAATGAAAGAGAAGGCTTATGGTGATAGCTAAATTCTGCACTAAAGAGAAAGAAAAGAGTGACTTCAAAAGTGACAATATTTTGTCAACAAAAGAGAGAATTTTGAGAATAAAAGATGGAATAAGGGTACCTCTTTGGTCAAAAATACCAATACCAAAACAAAGTAATCCTTGCACCAATGCCAATGATAGTTTCGGTTTAGGGAAAGTTTTGGAGAAGGGAGGAAAGATGGACAAAAGAATATGCAAGACTTTTGGCCAACTCCCCCCTAATGGCAAAGCACAAATTCGCCAAATCAATGCCAACATTATCCCTTTTCCCTCCTTGTTTCTTCCCCATCAACTCTTGATTTGCTATCAAAATTAAACCATTCCTTTAGCCTCCATGCCGTCTAGGTTCATGGTCAAATGACCATGAACACATCCTCAAAACATAGCCCAATATCATGCCTTTGTCCTCCTCATCTTATCATGAACTTATGATTCCATGCCTTAAGTTCTTTGCTTCCTTTTTCACATGGTCAACTAGCCAAAAATGAATGAAAGCTCATCCACTCTAGAACTTTCTTGGCCGACACTTATAGGAAGAAAACAAAAATTTAAAATCCTCCCTAATGCTAGCTAGGAGATTCAAACTTCACACCTCAAGCACACATCCATGCATCTTAACCACCTTGCCAATTACTTAATTCATGCTAAAACTTCTTATCATTAATTCTTAAGGTCTAACTTGCTTAGCTCTCTCTTAATTAATAGAAATTAAAAGTTTAACTAAGCATTCACTTAATTAATGAAACTCAAATAACTTCCAAAAAATATACTCATTAATAAATAAGCATGCAACATCATTCAATTAAGTAAAATGCATAACCCCTAATTATCAGGATGTTACAGTTCTACCCCCCTTAAAATAATTTCGTCCTCGAAATTACCCGGCCGAATAAGTGAGGGTATTGTCACATCGCTTCCTTCTTGCCCAACGAAGCTTCTTGAGATCCATGATTACGCCATAATACCTTGATGAGAGGAACCGATTTTCTCCAGTAAAACTTTTATATCTCGCTCGAATTTGAATTGGCTCCTCTTCATATGACAAGTCGATCTTAATTCCACCTCCTCAATCGGCACTACATGAGATGGATCTGACCAGAATTCGGCATAACATTGAAACATGGAACACATCATGCATTTGCTTCAGTTCAAGGCAAATCTAAGCGATATGCCATGAGATCCACCCGCTTCACAATCCGATAAGGTCCTATGAATCTGGACTTAGTTTCCTTTGCGTCCAAATCTCATCACCTTTTTCCAAGGTGAAACCTTTAGGAAAACTTGGTCTCCCACGCAAACTCTATTTCTTTCCGCTTTAAATCGCGTATGATTTTGTCTATCGATGCTTCCTTTAACCGAGCCCGAATTACCTTAACCTTTTCTTGATTCAGCCACTATCTCTAGACCCAAAATCGACGCTTCCTAATTTCGCCCAACACGTAGGAGTGCGACACTTCCGTCCATATAGTGCTTCATATGGTGCCATCTCGTATCTTTGGATTGAAACTGTTGTTGTACGCAAATTTCGCCAACAGTAAGAATTCTCCCAACTTCCTTGAAATCTATCACACATCCCTTAACATATCTTCTAAGATCTGGATTACTCTTTCGGATTGACCGTCCGATCGAGGATGAAATGCCGATCAAGTCCAATCTGTGCCCAAAGCCCGATGCAATGCTTTCCAAAATCGCGACGTAAATCTCGGATCTCTGTCTGAAATTATTGACAACGGTACTCCATGCAATCTCACAATCTCAGCCACGTATAAGTTCGCCAATTTCTGCAAAGAGTAATCAACCCGTACTGGGATAAAATGTGCAGATTTTGTCAATCGATCCACTATCACCCAAATGGAGTCTTTCTTAGTAGGCGTAAGAGGAAGCCCACTAACAAAGTCCATGGTGATTCTCTCCCACTTCCACTGCGGAATCTTTATCGGCTGTAGCAATCCAGAAGGTACTTGATGTTCAGCCTTAACTTGCTGACACATCAAGCACTTCCCTACAAACTCCGTAACTTCTCGCTTAAGTCCAGGCCACCAAAATTGATCTCGCAAATCTCGGCATAACTTACTTCCTCCAGGATGCATAGCATAGGGGCTACCATGCGATTCCTGAAGTATCTTTTGCCTCAACTCCTGATCCTTTGGCATACAGACTTTACCTTTATAACACAATACTCCGTCACTGTTAATACCAAAATCTTCCAATTTCCCACTCCGTACCTGTCGAAGCTTTTCATTCAGATCTTCATCTACTAATTGCCTCTCTTTCACTTGACTTAACCATATCGAACTTAACTCAAGTTACGCCAACAAGCTTCAGTCATCGTAAAGGCTAAGATGTACAAACATCGCTCTTAAATATGACACCACTTTTCAACTTAGAGCGTCTGCCACCACATTCGCCTTGCCCGAGTGGTACTCGATAGAACAGTCGTAATCTTTCAATAACTCTATCCACCTTCGCTGCCTCAAATTCAGTTCTTTCTGAGTTAGTAGATATTTCAGACTTTTGTGGTCCGTGTATATCACTGACTTTTCCCCATATAAGTAATGTCTCCAAACTTTAAGAGCAAAGACTACAGCTGCCAACTCCAAGTCATGCGTCGAGTAATTAACCTCGTGCGGTCTCAACTGCCGAGACGCGTACGCAACTACCTTTCCACCTTGCATCAAAACACATCCTAATCCCGTATGAGAAGCATCACAATACACGACGAAATCCTTGCCTGCCTCAGGCTGGATAAAAATCGGAGCTTCAGTCAAAACTTTCTTGAGCTTCTCAAAACTCTCTTGCTGCTTATCAGCCCACACAAAAGGTACTTCCTTTCTGAACAATTTCGTTAAAGGTGCAGTTATCGATGAAAATCCTTCGACAAATCTTCGATAATATCTGGCTAAACCTAAGAAACTGCGAACTTCGCCACGGACTTAGGTGGTTTCCAATCTAGCATGACCTCAATCTTCCGAGGATCCACCCTTATCCCTTCCGCCAAACCACATGGCCTAAAAATGCAACTTCTTTCAGCCAAAATTCACACTTGTCAATTTGGCATCTGACTTCTTTTCCTTAAAACTCAGTAACACAATCAGAAGATGCTCATCATGTTCCACTTGGACTTAGAATACACCAAGATGTCGTCTATGAATACCACTACGAATCGATCCGTAGGGCTGAAAAATCGGTTCATCATATCCATAAACGCAATTTGGGGCATTAAATCAATCCGAATGGCATTACCGAAATTCATAATGCCCATATCTAGTTCGGAAAGTCGTCTTATGGATATCCGCTTATTTCACTTTAAGTCGATGATACCCGACCTTAGATCAATCTTTGAGAATACCGCAGCTCCTTAAGGTGATCGAACAAGTCATCGATCCTTGGCAAAGGATACTTGTTCTTGATGGTCACTTATTTAACCGCCGTAGTCTATACACATCCTCATCGATCCGTCCTTTTTTTTACTGAATAGGACCGGTGCTCCCCATGGAGACACACTAGGTCGGATGAATCCACGATCAAGCAACTCCGAATCTCGAGCCTTAAGCTCAACCAATTCCTTGATGCCATTCTATATGGAGCAATAGAAACTAAGCGCCGTTCCGGGCAATAAGTCTATCCCGAATTCTACCTCACGATCCGGAGGCAAACACGGAAGTTCTTAGGAAAAACATCTACAAATTCCTTCACCGTTCGACTTCATTAGCGATTGCTTCCTTAGCCTCCAAAGCACTCACCAACATCGAAGGCTTCACATCCCTTTCTAACCATCTTTTTCGCCTTAAGAGCAGATACTACATTAGATAAGTAGTTCCGTCTCTCGCCCATCACTACAACTTCCTTGTCATCAAAAGTTCTTAATGACATTCTCTTAGCAGCATAATCCACATTTGCACGGTACTTCACAAGCCAGTCCATGCCTAAGATAAGGTCGAATTTTCCGAACGGCAACTCCATTAAATCGGTTGGAAGCTGTATCCTTGAACTTCTAGAGGCACTTCCTTAAAAGTTTGTCTACAACTACTGATCATCCTAAAGGACTAAATACGATCATCTTCCTAGGTGCAGTTTGAAGTCACATGCAAAGTCCCGGATACTTCACTAGCGATATAGGAATGAGTTGACCCTATATCTATTAAAGCAATAAAGGGCAACCTGAAATCGAAACGTGCAGTGATAACATCAAAAGGCCGTCGTCTTCTTCTTCGATTTAACCGCATACACCAAACTGGTTGTCTCGCCTCGAGCTTCCACTCGCCTCTGCTCAAGTTCGCGACCTCTACTAGAACCATTGCCCTTCCATTTGGACCACGACCTCTTATCTGCTGCTGTCCACCTCTGTCAGCATGATTAGCACCCTGACTTGCTGGACGGTTCTTCTCCGAGTTCATCGGACAATCCTTTATCATGTGATCCTTTAAACCGCACTTGAAACATCCGCCGCTTTTCTTCAAAGATTCTCCCGAGTGCATTTTCCCACATTGAGAACAAGTACGACTTTGTACACCAGTAGCGATCTGTTGACCTCATGGTCCATCATTCCTTGATTTCTTCTGAAAGTTTCCGGACGACCCCGAAGACCCAAAGCTTCTCTTATTCTTACTCTGGCCTCTGTCTCGGTTACATCTCTCTCATCCGTTTAGCCTCTTCGGCAATTCTTGCCCTTTCCACTAAGATTGCAAAATCTCTTTCACCGTCTGGAGCAATCATCACTCTTAGCTCATCTCTAAGTCCATCTTCAAATCTGATACACCGTTCATATTCCGTAGCCACTATCCCTCTGGCATAACGGCTAAGTCGCAAAAATTTCGCTTCATATTCAGCTATCGACTTGTTCCCTTAGACCAAATTCAGAAATGTCTTCCTCTGCGAGTCGATGTAGCTAGCTCCAACATATTTTCCTTGAATTTAATCTTAAAATACCCCAATCAGACGATCCACGGGTACTTTCCTTTATAGTGAGCCACCACTGGTAGGCTTCATCACGAAGAAGTGAAATAGCACCTTTCAATTTCTCTTCATCAGTGCAGTCTATATCGTCCATGATTCTCTCGATCGCCTCCAACCAATATTCAGCTACGTTTGGAGCTACTCCGGATACTCCTCTAAAACCTCGGCTCCATTCGATCTTAGTCTCTCGGCACCGACTTTGAGACCCATTACGAACTAGCTTCGCTACTCGTTCTAAAACTTCATGACCTGACTTGTGATACTGCGTCACCACCTTCATTTTGTTCTTGAAAGTTCGCCCCAATAGTCGGTGGTGGAGCTTCATTCTCGGAACCTTGACCAGATCGAACTGGTTCCGAAATAGTCATCCTTCCTCTTCCATGTCCACGACGACCTCGTCCCCTAGAGCTCATGTCTACTACATATCTTATCTGTTTTTATGAAAATTCTTATGTATTAGAATCTTTTCACTTCTTATTAGAAGAAAGTCTTATGAAACAGATATTCAGTGGTTTCCGTAGTAGCACACATACACCTAGGGTCCATGTCTCTAAAGTTTCCTTAGGCTTATCAAACATTCATATCACTTATCAAATAAAGGTACATACCTGATGGATCTGGGCCGAGAACTCGAGTGCCATGCTCTTACAAAATCATTTAACTTAAGAAATCTTTCAAAAAAAATCATTTGGGCCAACTTTTGAAAACGTTGTGGGCTTCAAAACCCAACGCCGAGAGTTTAAATCTAGGCTCTGATACCAAGCTGAAACACCCCAAACCCGGCCCAAAAAGCCTAACTTTTGAAAACGTTGTGGGCTTCAATATACCCATATGCCCATGCACATACACAACAAATCAGATTTTCATGCTATTTACCCACAATCATAATATAGTCATGCTTATTTCATATTGATGCATATAGCAAAAATAAACAGAATATTGGGGTAACATACCTGAACTTTTGTATACCAATGATTGGTATCCACAAACAAACATATTATCATATAATCACTTTTTAACCATATAGATCTATGGAAATTTTTAATGTAAGGTTACACACCTAGTAATAGTGAGAACAATACCCTCTTGCTCGTCAACACCTAATTGATTAACACACTTGGTTAGTATAAACTATTGTTAACAAAACCATACTTATTGACGATGGATCTAAATTCTTACCCTCGGATTCACGAACGACAATTATTTGTGGTCTTTCTTCACTAGATGGATCAAAACCCGCTGATATTCCACCAACGTAAAGTGGTTCGGTTGTACGCACTACTTCAAATAATCGATCCTCGTTAGCAGAGGGTCCACAACCTGGTGGAAAGTCTCTAACCCCCGATACTGCTCTTCGTTTGAAGTTCGATGGTAAAGGAATACCTCCCTTTTTCCAAACACTCCGTCTGACCCTTTTCTTACCTATCTTGTTGATCTTAAATCGTCCCTAAAAGTAACATAGATTAGTGATCCATCTAAGGAAACTGATGTGATCTTAAATTAATAACCTTACCTTGATGATTTTGAATGGTCACTTAAAGGTTGTCCTCAACAAGATCTTTGAAAAATTCTTTTCAAATGAATCGGCCTAGAAGAGAAAATAAAGATCACGATTCTAAGTTTGCTAAAGTGAAAAGAAAAGATAAAAATAATTGATAAAATCTTACTTGGGTCCTTCAAGATTCGGCTTTAACAAAAAAAAGAAGAGAAATGGTGGTTTCAATATGATGGTTTCGGTTTTGAGGAATAGAAGAAAGAGAATGAAAGGAGAAGGAAAGAGAGAAGGAAGAAAAGTGAAAGAGGAGAAGGATATGATGATGTTGATTTCTCAAAAGAAAAGAAATGTTTAGGAACTTTTGCTCATTCGGCCAAGGGGGTATCAAATGGTTCTTGATCCTATGAGGTTTCGTTAATGAGAGAAAGAGAAGAGAGAAATAAAATGAAAAGGAAAAAGAAAAGGAGAATTGATCAAAGAGAAAAGAGATTGATTTTGAGGCTTAGATGCATTCGGTTAAGGGAGAGAAAAATGAAGAAGAAAATGGTGTTTAGTCTTTTATGGTTTTGGCTATGAGAGGGGAAAAGAGAAGAGAAATAAAATGAAAAAGAGAGAAAAAGAAAATGAAAGAGAAGGCTTATGGTGATAGCTAAATTCGGCACTAAAGAGAAAGAAAAAGAGTGACTTCAAAAGTGACAATATTTTGTCAACAAAAGAGAGAGAATTTTGAGAATAAAAGATGGAATAAGGTACCTTTTTGGTCAAAATACCAATACCAAAACAAAGTAATCCTTGCACCAATGCCAATGATAGTTTCGGTTTAGGGAAAAGTTTTGGAGAAGGGAGGAAAGATGGACAAAAGAATATGCAAGACTTTTGGCCAACTCCCCCCTAATGGCAAAGCACAAATTCGGCCAAATCAATGCCAACATTATCCCTTTTTCCCTCCTTGTTTCTTCCCCATCAACTCTTGATTTGCTATCAAAAATTAAACCACTCCCTTTAGCCTCCATGCGTCTAGGTTCATGGTCAAATGACCATGAACACATCCCCAAAACATAGCCCAATATCATGCCTTTGTCCCCCTCATCTTATCATGAACTTATGATTCCATGCCTTAAGTTCTTTGCTTCCTTTTTCACATGGTCAACTAGCCAAAAATGAATGAAAGCTCATCCACTCTAGAACTTTCTTGGCCGACACTTATAGGGAAGAAAACAAAAAATTTAAAATCCTCCCTAATGCTAGCTAGGAGATTCGAACTTCACACCTCAAGCACACATCCATGCATCTTAACCACCTTGCCAATTACTTAATTCATGCTAAAACTTCTTATCATTAATTCTTAAGGTCTAACTTGCTTAGCTCTCTTAATTAATAGAAATTAAAAGTTTAACTAAGCATTCACTTAATTAATGAAACTTAAATAACTTCCAAAAAATATACTCATTAATAAATAAGCATGCAACATCATTCAATTAAGTAAAATGCATAACCCCTAATTATCAGGATGTTACATAAGGGGAGACACCTATGGTTTCATACTACAAAGGTATGACTTATCGTGATTGAATCTTTAAGACACTTTGAGTTGAATGATCCATGTATAAATTTTGTATGAATTATGATGAGACATTGTCGATAGGAATTATGAATTATGGAAAGTTCATTTTAATTGTAAGTTGAGAATTTTGCTTGAGGACAAGCAAAAGCTTAAGTGTGGGGGTATTTGATAAACCATAAAAGTAACATATTTTAACCCCATATTTAGTATGCTTTTGGATAATTTATCCCTGATTTATGTAAAAAGGTGCTCTTAATCCTTTCTTTTCATGTCTTATACTAGGATAAAAAGAACGTAAAATGGGCTTAAAATAGGCCAATTTGGGCCAAAGAGGAAATCGACACGGCCTGGACTTCAAGCCACACGGTCGTGCCTCATCAAATTACTTCACACGGCCATGCCACGATTTACACGGCCGTGCCCCAATTGACAGAATTGAGACACTGTCTGAAGATGATTTACACGGGCGTGTGCCATGGGCGTGCCCCTGCCGCGAGAAAAAGCAATTTCACTAAAATTTGGATGCTTGGAGGCAAAGAAACACATTCCTAAGTCTACTTAAACATCCTAAGAGGAATTCTACTTGAATTAGGATACTTAGGAGCCAATAAAGCCTCTCAAAGCCTATATAAACACCCAAGGTAGCAACTAAAAAGGGGAGTTTGGCAGAAGCTGAAACAGGAAAGGGGTTTTTAGGCAGAGTTTTCTACCAGAGCTTTTATTGAGGGAATTACTCGAAGATAGCCAGTTGATCCATCTCAAGAAGCCAGAGTTCTAATCAAGACAAAGGATCTCTTATTCAATTCCTTTAGGAGGTTTTAGGGATTTCTTATGTTTTGTTTTATCATTTCTCTTGAGATGTTTTCTTATTTTGTTATGAACTAAACCCTTCAGATACCTGAAGGCGATGAAACCTATGACTAATTTTGTTATTTGATTTCTAAATTATACGATAAGTATTTAGTTTGTTCTTAATTATGTTGCTTAATTTAATCTGATGTGCTTAGGTGGAGGAGGAATAGACCCTGCCTAAGAGTAGATCTAGCATAATTAAGCGGAGTTGATCGAGCGCCTAGAGATAGGGTTACGAGATTTTACCGGATTAGGTGAAACCTAATATGAGAGTCCATTGATCAATTTACTGCTTCCTTAGGGGGTTATTATAAGAGAACGAGAGTTCCACTAATTAACAAAAGGTTAGACGTATTTCACCTCGAGAGAAGGTTTAATATAGGTTAGGGAGTCTCTCGAATCAAGCTAAGTAAATAAGTCATATGAATTAAAAGTTAGATAACAAGAGAAGTCATAGGTGGATTCTTCCTGAGGGTATCGTCGTAATCAACTAAGTTTTTCCACAGTCTTTTCCCAAAGTTTCGTTCTTTTGTCTTTGCATTTAGTTTAAAGTATTTCATTAGCTTTTATATTAATAAACCAATCACTCCATATTTCAGGCTAAATAATAGAAAGAAAGTGAGTAGTAGTACTTTTAGGTTCCCGTAGGTTCGATAAGATACTCTTCCCTAAATTATACTACTGTTCGATAGGTGCACTTGCCTCTATCGTTGTCATAGTTAGTCTACAGGTTCGATCATTCTTTTTATAAATATTAAAACTCGACTGTTTGACATGATCATAAAACAAAGCAAAAATCATGTTTCATTATCATCTTGTTACCCGAAATTAGAAGAAGAATAAGAAGAACTAGGGTTCATCATTCTGCCAAACAATTGTAGCTCATTAAGGCATGATTTTTGATCATTTTTGATGATTTCCATGTTTTTGAGATCGTTGCTTTGTATTCTAGCTAGCCCATGCCTTAATTTTTGAAGTTGTCAATGTTTTTGTGAAGTTCCATTGATGAATGCTTGAGCTTTTGAATCTTTGATGATGAAAAATGAATATTTGTTGATAGTTACACAAGTTTTGTAAAGTGATTTTTGATAAAAATGTCAAATAGGGATTTAATTGTGAAAATATGAAAATGTGTGGTTAAACGTGTGAATAAATGATAAATATGGGCTGATATGTGCACTAGGAAAAGTCAGGTAGCATGTATTTGAATTAAATTGTGTGAATTTTATGTATTTATGAAATAGGGACTAAATTATAAAAATATGAAACTTTAGGGGCTAAAGTGTAAAAAGGCCTAAATATGTGTTTGTGGACTAAATTGAGTGATTTGATGATTAAATGATTAATTTTGACTGTATATAGATCAAGAACGGAAGAAATCAGATTTAGATCGGGGAAAACAAAAGTTATCGAATAGTCGATCTAGTCCGTTTATCCCTAATACGAGGTAAGTTCATATGCAAATAAATGTCGTTAAATTGAATTATATATGTTTAATTGTCATTGAACTGCTTTAAATGTTGAATTATTAAATACGAGCAAGAATCGACAGGGTTACAATATTTGAAAGTCCCGTACGAACCTTAGGAATAGTATAGGATACGAATGTTATGACATTAGGATTACCGAGATGTGATTATGTGTAAGACCATGTCTGGGACATTGGCATCGTTATATGATTTTGTATAAGACATCAATTTGTGATAACATGTAAGACTATTTCGGTATATGGCATTGTACGAGTTATATGTGATTTTCGAGTATCCTTAATGATTCTAAATGGTTCAACGAGAAAGTCAAGTCGAGAAAGATTGTGTAAATGAGTTAAGTGACTCATGTATGTACAATATTTATATGAGTATTGAAAAGGAAGTATTTGATGAATTCTCTTATGAATTTGAATATGTGTTCAATGGGAAAGGTTTGTTAGCTTTTATATGCTTATTCATGATTTTCCTATTAATGAAAATGATATTGATTCATGTGGTACTTTTATTTGTATATGTCTTACTAAGCTTTTTATAATATCCGAAATATAGGGGTTATGCATTTTAACTTAATTGTATGTGATAGCATGCCTATGTGTGGTTTGAATGTGCTTTGGGAGTTTTAGGAACTTCAGTATGTAGGAGAATGCCTTAGAAAAATATTAGATTCTTAGTCTTAAAGGGAACTAAGCAAGATTTGGCCTTAAGAAGAATTTGTATGAGGATTTAATCACAAGGAATCTATTGGTAAAGTGGCAAGTGGCGTGTGGAGTGTGCTAATGGTCTTGGGTTCGAATCCCATGGATAGTCTTAAGGTGATTTTTTTTTATTTTGCACTTGTTTGGCATGTGTGGTCAAACTTTAATTAAGGTAAAGTTGGACTATTTTATTTTATGGATAGTAGACTAAGGAAAAAGGCAAGTACTAAGTTATGGAATGGAATCAAGGAGTTTTGGTATGTTAAGGGGACATAAGGCTTGAAGTATGGAGTGATGTTTTGGAAGTTTTTCTATAGCCATTTGACCTTGAATGTAGACGGCATAAGGGGCTAAGGGGGGTTGGCTTAATTGTGGAAGTGATTAGGGGGAAGATAGGGAGGAAATGAGGAGGAAAAGGTGGGATTGTGTTGGGATGTGAGTTGGCCGAATGTTGTATGGGATTAGGGGGTGGATAGTTGGCCAAACTCTTAGCATTTTGTGTATATTTTCCCTTTTCTCCAAAAATCTTTCTCCTTTTTTCTCTAGTGTGGTGCTAAAAGTTTAAGACCATCAAAGTGCCATTTTGGCCATTTTCTTTTGCCAAAAACTTGTTCCATTCTCTCATAAACCTCACCTTTTTCTTTCATAAATTGAACCACACTAAAAATTTACCAATTTTTCTCATTTGTACACTTTGGCCGAATCATCCATTGACCATAAGGGTTATTTGTCACTTTTCTTTTCTTCTCTCTTTCTCCTCATCTTTGTCGATTCCACTTTTGTGTTTCATCTCTATTTCTCTTCTCTTCTTTCTTTCTTTTCTTTTACCTTGCTAAGGCCAAAATTTCTCTCTTCCAATTTCACCATTTTCGCAACACCATAAACCTCCTATCTCTCTCTTTTTTCTTGTTTGGTTGTTAAAGCCAAACTTTCTTTTGTCATCAAATTAATTCGCATCACACTCCATCCCCTTCATTTCTTCTTTTCACATTTCATCAAAAGCCAAGAACATTTGACCATTTGCATTTTGGTCATTTTATTTTGGAAAGTTTTGGGGTTCCTTTGTAGCCGACGTTTAGGGGAAGATCATTCGGGACTTGAATAATCCAAGGTACTGTCGACGTTATAGGCAAAAGTCAAAAATCTTAAATATTCTATCGTTCTCTGTGGCTACAAGGTGTGTAACACTACGCTAAATTTCTAATAGATCGATAATATTAATGATTTGTAAGTGTAAGAAAAATATGTACGATAATGGTTGCGGGTACCATTCAGTGGTACATGGTATTCAGGTATGTTTACCCCCAATACTTCGTTAATAATGCTATAAGCATAAATATGAAATAAGTATGACTCTGTTATGATTTTGGGGTATATTGCATAAAATTCGTATAATATGTATGTGCATGGGCATATGGGTGATATTGATAAAGGGAAAGTGTTCCGGTGGTTTTACCACATTATCTGGTGACTTCGGTCACATATATGAATCCGTGACTTGGTCACATATATGAATCTGGTGACTTGGTCACATATTATGAATCCGATGACTTGGTCATAATTATTTGGTGGCCATGCTACAAAATTATAAAGGCGATGTGCATGTTGACGCAAAGAAGCGCCTTCGATGGTGTGTAGCAGATGGAGGGCCGATTTAGTAATCCTCACGGTGTGATTGGTAGGTACGGGTGGTGTGTAGCGGATGGATTTTTAGGTGGGCTCGGGATTGTATTTCATTTTTATATATATATGCGATTTAATCGATTTTTATCTGATTTGCTATAAAATGGGCTTATGGCTAAATATGTTTTAAATGGGCTTAACGGCCATGATCGATTGGGCTTTTAGTGTAATGTTACACATTGAGTCTATTGACTCACCCTTTTATGGGATATATTTTCAGGTGATGCTTAGCGTGATGGATCGGGTCAGCGAGGACTACGTGGTGGCCATTGCTCAATTCAGTATATCAGATTTTCTTTTAATTAAACTTGCTACGTTTTCTTTATTATTTAGGATTTATTTTGGGTTATGTTATTTTTGTAATAAGGCCGCTATGAACTGTTTAAATTTTTACGTTTTAGATTTTTAATCTGCTGCGATCAAATATTTACTAAATAATTAAATGATTTTGAAAAATAACTTAAATTGTTTTGACACCTAAACACCTATGGTTTTCACAATAATAATAAGTTTTAAATTCGATTTTCTTTTAACTTATAATCTTTCTCAATAAAGATAACATTTTAAGAAGATACAAACTTATTTAACAATACGATTTTCAACACGATTACTAAGCTAATCTGCTTTATACTGAAACCACCATATTTTCTTAATAAACAAAATGAGATTTAATTGAAGTTTTACTCGAGGAACATACTAGATCCGGTCAAGGCTTGTGGGCTGGGTTTGGGGTGTTTCAACTTGGTATCAGAGCCCAATTTTAAACTTTTGGCCTTGCATTTTGAAGCCCACAACATTTTCAAAATTAGGCCCAAATGACTTTTTGAAAATTTTCTTTAGTTAAAATGGTTTTATAGAACCATGGCACCCGAGTTCTTGGCACAGGTCCGCCAGGTAAGTTCTTTTAATTTATTTGTGTATGTTGACGTATGATACTCTAAATTATAGGCCTAGGAAACTGTACTTTAGAGACATGGACCCTAGGTATATGTGTACTTCTACGGAAAAACCACTGATTAAAACTCTGTTGCATAAAATTTTCCTTAAACAAGAAGTGAAAAGACTCTAATGCATAAAACTTTTTCGTAAAAATAGATAAGACGCGTAGTAGACATGAGTTCTAGGGGACGTGGTCATCGTGGACACGGTAGAGGCAGAATGGCTGTGTCAGAACTAGTAAGATCTGGTCAAGGTTCTAAAAATGAAGCTTCGCCACCGGCTGTTGGGGTGGAATTTCAAGAGCAAACTGGAGGAGATGACACAGTATCGCAGGCTATGCTGCGAGTTTTAGAGCGAGTAGCGGGGGCTAGTATGGGAAATGGGTCTCGAAAGTCAGTAGCTGAGAGACTTAGATCAAATGGAGTCGAAATTTTTAGGGGTGTATCTGGGGTAGCTCCGAATGTAGCGGAGTACTGGTTAGAGGCAGTCGAGAGGACCATGGATGATTTGGACTGCACTGCTGAGGAAAAGTTGAAAGGTGCTATTTCACTACTTCGTGATGAGGCCTACCAGTGGTGGCTCACTGTCAAGGAGAGTACTCTTGTGGATCGAGTGGATTGGGGGTATTTTAAGGTTAAGTTTGAAAGGAAATACGTTGGAGCTAGCTACATCGACTCTCAGAGAAAGGGTTTCTGAATTTAGTGCAAGGAAATAAGTTGGTAGCTGAGTATGAAGCAAAGTTTTTACGGCTTAGTCGGTATGCTAGAGGGATAGTAGCTACTAATTATGAGCGGTGTGTCAGATTCGAGGAAGATGAGAGATGAGCTGCGAGTGTTGATTACTCCGCATCGGGAAAGAGACTTTGTAGTCTTAGTGGATAGGGCACGGATAGCTGAAGAAGTTAAGCGGACTGAGAGACAGAATCGAGACCGATGTTAGAATAAGAATAAAAGGAACTATGGGTCTTAGGGTCATCCGGGAATTTTGAAAAGAAATCTAGAGTTGATGGGCCGCGAGGTTAGCAGGTTGCTACGGGTGGACAATATCGTACTTGTTCTCAATGTGGGAAGATGCACCCAGGAGAATGTTGGAAAAAGACAGGGAGATGTTTCAAGTGCGGGTCTAAAGATCATATGATTAAGGATTGTCCGATGGATATAGATAGGAACCGTCCAACAGGTCAGGGTTATAATCAGGCTGGTAGAGGTGGATAGCAGTCGATGAGGGGTCGTAGTCCAAATGGAAGAAGTAATGGTTTTGGTAGAGGTCGCGGGACCCTAGGCGAGGCGGGTAGTAACCGAGGCGAGATGACCAGTTTGGTATATCTGGTTAAATCGTAGAGAGGATAGTCTTTTGATGTTATCACGGGTACATTTTTGATTTCTAGGTTGCATTTTATTGCTTTAATAGATATAAGGTCAACTCATTCATACATCGCTAGTAAAGTATCTGGAACTCTACATGTGACTTTGAGACCGCACCTAGGAAGATGACTGTACTTAGTCCTTTAGGACAGACTGTAGTAGTAGATAAACTCTTTAAGGAAGTGCCTTTAGAAGTTCAAGGGACACAGTTTTCAGCTAACTTAATGGAGTTGCCATTCGGGGAATTTGACCTGATCTTAAGCATGGACTGGCTAGTAAAATATCGTGCAAATATGGATTGTGCTGCTAAGCGAATGTCACTAAGAACTATTGATGACAGAGAAGTTGTGGTGATGGGCGAGAGACGAAATTACTTATCAAATGTAGTATCTACCCTTAAGGCAGAAAAGATGGTTAGAAAGGGATGTGTAGCTTTTCTGATGTTGCTTAGTGCCTTGGAGGCTAAGGAGGCAACTGTTGAAGGAGTCAGGACTGTAAGAGAATTTGTGGATGTTTTTTCGGAAGAACTTTTAGGATTGCCTCCGGATCGAGAGGTAGAATTTGGGATTGACTTGTTGCCTGGCATGGCGCCAGTTTCTATCGCTCCGTATAGAATGGCACCAAAGGAGTTGGTTAAGCTTAAGGCTCAAATTCAAGAGTTGCTTGATTGTGGGTTTATCCGACCAAGTGTGTCTCCATGGGGAGCACCGGTCTTGTTTGTAAAGAAGAAGGATAGAATGATGAGAATGTGTATAGATTACCGGCAGTTGAATAAGTTGACCATCAAGAACAAGTATCCTTTGCCGATGATCGACGACTTGTTCGATCAGCTTAAGGGAGCTGCGGTATTCTCAAAGATAGATCTAAGGTCAGGGTATCATCAGTTTAAAGTGAAGGAAGCGGATATCCATAAGACAGCTTTCCGAACAAGATATGGGCATTATGAGTTTTTGGTAATGCCGTTCGGATTGACGAACGCCCCAGCTGCGTTCATGGATATGATGAATCGGGTTTTCAACCCTACTTGGATCGATTCGTCATGGTGTTCATAGGCGACATCCTAGCGTATTCTAAGTCGGAGATAGAGCATGATGAGCATCTTCGGATAGTGTTGCAAGTGTTAAGGAGAAGAAGCTTTATGCCAAATTCAGCAAGTGTGAATTTTGGTGAAAGAAGTTACATTTTTAGGCCATGTGGTGTCTGCGGAAGGGATAAGGTGGATCCTCGGAAGATTGAGGCGGTGTTAGATTGGAAACCACCTAAGTCTGTAGTTGAGATTCGCAGTTTCTTGGGATTAGCAGGCTACTACAGAAGATCCGTCAAAGGATTTTCATCGATAGCTGCACCTTTAACGAATTGTTGAGAAAGGAGGTACCTTTCGTATGGGTAGATAAGTAGCAAAAGAGCTTTGAGAAGCTTAAGAAGGTTTTGACTGAAGCTCCGGTTTTGATTCAGTCTGAGGCAGGGAAGGATTTCGTGGTGTATTGTGTTGCTTCTCACACAAGATTAGGATGTGTTCTGATGCAAGATGAGAAGGTAGTTGCGTATACGTCTCGGCAATTGAGGCCACACGAGGTTAACTATTTGACGCATGACTTGGAGTTAGCAGCGGTAATTTTTGCTCTTAAGGTATGGAGGCATTATTTATATGGGAAAAGTCAGTGATATATACGGACCACAAGAGTCTGAAATATCTGCTGACTTAGAAGGAGCTGAATTTGAGACAGCGAAAGTGGGTGGAGTTATTGAAAGACTATGACCGTTCTATAGAGTACCACCCGGGCAAGGCGAATGTGGTGGCAGACGCTTTAAGTTAGAAAGTGGTGTCAGATCTACGGGCAATGTTTGCACATCTTAGTCTTTATGATGATGGAAGCTTGCTAGCAGAATTACAAGTAAAGCCAACGTGGTTTAGTCAAGTGAAAGAAAGACAGTTGGTAGACGATGATTTGAGTGCTAAGCTACGGCAGGTGCAGAATGGGGAGCTGGAAGATTATGGTGTTACAACGATGGAGTATTGTGTTTCAAGGGTAAGGTCGTATGTAGAAGGATCGGGAGTTGAGGCAAAGGGTTCTTGAGTCGCATGGTAGCCCTTATGCTATGCATCTGGAGGAAGTAAGTTATCCGAGATTTACTGGGATCGGTTTTGGTGGCTTTGGTCTTAAGCGGAAGTTCTGAATTTGTAGGGAAGTGCTTAACGTGTCACCAAGTCAAAGCTGAACATCAAGTACCTTCGGGATTGCTTCAGCAGATAAAGATTTTGCAAGGTAAGTGGGAGAGAATCACCATGGACTTTGTTAGTGGGCTTCCTCTTATGCCCACTAAGAAAGACTCGGTATGGGTGATAGTGGATCGATTGACAAAATCTACATATTTTATTCCAGTACGGGTTCATTAATCTTTGCAGAAATTGGCAAAGTTGTATGTGGCTGAGATTGTGAGATTGCATTGAGTGCCGGTGTCGATTATTTTGAATAGGGATCCGAGGTTTACGTCTCGGTTTTGGAAAGCATTGCATCAGGCTTTGGGCACCAGATTGGATTTTAGTACGACATTTCATCCACAGTCGGACGATCAGTCTGAGCGAGTAATCCAAGTGTTAGAGGATATGTTAAGGGGATGTGTGATAGATTTCAGAGGAAGCTGGGAGGAGTTCTTACCTTTAGCGGAGTTTGAGTACAACAACAGTTATCAAGCTAGTATTCGGATGGCATCGTATGAAGCACTATATGGACGGAAGTGTCGTACTCCTACGTGTTGGACAGAATTAGGGGAACGTCAAGTTTTGGGTCCAGAGATGGTGGCTAAATCTGAAGAAAAGGTTAAGGTAATCCGGGCTCGGTTAAAGGAAGCATTTGATAGGCAAAAGTCGTACGCAGATCTTAAGCGAAAAGAAATAGAGTTTGCTGTGGGGGATCACGTATTCCTAAAGGTTTCACCTTGGAAGAAGGTGATGAGATTTGGTCACAAAGGGAAGTTAAGTCCTAGGTTTATAGGACCTTATCAGGTTTTGAAGCGGGTCGAATCAGTGGCATATCAATTAGAATTGCCTTTGGAGTTGAAGCAAATGCACGATGTGTTTCATGTTTCAATGTTACGTCGTTACCGGTCGGATCCATCTCATGTATTGCCAGTTGAGGAGGTGGAATTAAGATCAGATTTGTCTTACGAAGAGGAGCCAATTCGAATTCTAGAACGGGATGTAAAGGTGTTACGGAGAAAATTAGTTCCTCTCGTCAAAGTGTTATAGCGTAATCATGCATCGGAAGAAGCTTCGTGGGAGCCGGAGGAAGCAATGCGACAACAATACCCTCACTTGTTCTAGCCAGGTAATTTTGGGGTTGAAATTATTTTTAAGGGGGTAGAACTGTAATATCCAGAATATAGGGGTTATGCATTTTAACTTAATTGTATGTGATAGCATGCCTATGTGTGGTTTAGATGTGCTTTGGGAGTTTTAGGAACTTCAGTATGTAGGAGAATGCCTTAGAAAAATATTAGATTTTTAGTCTTAAAGGGAACTAAGCAAGATTTGGCCTTAAGAAGAATTTGTATGAGGATTTAATAACAAGGAATCTATTGGTAAAGTGGCAAGTGGCGTGTGGAGTGTGCTAATGGTCTTGGGTTCGAATCCCATGGATAGTCTTAAGGTGATTTTTTTTTTATTTTGCACTTGTTTGGCATGTGTGACCACACTTTAATTAAGGTAAAGTTGGACTATTTTATTTTATGGATAGTAGACTAAGGAAAAAGGCAAGTACTAAGTTATGGAATGGAATCAAGGAGTTTTGGTATGTTAAGGGGACATAAGGCTTGAAGTATGGAGTGATGTTTTGGAAGTTTTTCTATGGCCATTTAACCTTGAATGTAGATGGCATAAGGGGCTAAGGGGGGTTGGCTTAATTGTGGAAGTGATTAGGGGGAAGATAGGGAGGAAATGAGGAGGAAAAGGTGGGATTGTGTTGGGATGTGAGTTGGCCGAATGTTGTATGGGATTAGGGGGTGGATAGTTGGCCAAACTCTTAGCATTTTGTGCATCTTTTCCCTTTTCTCCAAAAATCTTTCTCCTTCTTTCTCTAGTGTGGTGCCGAAAGTTTAAGACCATCAAAGTGCCATTTTGGCCATTTTCTTTTGCCAAAAACTTGTTCCATTCTCTCATAAACCTCACCTTTTTCTTTCATAAATTGAACCACACTAAAAATTTACCAATTTTTCTCATTTGTACACTTTGGCCGAATCATCCATTGACCATAAGGGTTATTTGTCACTTTTCTTTTCTTCTCTCTTTCTCCTCATCTTTGTCGATTCCACTTTTGTGTTTCATCTCTATTTCTCTTCTCTTCTTTCTTTCTTTTCTTTTACCTTGCTAAGGCCAAAATTTCTCTCTTCCAATTTCACCATTTTTGCAACACCATAAACCTCCTATCTCTCTCTTCTTTTTTTTGTTTTTTTGTTAAAGCCGAAACTCTCTTTTGTCATCAAATTAATTCGCATCACACTCCATCCCCTTCATTTCTTCTTTTCGTATTTCATCAAAAGCCAAGAAGATTTGACCATTTGCAATTTTTGTCATTCTATTTCGGAAAGTTTCGGGGTTCCTTTGTAGCCGACGTTTAGGGGAAGATCATTCGGGACTTGAATAATCCAAGGTACTGTCGACGTTATAGGAAAAAGTCAGAAATCTTAAATATTCTATCGTTCTTCATGACTACAAGGTGTGTATCACTACACTAAATTTCTAATAGATCGATAATATTAATGATTTGTAAGTGTAAGAAAAATATGTACGATAATGGTTGCGGGTACCATTCAGTGGTACATGGTATTCAGGTATGTTTACCCCCAATACTTCATTAATAATGCTATAAGCATAAATATGAAATAAGTATGACTCTGTTATGATTTTGGGGTATATTGCACAAAATCTAAAAAATATGTATGTGCATGGGCATATAGGTGATATTGATAAAGGGGAAGTGTTCCGGTGGTTTTTGCCACATTATCCGGTGACTTCGGTCACAGATATGAATCCGGTGACTTCGGTCACATATATGAATCCGGTGACTTCAATCACATATTATGAATCCGGTGACTTCGGCCACAATTATCTGGTGGCCATGCCAAAAAATTATAAGGGCGATGTGCATGTTGACTGCAGCAACTGCCTTCTATGGTGTGTACCAGATGGAGGGTCGATTTAGTAATCCCCACGGTGTGATTGGTAGGTGCGGTGGTGTGTAGCGGATGGATTTTTAGGTGGGCTTGGGATTGTATTTCATTTTTATATATACATGCGGTTTAATCGATTTTTATCTGATTTTCTATAAAATGGGCTTATGGCTAAATATGTTTTAAATGGGCTTACTTGACCATGATCGATTGGGCTTTTAGTGTAATGTTACACATTGAGTCATTGACTCACTCTTTTATGGGATATATTTTTGGTGATGCTTAGCGTGATGGATCGGGTTAGCGAGGACTACGTGGTGGCCATTGCTCAATTTAGTATATCGGATTTTCTTTTAATTAAACTTGCTACATTTTCTTTATTATTTAGGATTTATTTTGGGTTATGTTATTTTTGTAATAAGGCCGCTATGAACTGTTTAAAATTTTACGTTTTAGATTTTTAATCTGCTACGATCAAATATTTACTAAATAATTAAATGATTTTGAAAAATAACTGAAACTGTTTTGACACCTAAACACCTATGGTTTTCACAATAATAATAAGTTTTAAATTTGATTTTCTTTTAACTTATAATCTTTCTCAATAAAGATAACATTTTAAGAAGATACAAACTTATTTAACAATACGATTTTCAACACGATTACTAAGCTAATCTATTTTATACGAAACCATCATATTTTCTTAATAAACAAAACGAGATTTAATTGAAGTTTTACTCGAGGAACATACCAGATCCGGTCAGGGCTTGTGGGTCGGGTTTGGGGTGTTTCACTTTTAAATCTTACTTTGTATGTTCTTTCCCTATTTTATAGATAATCAAAGCTAGCTCGGACTCGGGGATCATCAGGAACATCGCCACACTATCGAACAACTTGTTGGTACTTTTGATGTTATGTATAGACTAATGTTAAGATGATATGTTTTGAATTGTGATTTTAGCCATGAGAGTTGACTTGTAAATGATGTACATGTTGGTGTGTATTTGGCCATCTAAAATGACTTAATTTATGAATTTGGTAAGTGATATGTGATGTATATATGGCCTTGTGTTTTAGCATGTTTGGTATGATTGTTATGATGGCTAAGTGGTTAATTGTTTTGATTATTTACCAATGATATATCATGGTTGATTTGGTATGATATATGGATGATGAATTGGTATATTTTGTGGCATGAATTAGTTGATAAAATTATGAGAAAAATGCATAGGGAAGATAGGTGAAATTGTTGGTAATGACATATTGTTTTGGTATGTTTATGGTTATGATTTGAGTAGCAAAATGGTTGAAGATGAAATGGCATGATTTTTATATGAATTGGCATGTTTTGGTTGCCTATAAATGTGTTGAAATGGTATTATTTTTGTTGTTTAGGTGAGTATGAGAAAGGGTGGTAAATTGGCCTTACAAATGGCCTATTTTTGTCCACACGGGCTGAGACACTGTGGCACAATGTCATGCTACATGGCCGTGTGTCCCCTGGTGTTGAGATTGAATTGAAGTCAGTATGCTCCACACGGTCTCACACACGGGCATGTGACTGGTTGTGTGACACTAGTCAATATACCCCTAAATGGCACATGGCCTAGCACATGGGCGTATGAATTGGCCGTGTTGCATAAGTCAGTATACCCTACAGGATTGGCAAGGCCTAGTACACGGCCTGGCACACGGGTGTCTGTGGCCATTTTAAAGGGCACAAGGGCTAAATACACGGGCGTGTGGTCAGCCGTGTGGCCCATGTTAGTATGTATGCCCTGTTTTCACACGACCAGGGACACGGGCATGTCTGGAGCCGTGTGAGTCACACACTGTTCACTCTGGCATGTGAACCTTGTAATTCATGAATATTTTATAAGTTTCCCAAAGATTTCAAATGTTATAGATTTAGTCCCAAACCTCTTCCAAGCATGTTTTAAAGTCTCGTAGAGCCTTATAAGGGACAATGTGATTATGGTTGATTGATGTTTATGTGATAATGGATTTATGTTTGATAAATGTATATTGTATGTTGTGATTTGATCGATAATGCCTCATAACCCTATTCTGGCAACGGATATGGGTTAGGGGTGTTACCGATGAATATGCTAAAATTTTGAAATTTATGGTAGAAAATGAAAGGTTGTTGATAGATAAACAACTTTTGTAAAGTGAATTTTAATGAAATTATAAATTAGGGACTAAATTGTAAAGATGCAAAAGTTGTGTAAAAATTTTGAATTTTGTGAAATACATGTGCTGTAAATGTTATATGAAATTTTGATTAGGCTTGGAATAAGGATTAAATTGCATGACTTTTATTTTCCGAGCCTAAGGACGAAATTATCATTTGCAAAAAGTATAGGGGCAAAATGGGAATTTTGCCTAGGATGTGAATTGAATCCAATAGAATATGAAATGTAATAAATTGATGATTAAATTAATTTATATAGATCCTGAAAGACCAAATATGGAATTAGATCGAGGAAAAAAAGTAATGAATTAGTAGATTTTTATATACGAACGATTATCGAGGTAAGTTCGTGTAACTAAATTGTGTTTATTTTTGTGCTTGATTTGAACGTGGTATGTGATTATATGAATTATATATATGTTATAAATAAATGAAATAATCACATGTTCAATCATGTTCGGAAAATGTTAAGTCCCGTTTGAATAATAAATTTCGATGGATACATGATTTCTCATATTGAATGTGGTCTTGCATATGTTGCGGACAGAAGATAGCTTGGACGATGTTATCCTGTTATAAGCCTTCTCGAGCATCCTATTATATAGTTCTTGCGAGCATCCTGATCGGTAGTGAACTTGCATGTGTTGCGCACTACTGCTGCTATTTGTTAGCATCCTGTTACATGATTTGATCGGTTGTGCTCCAGCATATATTACGGACACAAACACAGCTCTTTGTGAGTTTCCTGATATAGGCTCTTATGAGCTTCTTGACATGGCTCACTTGAACTCCCTATTATGTTATCCGAAGCTCCCTAATAATAACTCTTCGGAGTTACCTGTTAAGCTCTATGAGCTCTCTGATTTAAAACTCTTATGAGTTTCCTGTTTAGCTCGGATAAGCATCCTGCTACATGGCTCATCTGAGCATCCTGATATGTGGCTCTAGAGTGTGCTCCATGGTTCTGTGTCCTAACGGGTACCCCTGAACATGAATTAACAAATCATTGATATGTATATCTCATGTATAGTACTTGAGTATCCATCAAAATATCAATGGTTCAATAGATAAAACTCCTGAAATGAGAAATTATGGGTTAAAATGAATAATGTTTCGAATGCTCCTGAAATACCTAAAAGTTTGTAGCATGATGAGCTCATCCATGTTTATTTGATGTACATGTGAATTATGTGACTGACTTGTTTAATTTAGTGTATGTGAATAGGCAAATTTGCCAATATGTTGGGAAACATGTTATTGTTATGTTTATTTAAATGGATATGATTGGTAAGTTTAATTCCTGTTATATGAACTTACTAAGCATTAAATACTTACTAGGCTTTGTTTCCTCTATTTCATAGTGCTCGAAAGCTCGTAAAGGTTGGAGATCAGTAGGAGCATCTTAACACTACCCTTTAACTCGTTTTGGTATAAATAGAAACTTACTTTGGTATAATGGCATGTATAGGCTATCTTTGCCAATGTTGGTATGTAAATAGATATTTGTAATCTAGCCATTGAAATGGCTAGTGATGGTATGCTTTGATATATATATTATATAAGTTTATCTCATGAATAATATATATATGTTTAATATGGTTGAGTAAGTTAAAGTAAACACAAATGTTTTGATAAAAAAGTAAGTTTGGAAATACACGATCGTATGTGATAATATATCATTATTATTCTTGCATTTGGCTTGGATAATATGTATTGAATTGGTTGTTATATAAGTGCAAGTGATGTTGTAGGTTAATGGCAAATTTGGGTGAGAAATAAAGCTATGAAATGACTTTATTTTGTCCATACGAGTAGACACACGGCCTAGCACATGGGCATGTGGTTTGGCCTTGTGTCCTCTGCATCTTAAAATTGATAAACAGAATGCTCTGAATTAGGCACATGGGAAGAAACACGGGCATGTGTCTCAGCCATGTGTGACACATGGCCTAGAACATAGGCGTATGTCTTGGCCGTGTGAATCCTACGCCTAATTTTCAAAAATTAAATTGACCAAATGGCCTAGCACATTGATGTGTGGCTGGCCGTGTGACCCAAGTTAAAGAGTTACACGGGTAATGACATGGGTTGGGACATGGTCGTGTGCCTCATATTGAATGCCCACACGGCCTGAGACAGGAGCATGTCACTTGGCCGTGTGAGCCACATGGCCTACTCGCATGGGTGTGTAACCCCTGTATATAAGAAAAATTTTAGAATTTTGCAAAAAATTCTCTGAGATCTCGATTTAGTTTTGACTTGTTTCTAACACTTAAATTGGGCCTCGAGGATCCATTCAAGGGACGTTATGATTAGTTTTCTATGTGAGTAGTAAATTACATGAATTATCTTTAAATGTTTTGTAAACTCCGCTAATGCTCTGTAACCCTATTCTAGTGATGGATACGGGTTAAGGGTGTTACACCTATTGTACATCCCCCATGTTTGAGTCATTGGTTTTGAAGATAACCCACCTCGGTTGAACAACGATGCTAGGGATGTTTGAGACACTATCGACGGTTGATTTTGTGGTGTTGCATTGACCAATTACGGATAAAAGGTGAGAATTTTTAATGATACCAGATGCTCCGATGTTGATGGTGGGATCGACATGTAATATGATATAGTGGATGGTGGTCGTGTAAAATATACCAATGAAGAAGGTCTTGATGTATGGAATGATTGTGTGTGCTGTGGTGCTTGTGTAAAATAAACTAGAGTTGATGGTGTTGACGCGGGGAATGATTGTGCATGCTGTGATATTTGTGTCAAATAAACTGGGTTAGAACCAAAAATAAATGAATCATACTGAAGGGAGGTTTCTCAATAATTGGGTGCACCTGTGGGATTGAAAAGATGTTGATCCCCCTACGGCATCTTCTCCTGACCTAGGATTAATAGACCCTCAATTTGGCCTCTTATGGCGTTGTTGCCTACTCCTTTCTGAAGTCGACAGTAGATACGACTTGCTTTTATGCCCGAACCAATCCATGTAATCTGGAGATGTTGTGAACTTTGGTGTGAGAAATGGTTCATGCATTGGCAAGTAATCGTACTTACACTGCCAAATCTCGACTTCTTTTGGAATGTTGGCCAATCTTCCTCGAGTCTCCTCCGCATGTCAACCTTGTGTAGGTCATCGAGTTTCTAGGATGACGACGAAATATGTTGTGTACACCTGAACTACCTCATCACTTGGTCGGATTCATGCATATCAATCATTGAAAAATTGATCAATGGCACTTTCATGGCGGATGTTGAGATTTTCCAAAAGTTTAGTCGGGACACATTCATGAATCCTCGAATCTACATATGGCATCCATACAAACTGCAATATGAATTTATAAATTTTAGCATGTGCCCAATGTTTAATTTCAAATGCTTGGATTAAAAATAGATAACTTTGAAATTCATAAACTAACCTCCTATTCAGTTTGTCGATCTAAAGCTAGTCAGATATCCTCAAGCTCGGTTGGTATACTGCTGTGTCTTGCAGGGTTGTTCCACCTATTCAAATAATATGTTATTTCAAAATTACAACAATGGAAAATAAAAGTGACAATGATATTATCAAATGAATTTTACCATATTATGAGTGAGAATTTGTAAGGGAGTTCCGCCGGCGTAAAAACGGTAGTCGATATCATGCCCACGTCTGAAGAAAGACCATGCAACCACTAATTTTAACTTTTTTTGGTATCGACACATTTCTCAGTACAATGTCGCTAGCATCGCTAATCCTAGGGGTGAGTAGGGGTGAGCATTCGATCGAGTCGAGTTGAATTGATTAAAAAATTTGAGTCA
This sequence comes from Gossypium rotundifolium, assembly GCA_025506655.1. Classification (NCBI taxonomy): domain Eukaryota; kingdom Viridiplantae; phylum Streptophyta; class Magnoliopsida; order Malvales; family Malvaceae; genus Gossypium; species Gossypium rotundifolium. The sequence continues at coordinate 183,208,547 of CP106724.1, read as the reverse complement.
AGTCGAGTCAAGTTAACCATTCCTATTATTTATACTCAATGTTGGTTTTACATAGATTGCTTATTTAACTAGTAGACGAGGTACAAGATTATTTAACTACATAAACAATATAATGATTTTTCCTTTTAAATTAACAGGTAAACATTTATCTAACCGATGTAGTTTTGCCTTTGAACTTAATGGTTTTGACTTTTAACTTTAAAAAAGTTCAACTTTTATCAAAACGGCGTAGTTTTTCTTTTTCTTATTCAAATTTTTGGATAACTCAAATTGTGTAATTCATATTTGAACCTCGATGTGGCAACTTTAGCAGACTTCCAGGGGTGTCATGACAAAGAACCCCTGTGTCGCGGCATCATTGTAAATTATTATAGGGTTGAATTGACCCGTTACACAAACCCGATGGCCAATCCCTTATTTTAACCAGTTTCTAACCTAAAAATCCCACTCTTAATAGTTATTCTAAACCCCTTCCAACTCTAAAAAAACTAAAAAACTTATCAATTTTTTCCAACTTAAAAATCCCCTATTTTTCTTTTTCTCATTTCCCTTCTACTTTTGTTGTATTTGTTTCTTTTCTCTTTTATTTGGTTTCTCTTTTGTGCAGGTTTAAGCTCCATACAAACAATGAAATTGCAACAAATCCTCAAAGGGAATCATGAGTATTCAACATCATGAGGTTAAGGGTTCCTTCTTGAACTTTACTGTTACATTGCATTTGTTTTTTTTTTTTAAACATATTGCTTGATTATTAGTTACTTTAGTTGAATATATTAGAAATATGCCTCCTAGGAAAACTAGATGAACTAATGAACAAGAAGCATTGGAGATCACAAACCCCTTGAATTTCAAAATTTGAATGTTGAAAAGCACTTTCTAGAACTACAAAGGAAGACATTCATCCAAGAAAAGGGTTTCAAGCCATCTATGATCCTCTGTAAAGAAAATTGGGTACTAGTTTGATATCACAAATGGGAACACTTTTACATAACCCTAAAAGAACACATTGTTATCTTGGTTGTCCAAGAGTTCTATACAACTTTTAGGGATTAAGAGTCTATGATACTGTATGATGTCGTTTGGGAAAATGTAACGGTAATGGGTAAAAAGGTGTATGCCACTCGAGAAATTTGTGAGTTTTACAATGTGCCATATTATGGAATAAATCTTCTCAAAAATAGTGATTTATCTAATTTTAAAGACATGGATATGGATAACATTGTAAAGTACATAACTGAAGGGAAAGGTGAATGGAACCTCCGATTGGATACCAGATGATAAACCGTATAATTTGGTGAATTCGATTCTCTTAATCCTTTAAATTTGTATTTCTATACTTAGGAGAGCATAGGGAAGCGAAAGGAGCGAAAAATGGGCCAAAGTTGGACAAAATGGGCCACCTTAAGAATCCACACGGCCAAGCTAGAACCACACGGGTAGGGCACATGCCTGGTATAACTCACACAGGCTGGACACACGTCCGTGTGCCGTGTCAATCGCGATTCACTCAAATTCCCACATGGCACGTGACTCTCACACGGGCTAAGCACACGCCCGTGTCCTTGCTGCACTATTTTCAGCAGAAAAAAGCCAAATTTTAGGGTTTCTGAGCCTTCTAAAGTCTATAAATACGAGCTAGGATAGACCTACAGGAGAGGACGGATAGTAGATCAAAAAAAATCACTCGAAGGAAGCCGTTGGAATCATCTCGAAGCGGATTCACTCCAAGATTGAAGATCTCCATCAAGTTCTTTAGAAGTTTTTGGGTTCTTTATGTCTTGTTGTTTTCTTAATTCCATGATGTTTTCCTTTTACGTTATGAACTAAACTCCCTAAATACCTAGGGAGGATGAAACCTAGATGAATCTTATTATTTAATAAATATGAATTACATGATAAATACTTGTTCTTGTTCTTAATTATGTGTTCTTAATCCTTGTTTTAATGTTTTCAGGAATATTAATTCAAGATTGATGTGCTTATTCAGTGGAGCAAAAGTCCCTGTTTAAGAGTAGATCCAACATAATTAAGCGGAGTTGATTGCAATCCTAGAAATAGGATGACATAAATCTGCCGGATCAGAGTCAAATCTAATAAGGGAATCCATAAATCGAGTAAATGCAATGATAGGGGTTTTAATTATAAAGATATTTCAATTAATCAACCTAGAGTTAATTGTTTTTAGTCTCGAAAGAGATATTAACATAATTTAGGGATTTCTACTAATCAAGTCAAGTGAATAAATCATTTAATTGAGTTTGAATAATAAGTGGAGTCTAGGTGGATTCTTCCCTGGGTATTGTCGTTATCATTACTTTACTCGATCATTTCTTCACTTTCTATCGCGTTCATCGTTAATTAATTAGTTAGTTAAGTTTTAGACTGAAACCCCTTAATTATTAGGCTAGATAATAAAAAGATAGTTATTACTAGTAATTTTAGTCCTTGAGGATATGATATTCGGACTCACAAAAGCTATACTACTATTCGATAGGTGTGCTTGCCTTTGTCGAAATATTAGTTAGTTTCGAGCCCATCAAGTTTTTGGCACCATTGCCGGGGACTAAGATATTAGGAACTCTTAATTTTTATAACTTTAGCCATTTTTATTTTTTATTTGTAATTTATTTTTGTTTTTATTTTACTAACTTTTCTTTTTATTTGCTTCTGGCAGGTATTTTTAGTTTATGACCAGAAGGAACCCGTCAGGACCCTTACTTTTTGGTAGTGAGATAGAAAGTACTGCTCGCAGAAATTGTAGGGAGATAAGGCGAAGTCTATAATACATAGAGGAAGAGCAAGAGGACGATATTAATACTACCAAGGAGATAGCTAATAATAATCCGCTCCCTCCCATGGTTGCTGCAAATCCGGTGAATCAAAATCCTGCTCATCGTACTGTGTATGTAACATTCTCAAAGTGGGCCTACTCATTTATATGATAGTCTAATATGATAAGTTGGGATTGTAAAGGTTGGGCTAACTTTTTGATTAAATATATGGATTAGAGTTTAAATTAATGTTCTGAGTAGTTTAAATGATATTTTGGGCTTTAAAAAAATTGGGTTAGGTGGATAATAAATGGTGTTAGCTTATAATTTAAGAAGATGGATAATTAAGTGACAAGCTGGGCTTGTGGCCCAAAGAATTAAAGTGCATTAAGTGGGCATAAGGTGGCGCCATAAGGGGGAGGAAATTGGGCCCTTGTATGGCCGATTGGGCCTTAAAAGATGGGTCAAATTCAGCACTTAAATGGGAAGGGGGTGGACGGCAATTGGACTACCTTTTAGGAGTTATTTCTTTTATTTTAATTGTTAAAAAGATGATAATTAATAAGGAGGAGTTGATTTTAAGGTGGGCTCTTCAAAAGGTTTAAAAGCTATCAGATGACAGCAGAGTTGGCCGAAAATCCAACACTAGGAGGAGAGTTGGCTGAAATTCCAGCTCTGTGTGTGTGGGTATGCCGAAATTTTTCTATAAATAGGGAGTAGTATTCTTCAATTTCGGTATCTTAAAACCCTATTCTTCTCTCATTCTCTGCCGAAATTTCCAAGCCTTCTCTATAGTTTCTCTATTTGTTTTTCTAAGAGTCAAACTCCTTTGTTCATACCCTCATCTCCCATAGCCGAATCTACAAGTAAGATCTCTATTTTCTCAAATGTGCACTGTAAGCCGTATACTCCTTAGTAATCCGGTAAGTTTCAGGATTTTTCCTTTTCTATGATTCCCTTATTTTTATCAAACTCCTAATCTAAACCATTGCTCCAAAGTCCTTTCGATTATACTCTTTACTCCTAGAAGCCAAAACTTTCCCATTAAAGCCAATTTGGTGGAAAGAAATCGAAGGTAAGAAGTTGTAAGTATGGCTGAATGGTCTTCCATGATTCTTTCCATTTAGCCAAATGGCATATGGGTTAGAATGGTTGTGATTTTCGATTCATTTAACATTTGGGGAATGGCCGAATGTAGGAAGGTTGGTAGTGACAATTTCTAAAGGATATTCGGGATTCGGCTAACTAGGTAAGTATTCATTTTAAAGGTTACATTTAACTAATGAGTTAGATCTCATCGTTATTTGGTTTAGTGATTAAGGGATTGATATGGACTCAACTAACGATCAAGCAAAGAAGGTTGGATCTCAAAACCGTGCCCAAATTCAAGAAGCGATCTGTTTGATGAGTGCGAGATTATTAGCAGGTGTGGGCCAAAATCAAAGTCGATCGTGGGCCAATAGTAGTTGTTTCAAGTGATAGTAACGTAGATATAGCAAAAAGCCTTATGTGTAACACTTTCCCACGCAAATCAGATGTGTAACACTTTCCCACCATCTAGATCTGATTAATAATAAATGTATATATATGTATATGTGTTCATAAGATTTACATGTTACATTAAAAAGTCGAAATCTCGGATTTAAACGATGGACCCTCAGGTTAGTAAATAATCGACTATATGTTACAAGTAAATGTTGTACATGTTTTAAATTATTGTGCATGTTGCATGGGTTGGGTGATGAAATGAGGAAGTTATATGTACATGTATATGAGTAACGGTTTTTACCGTGAAATCATCATGTGGCTAATGCCGTGAACTATTATCTGGCTTCGCCACTATATGTTATAAGGGCTTCACCAATCTATGTTGATGAGCGACTTGACCGCCATCTTGAGAAATAGGTGTGGGTTGATTGTAGAAATCCCCAATGGTGTGTTGGTTGGTGCAGGGGCATGTAGCGGATGGAAACCTAGGCAAATGGGTTGGGCTTTGCATATTATATGTTTCCATGTAAATGAATTTATTATTATGTTTAATGAGGCCCAAATCTAGTGGTGCATGAGGGTTGCACACCGAGTCTCGTGACTCACCCCTTTAAACTAACCTTTCGGTGACGATTAGTGCATCGGATCGGTAGGAGTGAAGCGCAAGGTGGCCATGCAAAGAAGGTGGATCCGTGACAAAGTTTCCCCATATTAGTTTTTTAAAGTACTTTATATGATGGATTTAAAATACATTGTAATAAGGCCATATGCCATTTGTTTACATTTTAGTTTTAAAATAGGCCTTTAGTATTTATTCTCGTTTTAATTTCTTTCAAGGACATGTAATTAAGTTTTGTGCTTTTGATTATTAAGGCACACTTTATGTAATTTTCTATTTGGGCTTTTTGTCAACATGATTTGTTTTACTAAAAATTTTTTTAGTGACAAACCAGATCCGATAGTAGTGTTTGGGCTGAGTTTGGGGTGTTACAAATTGGTATCAGAACTCGGTTCAAAACTTGGCTTTGGGATTTTGGGCCCAAAAGATTTTCTAAAAATAGGTTTTTAAAACATGGATTTTTATTAGTAAAGGTTTATTAGCTCAGCATGGCACCTGCGTCTCCGACCAAGTTCGCTAGGTAAGTACTCTAAACCATTGGGTGATATAAATGCGGGCTTAACGGGCTTATGGGACGTAGAATATTTAGGTTAGAACTTGATGGACTCTAGGCTTAGACAAACAAACTCTTAAAAATCCATAAGACTTATCTTCATTAAACAAAACCTGTAAACAAGTCACAAGACTAAAGTGTGGTAACAAGCATATGCATGTCTAGGAGTAGATCTGGAAGAGCTTGGTATTTAAGCAGTCCGAGTGACTCACCTCCTCTTCGCAGGAATCTCACCTGGTGCATAGTGATTGTTCACTTTAGCCATGATAGGGTGTGATAATAGGCATATGCATGTCTAGGAGTGGATTCAGGGAAAGCTTGGTACTCAAGCAGTCCTAGTGACTTACCTCCTTTCCACTAGAATCCTACCTGGTGCGTAGTGACTATTCACCCTAGTTACTGAATGCGTGTTGATGTGCTAAAACTACAATTAAAACCCCAAAGGGACCAGCCACTTGTTTTTCTCACAAAAATTTTTAGAATATCTTTACTTTGAAAAAATACCTATGGTTTGCAGAAATCCCTGATTTACAAAGTCAACGGAATCTTTCCATAGGAAAAAAAAAAAAAAACAACAACATCAAAATATCCCTGAGTTATAAATGACCAAAACACCCTTAATTTGCAAAATGACCAAAATACCCGTGATTGGCAAAATTACTGAAACACCCCAGAGTTCAAAATTTCTGAAATATCCCCAGATTTTATAAATTACCAAAATAACCCCAGATTTGTAAAATTACCGACATACCCTAGATTTGTGAAATTATCGAAATACCCCCGAGTGGGAAAATTACCAAAATACCCTTATTTCATCAAATCACCCGAACCTTATTTTGGAAAATTACGAAAATACCCCTGTAGGATAAAATTACAAAAATACCCCTGGGTAGTGAAATGACGAAAACACCCTTAGGTAATAAATGTTACTTGTATAAACGTTGTGTGTGCATAATTCCTAGAATAGGAAGACTGAAAACTGTAGATAGGTTCGAATTCAAAAGAATCACTTTTAAACTATGTTTCATAAGATCGTTTCGGGGATAATTAGTGGAAACAATTAATGACTCATAAAATTTTTAAATCGATAAATGCGAACTAGAAGAATGAGTACAAGAGGTTGAGGGCGCCCGCCACGTGGGCCGAGGTAGAGGTAGGATGACCGTGTCAAAACCCGTAGGATCGGGTCATAGGTTCGAAGTGAGATCTGGGTTCCACCAAATTGTTGAGGTGGAATTTCAAGATCGAATGGGAGGAGAGGACGTGGTGTCCCAGTGTCTTGAGGGTTTTAGAAAGAGTGGTGAAATTTGGTATGGGCAAAGGAGCCCAAAAATCATGCCTAAAAGGTTGAGGAGTAATGGGGTCAAGTATTTAGGGAGTCTCTAGCATACCCCGAGTTCCGCTGAATATTGGTTGGAGGCAGTGGAACGTATAATGGATGACTTAGACTTCACGGTGGAGGAGAAGCTAAAGGGGTCGTGTCTCTTCTTAGAGACGAGGCCTACCAATGGTGGCTCATGGTGAAAGAGGTGCGGTCGTGGACTGATTGGTAGGATCTCTTTAAGGAGTCGTTCAGGAAAGTACATTGGGGCTAGTTATATTGATGCTCAAAGGAAAGCATTCCTGAATTTGGTGCAGGGGAATAAGTCTGTGGCTGAGTATGAGGCTGAATTTCTACGCCTGAGTCATTACGCTTGAGGAATGGTAGCAACAGAGTACGAATGATGCATTCAGTTCGAGGATGGCCTATGTAATGAGTTAAGGATTCTGATTGCACCACAGCGAGAGAGAACTTTTACGGTTCTAGTGGATAAAGTCAAAATAGCTGAGGAAGTGAAACAGGCTGAGAGACAAGAAAGGGATAAGGATCGAGGTGAGAATAAGAGAACTTTTGAGCCATCTGGAGCATCTGGAAATTTTAGAAGAGGCCTAGAACTGATGGGCCAGCTCGTGCTCCATCGGGCCAGAGTCAAGCATGTTCTATATGTGGGAGAACCCATTATGCGGAGTGCAAAGTGAAAACCGGTGGATGCTTTAGGTGTGGGTCCACAGAACATTTGATGAAGGACTATCCTCAGGTGGATCAGGGACAGCCAACGAGCCAAAGTTCTGATCAGGCTAAGAGAGGTGGTCAGCCTGGATCAAGGGGTCGTGGTCAGGCCAGAGGTGGCAATGGAGCAAGAGGTGGTCGTGAAGCACCAGGCGGAGGTGCAAGTTTTGTTGAGGCAAGGCAATCGGCTTTGGTCTATGCAGCACGTCGCCAAGGGGACGGAGACACTCCAGATGCGAATAATGGTGCATACCCTACCATAATATACTAAGTGTTTATTTTGGCTTTAGAATTAGAATGCACAACAAAAGTCTAGTGGTAAGACTTAAATAGTATGATTTCTAGTTAGTTGGAAATTTTGAGGATGAAATTTCTTTAAGGGGGTAGAACTGTAACATCCTCAAAGTGGGCCTATTCATTTATATGATAGTCTAATATGATAAGTTGGGATTGTAAAGGTTGAGCTGACTTTTTGATTAAATATATGGATTAGAGTTTAAATTAATGTTCTGAGTAGTTTAAGTGATATTTTGGGCTTTAAAAAAAATTGGGTTAGGTGACTAATAAATGGTGTTAGCTTATAATTTAAGAAGATGGATAATTAAGTGACAAGCTGGGCTTGTGGCCCAAAGAATTAAAGTGCATTAAGTGGGCATAAGGTGGCGCCATAAGGGGGAGGAAATTGGGCCCTTGTATGGCCGATTGGGCCTTAAAAGATAGGTCAAATTCGGCACTTAAATGGGAAGGGGGTGGACGGCAATTAGACTACCTTTTAGGAGTTATTTCTTTTATTTTAAGTGTTAAAAAGCTGATAATTAATAAGGAGGAGTTGGTTTTAAGGTGGGCTCTCCTAAAGGTAAGATAAGGATTGAGTTATCGGAGATTTAAAAGCTATCGGATGACAAGACAGAGTTGGCCAAAATCCAACTCGGGAGGGAGAGTTGGTCAAATTCCAACTCGTGTGTGTGGGTGTCAGAAATTTCTCTATAAATAGGGAGTAGTATTCTTCAATTTCGGTATCTTGAAACCCTATTCTTCTCTGATTCTCTACCAAAATTTCCAAGCCTTCTCTACAATTTCTCTTTTTCTTTTTCTAAGAGCCGAATTCCTTTATTCATACCCTCATCTCCCATAGTTGAATCTACAAGTGAGATCTCTATTTTCCCGAAGGTGCACTGTAAGCCATATACTCCTTAGTAATCCGGTAAGTTTTGGAATTTTTCCTTTTCTGTGATTCACTTATTTTTATCAAACTCCTAATCTAAACCATTGTTCTAAGGTCCTTTTGATTATACTCTTTACTCCTAGAAGCCAAAACTATCCCATTAAAGTCGATTTGGTGGAAAAAAATTGAAGGTAAGAAGTGGTAAGTATGGCCGAATGGTCTTCCATGATTCTTTCCATTTAGTCGAATGGCATATGGGTTAGAATGGTTGTGATTTTGATTCGTTTAATATTTGGGAATGGTAGAATGTAGGAAGGTTGGTGGTGACAATTTCTAAAGGATATTCGGGATTCAGCTAACTAGGTAAGTGTTCATTTTAAAGGTTACATTTAACTAATGAGTTAGATCTCATCGTTATTTGGTTTAGTGATTAAAGGATTGATATGGACTCAACTAATAGTCAAGCAGAGAAGGTTGGATCTGTAAAACCGTCGCCCAAATTCAAGAAGTGATCTGTTTCGGTAGTGCGAGATTGGCCAACGGGGTGTGGGCCAAAATCAAAGTCAGATCTTGGGCTAATAGTAGTTGTTTCAAGTGATAATAACGTAGATATAGCAAAAGCCTTAGTACGTAAATCAGGTGTGTAACACTTCCCCACCGTCTAGATCTGATTAATAATAAATGTATATATATGTATATGTGTTCATAAGATTTACATGTTACATTAAAAAGTCAAAATCTCGGATTTAAATGACGGACCCTCAGGTTAGTAAATAATCTGACTATATGTTACAAGTAAACTATTGTACATGTTTTAAATTATTGTGCATGTTGCATGGGTTGGGTGATGAAAGGAGGAAGTTATATGTACATGTTTATGAGTAACGGTTTTTATCGTGAGCTACTGTAGCGGCTAATGCCGTGAACTATTATACGGGCTTCGGCCATTATATGTTATAAGGGCTTCGGCCAATATATGTTGATGAGCAGCTTGACTTCCATCTTGGAGACTAGCGGTGTGGGTTGATTGTAGAAATCCCAAATGGTGTGTTGGTTGGTACGGGGGTGTGTAGCGGATGGAAACCTAGGCAAATGGGTTGGGCTTTGCATATTATATGTTTCCATGTAAATGAATTTATTATTATGTTTAATGAGGCCCAAATCTAGTGGTGCATGAGGGTTGCTGCGAGTCTCATGACTCACCCCTTTTAAACTAACCTTTCAGGTGACGATTAGTGCATCGGACGGGCGGAGTGAAGTGCCAGATGGCCATGCAAAAGAAGGTGGATCCGGTGACAAAGTTTCCCCATATTAGTTTTTTAAAGTACTTTATATGATGGATTTAAAATACATTGTAATAAGGCCATAGGCCATTTGTTTACATTTTAGATTTAAAATGGGCCTTTAGTATTTATTCTCGTTTTAATTTCTTTCAAGGACATGTAATTAAGTTTTAGGCTTTTGATTATTAAGGCACACTTTATGTAATTTTCTATTTGGGCTTTTTGTCAACACGATTTATTTTACTAAAAATTTTCTTAGTGACAAACCAGATCCGATAGTAGTGTTTGAGACGGGTTTGGGGTGTTATAATGTATGATTATGCTAAGCCCAATTTACTATGGCTAAATTGAGTATTGTTAGACCTGCTATTACTACAAATAATTTTGAGCTGAAACCTAACACTATTCAAATGATTCAATAGTTTGTTCAGTTTGATGGTTTGCAGGACGAAGACCCAAATACTCATTTAGCAAATTTTCTAGAATTCTGTGATACCTTCAAAATAAATGGTGTTTCTGACGATGCCATTCGCCTTCAGTTATTCCCTTTTTTGTTAAGAAACAAAGCTAAACAGTGGTTGAACTCGTTACCACGAGGTTCTATCACTACTTGGAAATAGATGACCGAGAAATTCTTATTGAAATATTTTTCGCCGGCTAAAACGACAAAGTTGAGGAATTATATCTCTTCTGTTGTGCATATGGATTTAGAAACACTTTACGATGCATGGGAGAGATACAAGGATCTATTGAGAAGATGCCCTCACCATGGGTTACTTATATGTCTCTAACTAACTATGATCACAATAAAGGCAAGCGCACATATCGTTCAATAGTATAGTTATGGTAAGATCGAAAATAGCATATCCATAAGGACCAAGAGTACTAGTAAATACTATTTTCTTATTATCTAGCCTAAGAATTGGAATGATTTCTTTTAAACTGAAATTATTTAAGAGCACAACAGAGAATGAATTGGGAAAATACTTTTTAGATAACTTTATAAAAGAGGTAATACCCAAGGAAGAATCCACCCAGACTTCACTTATTACTTTTGATTCATACAATTTATTCACTTGACTTAATCCATAGAAATCCCTAATTTATGTTAATATCTCTTTCAAGACTAAGAACAACTGACTCTAGGTTGATTAATTGAAATTTCTTTCTAATTAAAACCCATGTTGTCACATTAACTCGATCTATGGATTCCCTTATTAGATTTGACTCTAATCCAGCAGATTTACGTCATCCTATATTTAGGATTGCAATCAACTCCGCTTAATTGTGTTGATCTACTCTTAACAGGGACTTTTACTCCTCTGAATAAGCACATTCGACTTGAATCAATAACCTGAATTATCAAAACAAGAATAAGAACAAGTATTTATCTTATAAATCAAATAGTAATAAGATCCGTCTTAGGTTTCATCCCTCAAGTATTTAAGAGATTTAGCTCATAATGATAGAAAGAAACATCTTGAAATAAGGAAAACTACAAAAAAATAAGAAAACCCAAAAACTTTAAGAGAAATTGATAGGATATCTTCAATCTTGATGGAAATCCTTTTTCCAAGCTGCTCCCAATGGCTGTCTTTGAGTATTTTCTACTTTCTACTTTGTGTGTCTCCTTAGGTCCAACCCTAGGGTGTTTATATAAGCTTTGGAGCACTTTTCTTAGCCCACAAGTGGTCTTTTCCGAATAGAATTAGCCCTGGGTTTGGCAGGGACACGTCGTGCTCGATAGCTTAGGCCGTGCTTGAATCTGCTCGTCACACACGGCCATGTGGTCTGCCCATGTACGGTGGCTTAGGCCATGTTCAATTCTGCTCGTCACACACGGCCATGTGATCTGCCCTTGGGTGAAGCTCCTGGCCGTGTTGATTTCTGAAGTAAGCCCATTTTGTCCCTTTTTGGCCCATTTCTCGTTCTTTTTACTCCCTAAGCTCTCCTAAGTGTGAAACATGAAATTAACAGATTAGGAGCATTGAATTCATCAAATCTAGTGAAAATTCATCCAAAAATAAGCCAAGCGTAGGGTTAAAATATGTACAGATTATTATTTATCAAACATCCCCACACTTAAGCCTTTGCTTGTCCTCAAGAAAAACCCTCAACTCACAATTAAAATTAACTTCCTCAATTCATAATTCTCATCAATAATGTCTCATCATAATTCACAGATAATTCATATATTGATAATTTAACTAAAAGAATCTTAAAGATTCAAACAATTTAAGTCATAAATTTTTGTAGCAAGAAAACATAGGTGTTTCCCTTACCTTAATCATCACCTTTAATTCGAAACAGTCAAGAATTGACATCCTTACTAAATATTCACTCAAATCACACAACGTATTTAAGGTTCAAATCAAGCACTCAAAAATCAAACATGAAAAGTTATTACCATAGGCTTGCATGAAAATCAAATCTCCACCACTATAAAATGAGATGATACACAAATCAAAAGGTCTTACAAAGGGTTGTAATGGGGCTTGGGTTAAAGGTGTGCATAAAGGCTGAATCAGAGGGTTAGAATCGAGATTGAATTGACAATTTACCAAACTAAAAAAATGAACTAATACTGAATAATTACATCATTTTGAACACGAGCTTCTTTTAAACATGTGAAATTAATTGCTTAAGCTCAAATAACATAGAACTAATAAATTTCCAACTTTTTTTAAGAATAAGAACAAGTATTTAACAACTAAAATAAATAAAATAGTTAGGCAACTGATCAAATCAAATCTCGACAAAAAGGGGAGTTAATAAAGTAGGAGAAGCAAAAATTGGGTTTTGGGTTAATATTGATGGGTGAGTCAAGAAATGGTTTATTAGGATCAAAGGAGTTCACTAGGGGTTAATTATGAAGGTAGGATTTTTGGGGAAAATGGGTTAAAACCTAGGTGCCTTTATTATCTTAGTATATCAAACCAAAAGTGTGGTTTTGACATGTATAATCGAAGCAAGTTTTGAAATAACAAATCAATATTGACACACTCATAACCAATAAAGTGAGCAAGAAAAATATATGCTCTAAAAGGCTCAAAATCTCACAAAAATTATGGTTTTTGATGTCAACCTTGTAAATTTCAAACTTCAAAGTAATATTTAAATTTAGGGAAACAACCTACTGAATTTTTAATTCTAAAAACAGACTTATCATGCTTGATTCTCTAATGTCTTAAATTATAAATGATCAATGCACAATTACCTATGACTTAATCCAAAACATATCAATAAAAATCATAAGTTAATAGAAGTTTCATTCTAATTAGTAATATGAGAAAATCACTTTAAGAACAAGACATAATTTAGGGATTTTTGTAATAATACTATAATTAACCTCCCTACACTTAAGATGTACATTGTCCTCAATGTACAAAGATAAATAATGACAAATAAGAAAATCATAAGAGAGTGAGAGAAGTGAAACTTCCTGAATTATGGATGAAATCCTTAGAAAGTGAAAATTTGGAGAAATAAATCCAATGAGAAGCATGATGATTAGGTAGAGATGAAGGTGGGGGAGAATACTCTGGTAGTTTGTTCGTTCCTTAGTAGCACCTTGATCCTTTTGAAACAGTCATCAATAAAGTTTTAGGGAGTTTTATTAATGGACTTCATTATGGTTACTCGATAATAAACAACCAGAGATAAAAAGAAATCAAAATATCCTAATATAAAATTAAAGACAAGAAAGATAAAGAGAAAGAGTTTAAAAATTAAAATAAAAGAAAATGAAAAAATAAATAGACTCAAAAGTTCTCATCATCAGATGGATCGTGAGGTGGTTGTGATGGCGATATGTGAAAATGCTGACAAATATGTTACAGAGTCGCCTCGATGCCATCGAACCTTCGAGCATTTTCTTTAAATTATTGAGTACAATACTGCTCGAAACAAGTGAGGCATTTAGAGATGTTAGTCAGTGAAGCAGCCGCATGAACTGGTCGGTGAAGCGGTGGTGGTGCAAAAGGTGGCTCCTCTTTATGTGAAGGGACATCATCAGTAATGTCTTCTGGGTTATCCTGATCGGTGGGCCTCGACAGACGGTATTGTGGAGGGTCAAACCCATGACGACACTCAATCATTCTCATGTGAAGCATTGTCAAGATGCCTTGTGGGGACATTTGCCCAATGGGAGTGAGTGAGGTGAACTGAGTTGTGGTGTTGAGGAGGCCAAAATAGTGAGCCAGACGCATCACATAGGGGCCAATAGAGAGGATTCCTCTTCGATGTCACTCCGTCTAATGCTGAATGGCGAGGGCGATGAAGTAAGCTAAGTTAAAACTTGCCCATGCACCATGCACCATAAAAAGTAGGCGTCGTGAGTGTTGACGACTCTAGTGCTCTCTCACCGACCTGTCAAAGTGTGAGCTAGGATGGTGTGTAAGTACCTCAAGGATGGGGTGAGAGCTGAGGCTTTGGAGTGACTGGGATCATAGGTGGCCGAGGCAGGCACTAATTCTCTCTAACAGGATGACGGGGAGTAGTTGGTGTGGCGATGAAGGTCCTCGAAGGCATCGTCCTCCATGAACTCCTCGGTATATAGTCCCAAAGTGACCCCAAACTCTAGGATACTCATCTCTCCTATGAGGCCTCCAAGGTAAAACTGGACTGTGCCTGGGTCATCAAAATTTGACATAACCGTCTGGAGGTGGAAAGTGGAACAGAAATACAAAGTAAGCTCTAGATATGTCGGCTTGACAATCTCGAAAAAGTGTCCCCACGGGTCGATAGTCAATAGGGCCCAGATGCGTCGACTAGTTGGACTTGCTCCAAGGTGGCCCAATCAATACATCTCCCCACGCCGAGGGGTCGTGCACAAAGTATCTGGAAGAGCTCCTCCTGGGGTCCTAGGGGAAACTGTAGAAAAGGGTGGCGTACTTCGGCAGAGGCGCTCGATGAGGTCGCACCGGGTCCCTTTCACTTTTTTGAAGCGGGGACAACGGTCTTTTTCCCATGTGGGGGAGTCATTACGTACCTGAAAAAGCCAAAAATTTTCAATAAATCAAATATCATTGCCAACAAAAAAAAAAAAAGAAAAATTATACTATCCTAGTAGTCCTACATAGTATAATCCTATAATGAAATTAGATTATCAAGTAATGCTAACATTAGATAGTATGAATTTATGGTAGGCTTAATAATATTGGCAATGGAACTAGAATAACATTAATTAAATTAACAAGATTACTAAGAAGTAGTATCAAACAAATTATTAAACTTAGTAATGGAATTAAATAAACCATCAAAAGAACTAATGAATTTGAAAATAAACATTTAAGTTGTAATAATAATGAAAGTGATAATAATAACAAAGAATAAGATTAATTAAAAATGAGAGAAATAAGAAACAATGGTGGAGAAAAGTGAACCGATGGGGTGTTGAAGCAATGGCATACGGGTGTGGTGGTCATACACAGGCGTGGATTGCAGGTTGGTGTGCATGGAAGAGAAAGGGAAAAGAAGAAAAATAAGGAAAATAAGAGAAAAGAGGAAGCAAAGGGAGGAGGAGGAAGAGTCATCGGTGGCCGGAATTGGGGAGAAAGAGAGGTTGTTTTGGGTGAGAGGGGCTAGGGTTTTGGAGGGGAATTTTGGGAGAAGATGAACAGTGGGGTGGATTAAATGGGGATTGGGGAACACGATCGTGTGCCCTATTTTTAGCCCGTGTGTTTCGTAATTTTTGGTTTAGGACGTGTCTGAGTCTTGGTCCGCGCCCGTGTTCCTTGGGCGTGTTGGGTCACAGACCTAGTCGCACGGCCATGTGATGCTTCACTCATTTCTCCCATGCCCATGTAAAGGTTCCAACGCCCGTGTTAATTGATCAGTGTAGACCATGGTCTATAGGCACAGGCGTATTGCATGCCCGTGTAACTTACTCAATTTCAACCACGGCTCCTAGGCATGGGTGTGTCACATGCCCGTGTCTTTTACTCAGTATTGCCCATGGTCTTAAGGCACGGCCGTATGGGTGAGTCACATCCTGTGGTCTTTAGCCAGTGTCGACCATGGCCGCATCGCATGACCATGGCATTTTATCGCAGCCCGTGTTTTCCATAAATTTTTTATCCTACTTTCGTATGATCTTCGCCATGCTGATGTACCTACCCGTGGTGTCCACATGGCCATGGCCATGCCCGTGTGCAATTTCGTGTGGATAGAGAAACCCGCGCTTTATTAATTTGGTTAGTTTTTTTAGTTAGGTGCTAAAAATCAAAAATATGGACATTAGTGAGGTTAGTGCTTGGGTTGCCTCTCGAGAAGCACTCGTTTAAAGTCTTAAGCTAGACTTACCTTGTTTTCATCTCTATATGAAGGTTCATGGAGCTAAAACTCCTCTCTCATATCCCTAAAATCTTCACCATTATATAGTTTAAGTCGTTGACCATTTACCTTGAATGTGCCATAAGTCGGATGAGTTACCTCAATTGTGCCATAGGAGAAAATGGTTTTGATTATGAATGGACTTGAACAACTTGATTTCAACTTTCCAGGAAACAATTTGAGCCTCGAATTGTATAATAGAACAAGATCTCCAACTTTAAATAGCTTCGGTTGCTTCAAACGAGCATCATGGCATTGCTTTGTTGCTTCCTTGTATAAACGTGAGTTCTCGTAGGCATTAGCTCGCCACTCATCTAGCTCGTTCAACTGCATCAATCTTTTATCACCTTCAAGTTTATGGTCATAGTTTAAGAATTTTATAGCCCAAAATGCTATGTGCTCTAATTCAAATGGTAGATGACAACTCTTCCTGTAGACAAGTTTGTATGGGGATGTCCCTATGGGAGTTTTAAAAGCGGTTCTATAGGCCCATAAAGCATCGTCTACTTTTAATACCCAATATTTTCTATTTGATTCTACAATTTTCTCTAGAATACGCTTAAGCTCTTGATTGGCTACTTCAACTTGTCCACTGGTTTGAGGGTGATAAGAGGTAGCTGTTCTGTGGTGCACTTCATATTTCTTTAAGATTTTGTCAAATTGAGTATTACAAAAATGAGTACCCATAGCACTAATAATTGCTCTAGGTGTTCCAAATCGAGAGAAGAGTTTCTTAAGAAATCTCACTACCACTCTAGCATCATTAGTAGGTAAAGCTTAAGCTTCCACCCATTTTGACATATAATCAACCGCTACTAAGATGTATTTATTCCCAAATGAGCTAGAGAATGGACCCATAAAATCAATACCTCATACATCAAATATTTCACATGATAGCATATATGTTTGAGGCATTTCATTGCATTTAGAGATATTACCTGTTCTCTGACATCTATCACACAAAGTAACATACCTGTTAGCGTCCTTGAATAAAGTGGGCCAATAAAAACCTGATTCGATCGTTTTATGTGATGTCCTAGTCCCACTGTAATGTCATCTTGTTGGTCATGAATGGTAATGTTCTAGGATTTTGCTTGATTCTACCTTTGTAACACATCTCCGAATTACTTGATCTGCACATATACGAAAAAGAAAAGGGTCCTCCCAAAAATAGTTTTTTCACATCAGAAAAGAATCGCTTCTTTTGATGATGTGTTAGACCTTTTGGTAGGATTTTAGCAGCTAAGCAATTCGCAATATCTGCAAACTAAGGTACCTCGGAGTTGGATATGGCAAAGAGTTGTTCTTCAGGAAACGAGTCATTTATCTCACTCTCATCGAGTTCTTTGATATGTTGATTTTCAAGCCTAGAAAGATGGTCTACCGCAAGATTTTAGCTCCTTTCTTATCTTGAATTTCTAAATCAAATTCCTGTAAGAGTAAAATCAATCTTATGAGTTGAGGTTTTGCATTAGATTTAGTTAAAAGATAACGAAGATCTGAGTGGTCAGTGTAAATGACAACTTTATATAATATCAAATACTGTCTAAATTTATCAAATGCAAAAACCACAGCTAGCAACTCTTTTTCTGTGGTGGTGTAATTTTCTTGTATGACCGTCAATGTTTTGCTAGCGTAATAAATCAGCTGAAAATGCTTGTCTCTTCGCTGTCCTAAAATCGCACTTATTGCAAAATCACTCGTATCACACATTAGTTCAAAGGGCAAATTCCAATTAGGTGCAATTATAATTGGAGCATTTGTTAATTTATTTTTGAGAGTATTAAATGCATCTAAACATTCCTGATTAAAATTGAAAGGCACATCTTTTTCTAGTAATTTCGTTAAAGGCTTAGCTATTTTAGAAAAATCCTTAATAAATCTTCTATAAAATCCAGCATGTCCTAAACAGCTTCTAATAGCCTTAACTGAACTAGGAGGAGGCAATTTTTCTATGGTTTCAATTTTTGCTTTATCAACCTCAATCCCTTTACTAGAAATTTTGTGACCTAACACAATCCCTTCTCGAACCATAAAGTGACACTTTTCCCAATTAAGCACAAGGTTCGTTTCCTCACATATCATTAGAACCTGTTTTAAATTTTTAAGATAAAGGTGGAAAGAATTACCAAATACTGAAAAGTCGTCCATAAGTACCTCCATAATATCTTCCACAAGTTCATCAAAGATGGCTAGCATGCAACGCTGAAAAGTAGTAGGCGCATTACATAATCCAAAAGGTATTCTACGATAAGCAAATGTACCATATGTGTAACAGCCCGATTTAGGGCCTAGTCGAGATAGTGGTGCGAGGCCACGAGCCCAAGGTGAAATTATGAGTTTTTCAGGTTTATGCCATGTTTGCATGCTAGTATGAAAGTTTTGTAAAACAATTTTTTTAAGTTGAAGTCAATTGGTCCAAAAAGGACTAAATTGCAAAAAGTTGTAATATATGAGTTTCTAGAAGCTTTTTGCATGAAATAGCTTTAGAATAATAATTGTGAGTCCTTAAGTAGCAATTTTCCCAAAATTTATTTTTTGGACAAAATTGGCCTTAAGAGACTATTATGGAAATTTTTAAAAGGAAGGGCATTTTGGTCATTTGCCTATTAAGTGTTTTAACTAGGATAAAGATGAGAAAAATTCACTCATCTTCTTCCTTGTGGCTGCCAAAAATTTGGAGACACCATAGCTAGGGTTTTTCATTTTTTTTCAAGCTCATAGTAAGTTCATCTTAGCCCCGTTTTTAATATTCTTCATTTTTTGAAGTTCTCGTATTATGAATTAGCTAATTTTAGCTATAAAATGAGCTAACATGCATGTTCAAAAATCTACCCTTGAATGACATGCTTGTTAAATGATGTTTTATAGAAGTTTAAGAGAGTTTGATGTTAGATAAACATCTTTTCCTTAATGAATTTCATGAAAAATGGTAGTAGGGACCATTTTGTAACAATTATAAAATTGGTCATACCTACTAGAAATAGTGAGAATTGATGATTGTTATAAAAGAGAAAATGATTCAGTTGAGCATGAAGTTTAAGAAAGTTGCATGAAAATCATTTTACGAGAATTAGGGCAAAAGTGCAAATATTAGAAAGTATAGGGGCAAAATAGTAATTTTCCAAAGTATGAGTTATGAGTAAATTTAGTCAATATGGTTATTAAATGATCTATTTATGATTATAGATCAAGAAAAACAAAGCCCGGATCGAAATCGAGGCAAGAACAAAGTCGAGGACTAAATTGCACATCTACATACATTTTGTATATTGAGGTAAGTTTGTATGATTTTTAAGCTTTATGATTATTATCATTAAATTGCTTAATATAATGTACAATAATTGTATGAAATGATCATGTTATGTTCAAGCAAGTTATCATATAAGTCAAGCTTGGCATTGATCAAGGCAAGCTTGGCATTAATCAAGATATCATGTAAGTCCAAGGCAAGCTTGGCATTGATCAAGTTAGCATGTGAGTTATCATGTAAGTCCAAGGCAAGCTTGGCATTGATCAAGTTATCATGTAAGTCTAAGGCAAGCTTGGCATTGATCAAGATATCATGTAAGTCCAAGGCAAGCTTGGCATTGATCAAGTTATCAAGCAAGTTATCATGTAAGTCCAAGGACTCAAGCTTGGCATTGAGTATGTTATCAAGAGCAAGACTTCATATAAGTCCATGTCAAGACATGGTCTTGAAACCAAGATAAGATAACCCATGTAAGACCATGTCTAGGATATGGCTTTGGCATCATATTTTGTGGGAAGAGATTTTGTATCCTCGGCTATTCACAAAAATTTATCGGGCAAATGAGCAAGCTAAAAGAAGATAGCAAGAAAGCTAAGAAAGTAAAGTTAGTATCAAAATGAAGTTAGATAAAGTTAAGTAATATTCATGTTGTGAATGAGAAAGTAGATATCATGATTATTGTTATTATAGTATTCTGATCAATGTGATCAAGTGATACAAGTATCATGGTTACCTTACAAGTATGATAATAGTAAGTGTCATGAGACATGTAAGAATCTATATGAGTAAGAAAGCTCTTTAGCTAAAATTCATGATACCATTGTTTTTGTGAAATAGTTTATATTAAGCAATGATAATGCTGTGAGTTGTTACATGCAAACTTATTAAGCTATATGCTTACGTTATGATTCTTTCTTTCTATACAGTCCCACCAACTAACTCGTGGATCATTAAAGTTGGAGCTCACAACACACTACCAACTCTTATTTTGGTATAGCCAAGTTACTTTACTAAGTATGGCATGTATAGGAAACATTCATTTTGTGGACATGTTTTAAGAAGGGCCTTTGTAAAGGTTATCAAGTTTATTATTCTTTTGTTTATGGCTAAGTGATTGGCCAAATTTGACTAAGCATGTATGTTTATTGAGATCAATGAAGCATGTAGTATTATTCATAAAATTGGGTTGTCATTGCACCGTTGAATTATGTGTGGATATGATCTTCATTTCAGGGTCGCTAACGGCTTGGTAAATAACCTGTAAGTGCCCACACAGTTGGACACATGGGCGTGTGTCAAGAATGTGTTAACCCTGCACCATAGTATTATTAATCATAATAGGCCACGGGCAAATCCCACGGCTGTGTGTGTCTGCCGTGAAAGACACACGGTTTGGACATGGGTGTGTTCCCAGACCGTGTTGATTTAGTCAGTATATCAAGAATTAGCACATGGTCTAAGCCCGCGGGCGTGTCATGGCCGTGTGAAATTAGTCAGTAACCTCCCACGGTTGTTAGACACGGGCGTGTCTAAGCCGTGTAGAAATAGTCAGTAGCCCCACACGGTTTGAGGGCATAGGCATGCTTAAGGGTACACGGGCGTGTTCCAAGTCACACGGGCGTGTGAACCCTGCTTCAAAAATGAGTTATTTGACTTTAATTCTGAAAGTTTTATAACATGAGTTAAAGGCCTCGTAGGCCCTTGTTATAAGTGTTGACTAAGAAAGTGAAGTTTTTAAGTTGGAACGAAATTTTATAGCCCGTAAGTACATGTTTTGAAACACCCCAAACCCGGCCCACGAGCCTTGACCGGATCTGGTATGTTCCCCGGTGTAAACCGTTTCAAATTCTTTTGTTACTTAGCAAAAACTTGTGTGTTTTGGAAGAAAGATTATTTTGGGTTGGGCTTGAGTTGAAAATAAGTTTATTTCATTATTTAAATCCTTTACTTTAGGTGACAAAACGTTTAGGCTTTGTTTTGAAATAAATTTACTTAATCTTTTAATAAATAAAAGTTTGTAAGCTTAATAAATAGAAACAAAGTAAAGTAGTTCTACTATGGCCTTATAACATCAAATAATTCCCCAAAAAAAAAAAAATTCAAAGTACTTAATAAAATAAAAATCCAAATTAAATAAATTCCTTGCTGTGCATGGCCACCTTTAAGCTTCTACCGACCCGGTCCATTATTGATCGTCACCTGAAAAAGGTTCCCACAACGGGGTGAGTCAAATAGACTCAATGTGTACACAAATTTAGGCATAACAAATCATATTCATACATATCATAATTCACATTTAATGATGCAACCCGAACCCAAGCCTATATGCCATCCGCTACACATCACCCATACCATCCTGCACACCGTGGGGACTACCCCTCCATCTGCTACACACCATCGAAGGTAGTCGCTGCAGTCGACGTGCTCATCGCCCTTATAAGATTTGTGGTCTTAGGTCACCACATTCAGATATCGTGGTCTTAGGTCACCACATTCAGGTATCGTGGTCTTAGGTCACCACATTCGGTTATCGTGGTCTTAGGTCACCACATTCACTTCCCCTTTCCATATAACCCATATGCCCCATATCATACATATCATGCATTAACATGCCAAATTCTTATTTCACATTCTTATAATGTCATATGTGTGTCGTAACCGATATTTAACATAATCCTAGTAGGAGTAGGAAACGTACCTGAGTACTTTGTACCTTAACATGGTACTTAGCCATATTCACATTCATACATATATTTAATAGTGCCATAAGTATTATTAAAATATAGTGTGGGGTACACACCTGATTCGCTTAAGGTTTCCAATCCAAATCCCAAAAAGCTTGATCTAATGCCTTAGATCTTAAATCTCTACATTTAATCAATCACTTAATACTTAGTAAAGAGCCATTCGGCCATAAATCCAAATCCTAGTAGGATTAGTACACTAAAACTTACCTTGGTGCCAATTTGTTTACTAATCAAATCCCGGAATGTTGTAGACTCCCTTCCTTGTAATCGGCTGGTGTTAAATCCCTTCATAGATTAGTGTTCGGCTTTTAAATCATGTAAGAAATTAGATCTAGTACTAAAATAAGCCTCGGCCGATTGCATATATATATACTTTACCTTGTGATTTGAAATCCGAAATTTCTATTTAGCCCCTTGGTATCTGTCGAAATCACTGTGACACATGTTAGATTAATTTCTAACATGTAAACATGGTAAAAGTGGCCTGTGGCCGAATTCCTTCCTTACCTTAGATCTTGGAAGATTCCTTCCTTATGGTCGACTTATGGACAGATCCCGAAGCCTTCTTTCCAAGTTTCGACTAACACAATAATGGGGTTAGATTTCCTGGTTTCGGTTTTAATCTTAGAAGAAAAAGAATAGAAATCGATAATCACTAACCTTACCCTTAATGCACAAGTCGACAACCCCTTGCTTGAAGTCTCAAACTATTCGGCTATGGTCTTGATAATAGCAAGCTTTCGGCTTTTGGAACTTAACAAGAAATCGACTAAAGGTTATCTGTGTTGTCGGTTTATCAAAAGAAAAGAGAGGAAAAGAGTCACTAGGGATTGGCAATGATGGACTTATGGAGAAAAAGATTTGGCTATGGAAAAATAAGAGAGAAAGGAGAGAGTTTGCTAGGAAATTTTGGCGAGAGACTTCAATGGAAAATAGAAGATTGATGAATAGCCTTATTTTCCTCCTTTTTCGAAATTAATAGGCCAAGACTCCTTTACTTGGCCATCACTTCTCTTATCTTTATTAAAATTAATGGAAATAATCCCTTAATTATCTCTTATCTCTTAAACAATAATTATCCATCATTGATCCACCTATTTAGCCAAATTTTAAAGAGAATTAAACTCTTCCCCAAGTGCCTTGGTGCCATCCAACTCCCTTGCTCCTTGTAGCAAAATAAAACTCTTTTATTTGCTTCCCACATGACTCGAACCTAGGCTCCTTCCCCTTTGATTGTGGCGTCACTTACTGGGCTTTAAGTGGTGCCTCCTAGCCACTTCTCCAAGCCCATTCTTGTGTCAAATTTCTTCAATTAATTTTCTTAAGACCACCTTGCCTTAGTTTCCTCTTTTAAACTTAACATTTCTAAAACATTTACATTTCCAAGTTTCCAAAAATGTTCACTTTCCTCTTTAAACTTACATTTCCAAGTTTCCAAAATGTTCACCATACATTCATAACACATAAAACATGCCATTTCGTATAATTAAATCAAAAAATGCATAAGCCCATTTTCAGGGTGTTACAGTTCTACCCCTTTAAAATAATTTCATCCTCGAAATTGCCTAGCTAAAATAAATGAGGGTATTGCTGTCGCATTGCCTCTTCTGGCTCCCACGAAGCTTCCTCCGATCCATGATTGCACCACAACACTTTGACTAGGGGAACTGACTTCCTCCGTAATATTTTCACGTCTCGTTCCAAGATCTGATCAGCTCTTCCTCGTAGGATAAGTCTGGCCTTAGCTCCACTTCCTCAACTGGTACCACATGAGATGGATCCGATCGGTAGCGACGTAACATGGATACATGGAATACGTCGTGCATCTGCTGCAACTCTGGTGGCAACTCTAGCTTGTATGCCACTGGTCCAACTCGCTTCAACACTCGATAGAGTCCTATAAACCTTGGACTTAACTTCCCTTTACGACCGAATCTCATCACCTTCTTCCAAGGCGAAACCTTAAGAAACATTTGATCTCCCACATCAAATTTGATTTCCTTCCGTTTAAGATCTGCGTATGTCTTCTGCCTATCAGATGCTTCCTTCAACCGTGCATGAATTATCTCAACCTTCTCTTCAGACTCTGCTACTAATTCTGGTCCTAAAACTCGACGTTCCCCTAATTCAATCCAACACGTAGGAGTTCGACACCTCCAACCATACAACGCTTCATACGGTGCCATCCGAATGCTAGCTTGATAGCTGTTGTTGTGCGCAAATTCCGCTAGAGGCAAATATTCTTCCCAACTTCTTACGAAATCCATCACAGCCCTCAACATATCTTCTAACACTGGATTACTTGTTCGGGCCGCCCGTCGATTGTGGATGAAAAGTCGTAGTGAAATCCAACTTAGTGCCTAAAGCTTGATGAAGTGCCCTCTAAAATCGAGGCGTAAATCTTGGGTCTCTATCCAAATGATGAACCAGGCACTCCATGTAGCCTCACGATTTTCGCCACATATAATTTAGCCAATTTTTGAAGAGAATAATCAACCCTTACCGGGATAAAGTGCGCGGACTTGGTCAGACGGTCCACTATTACCCATACCGAGTCTTTCTTAGTAGGCATAAGGGGAAGCCTACTAACGAAGTCCATGGTAATTCTTTCCCACTTCCACTGCGGAATCTCGATTGGCTGAAGCAATCCCGATGGAACTTGGTGTTCAGCCTTAACTTGCTGACACATCAGACATTTCCCCACGAATTCAGTAACTTCCTGCTTAAGATTGGTCCACTAAAACTGTTCCCTTAGATCCCTGTACAGCTTGGTGCCTCCGAGATGCATAGCATAAGGGCTACCATGCGCTTCCCGAAAAATCCTCTGTCTTAACTCCTCGTCCCTCGGCAAGAGACCTTTCCTTTGAAGCACAATACCCCTCATCACTAACACCATAGTCCTCTAACTCTCAGATTCGCACTTGTTGTAACTTAACACTTAGGTCCTCATCCACCAACCGACTTTCCTTTACCTCATTCAACCATGTTGGTTTGACTTGCAATTACGCGATGAGACTTCCATCATCATACAAACTCAAGTGTGTGAATAACGCCTCAGATTTGACACCACCTTCTGACTTAGCACATCTGCTACCACATTCGCCTTGCCTGGGTGATACTCCATCGAACAGTCATAATCCTTCAGTAATTTAACCCACCTTCGCTGCCTTAAGTTTAACTCCTTCTGATTCAACAAATACTTAAGGCTCTTGTGGTCTGTGTAGATCATCGACTTTTTGCCATAAAGATAGTGCCTCCATACCTTAAGAGCGAAAACCACTACCGCCAATTCCAAGTCGTGAGTCAGATAATTCACCTCATGTGGCCTCAACTGTCGGGACGCATATACAACTACTTTCCCATCTTGCATTAATACGCAACCCAAACCTGTATGGGAAGCATCACAATACATCGTAAAATCTTTTCTTACTTCCAGCTGAATCAACACTGGAGCTTCCGTCAAAACCCTCTTGAGCTTTTCAAAGCTCCCCTGCTTCTTATCCAACCATACAAAGGGTACTTCCTTCCTTAACAACTTTATTAAAGGCGCGGCTATCGACGAGAATCCTTCTACAAACCTTACAGTAGCTCGCCAATCCCAAGAAAGCGCAAATCTCAGCCACTGACCTAGGTGGTTTCCAATCCAACACCGCTTCAATCTTTCTAGGATCCACCCTTATTCCTTTAATAGATACCACGTGTCCTAAGAATGCCACCTCCTTAAGCCAAAATTCACACTTCTTTGAATTTGGCATGAGCTTTTCTCCTTAACACTTGCAACACAATCCGGAGATGCTCATCATGCTCCTCTTTTGACTTGGAGTACACTAGGATGTCGTCGATGAACACCATGACGAACCGATCCAAATAGGGTTGAAAAACCCGGTTCATTATATCCATGAACGCGACTGGGGCATTGGTCAACCCAAACGGCATTACTACAAACTCAAAATGGTCGTATCTTATCCTAAAGGCTGTCTTATAGATATCCGCCTCTTTTACCTTCAACTGATGATATCCTGACCTTAAGTCGATCTTTGAGAACACTGCCACCCCCTTAAGCTAATCGAACAAATCATCAATCCTTGGCAAAGGATACTTGTTCTTGATGGCCAGCTTATTCAACTGATGATAATCTATGCACATTCACATAGTTCCATCCTTCTTCTTTCCAAACAAGATCGGTGCTCCCCACGGAGACACACTGGGCCGGATAAACCCACGATCAAGTAATTCCTGAATTTGAGCCTTGAGCTCAACTAACTCTTTTGGCGCCATTCGGTATGGAGCGATTAACACAGGAGCTGTTCCCGGTAGCAAGTCTATTCCAAATTTCACCTCCCTATCTGGGGGTATTCCGGGTAACTCCTCCGAAAAAACATCCACGAAGTCCCTTACCGTTCTAACTCCACGAATTCCCCCTTCCTTCGCATCCATAGCACTAATAAATGCCAAAAATGCCTTGCATCCTTTTCGAACCATTTTCTCCGCCTTCAATGCCGAAACTACGTTAGACAAGTAGTTTCTTCTTTCTCCTATCATTACTATCACTTCATCTTTTGGGGTCCTTAGTTCCATTCATTTAGCCGCACAATCCAACACGGCCCGGTGCTCTACTAACTAATCCATATCAAGTATGAGGTCAAATTCTCCGAAGGCTAACTCCATTAAGTCAGCCCGAAAGCTCACTCCCTGAATTTCTAGGGATACACTCCGAAAGATCTTATCCACCACTACAGTTTGGCCTAATGGGCTTACTATAGTCATCTCCCTATCAGATAGTTCAGAGTCTAGGCCTACTGTTTCCACTACACTACATGCAACATAAGAATGGGTCGAGCCCACATCAATAAGAGCAAAATAGGGCTTACCATGAATGAGAACATATCTTGGTTATGACGTCCGTGTGTCTCCATCCTCCTCCGGCGTCTTGCGTAAACCAAACCCTTGTCTTGCCTCAGTGTTAGCAGCACCTAGACCCGGTGTTCCACGTTCTCTACCTGCACCATTTCCTCGATTATTTGGACCACGACCTCTTTGAGGTCTTTGTCCCCTCTACCGACTGATTAACATTACGAGCTCTTTGGGTGATTCCCATCCGATTTTCTCGGCGATCCTTAATCGTATGGTCCTTTGACCCACATCTAAAACATCGACCTGTCTTCTTCTAGCATTCTCCTAAGTGCTTCTTTCCACACTGATCACAAGGACGATACTGCCCTCCTATACCAACTTGCTGACCCCGCGGCCCATCAGCTCTAGCCCTTTTCTGAGCATTCCCAGATGATCCAGACGACCCAAATCCTCTCTTATTTCTATTCTGATCAGAGTTCTACCTTGCAGAGTCCTTAATTCTTTCAGCCACCTTAGCTTTCTCTACTAATGCAAAAAACTCCCGCTCCTGATGTGGAGCGATTAACAACCTCAGGTCATCCCTTAAACCGTCTTCGAATCGAACACACCTCTCATGCTTCGTAGCCACTACTCCTCGAGCATATCGGCTCAACCTCAGGAATTTAGCTTCATACTCTGCTACGGACTTGTTCCCTTGAACCAGCCCCAAAAAAGCCTTCCTCTGCTTATTAGTATAACGTGTGCCGACATACTTCTTCTGATATGCCGCCTTAACATATTCCCAGGTAAGATCCTCAGCTGTGGCACCATCCCGAACTGTTAACCACCATTGGTACGTTTCATCGCGTAGTAGTGCCACCATTCCTTTCAACTTTTCCTCAGGGGACAGATCGAGCTCATCCATAATTTTCTCGGTCGCCTCCAACGAGATTCAAATTGTCTTAGGTGCCACACCAAATACTCCACGGAACACCCCAGCTCTGTTGGCTCGAGTCACTCGGGTACAGATTTTTGAGCTCCCATATTTTTGCTGCTCCGACCACCATTTCTAGAACTTCGCGGACCTGACTGCGATCTGATCATCCCCGTCTGAGCTTGCTGCTCGACACCAACAGTTGGGGGTGGTGGTGGTAGTGGTAACTCATTGTCAGACCCTTGACCTGATCTAACGGGTTCTAACACAGTCATTCTTCCTCTACCGCGTCCATGACGATCGCGTCCTCTAGAACTCATATCTAACAACGCGCTTTAATCTGATTTAAGAAAGTTTTATGAATTAGCCATTGTTTTACTAATCATTCGCGGAGAAGTTTTATGAAAAGAGTTTAATAGGGGTTCTTTCGATCATTCAAAGTTTTGGGTCTTATATCCTGATTCACAGAAAAGCACATCCATTCCATAGTACCTCACATACACATTCACTCTTGGACATTACATGTCTTCTCTATCCTGGGGTATTCTCTTAATTTGTCCTCTGAGGGCATTTTTCATAAGTTGTCAAAATAAGGTTCCTTGGTGTTTTTATCAATAAGGGTATTCTGGAAATTTTGCATTCCCGGGGGTATTTTGGAAATTTTGAAATCTGAGGGTATTTTGGTAATTAACCCGGGTAAATTTGTAAATCTTGATAAATCAAGGGTACTTTGGAATTTACAAAACTTGAGGGTTGTTTTTGAGTATTTGTTTTCCAAATCAGTGTTGTTGCAAAAATCTTTGAAGATCGGGGGTCGTTCTGGTAATTTTGTAACTCGGGGGTATTTCGGTAATTTGCAGGTTAGGGGCAATTTCGTAAAAAAAATTTTCTTTTCATAATCAAGATATTTTGATATTTTGTGAATTTAGGGTTCCTTTAAGCAAAGTAGTGAAATTTTGATAAGAAGCGTGGGTATTTGAAAATTTTCATAACCTAAGGGCATTTTGTAATTTTATAATTTTTATAAATCGAAATATTTTGAAAATTTTCCAAAATAAGTTTTTGCTACTATTCAAGGGATAATTTGGTGATTATAAAACTAGGGTTCTCATGAAAAAAAAAACTGGCTAGTCCCTTTCGGGTTTTAGTTAGGGATTTGCAGTGTATAAGTCCTCTTGGTTAGGGTGAGCAGAGGCTACGCACTGTAGGATTTGAGTGGAGAGGAGGTGAGTCATGCTGATTGCTTAAATACCAAGCTTCCACCAAACCAATCCTAGACATGCGCACAATGGTTACCACACCTAACTCGTGACTTAACCACAGTTTGTTTAATTAGGTATTTAAGTCTTATGTAATTGTTGGGTAACTAGCCCTAGGGTTCAAGTACTAAATCTCTATTCTACGTTCCATTTCTACCCTTCTACAAGTCATAATATAAATCACACAAGAGATCGAGTACTTACGGTGGACTTGAATTGGAGACTTAGTGGGCCATGCGGAAAATCCTGCTTAATTCACAAAAATTCTTTTTGGGCTTATTTTGAAAATGTTTTTGGCCTTAAACCCAAGGACGAGAGTTTAAAATTGGGCTCTGATACCAAATTGAAACACCCCAAACCTAGCCCACGAGCCTTGACCGGATCTGGTATGTTCCCCAGTGTAAACCGTTTCAAATTCTTTTGTTACTTAGGAAAGACTTGTGTGTTTTGGAAGAAAGATTGTTTTGGGTTGGGCTTGAGTTGAAAACAAGTTTATTTCATTATTAAAATCCTTTACTTTAGGTGACAAAACGTTTAGGATTTATTTTAAAATAAATTTACTTAATCTTTTAATAAATAAAAGTTTGTAAGCTTAATAAATAGAAACAAAGTAAAGTAGTTCTACTATGGCCTTATTACATCAAATAATTCCCCAAAAAAAAAAATTCAAAGTACTTAATAAAATGAAAATCCAAATTAAATAAATTACTTGCTGTGCATGGCCACCTTTAAGCTCCTGCCAGGCCAGGTCCATTCTTGATCGTCACTGAAAAAGGTTCCCACAATGGGGTGAGTCAAGCAGACTCAATGTGTACACAAACACTAAGTCTTTACAAATTCGGGCATAACAAATCATATTCATACATATCATAATTCACATTTAATGATGCAAGCGAACCCAAGCTATATGCCATCCGCTACACATCACCGTACCATCCTCGCTTTGTGTGGGACTACTAAGTCAACCTCCATCCGCTACACACCATCGAAGGCGATCAGCTGCAATCGACATGCTCATCGCCCTTATAAAATTCGTGGTCTTAGGTCACCCCATTCGGATATCGTGGTCTTAGGTCACCACATTCAGGTATCGTGGTCTTAGGTCACCACATTCAGTTATCGTGGTCTTAGGTCACCACATTCACTTCCCTTTCCATATAACCCATATGCCCCATATCATACATATCATGCATTAACATGCCAAATTCTTATTTCACATTCTTATAATGTCATATGTATGTCATAACCGATATTTAACATAATCCTAGTAGGAGTAGGAAACGTACCTGAGTACTTTGTACCTTAACATGGTACTTAGCCATATTCACATTCATACATATATTTAATAGTGCCATAAATATTACTAAAAGATAGTGGGTACACACCGATTAAACAAGGTTTCCAATCCAAATCTCGAAAAGCTTGATCTAATGCCTTAGATCTTAAATCTCTACATTTAATCAATCACTCAATACTTATTAAAGAGCCATTCAG
This sequence comes from Gossypium rotundifolium, assembly GCA_025506655.1. Taxonomy (NCBI): domain Eukaryota; kingdom Viridiplantae; phylum Streptophyta; class Magnoliopsida; order Malvales; family Malvaceae; genus Gossypium; species Gossypium rotundifolium. The sequence continues at coordinate 183,177,765 of CP106724.1, read as the reverse complement.
CCATAAATCCAAATCCTAGTAGGATTAGTACACTAAAACTTACCTTGGTGCCGATTTGTTTACTAATCAAATCCCGGAATGTTGTAGACTCCCTTCCTTGTATTCCGCTGGTGTTAAATCCCTTCATAGATTAGTGTTCGGCTTTTAAATCATGTAAGAAATTAGATCTAGTGCTAAAATAAGCCTTGGCCGATTGCATATATATATATATACTTTACCTTGTGATTTGAAATCCAAAATTTCTATTTAGCCCCTTGGTATCTGTCGAAATCACTGTGACACATGTTAGATTAATTTCTAATAAGTAAACATGGTAAAAGTGGCCTGTGGTCGAATGACTTCCTTACCTTAGATCTTGGAAGATTCCTTCCTTATGGTCGACTTATGGATAGGTCCCGAAGCCTTCTTTCCAAGTTTCGACTAACACAATAATGGGGTTAAATTTCCTGGTTTCGATTTTAATCTTAGAAGAAAAAGAATAGAAATCGATAACCACTAACCTTACCCTTAATGCACAAGTCGACAACCCCTTGCTTGAAGTCTCAAACTATTCGGCTATGGTCTTGATAATAGCAAGCTTTCGGCTTTTGGAACTTAACAAGAATTGGCTAAAGGTTATCTGTGTTGTCGGTTTATCAAAAGAAAAGAGAGGGAAAAGTGTCACTAGGGGATTCGGCAATGGTGGACTTATGGAGAAAAAGATTTTGGCTATGGCAAAAATAAGAGAGAAAGGAGAGAGTTTGCTAGGAAATTTTCAGAGGACTTCAATGGAAAAGAGAAGATTGATGAATAGCCTTATTTTCCTCCTTTTCTTTGAAATTACAAGGCCAAGACTCCTTACTTGGCCATCACTTCTCTTATCTTTATTAAAAATTAATGGAAATAATCCCTTAATTATCTCTTATCTCTTAAACAATAATTATCCATCATTGATCCACCTATTTAGCCAAATTTTAAAGAGAATTAAACTCTTCCCAAGTGGCTTGGTGTAGTCCAACTCCCTTGCTCCTTGCAACAAAATAAAACTCTTTTATTTGCTTCCTATGTGACTCGAACCTAGGCTCCTTCCCCTTGATTGTGGCGTCACTTACTGGGCTTTAAGTGGTGCCTCCTAGCCACTTCTCCAAGCCCGTTCTTGTGTCAAATTTCTTCTATTAATTTTCTTAAGACCACCTTGCCTTAGTTTCCTCTTTTAAACTTAACATTTCTAAAACATTTCCTTGCATTTCCAAGATTCCAAAAATGTTCACTTTCCTCTTTTAAACTTAACATTTCCAAGTTTCCAAAAATGTTCACTTTCCTCTTTTAAACTTAACATTTCCAAGTTTCCAAAAATGTTCACTTTCCTCTTTTAAACTTAACATTTCCAAGTTTCCGAAAATGTTCACCATACATTCATAACACATAAAACATGCCATTTTGTATAATTAAATCAAAAAATGCATAAGCCCATTTTCAGGGTGTTACATGTTTAAGTGAGTTCAAGCATAGTAATGTCTCGTATCTAGACCTAGTATCGGTCTTGGGTGCAGGGTGTTACAATATGGACATGTAAATGTTGTCTTTTCTTGATCCTCGGGAGCTATTGGGATTTGGAAGTAGCCAGAGAGTTTCTCAGGAAGCAAGAGTACATATGCCCAGATAATATTTCTAACATTTGATCAATGAAGGGTAAGGGAAAGTGATCTTTTCTCGTGGCATCATTCAATTTCATATAGTCAATGCAAACTCTCCAACTTGTGATTGTTCTTATTGGAATCAATTCATTCTTCTCGTTGGCTACAACAGTCATGCCTCCTTTTTTGGAACAACCTGCAGGACTTACCCAAGTACTATCAAAAATAGGATAAATAACTCCATCATCTAGAAGTTTAATTACCTCAGCTTTAACAACTTCCTTCATGTTGGGATTTAATCGTCTTTGAGGTTGCACACATGGTTTATATTTATATTCCATTAAAATTTTGTGGGTGCAAAACGATGGGCTTATCCCTTTAATGTCAGAAATCTTCCAAGCTATGGCTCTTTTATGCTCTTTTAGTACTTGTAGTAACTTGTCTTTCTCATTTGGTTCCAATTTTGAAGAAATAATTACCGATAGTATAGAATTATCTCCAAGCAATGCATACTCTAAGTGATATAGTAACTGTTTCAATTCCAATTTAGGAGGCTCTTCAATAGAGGGTTTTTGTTTTAGTTCGTCATTTATTTCAATGCCCTCATACTTCTTTTGTCTTGGGGAAGAAGTTTTCGAATTTAACTCGATTTGTTTCTCACCCATCTTATTGGTATCGTCTGCCTCTTCACCTTGGGTAAAACACAGTTCCAACTTGTCTTCATGTATGATTTCCTAAAAAGAATCTTAAATAAAATGATCAATAGCGTTGATAAAATAACAGGAATCATCTTACTCTCTAAAGTATCACATAGCATCATAAATTTTAAAAATAATTTCCTCATCACCTACCCTGAGCACAAGTTTACCATCACCTACATCAATAACAACCCTAACAGTAGCTAAAAAAGTGTGTCCTAAAATTAAAGGCACCTTAACGTCCTCATCCATGTCAAGCACAACAAAATTAACAGGGAATATGAATTTATCAACTTCTACCAAAACATCTTCAATAATTCCCTTAGGATATTTAATAGATCTATCAGCTAATTGGATACTCATCCTAGTGGATTTTGGTTCCCCAAGACCAAGCTGCTTGAACATTTTATAAGGCATTAAATTAATACTGGCACCTAAATCAGCTAATGCTTTCTTAATATTTAAACTACCAATTAAACAGGGAATAGTGAAAGTTTTGAGATTTTTCAATTTGGTTGGTAATTTATTTTGGAGTATAGCTGAACATTCCTCGTTAAGTTCCACGGTTCATAGCTCTTCAAACTTCCTTTTATTTGTTAAAAGCTCTTTTAAGAATTTTGCGTATGTCGGCATCTGTGAAATAGCTTCAACAAAAGGTAAGTTAATATGTAATTGTTTAAAAGTTCAAGAAATTTACCGAATTGTGCGTCCATGTGGTCTTTCTTCAACTTTGTCGGGTATGGGATCGGTGGTTTATAATCTTTAAGTACCGGTGTTACATTCTTGTTTACTTTCTCACCCTTTGCCTTATCATTTTCTTGTGGCATCTTCTTTTCAGCTTCAACCAATACCTTCCCATTCCTTAGTGTAACTGCCTTCACATTCTCTTCTGGGTTAGGTTCGGTGTTACTAGGTAAACTACCTAGTTGCTTTTTGGAAACTAACTTAGCGGCTATCCAATTTGATTCTCAAGCCCTTGAATCAATGCTTGCTGATTTTTCAACGCTGTTTCGGTATTCTAAAAATGAGTTTCTAACACTGAAATAAACTTTGCTAGCATATCTTCAAGGTTCATCTTTTTCTCTTGCTGGTATGGTGGTTGGAAAACTGGAGGGGGTTGCAGTCTTTGATTCCTTTCATTACCCCATGAGAAATTTGGGTGGTTCCTCCATCCTGGATTATTAGTGTTACTATAGGGATTATTATGGGGTTTAGAATTATTACCCATATAGTTCATCTGTTCACTTTCTACGCTAGGGTTGTAGGATGGATATTCTGTATTGTTCATTCCTCCTCCATTTGCATCGCACTGCATCATTGGATGTACCTGTGAAGAACCATACAAACCATCAATCTTTTTATTAAAAGTTCTACTTGGTTTGATAGCATGGTGACTGGTCGAGGTTAAAAACACTAGCGGCTTTTGTTGGCTTTATTCTCATGACTTGCCATTGATAGTTATTCAGTGGCATCTCCTCTATAAATTCATAAGCCACTTCAGGGGTTTTGTTATTTAGGGTTCCACTGGCAGCTGCATCAATCAATTACTTAGTTGAGGGGTTCACAACATTGTAAAAGGTTTGAACCTATAGCCATAATCGTAACCCATGGTGTGGGCATCTTCTCAGTAGATCCTTGTATCTCTCCCATGCATCATAAAGTGTTTCTAAATCCATCTGCACAAAAGAAGAGATATCATTCCTCAACTTAGCCATTTTAGCTGACGAAAAATATTTAAGTAAAAAATTTTCGGTAATTTGTTCCCATGTAGTGATTGATCCTCGTGGTAACGAGTTCGACCACTATTTAGCTTTGTTCCTCAACAAAAAGGGAAACAACCGAAGGTGAATGGAATAATTAGAAATGCCATTAATCTTGAAAGTATCGCAGAACTATAGAAAATTTGCTAAATGCGTATTTGGGTCCTCATCCTGCAAACCATCAAACTGAACAAACTATTGAATCATTAGAATAGTGTTAGGTTTCAGTTCAAAATTATTTACAGCAATAGCAGGTCTAACAATACTCGATTTAGTCCCAGTTAAATTAGGCTTAGCATAATCGTACATAGTACGAGGAGTAGGATTTTCGGAAACCACCGGAGGAAGCGGATTATTATCAGCCATCTCCTCGGTAGTATTAGTATCGTCCTTTTGATCTTATTGTATGTATTGTAGGCTTCGCCTTATCTCTCTACGATTTCTGCGAGTGGCACTTTCTATCTCACTTGCAAAAAGCAAGGGTCCTGGCGCTAGAGATACCTACCAGAAGTAAATAAAAGAAAAATTAGCAAATTTAAATAAAATAATTAATTACAAATAAAAAGAAATGGCTAAAGTAATAAAAATTTAGTGTTCTTAATATCTTAGTCCCCGGCAACGACGCCAAAAACTTGATGTGTCTCTAACTAACTATGATCACAATAAAGGCAAGCGCACCTATCATTCAATAGTATAGTTATGGGAAGACCGAAAATATTGTATCCACAAGAACCAAAAGTACTACTAATTACTATTTTCTTATTATTTAGCCTAAGAATTGGAATGATTTCTTTTAAACTAAAATTAATTAAGAGCACGACAATGAATGAATTGGGAAAATACTTTTTAGACAACTTTATAAAAAAAAGGCAATACCCAAGGAAGAATCCACCCAGACTTCACTTATTACTTTTGATTCATATGATTTATTCACTTGACTTAATCCGTAGAAATCTCTAATTTATGTTAATATCTCTTTCAAGACTAAGAACAATTGACTCTAGGTTGATTAATTGAAATTTCTTTCTAATTAAAACCCCTATTGTCGCATTAACTCGATCAATGGATTCCCTTATTAGATTTGACTCTAATCCGGTAGATTTACGTCATCTTATGTAACATCCTGAATTTGTGGGGCTTTGCATTGGATGTGCTGTGATGTGTTGTTGTGCTTAATATGCTAGTTAGAGTGTTTTAGGGGTCCAGAATGGGCTCGGAGTTAGCCGAGGCCTGAGCAAAAATTTTTTGTTTGGGCACACTAGTGGAGAGCCAGGTAGGATAGGGCTTAATAGATATTATCTGTCAGTAAGAGACAAAAATGGGCTTGTGGCCAAGTGGTCAGTGGCGTTATTCAGGGGCCTTGAGGTGGCGTGTTAAGCAGTTAAGGGGGTCCAAGGTTCGAGTTGCATGGTACCCTTTTTATTTTAATTATTTTTGACGTTAGTAAGGAGTAGAGTTGGAGTCAGCTAGGATGCTTAGAAATAGGGAGATTAACTGAGTTGGATAATGTGGCTGATAATGTGGCTGATAAAGGGAAGAAGAGGTGGTGTTATCCATGCCACTTGTGGATGAGTGATCAGATGAAGATAAGGGAGAAAATCTAGGAATTTTCTAGAGGACTAGGTGGTGGCCGAATTTCAAACTCTAAGAGGAAGGAGGAATCGGTTTTGAGTGGCTAAGGGGTGCCAAAATTTCCCCTATTGATAGGATGGGTTTTAGTTTTCGGAATGGGCATTTTCAGCATTTGTTTGGTGAGTGCCAAAATTCTATTTAAGTGAGGAGGGAGTACTTCTTCATTTTAGGCATTTAGGGTCCCCATTTATTCTCTTTTTCTTTCGTTTCTAAGTATAAGCCGAATCTACCCCAAGTCTTCCCAAAATCTTTCTTTCTCTTTATCATTTCTATTACCTCTTTTCATTCCATCCTATTCCTCTTCTCTCAATCATCTCTTTCTCAAAAGTTGAATCTCTAGTAGATCCCTTTGTGTCATCTTTCTTTTGATTTTCGTTGAAGCCAAAACCTGTTGGAGTAGCCAAATCTAATTGGTGTTAAGGTAAGTGCCAATTTCTTCTGTTTCTTTTCTCTTTCAATATAGGGGCCAAAGCCGAATGGCTACTTGGCTTGTTAAGGATATTGTTTGGTCTAACACTTTCTATCTTATTGCGTTTCCTTTTGGGGCGACATTTCAGGAATCAAAGTAAAACGAGTTATCTAGATCCCAAAAGCCAAAAATCATTAGTTTTTCCAAACTCTATCTCCTTCGAGATTTCAATGTAAGGGTTCTTTGTAGATTTTTGTTAAGTTCGATTATCGTGTTCGTAATCTTTATCCTATGTTATAGATTAACAACCATATGTTGTGATGGTAGCAACTGATAAGGTCTTTTGATGGAATCAAATGTCGATCAGGTGAAGGAGGGAATTAGACCCGTAAAGCCAACCCCTAAGTTTAAGAAGTGTTCGGTGTCTACCGTTAGAGATTGGCCACCGAGTTGTGGACCGACTACAGAACAAAGCCGTGGCGATTAGCGATCGTATTGACTCTCGGCGGTGTCGACATAGAAAGTATCATCTTATGCAGAATCGGTGTGTAGATCTTTATCACATTAGTTTTACGTATTATACATTATGGGTGAAAAGAGAAAAAGGTGTATGGACGATCGAGTAACCCATAGGGGTTAGGCAAGGGATGACAGGCATGTAAAAATAGTAAATTCTCTATGTGTATCAATGTATGTGATAATCTGTTATCTTGTATATGGTATATTATTCTTGTGTTTGCATGTATGCTTGCATGGGATAGGGTTAATGTGATGAAGGGGAAGAGCATGCTTAGTAGGTCACTTAGTGATCGGTGGTTAAACCACGATATGTTATAAGGTCACATGGTGATTGGTGGCTTTGCCACATTTGATTTTAAGGTCACATGGTGATCGGTGGCTCTGCCACATTTGATTTTAAGGTCACATAATGATCGGTATTATAACTAACAACATGACTGTTAAGATGGCGTGTAGCGGTTGGTGGGTTGATTGTAGAAATCCCACGGTGTGATGGCTGGTAAGGGTTGGTGTGTAGAGGATAGAATTTTAGGTTGGGTTGGGTCATTCAGCATGTACCTATTCTGTTGCCATTTTGTGTAGGCCAAGGCCCATAATGTGTTTGTGGCCGCTTATGTGATCCAGGGATTTACACACTGAGTCTTGGTGACTCACCCTTTATTTTTCTCAATCTTTCAGATGAACAGTAGATCGTGGATACAGGAGCCAACGTGGACTTGAGGGACCATAAAGTCTTTCATTTACTTAAACTTATTTCCAGTTTTTCTTTAATTTTAAATTTTAGTTCCTAGTAGTTAATAATTATGGATTGTAGATTTATATTTCAAGGCGTAATTATAAGAAGTAATAAAAATGGGAGTTTCAAACATGCTTAACGCAAAGCAAAGGTTTTCATCAAAAATCACTTATTTAATGGATATTAGAATAGCACAAACTATGATTTTCGAACCCAACAAAGCAAAGTTTTCAACTCAACGTTCCACCAGAAAGTTTTTTCCAAATCCATGATTTCTTCAAAGTAACTAGGGGTTTGAACTTTTACGTTCAACCTGTGGCATGCCAGATTCGGTTGTGACATTTGGACCGGGTTTAGGGTGTTACATTTTGGTAGTAGAGCCCGGTTGTAAAATTTAGGCTGTGAAATGGGTCCAGTAGTGTTTTATAGACTGATGTGAATTTAAGGAAAAATGCTTTAGGTTGAGATATGGCCTTTGAGTCTAACGGCACTTGATCCACGCAGGTAAGTATTCTAACTCTTGATAAGGTATGTGAAGCACCCCAAACCCGGCCCACGAGCCTTGACCGGATCTGGTATGTTCCCCGGTGTAAACCGTTTCAAATTCTTTTGTTACTTAGGAAAAACTTGTGTGTTTTGAAAGAAAGATTGTTTTGGGTTGGGCTTGAGTTGAGAACAAGTTTAATTCATTGTTTAAAATCCTTTACTTTAGGTGACAAAATGTTTGGGCTTTGTTTTAAAAAAATTGATTTACTTAATCTCTTAATAAATAAAGGTTTGTAAGCTTAACAAATAAAAATAGAATAAAATATTTCTACTAAGGCCTTATTACATCAAATAATTCCCAAAATTTAAATTCAAAATACTTAAATTAAAATAGTCCAAATAAAAGAAATCTAAACTTCACATGGCCTCCACTAAGCATCATCGGCCTGGGTCCATCACCGATCGTCCCACGAAAAATAATCCCACAAGGGTGAGTCAAGCAGACTCAATGTGTAACCAACACTAAAATTTAATAATTAGGGCATACATTATCATACATTTTCATAAACAAATAAAAATAATGATGCAACCAGAACCCAAACCTAGATAGCCATCCGCTACCGCCCCCATACCAACCTCGCACACCGGGGACTACTAAGTCAACCCTCCATCCGCTACACACCATCGAAGGCGTCATTGCAATCGGCGTGCTCATCGCTTATAAAAATTAGTGGTCTTAGGTATTTAAAATTCGTGGTCTTAGGTCACCACATTCAGTTATCGTGGTCTTAGGTCACCACATTCAGATTTCATGGTCTTAGGTCACCACATTAACTTCCCTTTTCATATTACCCATATGCCCCATATTTCATACACAATATGCAAAATCATGCCTTAATTCATATTCTTATCACTTTTCACATGTTAAAAATAACATATATTCATAGTCCTAGTAGGAGTAGGAAAGCGTACTGAGTACTTTTGTAACATAGTATGGTACCTTAGCCATATTCACATTCTTATAAACATGCACATATTAATTATTGCCATAAATCTTATTAAAAAAGTAGTGGGTACACACACGATTAAACTTATCAATTCCTTTGAAATCACAATTTCGATCTTAGATCCTTAACTCCTACATTGGCCCATATTAAAGATTTAATGAAAAACTCATTCGACCATAAAACCAAATCCTAGTAGGATTTGTGCACTAAACTTACCTTAATGCCGATTTGCTTATCACTCAAATCTAAAAACTTTGCTATTCTCCTCCTTGTATTGACCAAACCTTGGATCTCTACATAGGTTAGTTTGACTTTTTAAACAAGTAACAATATACCTAAATACCAAAATTGGCCTTGGCAGAATGTGTAAGTACACTTACCTTACGATTCTTAAATCCCAAAATTGTCACTTCTTTGCGATCTTGTCGAAATCCTATAGAATGCATGTTAGATCAATTTCTAACATTGAATCACTAAATGGCCCTTGGTAGAACATTACATGTGGCTTACCTTGAATGTTGAAATCTCGAGAACTCCTCCTTCTATAGTCGACACTACCCAAATCCCGAGAAGATCCTTCATAGATTGACCATAGAACATTATTGGGTTAAGACTCAAACTTTCGGCTAAAAGAAGAGGGAATGGGAATAACATGACAACAATCTAATCCTTACCCTTAGTGTTGTAGTCGACAACCTCCCTTGCTTGAAGTCCTGAATAAATCGGCTAGGAAGACTGAATAGTTGTCAAAGATCTTGGCTTTTGGACTTAATGGAGTAATCGGCTAAGGGTTGTCTTTGGGGTTTCCGCTTTTGATGAATTGAAACAAAGAAGAAGAATAGAGATGGAGGATTCGGCAATGGTGAGTCTTTGAGAGAGAGCTTGCGATTTTGTCAACAAAAGAAAATAGAGAAGATGACAAGAGAATTTCGATAGAGACTTTCAAAAGAAAAGAAAAAGAAACAAATGGCCTTTCTTCATTCCTTTTTGGCCGAAAATACTACACTTAGTTCCCCCTATTCGGCCAACTCTCCCTTATTTTGATAAAGTTTATCTCTTAATTATCACTTTATTCAATAATAAAATTAATCCCTCAATTATCTCTTATCTAAAAAAATACCAATAATTATCCATCTATTTGCCGAATTTTAACAAAAATAAAACACCTCACTTTAGTGCCTTAATGCCATCCACTTTTCCCTCTTAATGTCGAAAAATAAAAGCTCCTTTTGTTTACCTTGTGGCTCGAACCTAGGCCTATTTGCATAGCTTGTGGCGTCACTTACCTGGGCCTTAAGTGGCGCCTTACTACCACTTTAACCAGCCCATGTTTGTGTCAAATTTCTTTGATTAATTTTCTTAAAGCCACCTTGTTTTAGTTTCCTCTTTTAAACTTAACATTTCTAAAACATTTCCTTACATTTTCAGGTTTCCAAAAATTTTCACTTTCCTCTTTTAACTTAACATTTCCAAGTTTCCAAAATGTTCACTTTCCTCTTTTGACTTAACATTTCCAAGTTTCCAAAATGTTCACTTTCCAAGTTTCAAAAAATGTTCATCATACATTCATAATACATAAGTCATGCCATTTCATATAATTAAATCAGAAATACATAGGCCCATTTTCAGGATGTTATAGTTCTACCCCCTTAAAATAATTTCGTCCTCGAAATTACTTACTAACGAAAAATTGTACAATCTAACTCACCACACTATGCTATTGCTGCGCACTCTAATCTTAATAAAACTAACACATTTCCTATGCATAATTCCAAAGTTCACATCCAAGGTTTCATACTATTCTCTAGAAATATAAGAGCGAACTAGTTCTATAATAAACAAGGCATTCTGAAAATAAGAAACTTACCCGTTGTCACATCTGGCACATCACTCTCCTCGCGACAGCCGACTGCATAAACCAACCTTGGTTGCCTTGCATCAGAACCTTTAGCACCTCCGCTTGGTGCTCCACGTCCTCTTCTGACACCATTTCTTTTGTTATTCGGACCACGACCCCGCTGAGGCTACTGTCCACCTCTACCAGCCTGATTGACATTCTGAGTTACCGGTCGATTCTCATCTGGTCTCATCGGACAATCCTTAATCATATGGTCCTTTGACCCACACTTAAAATATCCTCCTATTTTTTTCCAACATTCACATAAGTGATTCTTCCCACATTGTTCACAAGTAGAGTACTGCCTTTTAGCAGCAGCTTGCTGACCTTGCGGCCCTTCAACTCTAGGCCTCTTTTTCTCATTCCTAGATGGTCTTGACAATCCAAAACCTCTCTTCTGCCTATTTTGATCAGAGTTCTACCTCACAAAATCCTTAATTCCTTCCGCTATTTTAGCTTTCTCTACTAAAGCAGAAAACTCCCACTCCTGATGTGAGCGACTAACAACCTTAGGTCATCCCTTAGTCTGTCCTCAAACCGGACACACCGCTCATGCTCAGTAGACACTATGCCTCGAGCATAATGGCTCAGCCTTAAAAATTTAGCTTCATACTCAGCTACGGATTTGTTCCCTTGAACCAGCCCTAGAAAAGCCTTCCTCTGCTCATCAATATAATGTGTGCCGACATACTTCTTTTGATACGCTGTCTTAACATACTCCTAGGTCAGATCCTCAGCTGTGGCACCATCCTGAACTGTTAACCACCTTTGATACGCTTCATCGTGTAGCAGTGCCACCATTCCTTTCAACTTCTCTTCAGGGGTCAGATCGAGCTCATCCATAATGCGCTTTCGGTTGCTTCCAACCGATTCAATTTGTCTTGGGTGCCACACGAGATACTCCACGGAATACTTGACCATTGGCTCGAGTCGCTCAGTGCATGATTTCGAGCTCCCACATTCCCTCTAGCACCAGCCACCATTTCAAGAACTCGCAGCATAGCCTGCGATATAGCATCATCCCCCATCTGAGCTTGCTGCTCGACACCAATAGCTGGGGGTGGTGGTGGCGGTGGTAATTCATTGTCAAACCCTTGACCCGATCTAACGGGTTCTGACACAGCCATTCTTCCTCTACCGCGTCCATGACGACCGCGTCCTCTAGAACTCATATCTAACGATGCGCTTTAATCTGATTAAGAAATTTTATGAATTAATCTTTATTCCCTGATTAACCACGAAGAAGTTTTATGAAAAGAATTTTAGGAGTGGTTTTTTCGTATTCATACATGCACACAGTCTTTACATTCATACATCCATCAATCAATTATGAACTTTCGTTCATTCAGAGAAATGTTATAGTTTTCATTGTTGTTGTTTTTCCACTACCCAGGGGTATTTTCATAATTTGCCCTACAGGGGTATTTTCATAATTTGTCAAAATAAGGTTCCTTAGTGATTTTGTCAATAAGGGTATTTTGGTAATTTTTGAAATCCCGGGGGTATTTCAAAATTTTTGAAATTACAGGGGTATTTCAATAATAAACTAGGGTAAATTTGTAAATCTTAATAAATCAATGATATTTTGGAATTTACAAAACTTGAAGGTTGTTTCTGAGAATTTGTTTTCCAAATCAGTGTTGTTGCAGAAATTTTTGAAGATCGGGGGTCATTCTGGTAATTTTATAACTCGGGGGTATTTCGGTAATTTATAGGGTAAGGGTAATTTCGTAATTTTCCAAAATCAAGGTATTTTGATAATTGGCAAATTAGGGTTTTTGGACATTTTATTAAGTAATGAAATTTTGATAAGAGTTGTGGGTATTTTGAAAATTCCATAAACCAAGGGCATTTTTGTAATTTTACCACTAGGGGCATTTTAGTAATTTTGCAAGTAGGAAATATTTTGGAAAAATTTTCGCAAAAATCTTTTGCTCCTCCTAAAAGGGTACTATAGGGATTTTAAAGCTAGAGTTTCCATAAAAATCTGCTACTCCCTTTCGGGTTTTAGTTTGGGGATTAGCAGTGAATAAGTCCTCGGATTAGGGTGAGCAGGGCTATGCACCGGTAGGATTCAGTGGAGAGGAGGTGAGTCACTAGGACTGCTTAAATACCAAGCTCCCACCAAACCAATCCTGAACATGCGTACCATGGTTGCCACATCCTAACTCATGACTTAATCATGGATTTGTTTAGTTAGGCATTTAAGTCTTATGTTTTTGTTGGGGTATACTAGTCCTAGGGTTCAAGTACTTAATCTCTATTCTACGTTCCATAAAAGCCCATACATTTCACATATTCAAATCACTTCAGAAGTCAGAAGTACTTACCTGGTGGACTGCGGGTCGGAGACTTAGTGGGCCATGCTAGAAAAACCTACTTAATTCACAAAATCCCTTTTGGGCTTAACTTTGAAAACATTTTGGGCCTTAAACCCAAGGCCGAGAGTTTAAAATTGGGCTCTGATACCAAACTAAAACACCCCAAACTTGGCCCACGAGCCTTGACCGGATCTGGTATGTTCCCCGGTGTAAACCGTTTCAAATTCTTTTGTTACTTAGGAAAAACTTGTGTGTTTTGAAAGAAAGATTGTTTTGGGTTGGGCTTGAGTTGAGAACAAGTTTAATTCATTGTTAAAAATCCTTTACTTTAGGTGACAAAACTTTTGGGCTTTGTTTAAAAAAATTGATTTACTTAATCTTTTAATAAATAAAGGTTTGTAAGCTTAACAAATAAAAACAGAATAAAATATTTCTACTAAGGCCTTATTACATCAAATAATTCCCAAAATTTAAATTCAAAATACTTAAAGTAAAATTGTCCAAATAAAATAAATCTAAACTTCACATGGCCTCCACTAAGCATCTGTAGGCCGGTCCATCACCGATCGTCACCGAAAAATAATCCTACAAGGGGTGAGTTAACAGACTCAATGTGTAACCAACACTAAAATTTAATAATTAGGGCATACATTATCATACATGTTCATAAACAAATAAAATAATGATGCAACCGAACCCAAACCTAGATAACCATCCTCTACCGTCCCCGTACCAACCTCTGCAGTAGGGACTACTAAGTCAACCCTCCTCCGCTACACACCATCTAAGGCGATCCTTTGCAGTCGGCGTGCTCATCGCCCTTATAAAAATTAGTGGTCTTAGGTCACCACATTTAGAATTCGTGGTCTTAGGTCACCACATTCGATTATCAAGGTCTTAGGTCACCACATTCGATTTCGTGGTCTTAGGTCACCACATTAACTTCCCCTTTTCATATAACACATATGCCCCCATACTTCATACACAATATGCAAAATCATGCCTTAATTCACATTCTTATCACTTTTCATATGTTAAAAATAACATATATTCATAGTCCTAGTAGGAGTAGGAAACGTACCTGAGTACTTTTATACCATAGTATGGTACCTTAGCCATATTCACATACTTATAAACATGCACATATTAATTATTGCCATAAATCTTATTAAAAAGTAGTGTATTTTTTTTGGTTAAACAACAATTCCACTAAAATCTCGAATTCCAATCTTAGATCTTTAACTCCCTACATTCGGCACATATTAAAGATTTAATGAAAAACTCATTCGACCATAAAACCAAATCCGAGTAGGATTTGTGCACTAAAACTTACCTTAATGCCGATTTGCTTATCACTCAAATCCTGAAAACTTTGCTATTCTCCTCCTTGTATTCGGCCAAACACTGGATCTCTACATAGGTTAGTTTCGGCTTTTTAAACAAGTAACAATATACCTAAATACCAAAATTGGCCTTGGCCGAATGTGTAAGTACACTTACCTTACGATTCTTAAATCCCAAAAATTGTCACTTCTTTGCAGTACTGTCGAAATCCCTATAGAATGCATGTTAGATCAATTTTTAACATTTGACCAAACATTACATGTGGCCTACCTTGAATGTTGAAATCCCGGAGAACTCCTCCTTTATAGTCGACACTACCCAAATCCGGAAGATCCTTCATAGATTGGCCATAGAACATTATTGGGTTAAGACTCAAACTTTGGCTAAAAGAAGAGGAATGGGAATAACATTACAACAATCTAATCCTTACCCTTAGTGTTGTAGTCGACAACTTCCCTTGCTTGAAGTCTGAAGAAATCGGCTAGGAAGACTGAATAGTTGTCAAAGATCTTGGCTTTTGGACTTGATGGAGTAATCGGCTAGGGGTTGTCTTTGGGGTTTGACTTTTGATGAATTGAAACAAAGAAGAAGAATAGAGATGGAGGATTGACAATGGTGAGTCTTTGAGAGGAGCTTGCGGTTTTGTCAACAAAAGAAAAAAGAGAAGATGACAAGAGAATTTTGGCAGAGACTTTCAAAAGAAAAGAAAAAGAAACAAATAACCTTTCTTCATTCCTTTTTGGCCGAAAATACTACACTTAGTTCCCCCTATTCGGCCAACTCTCCCTTCTTTTGATAAAGTTTATCTCTTAATTATCACTTTATTCAATAATAAAATTAATCCCTCAATTATCTCTTATCTAAAAAAAATACCAATAATTATCCATCTATTTGCGAATTTTAACAAAAATAAAACACCTCCCTTTAGTTCCTTAATGCCGTCCACTTCTCCATCTTAATGCCGAAAAATAAAAGCTCCTTTTGTTTACCTTGTGGCTCGAACCTAGGCCTATTTGCATAGCTTGTGGCGTCACTTACCTGTGCCTTAAGTGGCACCTTGCTACCACTTTAACCAGCCCATGTTTGTGTCAAATTTCTTTGATTAATTTTCTTAAAGCCACCTTGTTTTAGTTCCCTCTTTTAAACTTAACATTTCTAAAACATTTCCTTACATTTTAGGTTTCCAAAAATGTTCACTTTCCTCTTTTAACTTAACATTTCCAAGTTTCCAAAATGTTCACTTTCCTCTTTTGACTTAACATTTCCAAGTTTCCAAAATGTTCACTTTCCAAGTTTCCAAAAATGTTCATCATACATTCATAATACATAAGCCATGCCATTTCGTATAATTAAATTAGAAATACATAGACCCATTTTCAAGATGTTACAGTATGCATGATGGGTTTGATGGGCTTTATGAGGACATAGATAAGTATGCTAGGGTTATGGACCTTAGGCCTAGTTTGAACAACTCTTAAATTCCATAAGACTTTCTAATAACTAAGCATGTTCGTGAACAAGTCAGCTGGGTTAGGGTGTGGCAATAGGCATACGCATGTCTAGGATTGGATCTAGGGAGAGCTTGGTACTTAAGCGACCCTAGTGGCCCACCTCCTATTCACTAGAATCCTACAGTGCGTAGTGTGCATTCACCTTAGCCATGAGGACTTGTTAAGGCCAAAGTTCATAACTAAAACCGAAAGGGACCAAATACCCTATTTTTGTAAAATTACTAATATACCCCTAGTTTTGAAAATTTTTGAAATACCCCTAGTTTGTAAAAATTATCAAAATACCCTTGGTTTGTAAAATTACCAAAATACCCCTGATTTGCAAAATTATCGACATACCTCTAGTTTGTGAAATTACCAAAATACTCCTACTTTACAAAAATACCAGAATACCCCTATTTTGTAAAATCACCAAGATACCTATTTTGTGAGATTACAAAAATACCCCTATAGGGTAGAATTATGAAAATACCCATGGGTAGTGAAATGACGGAAATACCCTTGTGTGATGAAGGTGAGTGGATGGATGTTACTCGTATGTTTGATGCATTTATGTGATACTCTGCTTGGGAGGCATATGGATGTTGAATGTATGTAGAACTAGGAGATACAGATTTGAGACTGAACCTTGTAGATATAATTTCAAATTCGAAAGAACTACTATTGAAACTACTTTCCATAAGATTGTTTGTTATTAATCAGTGAAAGAAATTATTAATCTATAAAACTTCTAATCAGATAAAAGCGAATCGGTAGTATGAGTACAAGGGGACGAGGATGTCCTATGCATGGCCGTGGTAGGGGTAGGACGGTCGTGTCAGAACTAGTAGGATCCAGCCATGGGTCAAGAGATGAGATGCCAGTTCCACCAGCTGCGGAGGTGAAATTTCAGGACCAGACGGCCAGAGATGATGCGATATCTCAGGCAATATTACAAGTTTTAGAGAGAGTTGCTAGAGCAGGCATGGGTATGGGAGCTTGGAAATCTGTGTCGGAGCGACTTAGAGCCAATGGGGCAGAAATGTTTAGGGGAATTTTTGGTATAGCCCTGAGTACAGCTGAGTATTGGTTGGAGGCAGTTGAGCGCATAATGGATGATCTTGATTTCACGGAAGGGGAAAAATTGAAAGGGGTTGTATCTCTCCTACGGGATGAGGCGTATCAATGGTGGCTTACGGTTAAGGATTGTGCGGTGGCTGACCTTATCACCTGGGATTTCTTCAAAACGACATTCCAGAGTAAATACATCGAATCGAGCTATGTGGATGCGCAGCATAGGGCATTTCTGAATCTGGTTCAGGGAAGTAGGTCGGTGGCTGCGTATGAAGCGAAATTCTTACGCCTTAGCCATTATGCTTGAGGGATAGTGGCCACAGACCATGAACATTGTGTTCAATTTGAAGATGGTTTGAGGGATGATCTGTGTGTATTGATAGCCCCGCAGCGGGAGAGGGAATTTACTGTTCTTGTGGAAAAAGCTAAGATAGCTGAGGAGGTGAAGTAGATGGAAAAATAAATCGGGATAGAGATAGGGGTGGAAGTAAGAGGAATTTTGGATCATCAGGGGCAGCTGGGCGTACTTAGAAAAGACCTAGGTCAGATGGGCCAAGTCGGGTGAGAGACCTCCTGCTGCTAGCCAGACACAAAGGTGTGCTCGATGTGGTAAATTCCATTTCGATGAGTGTTGGTCGAGTAATGGGAAGTGTTTCAGGTATGGATCTACGGACCATCAGTTAGAGGCATCCTGACCACGGGCGATGTAGGGCTCGCAGGTCAAGGAAATGTTCATCGGGTAGAGGGCGTCGATGCTGCTGAGGGAGGTCGTGGTCAGCCGGAGGTGGTAGCAGTTACGGTCGGGGTAGTGGAGCATCAGGTCGAGGGGCTAGAAACATTGAGGCGAGACAGTCGGGGTTAGTCTATCTTGCCGGACATCGAGAGAGGTGGACTTGCCGGATGTCATAACCGGTGCATTTTTAATTTTTGGATTGCCTTACACTATATTGATTGATATTGGGTTGACGCATTCATATGTTGCTAGTAGGGTGTCTAGAACTTTAAGCATAGATTCTGAGATTTCCTCTAGGGAGATAATTGTAACTAGCCCGTTAGGACACTCTGTGGTGGTAAATAAGCTTTATCGGGAGGTACCTTAAGAAGTTTAGGGAATAGTTTTCCTGACTGATCTGATGGAATTACCATTTGAGGAGTTTGATTTAATCTTAGGTATGGACTGGCTAGTGAGGATCAAGCTAATGTAGATTGTGCAGCCAAGCGTATGGTGTTAAAAACTCCCGAGGGTGGCGAAGTGTTGGTGATGGGTGAAAGGGGGAACTATTTGTCGAATGTGGTGGCTACCATAAGAGCGAAAAGGATGGTGAGGAAAGGATGCGAGTCAATTCTAATGTTTTCTTGGGCTCTAGAAGCTAAGGAACTAACTGTTGGGGATGTTAAGACGGTAAAAGAATTTCCTAATATTTTCCCAAAGAGCTTCCGGGATTACCTCCGGACCGTGAAGTGGAGTTTGGTATTGACCTTTTCCTTGAACAGTGCTAGTATCTATCACCCAATATAGAATGGCGCCGAAGGAATTGGTGGAGTTAAAAGCGCAGATACAAGAGTTGTTGGATAGAGGGTTTATTCGACCAAGTGTATTGCCTTGGGGAGGCCGGTGTTATTCATTAAGAAGAATGATGGATCACTGCGTATGTGTATTGACTATCGCCAGTTGAATAAGTTAACAATCAAGAATAAATACCCATTGCCAAGGATTGACGACTTGTTCGATCAGCTAAAGGGGGCTTCAGTCTTTTCAAAGATAGATTTGAGGTCAGGGTACCATCAGCTTAAGGTCAAGGAGGCGGATATTCATAAGATGACTTTTAGGACTTGCTATGGTCACTACGAATTCATGGTGATGTCATTTGGATTGACCAATGTGCCAGCAGCATTCATGGACATGATGAATCGAGTGTTCCAACCTACATGGATCGGTTTGTCGTGGTATTTATAGATGACATCCTGGTTTATTCAAAATTGAAGGAGGAGCATGATTCACACCTTCGAATGGTTTTGCAGATTCTGAAGAAGAAGTAGCTATATGCCAAATTCAGAAAGTGCAAATTTTGGCTAAGGGAAGTTACTTTTCTAGGCCAAATTTGGAGTTTTCTTGGTCTGGCCGGGTATTACAAAAGGTTTATTGAAGGATTTTTGTTGATTGCGGCACTGTTGACTAAGTTGCTGTGAAAAAGGGTTCTGTTTGTTTGGTCAAATAAGCAGCAAGAAAATTTCGAGAGGTTGAAAAGGATATAGACAGAGGCTCCGGTGTTGGTTCAGCCGGAGGCCGAAAAGGAGTTTGTGATTTACTGTGATGCTTCTCACACGGAACTAGGATGCGTATTGATACAAGATGGAAAGGTTGTTGCGTATGCATCCCGACAATTAAGACCGCACGAATTAAATTATTCCACCCATGATTTGGAATTGGCGGCAGTGGTTTTTGCCCTGAAAATCTGGAGACATTATCTGTATGGGGAGAAATCTATCATTTATACCGACCATAAGAGCCTAAAATACCTTTTGACCCAGAAGGAGTTGAATTTAAGGCAAAGAAGGTGGATCGAGTTGTTAAAGGATTATGACTGCTCGATTGAGTATCATCTGGGTAAAGCTAACGTGGTGGCGATGCTCTAAGTCGTAGAGTAATCTCTGACTTGAGAGCAATGTTTGCTCACCTCAGTTTATACGATGATGGGAGTTTATTAGCTGAACTTCAAGTGAAACCTTCCTGGGTTAGTCAGGTTAAGGAGAAGCAGCAAATCGATGAGTAGCTAAAGGAGAAGTTTCGAGTAGGATCAAGTGATGGATCAACAGAATTCGGTGTGAACGAGGAAGGGCTATTTTGTTTCCAAGGAAGAATTTGCATGCCGAGAGATCCTGAGTTGAGGTGTAAGATTTTGCTAGAAGCGCATAGTAGTTCATACGCTATGTACCCTGGAAGGAGTAAGATGTATCGGGATTTGTGAGAACAGTTCTGGTGGCCGGGCCTGAAGCGAGAGGTGGCCAAATTTGTGAGTAAGTGTTTGACCTGTCAGCAGGTAAAGGCAGAGCATCAGTTACCATCAAGGTTGTTGCAGCCGGTGAAGATTCCACAGTGGAAATGGGAAAGAATCACAATGGATTTTGTTAGTAGGCTACCTCTCACGCCTACTAAGAAAGATTTGGTTTGGGTGATTGTTGACCATTTGACGAAGTCTGCTCATTTCATACCTGTACGTGTTGATTACTCTCTGCAAAAATTGGCTAGGTTACATGTGGCGAAGGTAGTGAGGCTACATAGAGTATCGGTATCAATCATATCGGACAGGGACCCGAGGTTCAAGCTGTGATTTTGGAAGGCGTTGCATCAAACGTTGGGTATGAAATTAGAATTTAGTCTGACATTTCATCCTCGGTGATGGTCGATCGAGCGGGTAATTCAGATATTATAGGACATGTTGAGAGGTTGTGTCATTGATTTCAGGTGTAGTTGGGAAGAGTTTTTACCGTTGGCAGAGTTTGCTTACAATAATAGCTACCAGTCTAGTATTCAGATGGCACCTATGAAGCATTGTACGGGCAGTGGTGTCATACACCTACCTATTGGATGGAGTTAGGGGAATGTCAAATTTTGGGGCTTCAATTGGTTGTCGAGACAGAGGAGAAGGTTGATTTAATTCGGGCTCGATTAAAGGAAGCGTCAGACAGACATAAGTCCTATGCTGATTTGAAGCGTAAGGACATAGAGTTTGCAGTAGGTGACAGGGTGTTCTTAAAGGTGTCATTGTGGAAGAAAGTACTAAGGTTTGGACGGAAAGGTAAATTAAGTCCCAGATTCATCGGACCTTATCGGGTGTTGAAACGAGTGGGACCAGTAACCTATCAGCTTGAGATACCTTCAGAATTAAGCCAAATTCACAACGTGTTTCATGTCTCTATGTTAAGACGCTATCATTCGGATCCATCTCATGTGGTGCCTGTGGAAGAAATCAAAGTGAGACCTGACCTATCCTTTAAAGAGGAACCAATAGAAATCTTAGATCGTGATGTCAAGGTATTGCGTAGAAAGGTAGTTCCGTTGGTTAAGTTTCTATGGCGGAATCACGGTTCTGAGGAGGCTACTTGGGAACTAGAGGAAGCAATGCAGCAGTAATACCCGTATCTATTCTAACCAGGTAATTTCGAAGCTAAAATTTCTTTAAGGGGGTAAAATTGTAACATCCTGAATTTGTGGCACTTTGCATTGGATGTGTTGTGATGTGTTGTTGTGCTTAATATGCTAGTTAGAGTGTTTTAGGGGTCCAGAATAGGCTCGGAGTTGGGCCGAGGCCTTAGCAAAAATTTTCTGTTTGGGCACATTAGTGGAGAGCTAGGTAGGATAGGGCTTAATAGATATTATCTGTGAGTAAGAGACAAAAATAGGCTTGTGGCCCAGTGGTCAATGGCGTTATTCAGGGACCTTGAGGTGGCGTGTTAATCAGTTAAGGGGGTCCAAGGTTCGAGTTGCATGATACCCTTTTTATTTTAATTATTTTTGGCGTTAGCAAGGAGCAGAGTTGGAGTCGACTAGGATGCTTAGAAATATGGAGACTAACTGAGTTGGATAATGTGGCTGATAATGTGGCTGATAAAGGGAAGAAGAGGTGGTGTTATCCATGCCACTTGTGGATGAGTGATCAGATGAAGATAAGGGAGAAAATCTAGGAATTTTATAGAGGACTAGGTGGTGGCTGAATTTCAAACTCTAAGAGGAAGGAGGAATCGATTTTTAGTGGCTAAGGGGTGCCGAAATTTCCCCTGTTGATAGGACGAGTTTTAGTTTTTAGAATGGGCATTTTTGGCATTTGTTTGGTGAGTTCTAAAATTCTGTTTAAGTGAGGAGGGAGTACTTCTTCATTTTCGGCATTTAAGGTCCCAATTTTTCTCTTTTTCTTTCTTTTCTAAGTATAAGCTGAATCTACCCCAAGTCTTGTAGAAATCTTTCTTTCTCTTTACCGTTTCTATTGCCTCTTTTCATTCCATCCTATTCCTCTTCTCTCAATCATCTCTTTCTCAAAAGCCGAATCTCCGTAGATCCCTTTGTATCATCTTTCTTTTGATTTTTTTGAAGTCAAAACACATTGGAGTAGCCAGAATCGATTGGTGTTAAGGTAAGTCTTGATTTCTTACATTTCTTTTCTCTTTCAATCTTGGGGGCCAAAGCCGAATGGCTACTTGGCTTGTTAAGGCTATCGTTTGGTCTAACACTTTCTATCTTCTTGCATTTCTTTTTGGGGTGACATTTGGGAATCAAAGTAAAACGGGTTAACTAGATCCCAAAAGTCAGAACTCATTAGTTTTCCAAACTCTATCTCCTTCGGGATTTCAAGGTAAGGGTTTCTCTGTAGATTTTCGTTAAGTTCAATTACCGTGTTCGTAATCTTAATCCTATGTTATGGATTAACAACCATATATTGTGATGGTGGCAACTGATAAGGTCTTTTGATGGAATCAAATGTCGATCAGGTGAAAGAGGGAATTGGACCCTAAATCTAACCCCCTAAGTTTAAGAAGTGTTCGGTGTCTGCCGTCAGAGATTGGCCACTGGGTTGTGGACCGGCTACAGAACAAAACTGTAGGTAGTTAGCAGTCGTATCGACTACTGATAGTGTCGACATAGAAAATATCATCTTATGCATGTCGGTGTGTAGATCTTTATCACATTAGTTTTTGTATTATACTGTTATGAAATTTGAAAAGCGAAAAAAGGTGTATGGATAGTCGAGTAACCCGTAGGGGTTAGGCAAGGGATGCCAGGTATGTAAACATAGTAAATTCTATATGTGTATCGATGTATATGATAATCTGTTATCTTGTAGATGGTATATTAATCTTGTCTTTGCATGTATGCTTGCATGGGATATGGTTAATGTGAAGAAAGGGAAGAGCATGCTTAGTAGGTCACTTAGTGATCGATGGTTAAACCACGATATGTTATAAGGTCACATGGTGATCGGTGGCTCTGTCACATTTGATTTTAAGGTCACATAGGGGTCGGTGGCTCTACCACATTTGATTTTAAGGTCACATAGTAATCGGCATTATAACTGACAGCATGACTGTCAAGATGGCATGTAGCGGTTGGTGGGTTGATTGTAGAAATCCCCACGGTGTGATGGCTGGTAAGGGTTGGCGTATAGAGGATGGAATTTTAGGTTGGGTTGGGTCATTCAGCATGTACCTATTCTGTTGCCATTTTGTGTGGGCCAAGGCCCAGAATGTGTTTGTGGGCCTCAGGCCGCTTATGTGATCCAGGGATTTACACACTGAGTCTTGGTGACTCACCCTTTATTTTTTCTCAATCTTTTAAATGGATAGTAGATCGTGGATTCGGGAGCCGAAGCGGACTCGAGGGGCCATAAAGTCTTTCATTTACTTAAACTTATTTCTGATTTTTTTAATTTTAAATTTTGGGTTTATTTTCGTTAGCGTGTAATAAGGCCTCTTAGCTTAAATTTTCAGTTCCTAGCAGTTAATAATTATGGATTGTAGATTTATTTTTCAAGGGCTTAATTATAAAAAGTATTAAAAATGGGAGTTTCAAACATGCTTAACGCAAAGCAACTGTTTTCATCAAAAATCACTTATTTAACGGATATCGGAATAGCACAAACTGTGATTTTGAACCCAACAAAGCAAAGTTTTCAATTCAACGTTCAACCAGAAATTTTTTTTCCATATCCATGATTTCTTCAAAGTAACCAGAGAGTTTGAACTTTTACATTCAACCTGTGGCATGCCAGATCCGGTCGTGGCGTTTGTACCGGGTTTGGGGTGTTACATCTTATATCTAAGATTGCATTCAAATTCACCTAATTGTGTTGATCTACTCTTAACAGGGACTTTTTCTCCTTAGAATAAGCACATTCAACTTGAATCAATAGCCTAAATTATCAAAACAAGAATAAGAACTCATAATTAAGAATAAGAACAAGTATTTATCTTATAAATCAAATAGTAATAAGATCCGTCTTAGGTTTCATCCCCTCAGGTATTTAAGGGATTTAGTTCATATTGATAGAAAGAAACATCTTACAATAAGGAAAAGTACAAAACATAAGAAAACCCAAAAACTTCAAGAGAAATTGATAGGAGATCTTCAGTCTTGATGGAGATCCTTTTTCCAAGCTGCTCCCAATGGTTGTCTTCGAGTATTTTTTGCTTTCTACTTTGTGTGTCTCCTTAGGTCCTCCCCTAGGGTGTTTATATAAGCTTTGAAGCACATTTCTTGGCCCACAAGTGGTCTTTTCTGAATAGAATTAGCCTTGGGTTCGAAAGGGACATGCCTGTGTTTGATAGCTTAGGTCGTGCTTGAATCTGCTCGTCACACACAACCGTGTGGTCTGCCCATGTGCGGTGGTTTAGGCTGTGTTCAATTCTGCTCGTCACACACGGCTGTGTGATCTGCCGTGGGTGAAGGTCCAGGCCATGTTGATTTCTGAAGTAGGCCCATTTTTTTCCCTTTTTGGCCGTTTCTCGTTCTTTTTGACTCCCTAAGCTCTCTTGAGTGTGAAACATGAAATTAACAGATTAGGAGCATCGAATTCATCAAATCCAAATGAAAATTCATCCAAAAATAAGCCAAGCATAGGGTTAAAATATGTACAGATTATTGTTTATCAGTTACCATTATGGCTACAAGTTCAAACATATTACAATGGTGTGAACCCCTCAACTAGGCAATTGATTAATGCAGCCATCGGTGATACACTAAACAACAAAACACCTGACGTTACCTACAAATTCATTGAAGAGATGTCACTGAATAACTATTAGTGGCAAGTTATGAGAACGAAGCCAACAAAGGCAGCCGGTGTTTTCAACCTCGACCCAGTTAACATGCTATCAAACCAAGTAGAGCTTTTAAATAAAAAGATTGATGGTTTGTGTGGTACTTCGCAGGTACATCCAGTGATGCAGTGCGATACGAATGGAGGAGGAATGGGCAATACAGAATATCCATCCTACAATTCTGGCATAGAAAGCGAACAGATGAACTATATGGGTAATAATTCTAAACCCCCAGAATAATCCCTATAGTAACACTCACAATCCAGGTTGGTGGAACCACCCGAACTTTTCATGGGGAGGACAAGGAAACCAAAGACAACAACCCCTCCAGGCTTTTAGCTACCTTACCAACAGGAAAAGAAGCTAAACCTTGAAGAAATGCTTACTAAATTCATCACGGTCTCAGAAACGCACTTCCAGAACACTAAAATCAAACTCAAAAATCAACAAGCATCGAATCAATGTCTCAAGACTCAAATAGGATAGCTTGCTAATATCTGAACGACCACAAGGTAGCCTGCCAAGCAACACTGAAACTAACCCAAAGGAGCAACTTCATGCCATTACTTCTCATGATAGTGAAGGTTAGATGAACCAAAATCGAGGTAAGAAAATGTGGTAGATAAATGTAAGGTTGAGGTAAGCCATAATAAACCAAACTGGTAAGTATATAGTACAAACCTCGTGTGCCATACCCCAATGCAACAAAGAAAGACCATACTAATGAACAAATCGGTAAATTTCTTAAACTCTTAAAAAAAGTGCATATTAACTTACCATTTATTAAAGCTCTTTCGTAGATGCCCAATTTAGTAAAATTTTTAAAAGAGCTTTTGGCAAACAAACGGAAGTTAGACGATGCGTCACATGTGGAGCTAAATGCAGTTTGCTTAGCAATTTTACAGAATAAACTACCTCGTAAATTAAAAGATCCAGGGATTTTTATGATTCCTTGCTTAATTGGTGGTTTATCTGTTAATAATGCTTTAGCTGCTTTAGGGGAAAGTATCAATGTTTTGCCTTATAAAATGTTTAAACAACTAGGCCTTGGGAAGCCCAAACAAACTAGGATGAGCATTCAATTGGCTGATAAAACCATTAGATTTCCTAGGGGTATAATTGAAGATGTGCTAGTCAAAATTGATAAATTCATATTCCAGTAGACTTTGTTATTTTAGACATGGATGAGGATAGTGACGTTCCTTTAATTTTAGGACGACCCTCTTTAGCAAATGCTAGGACCATTATTGATGTTGGTATAGGAGAATTAATACTTCGTATAGGTGATGACATGATTAAACTCCAAGCACGAGATTCTGTCAGAAAATCTAGTGATCAAGATGATATAAATCCTGTTAATGTAAGTGAACTTAATGTTCAATCTTCTTTGCAGGAAATTCCATGGAAAAAGATGACAGAACCATGGTTTAGATCTCATATAGAGAACAAAACTGTTCATGAGGAACGAAGGCTCCAGATCGAGGAACTAGATGAATGGCAAACACAGTTTAAGGAGAAATTGAAAGTACACGATGAACCAAAGTAGAGCCATGAGGAGCCTAAAAATAAACTGAGTCAAATTAAGGTTGGAGGCCGGGTTCTAATGGATAAAATAGATCCTCATGTTGCGACTTCTAAACCTAATGGAACAACCCCTTTCACGGTACTTAATATTTTCCCATACTGTACAGTCGAGGTAACTCATTCCAAATTTGGCACCTTCAAGGTAAATAGTACTTGTCTAAAACCTTATTTTAACAAAATTATTAGTAGGAATGAGGAGTTTCAACTCCTCGAACCACCATGATTATGAGAATGAAAGGTGAGTCAAGCTTAGACTCTAAATAAGTGCTTCTCGGGAGGCAACCCGAGCACTAATCTTACTAATTAGTCTATTTTCACTTCGTTTATGTTTTTAATGCAGTTTTTTTGACCCACACAGCCTGGACACACGGGCATGTCCCTGGCTGTGTGGATGTGGGGCCTTAGTTTTTAAAATTTAAAGAAATCGACAAGGGGCTCCATAGGCACAACACATGGCTATATGTTCGAGCACACGGGAGTGTCAAAATTCCACACGGGCGTGTCCTAGGCCGTGTGAAAATTGGAGTTTAATTTTTCAAAATTCAAAATTTAAAACAAGTCAGGGGACTCCACGGGCAACACACCCGGCCATGTGTGCGATCACACGGGTATGGAATTCCACACGGGCATAGGAGAAGCGAAAGACCTAGAACACGGTCGTGTGACGTGGCCATGTAGACCACACGGCCTAGACACATGGGCGTGTCTAAGGCCGTGTGAAAACTAAGCCACTCAAAATCACGATGAACACGGGCTAGGGGACAGGCCACATAGGCATGGAACACAATCGTGTGGCCCAACATGGGCCGTTACACAACTGTATCACTTATAAAACCCTAAAGCCCTTCTTCTTCCTTCCTCCTTCTCCTTTCCAAACTCCCCTCTAAACCCTAGCCACCCCAACCTTTGCCGCAACTCTAGCCACCGACCATCGATGACCCCCTCCTTCTTCTTCTTCTTCCTTCCTTCTCCCAGTCCCTCCCAAAACCTTTATTCCATCTTTTTCCTCCTTCTTTTTCCTTTTCCCTCCCCTTTTCTTTGCACCACTGCCACACCCTCCATTTACATCATAAGGAGCCACCTTCTATGCCACTATCACCTCATTGACGAGTTCATGTGGCTGCTTCATTAACTGACATATCTGAGCGGCTTACTCATTTCGAGTAGTACTGGACTCAACAATTTAATGACAACACTTGACGATTCAACGGCCTCGAGGCCACTCTAAAAAAGATATGTCAACAATTCCACATATCACCACCACCCCTACCTCGCAAACCATCTGTTGATGAGGACCTTTGAGTCCATTTATCTTTATTGTCTTTGATTTGTATTTGTATATTTTGATTTCTCTATATCTCTGGCTGTCCATTAATAAAACTCCCTAAAACCTTATTGATGACTTCGTCAGTTTCAAAAAGTTCAAGGTGCTACTAAGGAACGAACAAGCTACTGGAGTATTCTCCCTCATTTTCACCTCTGCCTAGGTCATAATGCTTCTCATTGGATTTATTTCTACAATTTTCACTTTCTAAGGATTTCATCCATAATTCAGGAAGTTTCACCTCCTTCCCTCTCTTATGATTTTCTGCTTACATTGCTATGATCCATCTTTGTACATTGAGGACAATGTACATCTTAAGTGTGGGGAGGTTATTTAATTGATGATATGAAAAATCCCTGAATTTTATCTTATTCTTAAGTAAATTTTCTCATATTACTATTAGAATAAAATTTTTTAACTTATGATTTTTATTGATATGTTTTGGATTAAGTCATAGGTAATTATGCATTGATGGTTTAAACTTTAAGACATTAGAGAATCAAGCATGATAAACCTATTTTTAGAATTAAAAATTTGTTAGGTTGTTTCCCTAAATCTAAATGTTACTTTAAAGTTTGAAATTTGTAAGATTGGCATCAAAAACCATAATTTTTGTGAGATTTTGAGCCTTTAGAGCATATACTTTTCTTACTCACTTTATTATTGGTTATGAGTGTATCAATATTGATTTGTTATTCTAGAACTTGATTCGATTATGCATATCGAGACCACACTTTTGATTTGATATACTAAGATGATAAAGGCACCTAGGTTTTAACCTACTTATCCCAAAAAGCCTACCCTCATAATTAACCCCTAATGAACCTCTTAAATCCTAAATAAACCATTTCTTGATATACCCTAAATATTAACCCAAAAACTCACTCTTTTTGATTCATTAAGAATTTTCCCTATTGTGGGAACCCCCTTTTTGTCGAGATTTGATTTGGTCAGTTGCCTAACTATGTTCTTTATTTCAGTTGATAATTTCTTTATTATTGTAAGTTTTAAAAAAAGTTGGAAATATATATCCATGATTAGTTCTTTACTATTTGAGCTTAAACAATTAATTTCATATTTTGAGAATAAGCTCGTGTTATTATTGTAATTATTCAGTATTAGTTCATTTTTCTAGTTTGGTAAATTGTCAATTCAATCTCGATTCTAACCCTCTAATTTAGCCTTTATCCACACCTTTAACCTAAGACTTATTACAACCCTTTTTAAAACCTTTTGATTTGTGTATCATATCATTTTATAGTGGTGGTCAGATATGTGGGAATCACTTGAAGATAGCTAGTTGATCCATCTCAAGAAGCTGAAATTATACTCAAGACGGTGGATCTCTCCTTCAATTCCTTCAGGGGTTTTAGGGATTTCTAATGTTTTATTTTATCTTTTCTTCTAAGATGTTTTCTTTTATTGTTATGAACTAAATCCTTCAGATACCTGAAGGGGATGAAACTTGAGACGGATCTTGTTATTATTTACTGAACAATATGATAAATACTTGATTTGTTCTTAATTATGTGAGCTTAATTCTTGTGTTAATATTTCTGGGATATTGATTCAAGTTGAATGTGCTTAGGTGGTGGAGCAAAAGTCCTTGCTTAAGAGTAGATCTAGCATAATTAAGCGGAGTTGATCGCGCCTAGAGATAGGGTGATGAGATTTTGTCGGATTAGGGTGAAACCTAATATAGGAGTCCATAGATCGAGTTAATGCGATTCTAGAGGTTTTAATTAGAAAGAGATTTCAATTAATCAACCTAGGGTTAGACGTTATTCGCCTCGAAAGAGGGTTTAATATAAATTAGGGAATCCTACGGATCAAGCCAAGTGAATAAATCGTCTGGTTCAGTGTTAGATAACAAGTGAAGTCTAGGTGGATTCTTCCTAAGGGTATCGTCTTAATCGACTGAGTTTTGCCAATAGTATTTCCCCAATTTCATTCTTTTTTGTCTTTGCGTCTTTAGCTTAGTAGGTAGTTAGTTTTAGATTAAACAGCCAATCACTTAATATTTAGGCTAAATAATAGAAAGAATGTTATTATTAGTACTTTTAGTTCCTTTGGGTTCGACAATTTGATCTTGCTAAACTATACTACTGTTCAATAGGTGCACTTTCCTTAAATCGTTGTCAGAGTTAGTTTCCAGGTTCTATCATTCTCTTTATAAATTTTAAAACTCGACAAAAAAATGATCAAGTTTTTGGCGCCGTTGCTGGGGAACTAAAATATTAAGAAAGCCCTATTTTTATTACTTTAGCCATTATTTTTTATTTTTCCGCGATTTATTTTTATTTTTATTTTAGTTTTAACCTTGCTAATTTTCTTTCTTTCTTTTCCAACACAGGTACCTCTAGTTTATGACTAGAAGGAACCCGAAAGGACCACTAGTATACGACAGTGATATTGAAACTACCTGTAACATCCTGAATTAATGGGCCTATACATTTAATGTGTGGTTATGTGTAATGTGATACTTAGAGTGTTAGGGGTCCAAATTGGGCTCGAGGTTGGGCTAAGGCCCTAGCAGAATTAGGTATTGGACACTCTAGTGGGAAGCCAGTTCAGTCAGGACTTTAAAAAAATGTTACTAGCGTTTAAGACATAAAAATGGGCTTGTGGCCCAGTGGTCATTGGCGACATGTAGAGGCTAGGAAGTGGC
Source organism: Gossypium rotundifolium (assembly GCA_025506655.1). Classification (NCBI taxonomy): domain Eukaryota; kingdom Viridiplantae; phylum Streptophyta; class Magnoliopsida; order Malvales; family Malvaceae; genus Gossypium; species Gossypium rotundifolium. The sequence goes on along the minus strand of CP106724.1, from coordinate 183,147,388 downwards.
GTGATAAGCAGTAAGGAGGTCCGAGGTTCGAGTCGCATGGTACCTTTTATTTTAATTATTTTCGGCATTTACAATAGCAGTAGTAGTGTAACACCCCAAACCCGGTCAATACACCATGACCGAATCTGGTATGTTACAGGGAGAAATCGTGTTTTGGTGAAGATAGGTTTCCGTTTAAAAGTTTGATAAAACCCTTTGGTAAATTTCATACTTGCAGGAATATTGGGCATGATTGTTTGGGAACTGATGTTTTGTTTGAAAACTCAGGAATTTCGAAAACTTAATCGGTTATGAAGTTAAAAACACGTTTATTTCGTTTAGAGATTCAAGTCGTTCTGATTGTTACTAGTACATTTTGACTAAGTAGAAAATCGAGTTTAAGTTAGAAAAACATTTGAGTCCCCTTTATTCCAAATCTTAGTGTGATACCCGATGGTATAGTTTTAGAATATCGCTTTTGTAGTTTTGAAATCGTTGTCTTTCCAAGTTTTAGCAAATTTTAACCCAATTAACTTGTTAAGGCATATTAAAAATCTACTTTAAGCATAAACATAGCAAAACATAATTTTAAAGGCCATTTACAAACCAAAATAAAACCAAATAGTAATAAACAAGCTTAAGTACCAAATTCTATAAAAGTCTGAGCAAATCCTTATTTAAGCATGGCATGAGCACCTCGAGTCCATCCCGACTCCATGTCCGCGTCTAAGTGTCACCTGAAATGTCAAAGGAGAGAGTGAGTCGCAAGACTCAGTGTATAAACCCCCCTCCAAGTAATACAACATGCTAACACACATCATAGCATAGCAATATAATTAATGCACCCGTTCCTAACCATCCATTACACCTTTTCTACCCCGTGTGGTACCAAACCACTTTGGTGGTGCCAAACCACCGTGACCCAAAGTCACGATATCCATAATGTGGTGCTAAACCACCGGTGACCAAGTCACGAATAATCCAATGATGGGGCCAACCCATCGTGTGATACCAAATCACTAGCGACAATCCCAGTATCTCATAAGTGGGGCCAACCCACGGTGGTGTCAAACCACGTGGACGAGTCGCAATGAGGTGCTAAACCTCCGTGTCCCAAAGACAAGATGTGATACTAAATCATCGGTGACTGCGAAATACAACTGATGATGGGGCCAACCCATCGTGTGATACCAAATCACCGGCGTCAATCCCAGATAATCAAGCGTGGGGCCAACCCACCGTGGTGCTAAGCCACCTGGACGAGACGCCGAGGTGCCAAACCTCCGTGACCCAAAGTCACAAAATATCATTTGTGGTGCCAAACCTTTGGAGGTGCCAAACCTCCGGTGTCCCAAAGACACAGTGTCCCAAAGACACGGATATCATACTCCTCCTCTCATATTACCCATACATGTCATAATCGACTCATGTACAATATGCAAATCATGTAATTCATGCCAACATGTCCAATATTGCATCTTATAGCACATATCTCATGGATCATCATATTAGACGATCAACAATAGAACTCGTAATGCTACGGACTTACCCGAACCAGGAACATACCCTATCGGGTATCATGACAATCATCACTGCTTTCACTTGTTACAACACAAAGTTATTAACTTATTACTAAGAAATCGGTGTGTTAGCTTACACACGGTATATCGCAAGTCTTAATCTCAAAGAACCCGATCCGAAACCCTCAATCCTCTTGCTCCTAAAAACAATCGGCCAACCATGGGTTAATCACTTAAACCATTCGCCATAACCATTTAAACCATTGTGGTATATCGATTAACCCTTACCTTAAACTTGATTTGGTTTTCTACCAAATTGGAACCAACAATGGTTCTTCCGACAATCGGCCTCACCCTAGAAAGAAAATGGTTAATCCCTTAATAGCTTGACTTAACGAAGACTAAATGAATAGTCTAAAAGAAACTACTCTTTCCACCACTTACCGATTGCTTAACCGAGAAATAAGGCTCCTCTCAATTGTTCCTAACTCCGGATGTCCTATAATAAAAATTGGTTTACACAATAGATTAATACCCTTCAACCAATAACAAAATCTACTTATCTAAACCACAATATATAAGAACGAGAGAGAGGAAAATGGCCATTCGACCAACCTCTTACCCACTACTAGCCGATTGAAAACAAGCACCCAACAACAACCAATATTAGACCAACAAAACACCACTAGGAGAGAAGAAAGATTCGCCTAGATGTTAACACTCCTACTTTCTTTGTGTGAAAAGAAAAGAGAGTATAGATGAGAAGAAATGGGTTGATATTCGGCTAGGAATCGAAATGGAAAGAGAAGAAGTAGAGAAGCACCTTCGATTTTTCTTGGAAAAGAAAAGGAAATGGAGAAGAAAGCTTTTGCTTACCACTCTTTGACCGAAAATGTACCAAAATGCCAACAAGAACATTCGGCACATTACTCCCCAACACTTACAAACCAGCCACTCCCCCAAAACCTCTCCAACAACCGGCCAAATTCCCCCCAAACACTCCCAAGTCACCAATTCAAACTAGTTGGACTAGTCTCCCTCCTACTTTCACTCTCTACCCATTGTTTGAAGTTTTGACTTGGTCCAAGGCAGAGTTCGAACTGCCTACAACTCCTCCCCTCCATGCCGTCAAAATGGATGCAAAAATAGGGGATTTTCGCAGCTTGAACCCAGGACATCCTCCCTTGCACTTGACGTCACACACAAGCTCTAAGTGGCACATGCTTTGCCACTTTGCTAGCTCATCACTTGTGCAACAATTACCAAATAAAATACATAAGACCCGACTCCTTCAAATTTCTATCACATAAAGCCCAAAACAAAAATTTTTCCTACCACTCGAGCTTACATATAGCTTATAACTGAGCCCCAACAACATCGAAATAACAACATAGCACATCAAGCACATGCACCAAGCCAAAATAAAATAGCCCTAACCGGGATATTACGGTTCTACCCCTTAAAAATAATTTCGCCTCGAAATTACACGATCAAGAGTGTGGGTATTATTGTCTCATCATATCCTCGGGTTCCCACGTAGCTTCTTCACGCCATGATTACGCCAAAGAACCTTAACCAAAGGCACAGACTTCCTCATAAAACCTTCACATCCCGATCTAAAATCTGTACAGGCTCTTCCTCTATGGTCAAATCTGGGTTTACCTCAATCTCTCCCACTGCTACCACATGCGATGGATCTGAACGATATCACCTAAGCATCGAAACGTGGAACACGTCGTGAATCTGACTTAGCTCTGCTGGCAACTCAAGCTGATATGCAATCGGTCCCACTCGTCTCGATTACCTTATACGGCCCAATAAACCTCGGACTTAGCTTGCCTTTCCTTAGAACCTTAACACTTTCTTCCACGGGAGACCTTGGAAAAACTTGATCTCCCACAAATTCAATATCTCTCCGCTTAAGATCGGCATAGGACTTCGCGGTGCTCAAGCTTCCTTCAATCGAGCTGAATCAACTTAACCTTGTCTTGGTCTCAAAGAACCAACTCTAGCCCCAACAACCGGCGTTCACTTAACTCATCCAACAAGTAGGTGAGCGACACTTCCTACCGCATAACGCCTCATAAGGTGCCATCTTGATGCTTGCTTGGTAACTATTATTGTAGGCGAACTCATTAACAGTAGATACTCCTCCCAACTACCCTCAAGTCCAATACACAACCTCGTAACATGTCCTCCAAGATCAGATAACCCTTTCCATGCCCGTCATCTGCGGATGAAATGTCTTTGAAATCAATCGCGCCTAAAGCTCGATGCAACGCTTTTAACCTTGACGTAAATTGGGATCCCTATCCGAGATGATCGATCATGGCACCCATGCGGTCTCACTATCTCGACACATACTGACCGCCAACCTCAAGTGAGTAATCCACCCTCACCGAAATAAAATGGTGATTTAGTCGATCGATCCACAATTACCCAAATGAATCCTTCTTGCTCGGTGTAGCGATAATTCAGCGCGAAATCCATAGTTATCCTTTCCCACTTTCATGAAGAATCTTCATTGGTGAAGTAACCTCGACGCAATCGATGCTCACCTTGACTGCCGACATGTCGACACTTCCTACAAACTCTGTCACTTCCTTTTTCGCACTTACCACCGTAATCGCATTCTCGAGATCCCTATACATTTTGCTACCTCCGGGATGCATAGCGTAGGGTTGCTATGTGCATCTGAAGAATCTTTTGTCTTAACTCGGTGTCTCTCGGCATACAAGCCTTCCCCGAAAACACAAAGACCCCATCACTAGACAAAGCAGTAACCCTCCAAACCATCATTCTGCACTTGTGTCCTCTGCGCACTCAAAACCTCATCCATCAACTGCTTTTCTCTGATCTGCTCAACCCAAGTAGGCTTAACCTGCAGCTCTGCCAGAATACTCCCGTCGTCATACAAACTCAAGTGGGCAAACATCGCTCTTAGATCCGAAACAACCTTACGGCTCAACGCGTACGCCTGGCGTTAGCCTTGCCCGGATGATACTCAATGGAGCAATCGTAGTCTTTTAGCAACTCAACCCATCTGCGCTGCTTCAAATTCAAATCCTTTTGAGTCAAAAGGTACTTCAGACTCTTGTGATCTGTATAGACTATCGATCTCTCTCCGTACAAGTAATGCCTCTATATCTTCAAGGCAAAGACTACGATCGCTAACTCCGGATCGTCGTTGGATAATTTACCTCATGTGGCCTCGGTGTCGAGATCGTAAGCCACAACCTTCCTTATTGCATCAACACACAACCCAAACTCAGTATGTGATGCATCGCAATAAGCGTGGAATTCCTTTCCAAACCTCAAGGTTGAATTAGGACCGGAGCTTCAGTCAAAATCTTCTTCAACTTGTCGATGCTCTCCTGCTGCTTCTCAGTTCAAATGAACGGAACCCCTTTTCTTAATAATTTGGTCGCCGGTCTTTGCGATCAACGAAAATCCTCTACAAACCTTCTTAGTATCGCCAAACCCGAAAACTCCGAATCTCGACCATCGACCTAGGCGGCTTCCAATCCAAAACCGCCTCAATCTTTCGAGGCTCCACTCTAATCCCTCACCGATACTACATGACCCAAGAACGCCACCTCCTAAGCCGAACTCGCATTTACTAAACTTCGTGATAAAGTCGCTTTCTCCTTCAAAATCTGCAATACCACCCGCAAATCGCATCATGCTCCTCCTCGGTCCTTGAATATACCATGATGTAAATCGATAAAACCACTACTAATCGATCTAAATATTGCCGAACACCCTATTCATCATGTCTATGAAGGTCGCCAAGACGTTAGTCAACCCAAATGGCATAATTAAGAACTCAAAGTGCCCATACCGAGTACAAAATGCCGTCTTGCAGATATCTGCCTCCTTCACCTTTAACTGGTGATACCCAGACCTTAACTCGATCTTCGAGAAAACCAATGCAACCTTCAACCGATCAAACAAGTCATCTATCCGAGGCGGCGGATACTTGTTTTGATCGTCACTTATTCGGTTAGCGGTAGTCTATACACATCCGCATAGTACCGTCTTTCTTCTTGACAAAGAGTACCGGCGCTCCCAAGGTGAAACACTTGGCTTTGATAAAGCCTCGTCCAACAATTCTCGGATCTCGAGCCTTAAGCTCCACTAACTCTTTAGGCGCCATCTCATGCGGAGTAATAGATATCTTGGCGCGATTCAAGATATGATCTATCCCGAACTCTACCTCACGATCCGTGGCAAACCCAAAGCTCCTCAGAAACACATCAATAAATTCCTAATCTATCGAACTGTCTCCACAAAGCAGACTCTTTAGCGTCCAAGGTATACACATGAACCACATATGCTTCACAAATTCTTTTCGACCATCTTCTCGGCTTTCAGAAGAGATACCACATTGGATGATAATTTCTCCTATTACCGATCGTAACTACCTCATCACCCTTAGTCTGTTTTTCGAACCATGCGCTTAGCAGTGCAATCCAACTTCGCCGGTACTTAACCACCGGTCCATCCGAGAATCGATCGAACTCCCCAAGCGGCGGTTCCATCGATCGACCACAAACACTACCCTTGGAGTTCTAGAGGTGCGCCTCTATACTGACTTATCTACAACTACAGAGTGACCTGAGGGCTTATTACGGTCATCTGCCTAGAAGATATCTCAGAGTTTAAATCCATGGTCTTCACTATGCTACTTGCAACATATGAATGTGTTGAACCCACATCAATCAAAGCAGTAAATGGAGAACCAAAGATTAAAAACGTATTGGTTATGACGTCCGGTGCGTCGCCCTCCTCTCGGCGCCTCACCGCATACACTAGCCCCGGCTGTCTGGCCTCAGCATTACCTGTACCTCTGCCTGGTGCTCCACGGCCCCGACCAGAACCATTACCTCCTCTGCCATTACCTCGGCCCCTCTGCGGTGGTGGTCCGTTATTCTGTCTTGAGTCGCCCGACTCTCGGACTGAATCTTAGCCAACTTGCGCGGACAGTCCCTCACACGGTGGTCCAGCGAGCCACACTCAAAATAGCCTTTTCCACCGGTCCAACATCCTCCCCAATGAGCTTTCCCACAGTTTACATTGTGGAGGTCCCCGCCTAGCAAAGAACAAACCTACCGGTCGATTCGCCCACTCAATCTAGCCTTTTTCATGGATTACCTGACGACCCAGAAGATCCAAAACTCCTCTTATGTCGGTTCCTATCCATGCCTTGCCTCACAGACTCTTTAATACCCTTGGCTACCTTCGCCTTTTCAACCAGAACAGCAAATTCACGCTCCTGCTGAGGCGCAATCAACAACCTTAATTCATCTCGCAGGCCATCCTCGAAACGAACACACCTCTCATGTTCAGTAGCCACCATACCCCTGGCATACCGACTCAGCCTCAGAAACTCTGCCTCGTACTCTGACACGGATTTACTCCCCTGAACTAACCTCAGAAATGCTTTCCGTTGCTCATTAATGTAGTTAGCTCCAACGTACTTTTTCTGATAGCGCACTGAAATAGTCCCAAGTTAGATCTTCATTGCAATTGTTCCAACCATGAGCCACCACTGGTATGACTCATCTCGGAGAAGTGATACTATCCCCTTTAACTTTTCTTCAGCAGTCAGGTCTAGATCGTCCATGATCCGCTCTGTCGCTTCCAGCCAATATTCAGCAGTGCTAGGAGCAACACCCGAGACACCCCGAAAGAATTCGGCCCCGTTTGCCCGAAGCCGCTCCGGAACAGATTTCCTAGCTCCTGCGCCTCCACCTACTCCAACTACCCTCTCCAAAACCCGCAGCATCGCCTGTGACACTGCGTCATCCCCAGTCTGTTCTTGAAACTCACCACCTCCAGCTGGTGGCGAAACCGGTATCTCATTTTCTGACCCTTGACCAGATCCTACGGGTTCAGAAACTGTCATCCTACCGCGGCCTCGTCCACGACCACGTCCACCTCGGATACTCATGATTAAATCTCATCTAATTTAAAGAATTTTATGTATCAGTAATTATTCCACTGTTTAAAAGCAAAGTCTTATGAATATTAAAGAAGCTTTGTTTTCGCGAGTCCACTGAGTCCTATCAGTTTCAATTTCTAAAGTAGTCTTACTATCATTAGCCATCCAATCACATCTCATCAATATCATTATCTTAAACAATAGTAAGGGGTACTTACCTGGGCGGATTGGTGCCGGAGACTCGGTGCCATGCCTTTCACACCACACTTTTTAAAACATAACACTTAAAACAGACTTTTGAAAACATTTTGGGCCTCAGGCCCACAGCCAAGCCTTTGAACTTGGCTCTGATACTACAATTGTAACACCCCAAACTCAGTCAATACACCACGACCGAATCCGGTATGTTACAGGGAGAAATCGTGTTTTGGTGAAGATAGGTTTCTGTTTAAAAGTTTGATAAAACCCTTTGGTAAATTTCATACTTGCATGAATCTTGGGCATGATTGTTTGGGAACTGATGTTTTGTTTGAAAACTCAGGAATTTCGAAAACTTAATCGGTTATGAAGTTAAAAACACGTTTATTTCGTTTAGAGATTCAAGTCATTCTGATTGTTACTAGTACATTTTGACTTAGTAGAAAATCGAGTTTAAGTTAGAAAAACATTTGAGTCCCCTTTAATCCAAATCTTAGTGTGATACCCGATGGTATAGTTTTAAAATATCGCTTTTGTAGTTTTGAAATCGTTGTCTTTCCAAGTTTTAGCAAATTTTAACCCAATTAACTTGTTAAGGCATATTAAAAATCTACTTTAAGCATAAACATAGCAAAACATAATTTTAAAGGCCATTTACAAACCAAAATAAAACCAAATAGTAATAAATAAGCTTAAGTACCAAATTCTATAAAAGTCTGAGCAAATCCTTATTTAAGCATGGCATGAGCACCTCGAGTCTATCCCGGCTCCATGTCCGCGTCTAAGTGTCACCTGAAATGTCAAAGGAGAGAGTGAGTCGCAAGACTCAGTGTATAAATCCCCGTCCCGGTAATACAACATGCTAACACACATCATAGCATAGCAATATAATCAATGCACCCGTTCCTAACCATCCATTACACCTTTTCTACCCCGTGTGGTACCAAACCACTGGTGGTGCCAAACCACTGGTGACCCAAAGTCAAGATATCCATAATGTGGTGCCAAACCACTGGTGACCCGAAGTCACGAATAATCCAATGATGGGGCCAACCCATCATGTGATACCAAATCACTAGCGACAATCCCGTATCTCATAAGTGGGGCCAACCCACGGGGTGTCAAACCACGTGGACGAGTCGCAATGAGGTGCCAAACCTCTGGTGTCCCAAAGACACAGCATGTGATACCAAATCACCGGTGACCGCAAATACAAATCGATGATGGGGCCAACCCATTGTGTGATACCAAATCACTGGCGTCAATCCAGATAATCAGCTGTGGGGCCAACTCACGTGTGCTAAGCCACTTGGACGAGACGCCGAGGTGCCAAACCTCTGGTGACCCAAAGTCACAAAATATCATTTGTGGTACCAAACCTTTGGAGGTGCCAAACCTCCGTGTCCCAAAGACACACGTGTCCCAAAGACACGGATATCATACTCCCCTCCTCTCATATTACCCATACATGTCATAATCGACTCATGTACAATATACAAATCATATAATTCATGCCAACATGTCCAATATTGCATCTTATAGCACATATCTCATGGATCATCATATTAGACGATCAACAATAGAACTCGTAATGCTACGGACTTACCCGAATCCATGAACATACCCTATCGGGTATCATGACAATCATCACTGTTTCACTTGTTACAACACAGGTTATTAACTTATTACTAAGAAATCAGTGTGTTAGCTTACACATCTGGTATATCGCAAGTCTTAATCTCAAAGAACCCGATCTGAAACCCTCAATCCTCTTGCTCCTAAAAACAATCGGCCAACCATGGGTTAATCACTTAAACCATTCGGCCATAACCATTTAAACCAAAGGGTATATCGATTAACCCTTACCTTAAACTTGATTTGGTTTTCTACCAAATTCGGAACCAACAATGGTTCTTCCGACAATCGGCCTCACCCTAGAAAGAAAATGGTTAATCCCTTAATAGCTTGACTTAACGAAGACTAAATGAATAGTCTAAAAGAAACTACTCTTACCACCACTTACCGATTACTTAACCGAGAAATAAGGCTCCTCTCAATTGTTCCCAACTCCGGATGTCCTATAATAAAAATTGGTTTACACAATAGATTAATACCCTTCAACCAATAACAAAATCGGCCCTTATCTAAACCACAATATATAAGAACGAGAGAGAGGGAAAATGGCCATTCGACCAAGCTCTTACCCACTACCAGCCGATTGAAAACAAGCACCCAACAACAACCAATATTCGGCCAACAAAACACCACTAGGAGAGAAGAAAGATTCGGCCTAGATGTTAACACTCTTACTTTCGGCTTTGTGCGAAAAGAAAAGAGAGTATAGATGAGAAGAAATGGGTTGATATTCGGCTAGGAATCGAAATGAAAAGAGAAGAAGTAGAGAAGCACCTTCGGTTTTTCTTGGAAAAGAAAAGGAAATAGAGAAGAAAGCTTTTGCTTACCACTCTTTGACCAAAAATATACCAAAATGCCAACAAGAACATTCGGCACACTACTCCCCAACACTTACCAACCGGCCACTTCCCCAAAACCTCTCCAACAACCGGCCAAATTCCCCCCAAACACTCCCAAGTCACCAATTCAAACTAGTTGAACTAGTCTCCCTCCTACTTTCACTCTCCACCCATTGTTTGAAGTTTTGACTTGGTCCAAGGCGAGTTCGAGGCGCCACAACTCCTCCCTCCATGCCGTCAAAATGGATACAAAAATAGGGATTTTCACACTTGAACCTGTGACATCCTCCCTTGCACTTGACGTCACACACAAGCTCTAAGTGGCGCATGCTTTGCCACTTTGCTAGCTCATCACTTGTGCAACAATTCACCAAATAAAATACATAAGACCCGACTCCTTCATTTCTATCACATAAAGCCCAAAAACAAAAATTTTTCCTACCACTTGAGCTTACATCTAGCTTATAACTGAGCCCCAACAACATCGAAATAACAACATAGCACATCAAGCACATGTAGCCAAGCCAAAATAAAATAGCCCCTAACCCGGGATATTACAAGTAGAGTTCAATAATGATGCTTAAAATTAGGAATTATTTAATGTGATAATAAGGTGGATAATGTGCTGATAAGGGAAGGAAGAGGTAGTGTCATCCATGACACTATGGATGAGTAATCAGATGAGGACAAGGAGAAAATTAAGGAGTTATCTGCAAGGCTAGGTGGTGGCCAAAATTTTGACTCTGAGGGGGGAGGAGAAATTGATTTTTGCTATGATCAAGGGGCTGCCGAAATTTCTCTTGATCAAATAGCTTAGTTTTGATCAAAAAGAGGGGCATTTTCAATTTTAGGCAGTAGGTGCCGAAATTCTATTTAAATAGAGGGGATATCTATTCAATTTTGGTATTTGGTCCCTATTTTCCTTTTCCATTCTCTCATCCTCACTTTTATGCAAAAGCCGAAAGTCCATTATTCTGTTCTCTCTTCTTTTTCTTTTTCCTTTCAAAAGCCGAAACCTCTTAATTATTCTCAACATCTTTTCTTTCAAAAGCTGAAACTCTGAAATCTCTTCTCATCCCCATAGTTGAATGCTTCCTATTCCCTTTAACCGATTCCTTCACTAAAGCCGAATCTACATAGACTTCTTCCTATCATATTTTCTTCTAATCTTCTCAAAAGCCGGAATCTCTAAGGGGTAGTCGAATTCTTTGTGTTAAGCTGAGTGCCGATTTTCCTATCTCTTCACTTTCTCTTTCAGTTTTTGGAAGACAAAGCCAAAAAGCTAATGGTTTAATGGTTTTGTATAATTTCGTGTTGGGCGACATTCAGGAATTTAGGTAGATCGCCTAGATTTAAAAGCCGAAAATGCTAGTCTTGGAGTCTCAATCTCTTTTCGGATTTAAAGGTAAGTGTTCAATTCTTCCTATGTTGTTTAATCGGGTTCTTTTTCATTATTCGTGCCTTAACCTAATGTTGCGTTAAACAATCATCATAGTATCTTCTGACCAAAGATCACTCATGGACTTGAATGTCAGCAAATCAAACGAAGGGGTTGGATCTATAGTTTCAGCCCCAAAGTTCAAGAAATGCGCGGTGTCAGCTGTTTGGGATTGGCCGTCGGGTTATGGACCGACTTCAAAGCAAAACCTTAGACTGTTAGCAGTCATAGCGGCTACTGATAGTGTCGACATAGAAAGTACTGTCCTATCGATAATCAGGTGTGTAGATCTCTATCACCCTAGTTAATCTATATTATATGTATGTTATGGGCTGAAAGCCAGAAAGAGAGGCTGTATGAACAGTCGTATTACCCAAAAAGGGTAGGCAAGGGATGCCAGGTACGTAATCATAGAAACTTCTGTTTGTGTATCAAAGTATGTGAAAGTATGTAATCTGTTTAGATAGTTTAATGTTCTAATTCTTGCATGTATGCATGCATGGGATGGGATTGATATGATGAAGGGAGCAGGTCGCATAGCGATCGGTGGCTTTGCTACATAGGTCACATAGTGATCGGTCTTTATGATAGGCAGCACAGCTGTCGATATGGTGTGTAGCGGACTCGAGGGGCCATCAAGTTTTTTTCTATCTTCATTGGCTATTTTCGTTCTTTTTCTTTAAGTTTAAATTTGGGATTATATTTGTATTAAGGCCCCCATAACTTAGGTTATCGATTTATATTTTTTTATTTTTTATTTTAATACATCTTACAAACTTATGTTTTCAAAACTTTAAATTATAAAGCGAGAGGAAAATAGGCTTTTCAAACACATTCACACAAATTTTAAGGTTTTTTCAAATTATCACAATTAATGATTAATCGGATAAGATAAACTGAGATTTTCAAAACCCTTCAAAGCAAAGTTTTCAACATTCAACCCGTAGCATACCAGATCCGGTCATGACGTAATAGCCAGATTTGGGGTGTTATATTTTTTGGTATCAGAGCCCAGTTCAAAACTTGGGCTGTGAAATGGGTCTAGTAGTGATTTATAAAAGTGATGTAAGTTAGGAAGTTCAGTTGAGATATGGCCTTCGAGTCTACCGGCACCTGATCCACGCAGGTAAGTATTCTAAACTCACTATGTGATGTGCATATTGGGCTTTATGGAACGTAGATAAGTATACTAGAAATTATGAACCTTAGGCATAGTTTTGAATAATTCTTAAATCTCATAAGACTTAATTTCTAATTAAACATGTCTGTGAACAAGTCACTGGGGTTAGGTGTGGTAACAAGCATATGCATGTCTAGGATTGGATCTAGGAGAGCTTGGTATTTAAGCAATTTCTAGCGGCTCACCTCCTCTTGTTGGAATCCTACAGTGCGTAGTGTTTGTTCACTCTAACCGAGAGGGCTTGTTGACGGGCCAAAGTTTATAACTAAAACCCGAAAGGGACCAACCACCCTATTTTTGTAAAATTATTCCTAGCTTTGTAAATTTTTGAAATACCCTTGATTTGTGAAAACTTCTCAAAAATACCCTGAATTTGTAAAAATTACCAAAATTTATAAAATTATTGAAATACCTCTAGTTGGCAAAATTACTGAAATACCTCTCTGGATTGCAAAATTACCAAAATACCCCTATTTTATAAAATCACCAAGAAACCCTATTTTGGAAAATTACGAAAATACCCCTGTAGGTAGAATTACGAAAATACCCTAGATAGTGAAATGACAAGAATACCCTTACGTGATGAATGTGAGTTCATGGATGCTACTTGTATGTTGATGTGAAATGGTTGAATGTATGTGGATCCTAGAGCTAGGAAAATACAGACCTGAGAAATGAACCTTGTAGATAGAGTTCGAATTCGAAAGAACTACTGTTAAAACTACTTTCCATAAGATTGTTCGTTATAAATTGGTGGAAGAAATTAATAATTCATAAAATTCCTAATCAAATAAAAAAAATTGGTAGAATGAGCACTAGAGGACGTGGTGTGCGTGGCCGAGGTAGAGGCAGGATTGCTATGTCGGAACCGGTAGGGTCTGGTCACGAGTCAAGGAATGAGGTACCAGTGCCACCAGCTGTAGAGACAAAATTTCAGGATCAGACAGCCGGAGATGATGCGGTATCTCAGGCGATGTTAAGGGTTTTAGAGAGGGTTGTTGGAGCAGGCATGGGCAAAGGAGCCCGAAAACCTATGTTGGATTGATTTAGAGCTAATGGGGCAGAAGTGTTTAAGGGAATTTCTGGGATAGCCCCGAGTACAGCTGGGTATTGGTTGGAGGTGGTCGAACGCATAATGGATGATTTGGATTTCATGGAAGAAGAGAAGCTGAAAAGAGTAGTGTCCCTTCTTCGGGACGAAGTGTATCAATGGTGGCTTACGGTTAAGGATGGTACCATGGTTGACCGTATCACTTGGGATTACTTCAAAACGGCATTCCAGACTAAGTACATTGGAATGAGTTATGTGGATGCGCAGCGTAGAGCATTTCTAAATCTGGTTCAGGGAAGTAAGTCGATGGCAGCATATGAAGAGGAATTCTTGCGCTTGAACCGTTATGCTCAAGGGATGGTGGCCACAGAACATGAACAGTGTGTTCAATTTGAAGATGGCCTGAAGGATGACCTACGTGTTTTGATAGCTCCACAGCGAGAGAGGGAATTTGCTGTGCTTGTGGAGAAAGCTAAGATAGCTGAGGAGGTGAGACGGACGGAAAAACTGAACCGGGATAGAGATAGGGGTGGAGGTAAGAGAAATTTTGGATCATCAAGGACAACTGGGAGTACTCAGAAAAGACCTAGGTCGGATGGACCAAGACAGGCTGAGAGACCTGCTGCTGCTAGCCAAACACTAAAGTGTGCTCGATGTGGTAAATTCCATGGAGGTGAGTGTTGGGTAGGCAGTGAGAAGTGCTTTAGATGTGGATCTTTGGACCATCAGATTAAAGATTGTCCACAGCCACGCAACGATGTAGGACCTACAGGGCAGGATAATGCTCAGCCGGGCAGAGGAGGTCAACAGCTGCAGAGGGGTCATGGTCCAGCTAGAGGTGGTAACAGTTTCGATCGGTGCCGTGGAGCACCAGGTATTGGGGCAAGAAACACTGAGGTGAGATAGTCAGGGTTAGTTTATGCTGTCAGACGTCGAGAATAGGCCGATGCGCTGAATGTTATAATCGGTACATTTTTAATATTTGGTTTGCCCTACACTGCATTGATTAACATTGGGTCGACACATTCATATGTTGCTAGTAGTGTGTCTGGAACTTTAAGTTTAGATTTCAAGATTACCCCTAGGGCGATGACTGTAATTAGCCCATTAGGACAATCTGTGGTAGTAGATAAACTCTATCGAGAGGTACCCTTAGAAGTTCAGGGAATAGTTTTCCTGACGGATCTGATGGAATTACCATTTGGGGAGTTCGACTTAATATTGGGCATGGATTGGCTGGTGAAGTATCAAGCTAATTTAGATTGTGCTACCAAGCGTATGGTGTTAAAAACTCCCGAGGGTAGTGAAGTGTTGGTGATAGGAGAAATGGGGACTATTTGTCGAATATGGTGATTGTCCTAAGAGCAGAAATGATGGTGAGAAAAGGATGCGAGGCGGTTTAATGTTTTTGGGCTCTAGAAGCCGAGGACCTAACTGTTGGGGACATTAGGATGGTGAAGGAATTTCCTGATGTTTTCCTAGAAGAGCTTCCGGGATTACCTCTGGATCGTGAAGTGGAGTTTGGTATTGATCTTCTTTTGAGCAACAGCACTAGTGTCTATCGCTCCATATAGGATGGCACCAAAGGAGCTGGTAGAGTTGGAAGCACAAATACAAGAGTTGTTAGATAAAGGATTTATTCGACCAAGTGTGTCACCTTGGGGAGCGCCGGTGTTGTTTGTTAAGAAGAAGGATGGATCAATGCGTATGTGCATTGACTACCGTTAGTTGAACAAGTTGACTATCAAGAACAAGTATCCGTTGCCAAGGATTGATGACTTGTTTGATCAACTGAGAGGGGCGTCAGTGTTCTCAAAGGTAGATTTGAGATCAGGATACCATCAGCTTAGGGTCAAAGAATCAGATATTCATAAGACAGCTTTTAGGACCCATTATGGCCATTATGAATTTTTGTGATGCCATTTGGGTTGGCTAACGCACCAGCGGTGCTTATGGATTTGATGAAATGAGTGTTCCAACCCTACTTGGATCGATTTGTCGTATTTATAGATGATATCTTGGTTTACTCAGGATCGAAAGAGGAGCATGACTCACATCTGCGAGTGGTTTTGTAGATTCTGAGAGAGAAGCAGTTGTATGCCAAATTTAGTAACTGCGAATTTTGGCTAAGTAAAGTTACTTTTCTAGGCCATGTTATGTCGGCAGAGGGGATTAGGGTTGACCCTCAAAAAATTGAAGCGTTATTGGATTGGAAGCCGCCTAAGTCCGTGGCAAAATTTGGAGTTTGCTTGGTCTGGTCGGGTACTATCGAAGGTTTGTTGAAGGATTTTCTTTAATTGCGGCACCATTGACTAAGTTATTACGGAAAGGAGTTCCTTTTGTTTGGTCTAGTAAGTAGCAAGAGAGTTTCAAGAAGTTAAAAAAATTTTGATGGAGGCTCTAGTATTGATTCAGCCAGAGGCTGGAAAGGAATTCATAATTTACTGTGATGCGTCACACACGGGACTAGGGCGCGTGTTGATGCAAGATGGGAAGGTTGTTGCTTATGCATCTCGGCAGTTAAGACCGCACGAAGCAAATTACCCCACCCATGACTTGGAGTTGGCAACGGTGGTTTTTGCTCTAAAGATTTGGAGACATTATCTATACAGGGAAAAATATGTTATTTATACAGATCATAAGAGCCTAAAATACCTCTTGATCTAGAAAGAGTTGAATCTAAGGCAGATGAGGTGGATCGAGTTGTTAAAGGATTATGATTGCTCAATTGAGTATCATCCGGGTAAAGCTAATGTAGTGGCGGATGCCTTAAGTCGTAAAGTAATCTCTGATTTGAGGGTAATATTTGCTCACCTTAGTTTGTATGATGATGGGAGTTTGTTGGCTGAACTTCTAGTGAAACCCTCTTGGGTCAATCAGGTTAAAGAGAAGTAGCAGATCGATGAGTGGCTAAAGGAGAAGCTTTATGTAGGATCAAGTGATGGATCGACGGACTTCAATATGAATGAGGAAGGACTGTCATGTTTTCAAGGGAGAGTTTGCATGCCAAAGGATCCGGGGTTGTGGCATAGGATTTTGCGAGAAGCGCATGAAAGATCATATGCTATGCACCCTAAAGGGAGTAAGATGTATCGAGATTTGTGGGATCAGTTCTGGTGGCTGGGCTTGAAGCGTTGGGTAATTGAGTTGGTGAGTAAGTGTTTGACCTGACAGCAGGTAAAGGCAGAGCACCAGTTGCCATCGGGGTTGTTGCAGCCAGTGAAGATTCCACAATGGAAGTAGGAAAGGATCACAATGGACTTTGTTAGTGGGCTACCCTTCACGCCTACTAAGAAAGATTTAGTCTAGGTGATTGTTGATTGCTTGACGAAGTCTGCTCACTTCATACCAGTATGGGTCGATTACTCTTTGCAGAAATTGGCTAAGCTATATGTAGCGGAGGTAGTGAGATTGCATGGGGTACCAGTATCAATCATATCGGATAGGGACCCGAGGTTCACGTCGCGATTCTGGAAGGCTTTACATCAAGCCTTGGGTACAAAGTTAGATTTCGATCTGACATTTCATCCTCGAGACGGATGGATAGTCTGGCGGGTAATTTAGATTCGATGGACATCTTTGAGGGATGTGTCATTGATTTCAAACGTAGTTGGGAAGAGTTTTTACCGTTGGTGGAGTTTGCTTACAACAACAGCTACCAGTCTAGTATTCAGATGGGGCCCTATGAATCATTGTACGGGCGGAAGTGTCGTCCTCCTACCTGTTGGACGAAATTAGGGGAACGTCAAATTTTGGGTCCGGAGTTGGTTACCAAGACAGAGAAGAAGGTGAGTTAATTCGAGCTCGACTAAAGAAAGCGTCGGACCGACAGAAGTCCTATGCATACTTAAAGCATAAGGATGTGAAGGTGTCGCCATGGAAGAAAGTACTAAGGTTTGGACGGAAGGGTAAATTAAGTCCCAGATTTATCAGCCTTATCGGGTGTTGAAACGAGTAGGGCCAGTAGCCTATCAACTAGAGCTACCTTCTGAGCTAATCCAGATTTTCACAATGTATTCCAAGTCTCTATGTTAAGACGTTACCATTCGGATCCATCTCATGTGGTGCCTGTGGAAGAAATTGAGGTGAGACCTGACCTATCCTTTGAAGAAGAACTAGTGGAAATCCTGGATCGTGATGTCAATGTGTTGTGAAGGAAGACGGTTCCGTTGGTTAAGGTTTTATGGCAAAATCACAGTTATGAGGAGGCTACGTGGGAACCGGAAGAGACGATGCGGTAGTAGTACCCCCCATCTATTCTGATCAGGTACTTTCAAGGTCAAAATTTCTTTAAGAGGGTAGAACTATAACATCCTGAATTAATAGGCCTATGTGTTTAATGTGTGCTTATGTGTAATGTGTTAATTAGAGTGTTAGGGGTCCAGATTGGGCTCGAGGTTGGGCTAAGGCCTTAGCAGAATCAATTATTGGACACTCTAGTGGGAAGCCAGTTCAGTTAAGACTTCAAAAAAAATTTTATTAGCATTTAAGACACAAAAATGGGCTTATGGCCCAGTGGTCAGTGGCGACATGTAGAGGCTAGGAAGTGGTGTGTTAAGCAGTAAGGAGGTCCAAGGTTATAGTCGCATGGTACCTTTTATTTTAATTATTTTCGGCATTTACAAGAGTAGTAGTGGAGTTCGGCAATGATACTTAAAATTAGGAATTATTTAATGTGATAATAAGGTGGATAATGTGCTGATAAGGGAAGAAAGAGGTAGTGTCATCCATGACACTATGGATGAGTAATCAAATGAGGATAAGGAGAAAATTAAGGAGTTATCTACAAGGCTAGGTGGTGGCCAAAATTTTGACTCTAAGGGGGGAGGAGAAATCGTTTTTTGCTATGATCAAGGGGCTGCCGAAATTTCCTTTGATCAAATAGCTTAGTTTTGATCAAAAAGAAGGGCATTTTCAGTCTTAGGCAGTAGGTGCCGAAATTTTCTTTAAATAGAGGGGATATCTCTTATAAGACTTATTACACACACCTTGGTAAAAGCCTCTTGGGATGTAAGGGAAAAGGCATTAGAGGGCGACCTTAAGGTCACTCTAATATTAAAACTTTAGAAAACTAACTTGATCTAGCCTTAGCCCTTGACTCATATGGCTTTCTTTCAAACTGACTCGTCGGGAAGCTTCATCAATTCTGGTATTTGCTTCCTATTTTCTTTTTCCATTCTCTCATCCTCACTTTTATGCAAAAGCCGAAAGTCCATTATTCTGTTCTCCCTTCTTTTTTTTTTTCCTTTCAAAAGCCGAAACCTCTCAATTGTTCTCAACATCTTTTCTTTCAAAAGCCGAAACTCTGAACTCTCTTCTCATCCCCATAGCTAAATACTTCCTATTCCCTTTTGTCGATTTCTTCACTAAAGTCGAATCTACATAGACTTCTTCCTATCATCTTTTCTTCTAATCTTCTCAAAAGCTGAAATCTCTAAGGGGTAGTCGAATTCTTTGTGTTAAGGTGAGTGTCGATTTTCCTATCTCTTCACTTTCTTTTTGGTTTTTGGAAAACAAAGCCGAAAAGCTAATGGTTTAATGGTTTTGTATAATTTCATGTTGGGCGAAATTTAGGAATTTAGGTAGATCGCCTAGATTTAAAAGCCAGAAACACTAGTCTTGGAGTCTCAATCTCTTTTTGGGATTTCAAGGTAAGGGTTCAATTCTTCGTATGTTGTTTAATCGGGTTCTTTTTCATTATTTGTGCCTTAACCTAATGTTGCGTTAAGCAATCATCATAGTATCTTCTGACCAAAGAGCACTCATGGACTCGAATGTCAGCAAATCAAAGGAAGGGATTGGGTCTGTAGTTTCAGCCTCAAAGTTCAAGAAACGCGCGGTGTCAACAGTTCAAGATTGGCCGTCGGGTTGTGGATCAACTTCGGAGCAAAACCATAGATTGTTAGCATTCAGAAGTGACTCTTGATAGTGTCGACATAGAAAGTAATTGTCTGTCGGTGAATCGGTGTGTAGATCTCTATCACACTAGTTAATCTATATTATATGTATGTTATGGGCTAAAAGTCGGAAAGAGAGGCTGTATGAACAGTCGTATTACCCAAAAAGGGTAGGCAAGGGATACCAGGTACGTAATCATAGAAACTTCTGTTTGTGTATCGAAGTATGTGAAAGTATGTGATCTTTGTAGATAGTTTAATGTTCTGATTCTTACATGTATGCATGCATAGGATGGGATTGATATAATGAAAGGAGCAGGTCGCATAGCGATCGGTGGCTTTGCCACATAGGTCACATAGTGATCGGTCTTTATGACAGGTAGCACAGTTGTCGATATATTATTAAGGTCGCTTAACGATCGGTGGCTTTGTCACATAGGTCACATAGTGATCGGTCTTTATGACGGGCAGCACAGTTGTCGATATGGTGTGTAGCGGACTCGAGGGGCCATCAAGTTTTTTTCGATCTTCATAGACTATTTCCGTTCTTTTTCTTTAAGTTTAAATTTATTATTATTTTTGTAAAAGGCCCCATAACTTAGGTTATCAATTTATATTTTTTTATTTTATTTTTTATTTTAATACATCTTACAAACTTATGTTTTCAAAACTTTAAATTATAAAGCGAGAGGAAAATGGGCTTTTCAATCACATTCACGCAAATTTTAAGGTTTCTTCAAAATATCACAATTAATGATTAATCGGATAAGATAAACTGAGATTTTCAAAACCCTTCAAAGCAAAGTTTTCAACATTCAACCCATAGCATACCAGATCCGGTCATGACGTCTAGGCCGAGTTTGGGGTGTTACACTACAGCTCGCAGGAATCACAGAGAAATTAGGCGAACCCTAAATTACAAAGAAGAAGAACAACAAGGCGAATCCAATCCTACTGAAGGGATGGACGAGAATAACCCACCACCACAAGATGTGGCAGAAAACAATGCTCCGCGTACTATGTATGATTATGCTAAACCTCATTTAATAGGAGTAGAATCAAGTATTGTTAGGCCTACTATAGCTGCTAATAATTTTGAATTAAAGCCTAACACTATACAAATGATTCAACAATTTGTTCAATTTGATGGTTTGCAGAACGAAGATCCAAATACTCATATAGCTAATTTTTTAGAGTTCTGTGATACCTTCAAAATAAATGGAGTTTTTGATGATGCCATATGTCTTCGGTTATTTCCCTTTTCATTAAGGAATAAAGCAAAATAGTGGTTAAACTTGTTACCACGGGGTCAATCACTACATGGACCAAATGACTGAAAAAATTTTATTAAAATATTTTCCACTAGCCAAAACGATCAAATTACGGAATGATATCTCTTCTTTTTTGTAGATGGATTTAGAAACATTATACGACGCATGGGAGAGATACAAGGATCTCTTGAGAAGTGTCCGCACCATGGTTTACCCCTGTGGTTACAAGTCCAAACTTTCTATAACGGTGTAAACCCCTCAACGAGGCAACTAATTGATTCAGCCGCCGGTGGAACCCTGAACAATAGAACTCCTGAAGTAGCCTACAAGTTTATTGAAGAGATGTCACTAAATAACTATCAGTGGAAGGTTACAAGGACAAAACCAACAAAATTAGCTAGAATTTTCAACCTCGACGCAGTAACCATGCTATCAACACAGGTAGAGATGATGAATAAAAAGCTTGATAGTTTGTGTTCTTCGCAGGTACATCCAGTAATGCAGTGCGACGTAAGTGGAACTGTGGCGAATCCTGAGTACCCACCCTACCAACCGGGCACATAGAAAGTGAACAGATGAACTATATAGGTAATAATTTTAGATCTAATAATAACCCTTATAGTAATACTTATAATCCAGGTTGGAGGAACCACCCAAATTTTTCATGGGGAGGTCAAGGAAATTAAGGAAATCAAAGACAACAACCTCCTCAAAATTTCTAAAATCAGCCATATCCACAAGAAAAGAACCTGAACCTTGAAGAGATGCTAACAAAACTTATGGCAGCCATAGAAAACCATTTCCAAGACACTAGGACAACACTTAAAAACCAACAAACATCGATGGAAGGGATCAAGAACCAAGTTGGGGAACTTACTAAGTCAGTCGGGGAAGTTACAAAGTCAGTTGGACAACTTACTAAGATAGTTTCTGAACTCCAATCAGAAATTTTTCTAAAGAAACTGAACAGGTAAAGGCAGTTACACTGAGAAGTGGAAAGGAGTTAGTTGAACCAAAGAAAAAAATACCACAAGAAGATGACAAAGCAAAGGATGAGGCAGTTGAGGATGCCCACAAAGAAAGTAAACCACCAATCCCATATCTAGAAAAGTTGAAGAAAGACCGATTAGATGCCCAATATGGTAAATTTCTTGAAATTTTTAAACAAATACATATTAACTTACCATTTGTTGAAGCCATTTCATAGATGCCGATGTACGCAAAATTCTTAAAAGAGCTCTTGACGAATAAGAGGAAGCTTGAAGAAATATCAACGGTGGAGCTTAATAAAGAATGTTCAGCCATCTTCCAAAACAAGTTACTAACCAAATTAAAAGACCTAGGAAGTTTTACTATTCCCTATTTAATTAGTAGTTTAAATATTAAGGAAGCATTAGCTGATCTAGGTGACAGTATTAATTTAATTCCTTATAAAATGTTTAAACAACTAGATCTTGGGGAACCAAAACCCACTAGGATGAGTATTCAGTTAGCCGATAGATTTATTAAATACCCTAGAGGAGTTATCAAAGATGTCTTTGTAAAAATTGATAAATTTATTTTCCTCGTTGATTTTGTTGTACTTGACATGGATGAGGACATTGAGGTTCCCTTAATTTTAGGGCGGCCTTTTTTAGCTATTGCTAGGGCTGTTATCAATGTAGGTGATGGTAAGCTTGCATTAAGAATAGGCGATGAGGAAATTATTTTTCAAATTTATGATGCCATGTGATATTCTAGAGAACAAGATGATTCCTATTATTTTGTTGATACTACTGATCATATCATTCAAAACTCATTACAGGAAATCATACATGATGACACGATGGAACTGTGCCTTACTCAAGAAGAAGGGGAAGAAGATGAAGTCGACGAGCTGAATTTGAATACATATTCATCTAGACATATGGAAAAAGAAAGCATTGAAATCAGTGACGATCTAAAACAAAAGCCTTCTATTGATGAGCCGTCCAAATTAGAATTAAAACAGTTTCCGAAACACTTAGAATATGCATTCCTGGGGGAAAATTCTACGCTACCAGTAATTATCTCTTCAGAACTAGAACCCAAGGAGAAAGAGGAGTTGCTACAGGTATTAAGAAAACATAAAAGAGCCATAGCTTGGAAAATCTCTGACATTAAGGGAATAAGCCCATCGTTTTGCACCCACAAAATTCTAATGGAAGAGAAATACAAGCCATGTGTGCAACCTCAAAGACGATTGAATCCCAACGTAAAAGAAGTTGTGAAAGCTGAGGTAATTAAACTTTTAGATGCTGGAATAATTTATCCTATTTCTAATAGCAATTGGGTAAGTCCTGCGCAGGTTGTTCCAAAGAAAGAGGCATGACGGTGGTATCCAACGAAAAGAATAAACTAATTCCCACCAGAACAGTCACGGGTTGGAGAGTTTACATTGATGACAGGAAGCCAAATGATGCCACTAGGAAAGATCACTTTCCTTTGCCATTCATTGATCAAATGTTTGAAAGGTTATCTGGACATATGTACTATTGCTTCCTAGATGGGCCCTCCAGCTATTTCCAAATCCCAATAGCACCTGAAGATCAAAAGAAGACAACATTCACATGCCCATACGATATGTTTGCTTATCGTAGAATGCCTTTTGGATTATGTAATGCTCCTGCTACTTTTCAGCGTTACATGTTGGCAATCTTTGACGAATTTGTGGAAGACATTATGGAGGTATTTATGGACGATTTCTCTATATTCGGTAATTCTTTCCATCTTTGCCTTAAAATTTTAAAACGAGTTCTAATGAGATGTGAGGAAACAAACCTTGTTTTAAATTGGAAAAATGTCACTTTATGGTACAAGAGGGAATTGTATTGGACATAAAATTTCTAGTAAGGGAATCGAGGTAGATAAAGCAAAGGTTAAAACCATAGAAAAATTACCTCCTCCTAGCTCAGTTAAGGCTATTAAAAGCTTTTTAGGTCATGCAGGATTTTATAGAAGATTTATTAAAGATTTTTCTAAAATAGCTAAGCCTCTAACGAAATTGCTAGAAAAAGATACACCTTTTAAGTTTGATTAGGAATGTTTAGATGCATTTAATATCCTTAAAGAAAAATTAATAAATGGCCCAATTATAATTGCCCCCGATTGGAATCTTCCTTTTGAACTAATGTGTGATGCAAGTGATTTTACAGTAGGTGCAGTTTTAGGACAGCGAAGAGACAAGCACTTCCAGCTGATCTATTATGCCAGCAAGACATTAACAGCCGCTTAATAAAATTATACCATCACTGAAAAAGAACTACTAGCTGTGGTCTTTGCATTTGATAAATTCAGACAATATTTAGTATTATCTAAAGTTGTCGTTTACATTGACCACTCTACTCTTCGTTATCTTTTAACTAAACCTGATGCAAAACCTCGACTCATAAGATAGATTTTACTCTTATAGGAATTTTATTTGGAAATACAGGATAAAAAGGGAGCTGAAAACCTTATAGTAGATCACCTCTCCAGGCTTGAGAACCCACATATCGAAGAGCTTGATGAAAGTCAGATAAATGACTCATTCCCTGAAGAACAACTCTTTTCTATAACCAACTTTGAGGTGCCATGGTTTACAGATATTACGAATTATTTAGCTGCTAATATCTTACCAAAAAGATTAACACACCATCAAAAGAAACGATTCTTTGCTGATGCGAAAAACTATTTTTGGGAAGATCCTTTTCTTTTTCGCATATATGCAGATAAAGTAATTCAAAGATACGTTACAAGGGCGGAAGCAAGCAAAATCCTGGAACATTGCCATTCAAGACCTTCAGGAGACACTACAGTGGTATTGAGACAGCACATAAAATACTTAAATCAGGTTTTTATCGGCCCACTCTATTCAAAGACGCCAACAGGTATGTCACTCTGTGTAATAAATGCCAAAGAACAGGTAATGTTTCTAAGCGCGATGAAATGCCTCAAACATATATGCTATCATATGAAATATTTGATATATGGGGTATTGATTTTATGGGTCCATTCCCTAGTTTATTTGGAAATAAATACATCCTAGTGGCAGTTGATTACATGTCAAAATGGGTGGAAGCCAAAGCTCTACCTACCAATGATGCTAGAGTAGTAATTAAGTTTCTCAAGAAACTGTTCTCTCGATTTGGAACACCTAGAGCTATCATTAGTGATAGGGGCACTCATTTCTGTAATACTCAGTTTGACAGAGTCTTAAAAAAATATGGAGTATGATAAACCGTAAAAGTAACATATTTTAACCCTATATTTAGTATGCTTTTGGATGTTTTAGCCCTTGATTTATGTAAAAAGGTGCTTTTAATCCTTTCTTTTCATGTTTATACTCAGAAAAGCACACGAGGATGAAAAGAACGAGAAACAGGCTTAAAACGGGCCAATTTGAGCCAAAGAGGAAATCGACACGGCCTAGACTTCAAGCCACACGACCGTGCCTCGTCAAATTACTTCACATGGCTATACCAAGATTTACATGGCCATGCCCCAATCGAGAATCGAGATACGACCTGAAGACGATTTACACGGACGTGTACCATGGCCATGCCCCTGCGACGGGAAAGAGCAATTTCACTCGAATTTGGATGCTTGGAGGCAAAGAAACACATTCATAAGTCTACGTAAACATCTTAGGAGCAATTCTACTTGAATTAGGATACTTAGGAGCCAAGTAAAGCATCTTGATTTCTATATAAACACCCAAGGTAGCAACTAAAAAGGGGAGTTCGACAGAAGCTGAAACAGAGTCGATCATTTAGCAGAGTTTTTTGCCAAGCCTTCCTCGTTTAGGGATTGTCTCAAAGATAGCCAATTGATCCATCTCAAGAGTCGAGTTCTACTCAAGGCGGAGGATCTCTCTTCAATTCCTTGAGGGGTTTTAGTGATTTCTTATGTTTTGCTTTATCTTTTCTCTTGAGATGTTTTCTTATTTAGTTATGAACTAAACCCTCGAGATACTGAAGGGGATGAAACCTATGATGGATTTTGTTATTTAATTCTTTTGGTTTATATGATAAATACTTAGTTTGCTTTCAATTATGTTGCTTAAATTTATCTGATGTGCTTAGGTGGAGGAGGAATAGACCCTGCCTAAGAGTAGATCTAGCATAATTAAGCGGATTTGATCGGGCTCCTAGAGATAGGGTTACAAGATTTTGCTGGATTAGGGTGAAACCTAATATGGGAGTCCATTGATCGATTTACTGCTTCATTAGGGGGTTATTATAAGAGAACAAGAGTTCCACTAATTAACCTAAGGTTAGACATTATTCGCTTCGAGAGAAGGTTTAATATATGTTAGGGAGTCTCACGGATCAAGCTAAGTAAAGAAATCATATGAATTGAAAAGGTAGATAATAAGTGAAGTCATAGGTGAATTCTTCCCAAAGGTATCGTCTTTATCAATTGAGTTTTCTTCAAAGCCTTTTCCCAAAGTTTCGTTTCTTTTGTCTTTGCATCTAAGTTTAAGTATTTCATTTATTTTAGATTAATAAACCAATCACTCCATATTTTAGGCTAAATAATAGAAAGAAAGTGAGTAGTACTACTTTTAGGTTCCTTGGGTTCGATAAGATATTCTTGCCTGAGCTATACAACTGTTCGATAGGTGCGCTTTCCTCTATCATTGTCACGATCGGTCCATGAGTTCGATCACTCTTTTATAAATATTAAAACTAGACTGTTTTGCAGCAATCAAGTTTTTGGCGCCGTTGCCGAGGAACCACTAAAATATTAAGAAAGCTCTATTTCTATTACTTTAGCCAAATTTTTTTATTACAATCTATTATTATTATTATTATTTTTTACTTTGCTAATTTTTTCCTCTATTTTGCTTTTGGCAGAAAATTTTAGTCTATGGAAAAGATGGCACTGAATAATTATCAGTGGCAAGTCATGAGGACAATTCCTACTAAAACAACCAGTGTCTTCAACCTCGACGTGGTCACTAGGTTATCTAATCAGTTAGATATGATGAATAAAAAGATTGATGATTGGTATAGCCCCTCGCAAATAAGTCCAAAAATACAATATGATAGAATATAGAGGCGTGGCGAATCCTGAGTACCCACCCTACGGATATGGCATGGAAAATGAGCAAGCTCACTATACATGTAACTATTCTAGATATCAAAATAATTTTTATAGTGACACTTATAATGCAGGTTGGAAGTACCATCCCAATTTCTCGTGGGATGATCAAAATAGCCAAAGATCAGAATTTCCTCCAGATTTTCAACAACCACCTCACCAACAAAACGAGGAGCCGAATCTTGAAGAGATGCTGAAAAAATTCATGGCAAACACAGAAAACCGTTTCCAAGAAACTGAGAAAACAAGTAAAAGCAACGAGAACCGATTAGGGGAACTTACTAAGTCAGTCAAGGTAGCCACTAATGCAGTCGAACAACTCACAAAGTTGATGTCGGAACGACCGCAAGGATGTCTACCTAGTAACACTGAGATCAATCCAAAGGAGCAAAATCAAGCTATCACGGCTCATGCCAATAAGGGGTTAGATGAACCCAATCCAATACAAAAAGCCAAGGTAGATGAAGGTAAGGTAGAGGTAACACAAGAAAAGTTGAAACTAGTAATCAAGGAGTACCAACCTCGCATACCTTATCCTGAAGCAATGAAAAGAGATGATTTAGAGGAACAGTTCGATAAGTTTCTTAAACTCTTAAAGAAATTACATATTAACTTACCTCTTCTTGAAGCTCTTTTTTAGATGCTAGACTCAAGGAAATCTTTAAGACAGCTTTTGAAAAACAAATGCAAATTAGACGAGGAGCACCACGTGGAATTAAACGCATCATGCTCAGCAATGTTACAGAACAGACTACCACAGAAGCAAAAAGACACAGGGAGTTTTACAATTCCATGTTTAATTGGTAGTTTATCTATTGATAATGCTTTAGCTGATTTAGGGTCA
This sequence comes from Gossypium rotundifolium, assembly GCA_025506655.1. Classification (NCBI taxonomy): domain Eukaryota; kingdom Viridiplantae; phylum Streptophyta; class Magnoliopsida; order Malvales; family Malvaceae; genus Gossypium; species Gossypium rotundifolium. The sequence continues at coordinate 183,119,490 of CP106724.1, read as the reverse complement.
AGCATCAATGTTATGCCTTATAAAATATTTAAACAACTAGGTCTAGGGAAACCCAGACTATCTAGGATGAGCTTTCAATTAACTGATAAAACTAACAGAATTCCTAGGGGTATAGTAGAAAATGTTCTAATCAAAATTGATAAATTCATATTCCCAGTAGATTTTGTTGTCTTAGACATGAATGAGGACAAGTTGATTCCTTTAATTTTTGGAAAACCCTTTCTAGAAACTGCCAGGACTAAAATTGATATTGGTACAGGAGAACTCATTCTTCATGTAGGTGAGGAATCAATCAGTCTACAAGCTTTTGACTCGGCTAGGACATCAAGTGATGAAGGTGGGGAAGTAAATTTAGTTGATAATCAAATTGTTCAACTTTCACCACAGAAAACACCATAAGGCTACAAACTTGAGCCAAATCATGGGCCCCATGCCGCACAAGCTCATAACAGTGAATTGTTAGTGGAACCAAACCCAAGGGAAGAACCTGTGGTAAGAAAAGATAAGGTTGAGGCATGCCATGATTTACCAAAATCGGCAATTATAGAGTACCAACCTCGTGTGCCATATCCCGATGCAATAAAGAAAGACCACACAAAGGAAGAATTTGGTGAACTCACATTTCCTCTAGACAACAAAATAGTCACTCTTCAAGCTCTTAACTCAGCTAAGACATCGAGTAATAAAGGTACGAACGTTAATTCTATTGATAATCATTTGGTTCAACCTTCTTTACAGGAAGCATCACGAAATCACTTAGCTGAGCTAGATCTTAGATCTCGTGCCAACAAAGAAGAAATACATAAGGAACAAAGCCTTAGGGTTGACAAACTAAAAGAGCAGGAAACACAAATCAAAGAGGAATAGGAACTGCATAAAGTGAAACTGAAAGAACCCAAAGACGAGCTGATAGGAACAACGAAACACTTCAAAATAAGAGATCAAGTATTGTTAAATAAGAAAGCCCTCAAATCACCAATTCAGAGCTCAAGGCAAACAAAGAAATCACTTTTCAGGTACTTAATGTCTTCCTATACGACACATTCGAGGTAAGCAATCTTAAATTCAACACTTTTGAGGTAAACATTACTCGACTTAAATTTTATATCCATAACCAAGTTGATCGCATGAGAAAGGATTTCCACCTCCTCAAACCCCCATGATTGTGCGTACAATAGGTAAGTCTAGCTCAAGACTTCAAACGAGCGCTTCTCGAGATGCAACCCGAGTATTAACCGTACTAATTAGTTTGGTTTTATTTCTTTTTGTATTTAGGCATAGGTTTCTATACCCACACGGCCTTGCACACGGCCATGGCCATGGCCGTGTGGACACCACGATCGTAACATCCCAAAATTGGGCCTAGAAGAATTGAGCCCAATGGGCCTTAGGTGTAGGAGCGTTTAAAATTTTTATGAACAAGAGAACGGCTTTAGTGCAAGTTGGATCTATTAGGTGAGCGATTTTGGAAGGTTAGAGGGCTTTTATGAAGTCCCGGGATAAATTTTGGCTTTAAGGAAATTTTGATTTTAGGTGAAAAAAACCCTAGGAGTTTGTAGGTAGGCTTTAAGAATAAAATGTGGAGAAAAATGACACAAGTGGAGTGTGTGGTGTAGTGGCAAAGTGACGCCACATAAGAGACAAGGGGGTGACGCCACAAGGAAGGAAGGAGGTCCAAGGTTCAAGTCTTGGCTTTTGCATTTTGGTTTTCTTTTTAAATGGACTCTAGAATTTTGCCATAGGGTTATATTTAGTTACGCATAGTTTTAGACACAAGAGGAGCTGGTGGCTTAGTGGCAAGTGGCGTGAATTAGTTGATGGGAGAGCTTGGGTTCAAATCTCATGACAAGCAAGGGAGTATTTATTTTGCGGATTGGACGAGAAGAGTTTAGGTTGGATTTAAACTCTGCTAACGGAGGGATCCCACATCGGTAAGATACAAAGAAGGAAGGTGAGAAGCTAGCTATATATAGAGTACATTCTATGAGGAGAGTTAATATACCTTGGTGGGCATTTGGGTGCAGACCTAGAGGATAATCGCCAATAGTAGCGAAAGAAGGGCTACTATAACGTGAGGTGTACGGTAAGGTTACGGTAAGGTTTCAATTTTCGATAAGTGTATATTAAGTTATGATTAATCGTTAGGTGATGTCGATTGTAGGTTCGTGACTAAGGGGTTTGCAGTGCGCGTGGTTACCAAGTGTGTACAAACACTACACACACGAAATCGGCAAAGCCAAAAGTAGATAAATGGGCCCGGTGGGCCCTGAGGCTAAGTTTGATGAAATGGTTTGGTTGGTTATACGAATTGAATTAGTCATGCATGATACATGAATTGGATTTATTTTGGGCCTAATAGGCCACATGATGAGATTTGGGCCTAATGGGCCGTAAGGGAGTGATTTGGGTTTATGGGGACGTAGACATATATGTTAGGGTTTATGGACCTTAGGTCTAGTTTGAACAACTCTTAAAATCCATAAGACTTAATTTCTCTAATTAAACATGCCTGTGAACAAGTCACTGGGTTAGGGTGTGGGAACGGGCATACGCATGTCTAGGATTGGATCTAGGGATAGCTTGGTACTTAAGCGGCCCTAGTGGCCCACCTCCTCTTCTCTAGAATCCTACCTGATGCATAATGTCTGTTCACTTTAGGCGCGAGGACTTGTTGATGGGCAAAAGTTCATAACTAAAACCCGAAAGGGATCGAAATACCCTCGATTTGTGAAATTACCAAAATACCCTTAATTTGCAAAATTACCAAAATACCCCGATTTGTGAAATTACCAAAATACCCCCAGTTTGTGAAATTACCAAAATACCCTTAGTGTGTAATTACCGTTTTACCCCTAAACAAAAAATTACCATTGTACCCTATGGTAGTACTAATCTTGTCTGTGTTAATTGTATGATTGATTATAATCGAGATGCACTGCATACATGGATTAGTTATGAGTAAAATTACCAAATTACCCTTGGTAGGTAAATTACAAAAATACCCTTGGTAGGTAAATTACAAAAATACCCTTGGTAGGTAAATTACAAAAATACCCTTGGTGGGTAAATTACGAAAATACCCTTGGTAGGTAAATTACAAAAACACCCTTGGTAGGTAAATTACAAAAATACCCTCGATGGGTAAAATGACCGATATGTCCCTGGAAGGCAAAAATGATGAAAACGCCCCTACATGTTATATGATTATTCTTGTATGTGATTTATGATTGTTATTGTATGATTATTATTGTATGTTGCATTCATGTGTTATTATGTTGCATGGGGAAGGGATTATTCGAAAGGGGAAGTGCAGATAGGATCGCATGGTCACTTGACGATTGTGGATCCACCGAAGGCTTTTAGCCACCGAGCAGCTATGCTGCACCGATAAGTTAGTGTCGCAACCGGTGCTACATAAGGAGTATATGGATGGGTGGGTCGATTAAATCCCCACAAGAGTGTAGGGTTGGACAGGAGACGGAGTCCACGGTTGGTATGGGCATTAATGCATTGCATATGTGGTATTATTTGAGATGGGCTCAGGCCCAAATAAATATGATTTGTGACATTTATGGGTTAAGGCCCAACTGAGGCGATTTTGGGCTAAGGCCCAATTACCATCGTTATTGTAATGGGTTTCAGCCCGGATTGTTGTGATGCATGTTCTTACCGATGAGGGTTGTGCACACTGAGTTTTCATAAACTCACCCCCTCTTTTTATTAAATGTTTCAGGTGATTCCCAATGATTAAGGATTGGTAGCCGTGGAGGACTAGGGGGTGGCTATACATCGGAGATACTACTCGTGAACTTTAGTAATTTTGATTTTTACCTTATTTTAAGATTACTTATTTTGGGTTAATATTTTGTAATAAGGCCATTGGTTTATGTTTTCTATGTTTTCATTTAAAACTGTTAAACTTAAAAATATGGGGTTTTCTTAAAACATTAGCAATCGTTTTCTAAAATATCATGTTTACGCAATGACGCAAGTTCAACTTTCATAACAAAATAGTTTTTTAAAATAATAACAACTTTTAAACGGTCATTTAGTAAATCATGTTTTTCTCAATCAAACAACGAACTCGAAGTTCAAAAATCTGATAAAACTTTTCTAAACAATTGCTTAGCTTTTCAACTTCCTTCAATGTGACACGCCAGATTCGGGCCTAACCTCTAGGCCGGGTTTGGGGTGTTACAATTTTGGTATCAGAGCCTAGGTTGCAAAACTCGACTGTGGAATGGGCTCGAAAAATGTTTTTTCAAAGTTATTTGAAATTTGGATTTTTTAAAAAAATTAAAAGTATGGCACCCGAGTCTCCGGCACCAAATCCGTAAGTCCCCTTACTTATTATTATATGCTATAATGACTATATTTATTCTGTGTATGTTTTGGATGTGATGTTTGAATGGAAACTTTTTATGTGTGAGTGTTAAATATATGTTTGCTTCTGTATTAGATATTTGGTTGTGTGAAGTGGTTCCAAGCATAAGTTAGAAAGTGTATTACTATTTTAGAATCGAGTCTTGTGACATGAGTGTAGTGTTGTAGGTTAGGATATGCGACTGTTTCTATAGCTGGAAATTTTGAGGATGAAATTTTTTTAAGGAGGGTAGATTTGTAACATCTCGAAATTGGGCCTAGAAGAATTGGGCCCAATAGGCCTTAGGCGTAAGAGCGTTTAAAATTTTTGGGAACAAGGAATGGCTTTTGTGCAAGTTGGATCTATTAGGTGAGTGATTTTGGAAGGTTAGATGGTTTCTATAAAGTCCCGGGGTCAAACTTTGGCGTTAGGGAAATTTTGGTTTTAGGCGAAAAAACCTGGGAGTTGGTAGGTAGGCTTTAAGAATAAAATATAGAGAAAAATGACACAAGTGGAGTGTGTGGTGTAGTGGCAAAGTGACGTCACATAAGAGACAAGGGGGTGACGCCACAAGGAAGGAAGGAGGTCTAAGGTTCAAGTCTTGGCTTTTGCATTTTGGTTTTCTTTTTAAATGGACTCTAGAATTTTACCATAGGGTTATATTTAGTTGCGCATGGTTTTAGACACAAGTGGAGCTAGTGGCTTAGTGGCAAGTGGCGTGAATTGGCTGATGGGAGAGCTTGGGTTCGAATGTCATGATAGGCAAGGGAGTATTTATTTTACGAATTGGACGAGAAGAGTTTGAGTTAGATTTAAACTCTGCTAACAGAGGGATCCCACATCGGTAAGATAAATAGAAGGAAGGCGAAAAGCTAGCTATATATAGACTACATTCTATGAGGAGAGTTAATATACCTTGGTGGGTGTATGGGTGCAGACCTAGAGGATAATCGCCAGTAGTAGCGAAGGAAGAGCTACTATAACGTGAGGTGCGCGGTAAGGTTATGGTGAGGTTTCGGTTTCCGATAAGTGTATATTAAGTTATGATTAATCGTTAGGTGATGTCAATTGTAGGTTCGTGACTAAAGGGTTTGCAATGCGCGTGGTTACCAGGTGTGTACAAACACTACACACACGAAATCGGCAAAGCCAAATGTGGCTAAATGGGCCTGGTGGGCCCTGAGGCTAAGTTTGATGAAATGGTTTGGTTGGTTATACAAATTTAATTAGTCATGCATGATACATGAATTGGATTTATTTTGGGCCTAATAGGCCACATGATGAGATTTGGGCCTAATGGGCCGTAAGGGAGTGATTTGGGCTTATGGGGACGTAGGCATATATGTTAAGGTTTATGGACCTTAGGTCTAGTTTGAACAACTCTTAAAATCCATAAGACTTAATTTCTCTAATTAAACATGCCTATGAACAAGTCGCTGGGTTAGGGTGTGGGAACGGGCATACGCATGTCTAGGATTGGATCTAAGGATAGCTTGGTACTTAAGCGGCCCTAGTGGCCCACCTCCTCTTCTCTGGAATCCTACCTGGTGCGTAGTGTCTATTCATTTTGGGCGCGAGGACTTGTTGATGGGCCAAAGTTCATAACTAAAACTCGAAAGGGACCGAAATACCCCTGATTTGTGAAATTACCAAAATACCTTTAATTTGTGAAATTACCAAAATACCCCCGATTTGTGAAATTACCAAAATGCCCCAGGTTTGTTAAATTACCAAAATACCCTTAGTGTGTAATTACTATTTTACCCCTAAACAACAAATTATCGTTGTACCCTCGTGGTAGTACTAATGTTGTCTGTGTTAATTGTCGTTGTATTCTCGTGGTAGTACAAATTATCGTAAATTGTACCCTTAGTGTGTAATTACCCTGGTAGGTAAATTTATACCCTAAACGACAAATTATCGCATGGGTCGCTGACGATATGTGGATCCAAAAAAGGCTTTTAGCCACAAGTTAAAGATTATTCTATGTGATTTATGACCGATAAGTTAGTGTGCATTCAATTATGTTGTGCTACATAAGGAGTGTAGGGATGGGTGGGTCGATTAAATCCCATAAGATTAGAGTGCTGTGGTTGGACAGAGACGAACTGAGGTTAGACGAGAGGCAGTGCGAGGTTGGTATGGGCATTAATGCATTGCATATGTGATGCTATTTGAGATGGACTCAGGCCGGATAAATATGATTTGTGACACTTATGGGTTAAGGCCCAAGTGAGGCTATTTTGTGCTAAGGCCCAATTGCCACCGTTACTGTAATGGGTTTCGGCCAGATTGTTGTGATGTATGTTCTTACCGATGAGGGTTGTGCACACTGAGTTTTTGTAAACTCACCCCCTCTTTTTATTGAATGTTTCAGGTGATTCCCAACGATTGAGGATTGGGAGCCGTGGAGGACTCGGGGCTGGCTATACATCGGAGATACTACTCGTGAACTTTAGTAATTTTGATTTTTACCTTATTTTAAGATTACTTATTTTGGGTTAATATTTAGTAATAAGGCCATTGGTTTATGTTTTCTAAGTTTTTATTTATAACTGTTAAACTTATAAATATGGGGTTTTCTTAAAACATTAGCAATTGTTTTCTAAAATATCATGTTTACGCAACGACGCAAGTTCAACTTTCATAACAAAATAGTTTTTTAAAATAATAACAACTTTTAAACGGTCATTTAGTAAATCACGTTTTTCTCAATCAAACAACGAACTCGAAGTTCAAAAATCTGATAAAACTTTTCTAAACAATTGCTTAGCTTTTCAACTTCCTTCAATGTGACACGCCAGATTCGGGCCTAACTTTTAGGCTGAGTTTGGGGTGTTATTTTGGTATCAGAGCCTAGGTTGCAAAACACGGCTGTGGAATGGGCTCAAAAAAAGTTTTTTCAAAGTTATTTGAAATTTGGTTTTTTTAAAAAAAATGGAAGTATGGCCCCCAAGTCTCCGGCACCAAATCCGTAAGCCCCCTTACTTATTATTATATGCTATAATGACTGTATTTATTCTGTGTATGTTTTGGATGTGATGTTTGAATGAAAAATTTTTATGTGTGAGTGTTAAATATATGTTTGCTTCTATATTAGATTTTTGGTTATGTGAAGTGGTTCCAAGCATAAGTTAGAAAGTGTATTACTGTTTTAGGATCAGAGTGCACAGCATGAGTGTAGTGTTGTAGGTTAGGATATGTGACTATTTCTATAGCTAAAAATTTCGAGGACGAAATTTCTTTAAGGAGGGTAGATTTGTAACATCCCGAAATTGGACCTAGAAGAATTGGGCCCAATGGGCCTTAGGCGTAGGAGCGTTTAAAATTTCTGGGACCAAGAGAACGGCTTTGGTGCAAGTTGGATCTATTAGGTGAGTGATTTTGGAAGGTTAGAGGGTTTCTATGAAGTCCTGTAACATCCCCAAACCCGGCCCACGAGCCTTGACCGGATCTGGTTATGTCACTGCAGAAAGACGGTTGAAAATCTTTGTGACTTTAGAATAAAACCTTAAAACTAGTGTTAACTTCTGGACCATGTCCATTTAAAATAATATGAAAACCTTAATGTTATAAAATGTCCAATTAAAACTTTATTAAACCTATATATATAATTTGAATCAATAAGTTTGCTAAAATAAAATCATCTTCACATAGCAATTCAATTTAATCAAACCATAATTAAAATATTACCAAAATAATAAAAAGGCCCTTATTACAACCAATACTTAAACAAAGTACTTAATGTTAAAAAAACTTAAAAATGATCAAAACATCTTCTTCTGCATGGGCCACCCTGTGTCCTCTCCGAACCCGGTCCAACTTTACGCATCACCTGAAATGGTTAAGAAAATAATTGGGTGAGTCCAATGACTCAGTGCATAATCATGACACATGTTTCCACACATATGGGCTTAACCCATAACCATAAAATCCACACCAACAGAAATGCATTTATGATCCAACCCAACCTAAGTCCCTCCATTATGCCAACCCTAGCAGACTCCCTGCTTAAGGCCGTGGCTAATCCAACGATCCCAACCGAGTGATCCCACATATCGAACCTAGGCAGACCTGCTGCACAAGGCCGTGGCTGAGCCACCGATCACATCGTGATCCCAATAGTAATCTGTCTACGGTGATGCACTTAGCTATCAACCGCCGAGATGGGCACCTAGCCACACCTCCCTTGATGTAGCACACAGCTAATCATCAAGCGCTAATGTAGCACGAGGCTAACATTAGACCACGTACATATTATGTACTCCCCATCCTTCATTGCTCAAATCCAATCCCCATGCACATATGTCCATATATCATGTCAAATCAACATATAGAGTGAGTATAATCACATGCTCATTACCATAACAAACAGACACCATAAATAATATAATATCACAAATGACTAACTCATAACCGATTACCCCAAACATGGGTATCCATCACCTTAGCCTTTATTGTCGGCTACCACACATCATACATAGGTATATACGTTAATAAACAATTACCCGGAAAAACAGTGCGATGATTACGCACCTAATCACTTGAAGTTCTAGACCCTCGATCTCAATGCTATTGCTAAACGAAACTACGACGATCTGCCTAAACTATCGCTCGCTCGACGTTGGCCCACACCCTGGTGGCCAATCCCGAATCACCGAGATGCCTCTTTTCTTGAACCTCCGGATAGGGACTTCCCCTTGCTCCCCTTGACTAGTACTTGCCTCCATCAACACACTTAATCAGGTAAACCGGTTAAACCTCCACATCATAAACCCAAGTATTGAACTTTTATTAAAAATTGCTTACCAAAACCACTTGAATCCTGGATGCTACTTAGGCCTCTGCAAATGCTGACTATACGCCTTCTGAAAAGGTCTCCTACGTTAGGCTCTGCCTTCCCCCACAATTGGTCTTAGCACAATAACAGAGAACACCTAGGGCCATTCGGCCAAGTCAAGAATATCAGCACCAAGACCATTCGACCAAACATAAATCCTAAATCAAAGAAAAAGCTATCGCACCCTTACCTTGCTAACCACTCCCCTTTTGCTCTAACAAGAATCAGCTACCACAAGAACTAAGGTTCGGCTTCAGGGACTTGTAACCAAAGTGGAGAGAATGAAAGAATGACAGAGGGATTCGAGCAATGACTCTTAGATGGAGTTGGGGTATTCGGCAAAGGTAACCTTCAGGGGTGATTTTGGCTTAAGCAGAGTTTAAAAGAGAAGTGTGTGAAGGGAAAATAGGTTCACAAAAGGTTATGCCACTTTCGGTTTTGGCTACAAAGGAATAAGAGAAAAGAAAAGAGTTTCTTTGACTTAATTTTGGCAAGAGACTAAGGGAAGAATAAGTGAAGAAGAGGGAAGAAACAACTTTCGGCAAAGGGGAACAAATGGGGAAAAGGGTGGCCAAAAGGGTGAGCACCCCCTATATATACTACTAGCTTTCGGCACCCACCTAACACCCTCAACAAAACCGAAAATGCCCTCCCCCCAAGCTCCCCAAAATCGGCCACTAGCTCCCCTCCTCCTAAATCCCAAGATTTCCTCCTAAACTTCCTCCCTAACACTCATTCAAAAAGTTTGAATGAGTCAAACCTATATCCTACCTACTTAGCCAATTTCAAAAAAGAAGACCAAGTCTTAACCTCATCTTTCAGATTCAAAACCGCCTAACACCTTACCTCTTTGACTTAAAAACAAAGGCCAAAGTGCTACTGCTGTAATTCAACATGAGACCCTTTGCACCCTTGAGGCGCCACTCCATGCTCTAGTGGCATCTCCTTGCCACTCTACCAAAGCCATTCTTGAGTCTTAACCTCCCAAATAATTCTCTTAAGGCCCCTATAGCCAAGCTCCCTTTAACCACTAAAATCTAAAATTTTCCAAAGGCATTCCACTACCTCATAAGGTTCTCAAGACCCCAAAACTCACCCAACCACACACATCAAGTATGCCAACACCGAGTTAGGCACTAAATGCTTAACCCCTAGAACTAGGGTGTTACAAGTCCCGGGGTCAAACTTTGGTTTTAGGGAAATTTTGGTTTTAGGCGAAAAAAACCCTGAGAGTTGGTAGGTAGGCTTTAAGAATAAAATGTGGAGAAAAATGACACAAGTGGAGTGTGTGGTGTAGAGGCAAAGTGATGCCACGTAAGAGACAAGGGGGTGACGCCACAAGGAAGGAAAGAGGTCCAAGGTTCAAGTCTTGGCTTTTGCATTTTGGCTTTCTTTTTAAATGGACTCTAGAATTTTGCCATAGGGTTATATTTAGTTGCGCATGGTTTTAGACACAAGAGGAGCTGGTGGCTTAGTGGCAAGGGGCGTGAATTGGCTGATGGGAGAGCTTGGGCTCAAATCTCATGACAAGCAAGGGAGTATTTATTTTGCGGATTGGACGAGAAGAGTTTGAGTTGGATTTAAACTCTACTAACAGAGGGATCCCACATCAGTAAGATACAAAGAAGGAAGATGGGAAGTTAGATATATATAGAGTACATTCTACAAGGAGAGTTAATATACCTTGGTGGGTGTTTGGGTGCAGACCAAGAGGATAATCGCCAGTAGTAGCGAAGGAAGGGCTACTATAGTGTAAGGTACACGGTAAGGTTACGGTGAGGTTTCGATTTCTGATAAGTGTATTTTAAGTTATGATTAATCGTTAGGTGATGTCGATTGTAGGTTAGTGACTAAGGGGTTTGCAGTGCGCGTGGTTACCTGGTGTGTACAAACACTACATTGCATTTAAAACCAGCAAAAAAGCGAAAAGTGGCTAAATGGGCCTGGTGGGCCCTGAGGCTAAGTTTGATGAAATGGTTTGGTTGGTTATACGAATTGAATTAGTCATGCGTGATACATGAATTAGATTTGTTTTGGGCCTAATAGGCCATATGATGAGATTTGGGCCTAATGGGCCGTGAGGGAGTGATTTGGGCTTATGGGGACGTAGACATATATGTTACGTTTATGGACCTTAGGTCTAGTTTGAACAACTCTTCAAATCCATAAGACTTAATTTCTCTAATTAAACATGCTTGTGAACAAGTCGCTGGGTTAGGGTGTGGCAACGGGCATACGCATGTCAAAGATTGGATCTAGGGAGAGCTTGGTACTTAAGCGGCCCTAGTGGCCCACCTCCTCTTCTTTGGAATCCTACCTGGTGCGTAGTGTCTATTCACTTTAGGCGCGAGGACTTGTTGATGGGCTAAATTTCATAACTAAAACTCGAAAGGGACCGAAATACCCCATTTGTGAAATTACCAAAATACCTTTAATTTGCAAAATTACCAAAATACCCCCAATTTGTGAAATTACCAAAATACCCTTGATTTGTAAAATTACCGAAGTACCCCCAAATTACAAAATTACTAAAATACCCTTAGTGTGTAATTATCGTTCCCTAAACGACAAATTACCACTGTACGCTCGTGGTAGTACTAATGTTGTCTGTGTTAATTGTATGATTGATTATGATCTAGATGCACTGCATACATGGATTAATTATGAGTAAAATTATCGAGTTACCCTTGGTAGGTAAATTACGAAAATACCATTGGTAGATAAATTATGAAAATACCCTTGGTAGGTAAATTACGAAAATACCCTTAGTGGGTAAATTACGAAAATACCCTTGGTATGTAAATTATGAAAATAGCCTTGGTAGGTAAATTATGAAAACACCCTTGGTAGGTAAATTACGGAAATACCCTCGATGTGTAAAATGACCGATATGCCCTTAAAGGGCAAAAATGATGAAAATGCCCCTACATGTTATACGATTATTCTTGTATGTGATTTATGGGTGTTATCGTTTGATTATTATTGTATGTTGCATTCATGTGTTATTATGTTGCATGGGGATGGGATTATTCGAAAGGGGAAGTGCAGATAGGATCGCATGGTCACTTGACGACTGTGGATCCACCGAAGGCTTTTAGCCATCGAGCAGCTATGCTGCACCGATAAGTTAGTGCCGCAACCGGTGCTACATAAGGAGTGTAGGGATGGGTGGGTCGATTAAATCCCCACAAGAGTGCAGGGTTGGACAGGAGACGGAGTGCATGGTTGGTATTGGCATTAATGCATTGCATATGTGGTATTATTTGAGATGGGCTCAGGCCTAGATAAATATGATTTGTGACATTTATGGGTTAAGGCCCAACTATGGCTATTTTGCGCTAAGGCTCAATTGCCACCATTACTGTAATAGGTTTCAGCCCGGATTATTATGATGCATGTTCTTACCGATGAGGGTTGTGCACACTGAGTTTTCGTAAACTCACCCCCTCTTTTTATTAAATGTTTCAGGTGATTCCCAACAATTAAGGATTGGGAGCCGTTGAGGACTCGAGGGTGACTATAGATCGAAGATACTACTCGTGAACTTTAGTAATTTTGATTTTTACCTTATTTTAAGATTACTTATTTTGGGTTAATATTTTGTAATAAGGCCATTGGTTTATGTTTTCTAAGTTTTCATTTATAACTGTTAAACTTATAAATACGGGGTTTGCTTAAAACATTAGCGATCGTTTTCTAAAATATCATGTTTACGCAACGACGCAAGTTCAACTTTCATAACAAAATAGTTTTTCAAAATAATAACAACTTTTAAACGGTTATTTAGTAAATCACATTTTTCTCAATCAAACAACGAGCTCAAAGTTCAAGAATCTGATAAAACTTTTCTAAACAATTGCTTAGCTTTTCAACTTCCTTCAATGTGACACGCCAGATTCGAGCCTAACTTCTAGGCCGGGTTTGGGGTGTTACAATGACTAGGCACATTAGCGTGGACCTTATCTCTATTTAATTATTTACTTTTATTCATATTTTTATTTTTATTTTTAAATTTACTTCCTTTATTATTTTCTCCTTTTTCTCAATGGCATTTAGATTTAGCTTAGGATACAATAAAACCAAGCCAGCTACTTTGAGGATTCAATTTCAAACTGTTCGAGACGCTTCGCCACATTCACCTCCAATCTTATCCGGTTTATTTTCATAGACTTCATCCAAAAATTTAGGAAGTGTTACTTCTCCCCTTCTCTTTTGATTTTATTATTACATAATTGTTTATCTATCTTTGTACATTGAGGGCAATGTACAACTTAAGTGTGGGGGGGTAAAAGTACCTAACTTTTTGCATTATTCTCAAATCCTGAATTTTAGTCTTGTCCATAAGTAATCTTCTCATATTACTAATTAGGATGAAATTTCTGTTGTTTTATGATTTGTATTGATATGTTTTAGAGTAAGTCATAGTTAATTGTGCATTGATGATTAAATTTGAAGGATACTAGAGAATGGAGCATGATAAGTCTACTTTCTAAAAATTAAAAATTAATAGGTCGTTGAACTCAATTTGAGTATTACTTTGAAGTTTGAAATTTACAGGATTGATGTCAAAACACCCATAATTTTGTGAGATTTTGAGCCTTATAGAGCATATATTCTTTTCATGCTCACTTTATTGATTATGAGTGTGTCAACTTTGAACTGTTATTCTAGAACTTGCCTCGCTTATACATGTCGAGACCACACTTTTGAGTTGATATACTGAGATGATAAAGGCACCTAGGTTTTAACCCATTCACACAACTAAAAAGCCTACCCACATAATTAACCCCTAGTGAACCCCGTTGAATCCTAACAACCTTTTTATTTACTCACCCACTAATATTAACCCAAAATCCCTTTGTATTTGTTATCACCATTCTTTTGACTACCTTTAATCGAGGTTTGATTTGATTAAATTACCAAATTATATTAGTTCAAGAGTTACATTTATCATTTATGATATAATATTTTAGGATTTTGTTCTAAAAAAACCCAAGTATATTCAATATTAGTAGTATATAAAAGAGAGCTTAGAGCATTTAAATTCCAATTGTTGAAGAAAAAAGGTCGTATTAAAGTATTATAAAATTTTAAGTGATGAAATACTCTTTATTATAGAGTAATTATCAATAGTTGTATTATTAGTTTTCATTCGACGTAAATATTCATATTTACTTAATTGTTTTTAGATTAAGTAATTAGTCAATTCGATCTCGATTCTTACCCTCTAAGTCAGCCTTTATCCATACCTTTAACCCAAGCCCCATTACAACCCTGTTAAAGACCTTTTGATCTGTGTATCATCTCATATACAGTGGTGGAGATTTGATTTTCAGGCAAGCCTATGGGATTAACTTTTCAGGTTTGACTTTTGAGTGCTTATTATTGAACCTTAAACACTTTAAGTGATTTGAGTGAACCTTCAGTGAGGATGTCAATCGTTGTAAGTTTTGAATTAAATGTAATTATTCAAATAAGGGGAGACACCTATGTTTTCGTATTACAAAGGTATGACTTCTCGTAATTGAATCTTTAGGACACTTTGAGTTGAATTATCCATGTATAAATTATCTATGAATTATGATGAGACATTGTCGATAGAAATTATGAATTATGGAAAGTTCATTTTAATTGTAAGTTGAGAATTTTGCTTGAGGACAAGCAAAAGCTTAAGTGTGGGGGTATTTGATAAACTGTAAAAGTAACATATTTTAACCCCATATTTAGTATGCTTTTGGATGATTTAGCCTTTGATTTATGTAAAAAAGGTGCTTTTAATCCTTTCTTTTCATGTTTATACTCAGAAAAGCACCCGAGGACGAAAATAACGAGAAACAGGCTTAAAACGGGCCAATTTGAGCCAAAGAAGAAATCTACACGGCCTGGACTTCAAGCCACACGGCCGTGCCTCGTCAAATTACTTCACACGACCATGCCACAATTTACACAACTGTACCCCAATCGACAAAATCGAGACACGGCCTAAAGACGATTTACACGGGCGTGTACCATGGCCGTGCCCCTGCCACAAGAAAGAGCAATTTCACTCGGATTTGGATGCTTGGAGGCAAAGAAAAACATTCCTAAGTCTACTTAAACATCCTAGGAGCAATTCTACTTGAATTAGGATACTTAGGAGCCAAGTAAAGCATCTCAAAGCCTATATAAACACCCAAGGTAGAAACTAAAAAAGGGGAGTTTGGCAAAAGCCGAAACAGAGTCAATCATTGAGCAGAGTTTTCTGCCAAGCCTTCCTCGTTTAGGGATTGTCTCGAAGATAGCCAATTGATCCATCTCAAAGAGTCGGAGTTCTACTCAAGACGGAGGATCTTCTCTTCAATTCCTTCGGGGGTTTTAGGGATTTTTTATGTTTTGTTTTATATTTTCTCTTGAGATGTTTTCTTATTTAGTTATGAACTAAACCCCTCAGATACTTGAAGGGGATGAAACCTATGATGAATTTTGTTATTTAATTCTTTTGGTTTATATGATAAATACTTAGTTTGCTCTTAATTATGTTGCTTAAATTTATCTGATATGCTTAGGTGGAGGAGGAATAGATCCTGCCTAAGAGTAGATCTAGCATAATTAAGCGGAGTTGATTGGGCGCCTAGAGATAGGGTTACAAGATTTTACTGGATTAGGGTGAAACCTAATATGGGAGTCCATTGATCGATTTACTGCTTCCTTAGGGGGTTATTATAAGAGAATGAGAGTTCCACTAATTAACCTAAGGTTAGACTTTATTCGCTTCGAGAGAAGGTTTAATATAGGTTAGGGAGTCTCACGGATCAAGCTAAGTAAAGAAATCATATGAATGAAAAGGTAGATAATAAGTGAAGTCATAGGTGAATTCTTCCCAAAGGTATCGTCTTTATCAATTGAGTTTTCTTCAAAGCCTTTTCCCAAAGTTTGGTTTCTTTTGTCTTTGCATTTAAGTTTAAGTATTTCATTTGTTTTAGATTAATAAACCAATCACTCCATATTTTAGGCTAAATAATTGAAAGAAAGTGAGTAGTACTACTTTTAGGTTCCTTGGGTTCGATAAGACTGAGCTATACTACTGTTCGATAGGTGTGCTTGCCTCTATCATTGTCGCAGTCAGTCTACAGGTTCGATCACTCTTTTATAAATATTAAAACTAGATTGTTTTGAAGCGATCAGAGTACACCACATGATAGCTACCCCATATCACCCTCAAACCAGTGGGCAAGTTGAAGTAGCAAACCAAGAAATTAAACGCATCCTAGAAAAAACGGTTGAATCAAACAAAAAGATTGGGCATTGAAAGTAGATGATGCCCTATGGGCCTATAGAACAACGTTTAAAACCCCGTAGGAACATCCCCATACAAACTTGTATATGGGAAAAGTTGTCATCTACCATTCGAGTTAGAACACAAAGCTTTTTAGGCTATAAAATTTTTAAATTACGATCTTAAAACTGCAGGAGAGAAAAGAATGATGCAGATGAATGAACTAGACGAATGGAGAGCTGAGGCTTACGAGAACTCGAAACTATACAAGGAGGCAACGAAGCGACGCCATGATGCTCGTCTAAAGAAATTGAAACAATTTGAAATAGGGGACTTGGTCCTACTATACAACTCAAGGCTTAAACTATTTCCTGGGAAATTGAAATCAAGATGGTCAGCCCATTCATGATCAAAACAATTTTTCCCTATGGCACAATCAAGGTAACTCACCCCACTAAGAGCACATTCAAAGTAAATATTCACCGACTCAAAATTTGTAATGGTAAAGATTTTAGGGATATGAGAGAGGAACTTAAGCTCCATGAACCTTTTTTAGAAATGAAAACAGGGTACGTCTAGCTTAAGACTTTAAACGAGCACTTTTGGGAGGCAACCTGAGCACTAACTCCACTGACGTTATACTTTTAATTATTAGCATCTAACTTCATACAAAGTGCAGGTTTTCAGCCACATAGCCTAGCACACGGGTGTGCCCATGGCCGTGTGGAAGTGATAGGACAAAACGCGGGCATACTTATAGCCATGCACAACAAGAGGTAAATTTTACCAACCATGGGCAGAAGACGCTCGTGCCTTACTATCGTGGACTATACTGACTTGTCGAGCACGGGCTAAACACGCCCGTTCTAAACAACCGTGGGAAGAAGAACACGGGCGTGGCACCTTGACCACGGCCGTGGTCAAATACACTAAACGCGCCCAAAATTTGAAATCATGAAGAACACGGGCCGATTAAGATGACGCACGGGCGTGGCCCCTGCCCGTGCCCCCACCCCTATTTAAGGAACTTAATCCTTCATCTTCCCCAAAACACAACCCTAACCGATTTCCTTAATCCCTCTTCTCCCGAATCTGGCCACAATACCAAAATCAACCACATCTTGAGCCCCAAAAAAAACTCCTCCACCGCCCCTCCACTCAAAAACCCATACAAAATCACAGCCACACTCGTGTCAAATAGGACCCATTCCTCGCCACTGTCGTGCATCTCCAAAAAATTATAGCACCCGACCGTGCTCAGCCCATGCTCGCCCGTTCATGTCGCCCTACATCCCAAAACACTACTGGTCACTCTTCACTATTTCATTTTTTTCATCTAGTTTAACTATTGATTAAGTAAAACTTCATGTTAGTTTTTTTCACTCCTACTATTAGTTAGTTTTATTAATAATTTCTTAAATTTTAGAACTAATTTGATTACTATATTTTTTATTGCTATATCCTCGATTGCTATATTTCTCATGATTGAAATGTCTAAGTAGTTTAAGTTAGTTTAATTTCTAATGTTTTGTTTTTATTTTTGTTAGTTTCGAATATTTTTGCTATATTGGATATCAAAATAATTGATATTATTTGGTAGACAATTAGTTGAATAAAAATTATTTTCATGAACAATGTCATCCTCAAGAGGCAAGAAAATCGCAGTACCATCCTCCAAAAATCAGAAAGGGTCCGGTTCATCATCCGCCAGAGCACAACCACGGAAGTACGCCACCCATTCTTACATTTTCCTCTGGATATTCAAGAGGATCGTTACAAACAACTTCGAGCACGACCACTAGGCACAGGGAGATGCATTGATTGGACCGCATTGGAACAGGTCCAACTAGCCGACGATGTAAGGGCTTTACTGTCTACCAACCTTTGGAACCAGTTCTTCAACATCATCGAGCCTACCAACTTAGAACTCACTTTGGAGTTCTACTCGACATTTCAACTCCAAACAGGATGTTCCAACACGATGACCCGGGTACGATCCAATTCGACTTGGAGGCATTATTCGTGAATTCAATATACCACAATTTAGAGCGGTATTAGGGTTGTATACCGATGAGTTCACAGAGAAGCATGACCTCTCAGAGCTTTCTCGCAATATCCACAAAACCCCCACAAGCTGCTGGTACAACATCGCTCCCAACAATTTGAACTATGACCCTGGCCGCTCCAAAGCAACGGCCCTTATACCATCCCTAAGATACATACACGCCCTTCTAGAATATACTCTTATAGGTCGACGAGAAAGCACTGGCGTCGTCAATACTCACGACGCCTACTATTTGTGGTGCAAGTCAAACAGCACATCCTCGATCTAGCCTACTTCATAGCTCGTGCCATCTAGCACTAGACGAAGCCACATAAGAAGGGAATTCTATAGATGGGTCCATATATCACACGGTTGGCCCAATACTATGGTCTACTCAACATCGAGACCAGACCTTCTCGCTAACACTGATCGGGCAAATGGTACCACAGGGCATTCAGACGATGTTGCACATTAGAATGATCAAGTATCGACGTGGGACCGATCCTCCTCAATATCGACTAGCTGTCCCTATTGATAAGGAGAGGCCTGAGGACATTACTGATGATGTACCACCACCACAGAAGGAGGAATTTCCAAGCCGCGTACTATCCTGTAGCAGCCTTTATTGTCGACATTTCGCACGCCTCACTCGGTTCGAGCAAGATCATGACGCAGAATTCGACAACACTGCTCGATGATTTGACGGCATGCAGGCCACCCTTTAGCAAATCTGCCGTCATTTCTATATCTCATCACCACCACCTTCAGATGATGAAGACATCTTCCTTTTATAATAATTATATTTCAGTTTTCTTTCCATTTTTACCTCGAGTTTTAATTTCTATTTTATTTAAACTTGTTGCATTTTATATTTCAAAACTTTTATTTCAAACTTCTAATATGTTATCATTGGTTATCTAACCTTCGAGTATGCCTAACACACATCTATTTAATCCCACAACCGAGACATTTAACTAATGACTTTGTAGTTTCAATTGGACACTCCAAATTACGAACAAATCACTAGGAGTAATTCACTACTACATAAGTCATCTGGCACCATGACCTCTACCAACTCAAGGAATCCATCCAAAATTCAAGAAATGTCACTTCTCCCTTATCTTTATTTATCTATCTTTGTACATTGAGGTCAATGTACATCTTAAGTGTGGGGGTAAAAGTGCCTAACTTTTTGCATTATTCTCAAATCCCTGAATTTTATCTAGTTCTTAAGTAATTTCCTCATATTACTAATTAGGATGAAATTTCTGATGATTTATGATTCTTATTGATATGTTTTTGAGTAAGCCATATTTAATTGTGCATTGATGATTTAAACTTTAAGATACTAGAGAATCAAGCATGATAAGTCTATTTTTCAGAATTAAAATTTTTTCTAGGTTGTTGAACTGAATTTGAATATTACTTTGAAGTTTGAAATTTATAGGGATTGATGTCAAAAACACCCATAATTTTTGTGAGATTTTGAGCCTTATAGAGCATATATTCTTTTTCGTGCTCACTTTATTGATTTTGAATGTATCAACACTGAATTGTTATTCTAAAACTCGCATCGATTATACATGTTGAGACCACATTTTTTATTTGATATACTGAGATGATAAAGGCACCTAGGTTTTAACCCACTCACTCCACTAAAAAGCCTACCTTCACAATTAACCCTTAGTGAACCCTTTGATCCTAACAACCTTTTTGTTGATTCACCCATTAATATTAACCCAAAACCCCGCTCGTATTTGTTATCACCATTCCTTTGACTACCCTTCTATCGAGAATTGATTTGATCAGTTGCCTAATTACTTTATTTCAGTTGATAAAGTTCTTTATTATATTATGTATTTATTTATTTGTTCTTAAAAAAATGAAGTACATTCATTATTAGTTCTATGTTCTAAGAGCTTGTACATTTAAATTCAACATTTTGAAGAAGAATCTCATATTATTAGTATTTTAAATTTTCATGTGATTTAATTATTCAAATTATTAGTTCAATTCTTTTTCTAAAGTTAGGTAATTTTTCAATTCAATCTCGATTTTAACCTTCCAATTCAGCCTTTATCCACACCTTTAACCCTAGCCCCGTTACAACCCTATTAAGGACCTTTTGATTTGTGTATCATCTCATATTATAGTGGTAGAGATTTGATTTTTAGGCAAGCCTATGGGATTAACTTTTCAGGTTCGACTTATGAGTGCTTATTCTTAAACCTTAAACACTTCGAGTGCTTTGAGTGAATATTTAGTGAGGATGTCAATCCTTGTTGGTTTTGAATTAAAGGTAATCATTTAGATAAGGGGAGACACCTATGCTTTCGAGCTACAAAATATATGACTTAGAATTGTTTGAATCTATAGGAGTCTTTGAGTTAAATTATCCATGTATGAATTGCCTATGAATTATGATGAGACATTGTTAATGAGAATTATGAATTGTGGAAAGTTTATTTTAATTGTAAGTTGAGAATTTTGCTTGAGGACAAGCAAAAGCTTAAGTGTGGGGTATTTGATAAACCGTAAAAGTAACATATTTCAATCCCACTTTTAGTATACTTTTGGATGATTTATTCCCTGAATTGTGTAAAAAGGTGCTCTTAATCCTTTCTTTTCATGTTTTATACTCAAGAAAGCACCTAGGGACGAAAAGAACGAGAAACGGGCTCAAAAAAGGCCAAGTTGGGCCAACTCATGAAATCGACACAGCCTGGGCCCAAGACCACATGGTCGTGCCTCCCTAATCTACTCTAACACGGCCTGGACACTAAAACACATGGGCGTGCCTCTTCAGCAGACTCGACCACACCCTAAAATTGATTCACATAGGCGTGTTCCATGATCGTGTCCCTACCGCGGCCAAGAGGAGTTTTACTCGAAATAGGGTACTTAGAGGCAAAGAAACACATTCCAAAGCCTATTCAAACACTTTAGTATGAATTCCACTCAGATTAGGATACTTAGGGGGCCAAATAAAGCATTTCAAGAGCCTATATAAACACCCTAAGCATAACCTTTCAAGGGCAATGAGCTAGGCCAAGAACCCGAGCCAAAAGGTTAGATTTGTGGGAATCACTTGAAGATAGCCAGTTGATCCATCTCAAGAAGCCAGAATTATACTCAAGATGGCGGATCTCTCTTTCAATTCCTTCAGGGGTTTTAGGGATTTCTTATGTTTTGTTTTATCTTTTCTTCTAAGATGTTTCCTTTTATTGTTATGAACTAAACCCTTCAGATACCTGAAGGGGATGAAACCTAAGACAGATCTTGTTATTTTTTTTGAACTATATGATAAAACTTGATTTGTTCTTAATTATGTGAGCTCAATTCTTGTGTTAATATTTCTGGATATTGATTCATGTTGAATGTGCTTAGGTGGTGGAGCAAAAGTCCCTGCTTAAGAGTAGATCTAGCATAATTAAGCGGAGTTGATCGCACGCCTAGAGATAGGGTGACGAGATTTTGCCGGATTAGGGTGAAACCTAATATGAGAGTCCATAGATCGAGTTAATGTGATTCTAGGGTTTTAATTAGAAAGAGATTTCAATTAATCAACCTAGGGATAGACGTTATTCGCCTCAAGAGAGGGTTTAATATAAATTAGGGAATCATACGGATCAAGCCAAGTGAATAAATTGTCTGGTTCAGTGTTAGATAACAAGTGAAGTCTAGGTGAATTCTTCCTAAGGGTATCGTCTTAATCGACTAAGTTTTCCCAACAGTATTTCCCCAAATTCATTCTTTTTTGTCTTTGCGTCTTTAGCTTAGTAGTTAGTTAGTTTTAGATTATACAACCAATCACTTAACATTTAGGCTAAATAATAGAAAGAAGGTTATTATTAGTACTTTTTGTTCCTTTGGGTTTGACAATCTGATCTTGCCTAAACTATACTACTGTTCGATAGGTGCACTTGCCTTAAATCATTGTCAGAGTTAGTTTCCAAGTTTGATCATTCTCTTTATAAATTTTAAAACTCAAAAAAACAACGATCAGTGCCATATTATGGAAAGATTTTCTCGAAATACTAATTTATCTAATTAAAGACAAACAAGGGTGAATGGAACCATTGATTAGATACTTGACTACCAACCAATTTCAATCAAGCAATCATGTTTCCCATAGCTAAAACGTTGATGCAATTTCTTTACATTAGAATTACACCTGTTTTGAACATTTTTAACGTAAACACTTTTCGAGCCATTTTGTTGTATGGAATTTTGCAAAAAAAGCAGATATGCACCAAACGATGAAGGTCAGGTTTTCTTCCTTCACCTAGTGACGGTGCTATGCAAAAAGGTTGGGGTTTTGATGGAAATTGTAACACCATAAAACATCTCCGTCATCAAATTAGGGTTACAGAGTGTTACAGTACAAATCAGGACAGTTATCATCAAACAAAAAAATATAAAAAAATTATACCATTCAATGGCTTATAAAATCATGGTAAAAATGCACTTATGGGCCTTAAATCGAGCTTATGGGGCTTTAACAATAGTTTGGGAATAATCTAGGACTAATTTGAATCAAAATAGAAAAATATGAAAAAAAAATAGTATGGCCAGATCGTGTAACTAACTGTGACCGTGTGAAAAATCATGCACCTAAAAATTAATAAGACACATGGTTGTGTGGCCAGGCCGTGTGTGTCAGCCCAGGTTGTGTGCACCATAAAAAGCTTCCAAAACAAGATAAACTTTCATCCAACACTTAGGTTCCAAGACAAATTAAAATCAACCATTTCCATACTTTAACAACACATTTAAACAAGCCTAAAACATGACAAAACAATCAACCTAAGTGCTTAACCAATGTGTCCTTGTTGACACCACAATTCAATTATCAACCTCAATTCACTTAACATATCAACTAATTTGCATTCAAATTCATAAGTTCATATATAAAGCTCATGAAAAACTTACCATTTCTTCTTAATCATTCACATTCATTCATACCATGATTCAAACACTAAAATAAAGTTTATATCACATGACCAAAACAACTTTATATAAACATATTGACACCAAGATTAAATGCACTTACACAAGTAAGCTTATACAAAGCTTAAAACATAAAATTTGTAATAAGTATCTAAACATATATAAAAATACGTATTACATGCCATATAACCCAAAATAAACATATCAAAATCTACCAAAATGTATCTGGATAGTGTGGTTTTCAAGTTGATCTGATCGCCTGACTCCAGAAAACATTATCTACAAGTAATAGAAAAGAACACAAGTAAGCTTCACTAGAGCTTAGTAAGTTCAACAGTGAAAACGATAAAGCTTATCGAATTAAATATAATAATTTTAATAACAATATCAAAAGTCAAAGTCTCCTATCAACCACAATCTACAACATGTGAGTTTATACATAAATAAGTACGAGATCATTCACTATCAAGCCACAATGCTATTAACAAGACATTTAACATAAGAAACATTGCCCGATGAACAATATACGGATATAAGTACACATTTATCCATCCAAAATAGGCCAAACTCTCAAACAAGCCAATCCAACCGATAACACACCTCGGCACCAAGTGTGTCTCGGGCCCAGGCCATGTTGATTTCGTGCTTTGGCCCATTTTCTCCATTTTAGCCCGTTTCTTGTTCTTTTCATCCTCCGATGCTCTCCTAGTATAAAACATGAAATTAAAGGATTAGGAGTACCAAATTCCACAATTCAAGGAATAAATCATCCAAAAGTATGCTAAATGTGGGATTAAAATATGAACATATTACGGTTTATCATTTCTATGTAGGAACTGAACACAAAGGAAGCACTACAATTATGAGCTTGAACAAACAAGGAAGGAGGAACCCACTATAAGGTTTTGCTAATGTCATGATCAATCGGGTAACTTCATTCTTTATATATTTGAGGGTTGCACATTAGGGAACATGTTTTATCTAAAGTGTGGGAGGTAACATAGGAAGTTTGGTTTTTATATTTTTATATTTTTATGATTTTTTTATTTTTATATTTTTAAGCTTTTCTTTTATTTTTTTTGTCCAAAGTGTGCTTGAACTTATAGAAATACAAGTGATTAGTTAGGAAAGTGTATATAGGTTTATTGTATTTACTAAAAATTTGGCATGATAGTGAATGATTTTAAGTTTTCAATTATTAGATTACTAAGTTCTATATATTACACTGTAAATAGGCACTAAGTAATTGAATATACCAAATGACAAAGAGAATATACGGAAACAAGCATGCTAGTAAGCATGCTAGTATGAATGATAAATGGTTAGAATTGTGATTACTTGATTAATTAAATTTGTGAATATTGAGATACCTAAGTATGACCTAAAACATTTTTTGGTATAACCTAAAGCCAAAAAGAGAACCTTATTCACCAATATTTTGTACCCATATTTGAGCCATAAAACCCTTCTTGATGAACCTTCATACAAACTCGAAACCAAAACACAATTTGTACTTACCATTTTTCTTTGGTCCTTGAATTACATGAACTTAGATGTCAGGTCATACGTATTGAGGAATAGGTAGAGACATAACGATGTTTTTGTAAAATCAGGGTGAAATATGAAGAAATAGTGTGATCTAGTGATTATAGGTTAATCTAAAAATGTGCAAACTAAATAAAAATTCAAAAATAGTCAAAACAAATGGAAAAAATGCTTAAACAATGAAAAAGCATTGTGAGTGAGAAAGTATTGAAAAAGTTAGAGGTGACCTAAAACAAAGTCACAAAAATAGAAAAATTAGTCATTAGTGCACAAAAACTCGTAAGCTACCATAATTGCTAGTATTACATTGTGACTTCTTACATGGAGAAATAAAAAAGGAGAGAGATGGAGAGGTAAGCCGGTGAGCAGGAAAGGGTTACTAAAAAGGGTGAATAGGGGACAATATGATGTGTCAAACTAGTATCATGCTTGAAACTATTTTGATGCTCCTTGTTCTTGAATTCCATACCAACCTTAAGCCTTAGAAGTTACAAGTTGAAAAGTCCTACGTGACCTAGGTAGATCTATTTGTGAATGGACATTGTATTGGGTAAATTGTAATAATAATTGTTTGAATTCTGATAGTATAATCAAATTACCTATATGATTTCTCGGTGGATCGATATATTTGAGGACCTTATTGCTTATATGCTTTGTAAAATACTGAGCTTAAGTGTTTCAATTTGAAAGTGGTAAGTTGTAACACCCCAAACCCGGCCTAAACACTACAACCGGATCTGGTATGTCACTAAGAAAATTTTTATAAAACCAATCGTGTAGACAGAAAGCCCAAATAAGAATTTCATAAAATGTGCCTTAACAATCAAAAGCCCAAAACTGGATTACATGTCCTTGAAAGAAATTAAAACGAGGATTAAATAATAAAGGCCCATAATAAAACTAAAATGTAAACTAATGGCCCATGGCCTTATTACAATGTAGTTTAAATCCATCATATAAAATACTTTTAAAAAAAAACTAATATGGGGAACTTGTCGCCGGATCCACCTTCTTTTGCATGGCCACCTTGTGCTTCACTCCGGCTCGGTCCGATGCACTAATCGTCACCTGAAAGGTTAGTTTAAAGGGGGTGAGTCACGAGACTCAATGTGCAACCCTCATGCACCACTAGATTTGGGCCTCATAAGACATAATAACAATTTTATTTACATGGATAACAAGTAATATGCAAAGCCCAACCCCTTTGCCTAGGTTTCCATCCGCTACATGCCCCTATACCAACCAACACACCATCGGGGATTTCTACAATCAACCCACACCGCTACACTCCAAGATGGCGTCTATGTCGCTCATCAACATATATTGGTCAAGCTCAGATAACAAATCACGGCATTAGCCACTACAAGAATTCACGGTAAAACTATTACACATATGCATATACATATAACTTCCTCCTCATATCACCCAACCCATGCAACATGCACAATAATTTAAAACATGTACAACAGTTTACTTGTAACATATAGTCAGATTATTTACTAACCTGAGGGTCCGCTATTTAAATCCGAGATTTTGGCTTTTAATGTAACATATAAAGCTTATGAACACATATAAATATATATATATATATTTATAATTAATCAGATCTAGACGGTGGGGAAGTATTACACACCTGATTCGTATACTAAGGCTTTCGTAATGTCTACGTTACTATCACTTCAAACAACTACTATTGGCCCACGATCTGACTTCAATTTTGGCCCACACCCCGTTGGCCAATCTCGCACTACCAAAACAGATTGCTTTTTGAATTTGGGCGACGGTTTTACATATCCAACCTTCTCTGCTTGACTGTTAGTTGAGTCCATAACAATCCCTTAATCACTAAACCAAATAAACGATGAGATCTAACTCATTAGTTAAATGTAACCCTTAAAACGAACACTTACCTAATTAGTCGAATCCCGAATGTCCTTGAGAAATCGTCACCACCAACCTACCTACATTCAGCCATCCTCCAAATATCAAACCAACCGATACACACAACCAACCTAACCCAAATAGTATTCGGCCAAAGCAATAAGAATCATGGAAGGCCATTCGGCCACATTTACCACTACCTACCTTCGAATTTTCCACCAAATTGACTTTAATGGGGCAGATTCAACTTCAAGGGTAAAGACTATAATCGAAAGGGACTTGGAAATAATGATTTAGATTAGGAGTTTGATAAGAATAAAGGAATCATAAAAAAGAGAAATCTCGAAACTCACCGGATTACTAAGGAGTATATGGCTTACAGTGCACCTTCGGGAAAACAGAGATCTCCCTTGTAGATTCGGCTATAGAGGAAGAAGATATGCACTAAGAGCATTCGATTTTCAGAAGGGTTTTTGAGGAGAGGAGAAACACTAAGGAGTTTTGGCTAGAAAAGAAAAATTAAGGCAAGTGAGTGAGAAGAGTTTTGGCTAGAGAGGAAAAAGTATGAAGGAAATAGAGGCAAATGGAAGAAAAAGATGAGTTTCCCCCTATTAAATTCGTACACACACACCAACACATAGAGTTGGAGTTTCTGCCAACTCTTTCCCTCCTGATAGCCTTCATCTCACCTGATAACCCCAATCCTTATCTTACCTTGAGAAGAGCCCTCACTAAAGCCAACTCCTCCCTCCTTGTTCATCATCTTTTATCACTTAAATAAAAAGAAATAAAGCTCCTAATTAGTAGCCTACATACCATCCACCCCCTTCCAATTTAAGTGCCAAATTTTGACCCATCTCCTAAGGCCCAATCGACCACACAAGGGTCCAAACTCCTCCCCCCTTATGACGCCACATTATGCCCACTTAAAGCACTTTAATTCTTTGGGCCACAAGCCCAGCTTGTCACTTAATTAACCATCTTCTTAAATTATAAGCTAACACCATTTATTAGCCACCTAACCTAAATTTTTAAAGCCTAATATTTCACTTTAAATTACCCAAAGCATTAACTTTAAACCTAATTCAAATATTTAATCAAAAAGTCAGCCCAACCATTACAATCTCAATTTAACATATTAGACTATCATATAAATGCGTAGGCCCACTTTAAGGATGTTACGATTCTACCCCTTTAAATAAATTTCGCCTCGAAATTTACTCGGTCAAAAAGATGGGGATATGGTGGCGATAACATCCTTCGCTCTCCACGTCGCCTCTTCTGTGCCGTGATTTTGCCACAAAACTTTAACCAAAAGAACAAACTTCTTTCTCAATACTTTCACGTCTCGATCCACAATTTGTACTGGTTCCTCCTCAAAGGACAAGTCGCCTTACTTCTATCTCTTCTACCGGCACTACGTGCGATGGGTCAAATCAATAACATCTCAGCATCGAGACATGGAACACGTCATGTATCTGCTCCAACTCCGAAGGCAACTCCAACCGATAAGCTATTGGGCCCACACGTTCTAGTACCCAGTAAGGCCCAATAAACCGTGGACTTAACTTCCCCTTTCATCCAAACCTCATTACCTTCTTCCACGGAGATACCTTCAAAAAGACTTGATCACATACCGCGAAATCCACCTCTTTCCATTTTAAATCTGCGTAAGACTTTTGTCGATCCGACACTTCCTTTATTCGAGCCCGTATTAACTTCACTTTTTCCTCGGTTTTCGAAACTAACTCTGGACCTAACACCTTACGTTCACCCAACTCCATCCAACATGTTGGTGTACGACATCTTCTTCCATATAACGCTTCATAAGGCGCCATCCGAATGCTAGATTGATAACTATTATTATACGTAAATTCTACCAAGGGCAAATACTCTTCCCAATACCCCTAAAGTCGATGATGCAACCCATTAGCATATCTTCCAAGATTTGAATTACCCTCTCGGACTGACCATCAGTCTGTGGGTGAAAGGCAGTACTAAAGTCTAACCTCATTCCCATTGCTTGATGAAGAGCCTTCCAAAATCGTGACGTGAACCTAGGGTCCCTATCTGATATAATCGACACTGGCACACCATGCAATCTTATAGCCTCAGCCACATACAATTTAGCTAGCTTTTGTAAAGAAAAGTCCACGAACCGGTATAAAGTGAGCAGACTTTGTCAGTCGGTCAACAATCACCCAAATTGAATCCTTTTTAGTGGGTGTAAGGGGTAACCCACTAACAAAATCCATTGTGATTCTCTTCCATTTCCATTGGGGAATCTTCACCGGCTGCAACAATCCCGATGGCACTTGGTGTTCAGCTTTGACCTGCTGACACGTCAAACATTTTCCTATGACTTTTGTTACCTCTTTCTTCAGACCTGGCCACCAAAATTGTTCTCACAAATCACAATACATCTTGACTCCTCTAGGATGCATAGCATAAGGGCTACTATGTGATTCCCGAAGAATCCTCTATCTTAGCTCATCATCCTTAGGCATGCAAATCTTCCCACGATAACACAAAACTCCATCCTTCTTCAGACTATAGTCCTCCATTCCACCATCCCTTACTCGCAACAATCAAGCACTCAAGTCTTTATCTCCTAATTGCTTATCCTTAACCTGACTTACCCATGTTGGCTTTACTTGCAACACAGCCAGCAAACTCCCATCGTCGAATAAACTCAGATGAGCGAACATGGCTCTTAGTTCCAATACTACCTTACGGCTTAACGCATCTGCCACCACATTCGCCTTACCAGGGTGATATTCGATCGAACAATCATAATCCTTTAGGAGCTCGATCCACCTACGTTGTCTCAAATTTAGCTCCTTCTGGGTAAGGAGGTATTTCAGACTTTTATGGTCGGTGTAAATTACCGACTTCTCCTCATATAAGTAGTGCCTCCAAATCTTTAAGGCAAACACTACCGCGCTAACCCAAGTCATGCATAGGGTAGTTCAACTCATGCGATATTAATCGCCGAGACGATACGCCACCAACTTTCCTTCTTGCATCGTAACACACCCTAAACCCATGTGTGACGATCACGCTGAGACGGTAAATTCTTTTCCTGCCTCCGCTAAATTAATCTGGCGCACTTCGTCAGATTCTCTTTAGCTTCTCAAAGCTCTCTTGCTGTTTGTCGGTCCATACAAACAATACTCCCTTCCTCAACAACTTAGTTAGAGGAGCCGCTATTAAAGAAAACCCTTCAACAAACCTTTGGTAATACCCTGCCAAACCTAAGAAACTCCGAACCTCCGCCACAGACTTGGGTGGTTTCCAATCCAGTACAGCCTCTATCTTTCGAGGGTCCACCCTGATTCCCTCGGCCGAAACCACATGTCCTAAGAAAGTTACTTCATTCAACCAGAACTCACACTTTCTGAACTTTGCAAACAGTTGCTTCTCCCTCAGAGTTTGCAAAACCACGTGAAGATGTTCATCATGCTCCTCCTCTGACTTAGAGTAAATAGGATATCGTCGATGAACACCACAACGAACTGATCAAGATATGGCTGAAACACCCGATTCATCATATCTATAAAGGTCGCTGGTGCGTTCATCAACCCGAATGGCATTACTAAGAACTCATAATGCCCATACCGAGTCTGAAATCCGTCTTATGAATGTCCCATTTTTAACTTTTAATTGATGGTATCCAGACCTTAAGTCAATCTTAGAAAAGACCGATGCTCCTTTGAGCTGATCAAACAGATCATCGATCCTTGGTAATGGGTACTTATTTTTGATTGTCAACTTGTTCAATTGACGATAGTCCACGCACATACGCATGGATCCGTCCTTCTTCTTCATGAACAAGACCGGCGCTCCCCATGGAGACACACTCGGTCGAATGAACCCACGATCTAATAGTTCATGAATCTCAGTCTTGAGCTCCACCAACTCCTTTGGCACCATCCTATAAGGAGCAATAGATACTGGAGTTGTACCCGGAAGTAGGTCTATTCCAAATTCCACCTCGCGATCCAGGGGTAATCCTGGTAATTCCTCCAAAAGACATCCGCGAACTCCTTGACTGTTCGGACCTCATTAACAGCCACCTCCTTAGCATCCAATGAACTAATAAAAGCCAGATATGCACTACATTCCTTTCGAATCATCTTAATAGCTTTTAAGGAGGATATCACGTTGGACAAGTAAATACTTCTTTTTCCTAACACAACCACCTCCCTGCCTTCCGGGGTACCCAACATCATACGCTTGTTCTCACAGTCCAACTTGGCACGATGCTTAGCTAAACAATCCATTCCCAAGATGAGGTCAAACTCTCCAAATGGCAATTCCATCAAGTCTGTCGGGAACACTACCCCTTGAGTCTCTAAAGGTACTTCCCTAAACAGCTTGTCCACTACCCTAGATTGCCCTAGGGGACTAACCATGGTCATCTTCCTAGTGGTTATCTCATAATCTATACTTAGAGTCTCAGATACTGAGCATGCAACATAGGAGTGGGTTGATCCAATATTAATTAAAGCAAGAAAAGGGTTATCAGTGATAAGAAATGTATCGGTTATAACATCCGTGTGTCACTATCCTCTCTTCGAGTGAGTCGCATAAACTAAACCCGGCTACCTGGCATCCATATTACCTGTACCTCTACTGGATGCTCCACGACCCCGACCGGATCCATTTCTTCCTCTAGCTGAACCTTTACCCTTGGTCCGGTGATCACCCTCGAGCTCGATCGAACCTCGACCCATTGGCTGTCCACGATCTATTTGAGGATAGTCCCTCATCAAATGTTCTGTGGATCCACACTTAAAGCATCCACCGATTTTCACTCTGCACACCCCACAATGGGTTCTCCCACATATAGAACATGCTTGACTTTGGCCCGATGGACCACGAGCTAGCCCATCAGTTCTAGGCCTCTTTGAAAATTTCCAGTTGCTCTCGAGGGTCAAAAACTTCTCTTACTCCTGCCCCGATCCTTATCCTTCTCTTGTCTCTCCACTCGTTTCACTTCCTTAGCTATTTTAACTTTATCCACTAGAACCGTAAAAATTCTCTCTCGTTGTGGCGTGATCAAAACCCTTAGCTCATTTCTTAGCCCATCCTCAAACCGAACACATCGTTCATACTCCGTTGACACCATTCCCTGAGCGTAATGGCTCAGGCGTAGAAACTCAGCCTCATACTCAGCCACAAACTTACTCCCCTGCACCAAATTCAAGAATGCTTTCCTTTGAGCATCCATATAATTAGCCCCAACGTACATTCCCTAGAATGACTGCTTAAAGAAACCCCAGTCAATCAGGTCCGCGGCCGTACCCTCTTTCACCGTGAGCCACCATTGGTAGGCCTCGTCTTGAAGGAGAGACACGATCCTCTTCAGCTTCTCCTCCACCGTGAAGTCTAGGTCATCCAGTATACGTTCCACCACCTCCAACCAATATTCAGCAGAACTCAGGGATACACCAGAGACTCCCCTAAATACTTTGGCCCCATTGTTCCTCAGCCTCTCTGGCACAGATTTTTGGACTCCTATGCCCATACCAGCCTCAGCCACTCTTTCCAAAACCCTCAGTACAGCCTGAGACACCATGTCCTCTCCTCCTGTCTGGTCCTGAAATTCCACCTCAGTAGCTGGTGGAACCGGTATCTCACTTTTGGACCCATGACCCGATCCTACGAGTTTTGACACTATAATCCTACTCTCTCAAGGCCCACGTATGGGCGTCCTCGACCTCTTGTACTCATTCCTCTAGTTCGTGTTTATCTGATTTAAAAATTTTATGAGTCATTAATTGTTTCCACTAATTATCCCCGAAAAATCTTATGAAACATAGTTTTAAAAGTGATTCTTTCGAATTTGAACCTATCTACAGTTTTTAGTCTTTCTATTCTAGGAATTATGCACACACAACGTTCATACAAGTAACATTTATTACCTTAGGGTATTTTCATCATTTCGCTACCCAGGGGTATTTTCATAATTTTATCCTACAGGGGAATTTTTTGTAATTTTCCAAAATAAGGTTCCGGGTGATTTGGTGAAATAAGGGTATTTTGGTAATTTTCCAACTCGAGGGTATTTCGATAATTTTGCAAATTTGGGGGTGTGTCGATAATTTTGAAAATCCAGGATATTTCGATAATTTATAAAATCTGGGGTTATTTCAGAAATTTTGAAAATCTGGGGGTGGTTTAGTAATTTTGCCAATCAGAGGTATTTTGGTCATTTTGCAAATAAGGGTGTCTTGGTCATTTACAACTCAGGGGTAATTTGGTAATTTTATAATTCAAGGATATTTTGATGTTGTTGTTGTTGTTTTTGTTTTCTATGGAAAAATTTTGTTGACTTTGTAAATCGGGGTATATTCGCAAATCATAGGTATATTTTTTTTTCAAAGTAAGGATATTCTAAAATTTTTTTGTGAGAAAAACATGTGGCTAGTCCCTTTCGGGTTTTAATTGTAGTTTTGGCCTGTCAACACGTACTCGTAACTAGGGTGAATAGTCACTACGCACCAGGTAGGATTCTAGTGGAAAGGAGGTGAGTCACTAGGACTACTTAAGTACCAAGCTTTCCCTGAATCCACTCCTAGACATGCTTATGCCTATTGCCACACCCTGTCATGGCTAAAGTGAATAATCACTATGCACCTGTGAGATTCTCGAAGATGAGGTGAGTCACCTTGACTACTTAAATACCAAGCTCTTCCGGATCTACTCCTAGACATGCATATGCTTGTTACCACACTTTAGTCTTGTGACTTGTTTACAGGTTTTGTTTAATAAAGTTATGTCTTATGGATTTTTAAGAGTTTGTTTGTCTAAGCCTAGAGTCCATCAAGTTCTAACCTAAATAGTCTATGTCCCATAAGCCCATTAAGCCCACATTTATATCACACAATGGTTTAGAGTACTTACCGTGAACTTGGCCGAGACGCAGTGCCATGTCAACTAATAAACCTTTGCTAATAAAATCCATGTTTTTTAAAAAAAACCATTTTAGAAAATCTTTTGGGCCCAAAATCCCAAAGCTGAGTTTTGAACGAAGCTCTGAGACCAATTTGTAACACCCCAAACCTCGCCCAAACACTACAATCGGATCTGGTATGTCACTAAGAAAATTTTTATAAAATCAATCGTGTAGACAGAAAGTCCAAATAAGAATTTCATAAAATGTGCCTTAACAATCAAAAGCCCAAAATTGGATTACATGTCCTTAAAAGAAATTAAAACGAGGATTAAATAATAAAGGCCCAAAATAAAACTAAAATGTAAACTAATGGCCCATGGCCTTATTACAACGTAGTTTAAATCCATCATATAAAATACTTTTAAAAAAAAAACTAATATGGGGAACTTGTCACCGGATCCACCTTATTTTGCATGGCCACCTTGCACTTCACTCCGCCCTATCCGATGCACTAATCGTCACCTGAAAGGTTAGTTTAAAGGGGGTGAGTCGTGAGACTTAGTGTGCAACCCTCATGTACCACTAGATTTGGGCCTCATAAGACATAACAACAATTTTATTTACATGGATAACAAGTAATATACAAAGCCCAACCCATTTACCTAGGTTTCCATCCGCTACAGGCCCCCATACCAACCAACACACCATTGGGGATTTCTACAATCAACCTACACCGCTACACTCCAAGATGGCAGTCATGCTGCTCATCAACATATATTGGCCGAAGCTCGTATAACAAATCACGGCATTAGCCGCTATAGTAATTCACGGTAAAAACCGTTACACATATACATATACATATAACTTCCTCCTCATACCACCCAACCCATGCAATATGCACAATAATTTAAAATATGTACAACAGTTTACTTGTAACATATAGTCATATTATTTACTAACCTGAGGGTCCGCTGTTTAAATCCGAAATTTCTGCTTTTAATGTAACATATAAAACTTATGAACACATATATATATATATAATTAATCAGATCTAGACGGTGGGGAAGTATTACACACCTGATTCGCGTACTAAGGCTTTTGCTGTGTCTACATTATTATCACTTCAAACAACTACTATTGGCCCACGATCGACTTCGATTTTGGCCCACACCCTGCTAATAATCTCGCACTATTAAAACAGATCGCTTCTTGAATTTGGGTGACAGTTTTACAGATCCAACCTTCTCTGCTTGACTTGTAGTTGAGTCCATAATAATCCCTTAATCACTAAACCAAATAAACGATGAGATCTAACTCATTAGTTAAATGTAGCCCTTAAAACGAACACTTACCTAGTTAGTCGAATCCCGAATGTCCTTGAGAAATCGTCACCACCAACCTACCTACATTCGGCCATCCTCCAAATATCAAACCAATAGATACACACAACCAACCTAACCCAAATAGTATTCAGCCAAAGCAATAAGAATCATGGAAGGCCATTCGGCCACACTTACCACTACCTACCTTCGACTTTTCCACCAAATAGGCTTTAATGGGGCAGATTCGACTTCAAGGGTAAAGAGTATAATCGACAGGGCCTTGGAAATAATGATTTAGATTAGGAGTTTGATAAGAATAAAGGAATCACAGAAAAGGAGAAATCCCAAAACTCATCGGATTACTAAGGAGTATATGGCTTACAGTGCACCTTCGGGAAAACAGAGATCTTCCATGTAGATTCGGCTATAGAGGAAGAAGATATGCACTAAGAGCATTCGGCTTTCAGAAGGGTTTTTGAGGAAAGGAGAAACACTAAGGAGTTTCGACTAGAAAAGAAAAATTAAGGCAAGTGAGTGAGAAGAGTTTCGGCTAGAGAGGAAAAAGAATGAAAGAAAGAGAAGCAAATGGAAGAAAAAGATGATTTCCCCTATTAAATTTGGCACACACACACCAACACATAGAGTTGGAGTTTCTTCAACTCTTTCCCTCCTGATAGCCTTCATCTCACCTGATAACCCCAATCCTTATCTTACCTTGAGAAGAGCCCTCACTAAAGCCAACCCCTCCCTCTTGTTTATCATCTTTTATCACTTAAATAAAAAGAAATAAAGCTCTTAATTAGTAGCCTACATGTCATCCACCCCCTTCCCATTTAAGTGCCGAATTTTGACCCATCTCCTAAGGCCGAATCGGCCACACAAGGGCCCAAACTCCTCCCCCTTATGATGCCACCTTATGCCCACTTAAAGCACTTTAATTCTTTGGGCCACAAACCCAGCTTGTCACTTAATTAACCATCTTCTTAAATTATAAGCTAACACCATTTATTAGCCACCTATCCTAAATTTTTAAAGCCTAATATTTCACTTTAAATTACCTAGAGCACTAACTTTAACCCTAATTCAAATATTTAATCAAAAAGTCAGCCCAACCTTTAAAATCTCAATTTAACATATTAGACTATCATATAAATGCGTAGGCCCACTTTAAGGATGTTACATAAGTTGTTTATATATGATTACTTCTATTTATGTTGTTCCGAACTCATCTTTGTATCATACTTGCTCAAGGTTGCCCTTTATATATATATATATATATTTTATGTTTTCTTACTTAAAGATAAGTAATGACTTAAGTGTGGGGGAGTTTTATTTGTTGCAATTTGTTGTAGTAGATTAAATTATTTTCCATACTTACGGGCTCCTATAAAAGCAATTTAGTTATATTTTTAGTTAGTTTTCATTTCAGTTCATAGATAATAAAAAGTGTAATTTGAGTAATTTATATGACCTTAGGGGCTAAAGTATGCCTAATGGTAGGCTAATGTATTCGGTGAGTGTGCAAAACATTATTTGAAGGAATAAGAATACGAGACTGGCCGTGATGTTGCAACACGAAGTGCAATGGCGCAACATATTGAACAAAGCACTCAAAAGGAGCAAACTACCTTTAGTGTCGCAACATAGACAGAGGGTGTCGTGACACAACCTTGTAATCAAGCCTTAACCTATAAATTGCCATCAATGTCACGACATAGGCCAGAGGGTGTCATGACACCTATATGACAAGGTGAATTAATGAACCAAGTGCATTTTAGTCTACATAAGAAACTTTAATACAAAAAATGTCAGCCAGATTAGGTCAAGGATGAAGGCCAACCCTAAGCTTGTAAATAAATGACTCTAAATAATTTATAGGCAGTTCATATTCAATTTTTAGTTTACGACTTTCAATTAGTTTTATTTTTAGTTTGTTTTTAGTTTTGTAATAGCCCGTTTTCAGTGAAATCGGAACAATGGTTTTGGGACCACAAATTTGAGTCCAAAAGAAAATTATTTTAATATTTTTTCATGGTTTGCATTATGGTAGAAATGTCGTATGAAAATTTTGTAAAGAAAATTTACCGGCTACATGTCTAATTTGATGTAAAGGACCAAATTGCATAGAGTGCAAAAGTTGGATTCTAGTAGCCAAAGGGATAAAATAGCTATGAAATTCAAAATTTTGAGGTCCTTATATGGAAAATAGACCATTGAGATGAGTTAGTAGATAAGTATGCTTATTCATCAATGGAAAATTTAATAAAGAAAATGATTAAATTGGAAAGATAAAAAAAATAAAATATAATCATTTCATAATCTTTCCTAAAAATTAAGTTATGGAAACCCTAGTTAGGAGAGCTTGAAGTTAGCAAGCTTACTTGGCTTAATTGGATCCGGATAGCTCAAATACGGAGTTAAATCAAGGAAAAGAGAAAGTAACAGATTAGTAGCCTTTGTGTACACGAACACTTGTCGTGGTAAGTTCGTGCAACTAAATTGTACATTTATATGTTTGAATTGAATGTTGCATAGGTGAATTGTGTGTTTTTCATGTATGAAAATCAATCACATATCCACCAATGTCCGATAAGTATTAAGTCTCGTTTGAACAAATAAAATTTGATAGAATACAAGGTTCCGAATTGGTTGTGGTCCTGCATATGTTGCGGACACACCACAGCTCGCAAAAGCGTCCCGTTATTAGCTCTCATGAGCATCCCGATATTGGCTCTCTTGAGCTATCCGATACATGACTCTCACAAGCTTCCCATTAATAGCTCTTATGAGCATCCCGATTTGGTTGTGATCCTGCATGTGTTGTGGACACACCGCAACTCTTATGAGCGTCCCGATTAATGGCTTTCTAGAGCTTCTCGATATTTTCTCATATAAGCTTCTTGATTATGGATCTTATTAGCTTCCCATTACATGGCTTACATGATTTTCCCATTATATGGCTTGAAAGAGTTTCTCGATTACATGCTTTTATGTGCATACCTATATATGAATTGATGGATTACAGAATTGTACACTTTGTGTGTACCACCCGTGTCTCCATTGAAATTATAAACGACTCAACGGGCAGAGTTCTAACATGAGGTAATATAAATTCGAAATGAATTATTATGATTAAATACTTGAAATACATGGATATGGTTTATACATGTTATATGGACACTTGATGTGGAAAGTATACATATATGGAAATTTGATTATTTTTGAGCTCATACATGTTTCTTGATGTTTATATGAAATACATATCTAACATGATTGATGAGGATATGTGCTAAGGCTTTTTGGTATGCCTTGAATGTTTACTTTAATGTGATTAAATGATTAGTTAAATTCCATGTTATATGAACTTACTAAGCATTAAATACTTACTCTATTTTAATCCCTCAGTTTTATGGTAATTTGTAAGCTCATTAAGGTTGGAAGCTGGTCACAACTACATCACACTATCTATCACCCTTTTTGATATATATAGTAAATTAATTTTGGTTATAATGGCATGTATAGGTTATTTAGCCAATGTTGGCATGTAAATGTTTTGGTTGTAACTAGCCATTGGAATGGCTCAGGATGGACATGTTTTGATGTGTATATAGAGGTTATTTCATGTCCACACGACTTGAGGCACATGCATGTCTCTTGATCGTGTGAGACACACAGCCTGGCCACACAGGCGTGTGTCCTCTACATCTTGGAAAAAATTTGATATTTTTTGAAAAATTTTCTGAGTACCCGGTTTAGTCCCGTCTTGTTTCTAATGTGTATTTTGGGCCTCGAAGGCTCATATAAGGGATAATATGATTGATTATGATTGTTTTCTGATATGAATGCTAAATGATACGAAATGTCTGCATTTGTTCTGTAAATTTTAAGAATGCTCTGTAACCCTATTCTGGCAACAGATATGGGTTTATTCTATACTTAGGTTCTTTTCACATTATAATTTTGCTCTAGCTTTTATTTCCTTCTTTATGGAACTCTACTTTTGGATTAATCAACTGTCCGTGGATTATTGTTTGCGCGATTATCAATATATCAATATTCTACTTTAATTATTTTCCTAATCTATTATTCATGCTTATTGTTCTAATCAAGTTTATGATGTGTACTAGATCCATGGGGAACTAATCCATTAATGGATGATTAACGAGTGGACGTGGGAGTGATTAATTTCTATGTAGGGTTTTGTTAGCGGACTAGCTGGTTGGGATAGGATGAGCTTAAAACCCTAAGCTTGAAGACACTAGGAAGTCATATAGGCGGGAATGAACCCAAAATTGGTATTGCCTATTCATGAACACCTTACCCCAATCTGGTTTGGACTGTGAGGTTGAAAGATAGGTAGTTCTTGTTGTCTCATTAGGTTAGTGGAAGGCCGAGAGGTCCTGCTAGGTTAATGACTAGCTGATTGTATAGAACCCAAAATAGGAGTTAGTTATGAACACTGAATAAAATTAGTCTTTTATCATAGATTTGATCAAATCTGCAAATTATTTTCCTATTCATTTTTATGTTCTTTATTATCTCAACAAATTAGTATTTTTTATTACTTTAGATTTAATCATAATATAGTTTAATTAATTACTAATTAGACCCATTAGCATAAAATTAGGATTAGTTTAGTTTTGCCTCCCTTGGGTACAATCTTCGGAGTACTTACCTACTTCGTTGTAACTATATCACAACTTGACCCGTATACTTGCGGAAGCCACCTAACTTTTATATTTAGTTGCAGTATTCACACTCTAAACATTAGTAAATTCGGAGGCAGTCAAGAAGCAAAAGATTGATGTAGTCAATGTTAGTGTAGCCGAGGATAGAGGTGATAATTTATTGTTTATGAAAAAGACCAAAAGGTCTAAGTTCATATCCAAGTGGATCTTAGATTCAGGGTGTTCCTACCTTATATGTCCCACCCTGGATTGGTTCTCCACATACAATTCAATTGAAGGTGGAGTTGTGCTTATGGAAAATAACTCACCCTTTAAAATAACTGACATTGGTACCATTCAGATTAGGATGCATGACAGGATAATCAAAACATTATCAGATGTCAAGCATGTGTCTGATTTAAAGAAGAGTCATGTCTCTTTGGGTATTCTAAACTTGAATGGTCATAAGATTGTCATTGAGTCAAACAGTTTAAAAGTATCTCATGGAGCTCTTATTTTGGTGAGGGGATAGAAAATCGGTAGCCCATACATTACAAAGCTCAATGGTGATCGGTTTGGTAGCAATTACGAAACAGAGATGAAACTGTTGCCACATTATGACGAGGACTCTTCTGATGTTGTGATGATTGTTGAAATCTACTATTTATGGATTTTGAATTAACTCAGTTGTGGCACAATCGACTTGGTCATATAGAAAAAATAGCATGATCATTTTAAGAAAAAAGGGTATTCTCACAGGCACCAGAATTGGAAAGTTAGATTTCTATGAGCATTGCATTTATGGGAAGCAAACTTGAGTCAGCTTTGATTCGATAGTACATAGGACAAAAGGGACCCTTAACTACATTCATTTTTTTTTTGAGGTCTGGCTCTAATCGTCTCCAAAGGAGGTAGAACATATTTTCTAAATTTTATTGATGACCATTCCAAGAAAGTTTGGGTGTATTTCCTGAAACACAAGAATAAAGTCTTTAGGATCTTTAAGTACTGGAAGACCTTACTAGAAAACTAGACTTGGAAGTCTGTAAAAGGTTAAGAACGAATAATGGTCTTGATTTTTGTTCAACTGAGTTGAACTATTTCAGCAAAGGAGAAGAAATTGAAAGACACTACATAGTTGTTAGCATCCCGAAACAGAATGGTGTTGCTAAAAGGATGAATAGAATGATACTTAAGAAAGCATGATGTATGCTTTCCAACATAGGTTTAGAAAAATAGTTTTGGGCCGAAGTAATTAACTTGGCAAGTTATTTGGTGAGCCAATCTCCACATTGAGCATTGGATGGAATGTTTCTAAAGAGATTTGGTCAGGTAATCCTCCTAATTACTCCAAATTTAAAATATTCAGTTGTCCTGCTTATGCACGAGCTAGTCAAGGAAAGCTTGAACCAAGGGTTGTGAAGTGTATTTTTCTGGGTTTTTTTGCCGAGATAAAAAGCTATAAGTTAGGAAGCCCAGAAACAAGTAAGAACATTGTTCGTCCCTAGCAATGGTGCCAAAAACTTAATTGTGGTCATAAACCAACTAAAAATTCGACAACGACAAATGCATATATCAATTAATAATATAGCTATGATTAGCACAAATAGACTAAAAGTACTAGTAATTACTGTCTTCCTATTATTTAACCGAAAAATTGGAGTGATTGATTAAAACTAAAAAATTAACTAAAGAACACAATAAAGACAAATCATGAAAATAAATGATTAAC
Source organism: Gossypium rotundifolium (assembly GCA_025506655.1). Taxonomy (NCBI): domain Eukaryota; kingdom Viridiplantae; phylum Streptophyta; class Magnoliopsida; order Malvales; family Malvaceae; genus Gossypium; species Gossypium rotundifolium. The sequence goes on along the minus strand of CP106724.1, from coordinate 183,077,990 downwards.
AACCAAGAAGCGAAAGAATCCACCTGGACTTCATCTATCATTATCAATCTGTATTTCACAATTTCTTCACTTAGTATCTTGATCCATAGAAATCCCTAAATTCTGATAATATCTCTCTTCAAGAGTAAGAGCAATTGACTCTAGGTTGATTAATTGAAATTTCTTTCTAATTAAAATCCCTATTATCGCATTAACTTGATCTATGTACTCCCCTATTAGATTTGACTATAATTTGGTAGATTTATGTCGTCCTATTTCTAGGATTGCATACAACTTCACTCAATTATGCTAGATCTACTCTTAAACAGGGTTTATTCCTCCTTCGATTTAAGCACATCAAACATGGATTAATATTATAGAAATATTAAAACAAGAATTTAGTACACATATTTGAGAATAAGATTCAAGTATTTATAGCGTAAAAACAAAAATCAAAAGATAGAATTCATCATAGGGTTCATCACCCTAGGTATTTAGAAAATTAGTTCATAATCACAAATAAAAGCATCCAAAAGACAATATAACCACAAGAAACAAAGAAACTCACAATAAAATTTAAAGGAAACAAGAGGAGATCTTCAACCTTGATGAAAATCTACTTCAGAATTGACTTTAATGGTATTTTTTGAGTTGTTTTCTTGAGTATTATATGATGACCCTCTCCCATCTTGTTGTCATTGTCATATATAGGTCTTAGAATGCCGAAAAACCTAAAAATTGTATTTTTCTTCATGTTTGAGTGTAATTTGTGATTTCCACACGGTCTGGCACATGGCCGTGTGGCATCCCATGTGGCTCACATGGCCATGTGGAATGACCCTACCCATGTGGCTCCTAAAACTTGCTCTGATTTTCTTATTTTCGCTTGTTTTTCACTCCTTTTGTTCCCAAATGCTCTCTTAAGTATAGAAACACAAATTTAAAGAATTATAAGCATAAAATTCACCATTTTAAATCGAATAATCATCCAAAAATGCATTAAGAATAAGGCTAAAACATGTTACGTTTGGCATTTATCAAAATCTAGTGACATATGTTCTAAGTGTTGTAGAGAGAATCAATGCAACATACCCTTCAAATTATTTAGAGGTTGTTCGAACTCCTGATTCTAGCTAGTGACTTGTTAATATGGAAGAAGAGATGGAGTCTCTTCATAAGAATGAGACTTGGCAACTTGTTAAACCACCCACTAGAAAGAAAATAATCAGTTAGAATGGGTGTTCAGAAAGAATGAAGGATCAGATCGAGGTGAAATGAGATATAAGGCAACGTTGGTCACAAAGTGTTACAGTCAAGTGGAGGGAGTTGATTTTCTTGATGTTTTCTCTCTATTAGTGAAGCATAGGTCCATTCAGATACTATTATCTCTTGTTGCATTACACATTCTCAAATTAAAACAGTTAGATTTGAAAATTACATTCTTTCATGATGACCTAAAGGAGGACATTTACATGTAGCAACCCAAAGGCTTCAAGATCGAATGAAAGGAAGACCATGTTTGTCTTCTATAAAAATCTTTTATGACCTGAAGTAGTCTCCTTGTAAATGGTATAAGAAGTTTGATTCCTTCATGTCAAGCATCGATTTTGTACAAAGTAAGTATGATAGTTGTGTATACTTACATATTCTTGATGATGGATCATTTCTATACTTGCTTCTTTATGTTGATGATATGTTAATTGTGGCTAAGGATTCATAAGAAATTGATTGACTTAAAATCATGCTTATCTCTAAGTTCGAGATGAAGGATCTTGGTGCAGGCAAGAAAATTTTAAGGATGAAATTTTTGAGAGATATACACTTTGTGAAGCTATTTCTGTCACAATAGAGATCCATCGAAAAAAGATTCGAGCGATTTGGAATGCAAGATTCTAAACTAGTTAATACTCCCTTAGCCACACACTTCATACTTTCACTTTAGACTCACCATAAATCGAAGACAAAGAAAGGTACATGTCCTCGGTTCATTATTCCAGTGTAGTTAGAAGTTTAATATATGTAATGGTTTTTACTTGTACCAATATTTCACATGTTGTTAGTGTAGTAAGTAAATACATGGCCAAACCCAACAAATTGCACTAACAAGCTGTTAAATGGATTCTTAGATATTTAAGGGGAGCATGCAATACTAGTCTAAAATTTGAAAGAAGTTTAGAAGGTTTAGTCGGCTATGTAAACTCAGATTATGAAGGAGACTTAAACAAAAGAAGATTTCTCACAAGTTATATATTCATGTTCGGCAGTTGCACTATTGGATGGAAAGCCACTCTATAGGCCACTGGGGCATTATCAACTATAGAGGTGGAATACATGGCTATCGCAGAGGCTGTGAAAGAGGTCATTTGGTTGAGAGGTTTATTTATAGAGCTGGTTGATAAAAACAACAAGACTATTACATATTATGATAGTCAAAGTGTCATACATCTTACCAAAGATTAGATGCATCATGATAGAACAAAGCATATAGACATTTTATATCACTTTTTTCAGGAAGTGGTTGCTCAAGGAGATGTTCATATTCACAAAATCAACAGAGAAAATAACCCAATTGATATGATGATAAAATTGATAAACCGTAATATATACATATTTTAATCCCACATTTGGCATACTTTTGGATGAATAACCATTAGATTTGATGAATTCGATGCTCTTAATCTCTTAATTTCATGTTTTATACTTAGGAGAGCTTAGGGGGTCAAAAAGAATGAGAAATGGGCTAAAAAGGGACAAAACGAGCCTACATTAGAAATCACACGGCCTGTACTATTGACCACGGGTAGATCAAACGGCCGTGTGTGGCGAGCAGATTCGACCACGATCGAAGGAGTCCACCACGGGCATGTCACACGGGCATGTCCCTGCCGTAACAAAGAAGAGTTTTATTCGGAATAAGCTACTTGTGGTTCAATAGAGGTGATCCAAAGCCTATATAAACACCCTAGGAGGCAACTTAAAGGGAGATTGACAGGACGTCGAATAGACACCGAGTAGAAGGAGAAAATACTCCAAGACAGCCATTAGGAACAGCTTAGGAGAAGGATTTCCATCAAGACTGAGGATCTCCCATTAATTTCTTTAGAAGTTTTTGGGTTTTCTTATGTTTTATTGTTTTTCCTCTTTTATGATGTTTTCCTCTTCTAGTATGAACTAAATCCCTTAGATACTTAAGGGGATGAAACCTATGACAGATCTTATTATTATTTGATTTATGAGATAAATAATTGTAGTTATTCTTAATTGTGAGTTTTATTCTTGTTTTGATAATTCAGATATTAATTCAAGTCGAATGTGTTATTCAGTGGAGAAAAAGTCCCTGTTTAAGAGTAGATCAATACAATTAAGCGGAGTTGATTGCAACCTTAGAAATAGGGCAATGAAAATCTGTCAAATTAGGGTCAAACCTAATATGGGAATCAATAGATTGAATTAATGCGACAATAGGGGTTTTAATTAGAAAGAGATTTCAATTAATCAACCTAGAGTCAGTTGTTAATAGCCTCGAAAGAGGTATTAATATAATTTAGGGATTTCTACGGATTAAGTCAAGTGAATAAATCACATGAATCAAAAGTAATAAGTGAAGTCTAGGTGGATTCTTCTTTAGGTGTGGTCCATCTCATATAAGTTGTCCAAAGTATTTTCTAGTTTACTCCCTGTCAAGTTCATAAGTTAGTTAAATTAGTTAGTTAAATTTTAGATAAAAATAAATCCCCTTAATTATCAAGCTAGATAATAAAAAGATAGTTATTATTAAATATCTTGGTCCTTGAGGATATGATATTTCGGACTCACCACAGTTATACTATTGATCGATAGGTACTCTTGCCTTTGTCGAAATAATAGTTGTTTCGAGCTTCCATCAAGTTTTTGGAACTGTTGCCGGGGACTAAGATATTAGGAACACTTGATTTTTATTACTTTAGCCGTTTTTATTTTTATTTACAATTTTTATTTATTTTAAATTTTTAACTTTATTAATTTTTCTTTCCTTCTGGTAGGTAATTCTAGTTTATGACTAGGAGGAACCCGTCAAGTCCCTTGCTTTTTGATAGTGAAATTGAACACACAATTCGAAAAAATCGTATGGAAATAAGGCAAAGCTTTCAATACCGAGAAGAAGAGCAAGAAGACGAAACCAATACTATCAAAGAGATGGCTGACACCAATCTGCTACCTCCTCTGGTGGCAGCAAACCCGTGAATCAAAATCCTGCTCCTCGTACTATGTATGATTATGCTAAATCTAATTTAACATGAACCGAATCTAGTATTGGTAGACCTGCTATTGCTACAAATAATTTTGAACTGAAACCTAACACTATACAGATGATACAGCAGTTTGTTCAGTTTGATAGTTTGCAAGATGAGGACCCTAACAATCACTTAGCAAATTTTCTGGAATTCTACGACACTTTCAAAATAAATGACGTTTCTGATGATGCCATTCGTCTTTGATTGTTTCCCTTTTAATTGAGGAACAAAGCTAAATAGTGGTTGAACTCGTTACCACAAGGATCAATCACTATGTGGGAACAAATGACAGAAAAATTTCTACTTAAATATTTTTCGTCACCAAAACGGCTAAGTTGAGGAATGATATATCTTCTTTTGTGAAGATGGATTTAGAAATACTATACGATGCATGGGAGAGATACAAGTATCTACTAAGAAGGTGCCCTCACCATGGGTTACCATTATGGCTACAGGTTCAAAATTTCTACAACAGTGTGAACCCCTCGACTAGGTAGTTGATCGATGCATCCGCCGGCGATACACTAAACAATAAAACACCTGAGGCTGCTTACGAATTCATTGAAGAGATGTCACTGAATAACTATCAGTGGCAAGTTATGAGGACAAAGCCAACAAAAAAAAGTAGAGTTTTTAACCTCGACGCGGTGACTATGCTATCAAACCAGGTAGAACTGTTAAATAAAAAGATTGATGGTTTGTGTGATTCATAGGTAAATCCAGTGATGCAATACGATACATATGGAGGAGGAATGAACAATACAGAATCCCCACCCTACAACCCTAGCATAGAAAGCAAACAGATGAACTATATGGGTAATAATTCTAGATCTCAAAATAACCCTTATAGTAACACTTACAATCCAGGTTGGAGGAACCATCCCAATTTTTCATAGGGTGGCCAAGGAAATCATAGACAACAACCCCTCCCAGGCTTTCAATAGCAACCCTACCCACAAGAAAAGAAGTCGAACCTTGAGGAGATGCTAACAAAATTCATCGTGGTGTAAGAAACTTGTTTCCAAAACACCAAACAGCACTCAAAAATCAAGAAGCATCGATTCAAGGGATCAAGAACCAATTAGGACAACTTGTTAAGATCATATCTGAACGACCACAAGGCAGCTTACCAAGCAACACTGAAACTAACCCAAAGGAGCAACTTTAGGCCATTACTTCCCACGATAATGAAGGGTTAGATGAACCAAAATTAAGGTAAGAGATTGTGGTAGAAAAAGGTATGGTTGAGGTAAGCCATAATAAACCAACACCGGTAGTTACAGAGTACCAACCTCGTGTGCCATACCCCAATGCGATGAAGAAAGACCTCACAGATGAACAATTTGGTAAATTTCTTAAACCTCTAAAGAAATTACATATTAACTTACCGTTTCTTGAAGCTCTTTCGCAGATGCCAGATTCAAGGAAATTTTTAAAAAGCTTTTGACAAACAAATGGAAGTTAGACGAGATGTCGCATGTGGAGATAAATGCAAAATGCTCAGCAATTCTACAAAATAAACTACCACAAAAGTTAAAAGATCTAGGCATTTTTACAATTCCATGCTTAATTGGCAGTTTAATTGTTGATAATGCTTTAGTTGACTTAGGGGCAAGCATAAATGTTATGCCTTATAAAATGTTTAAACAGCTAGGTCTAGGGAAAGCCAAACAAACCAGGATGAGCATTCAATTAGCTAATAAAACTATTAGAATTCCTAGGGGTATAATTGAAGATGTACTCGTGAAAATTGATAAATTTATATTCCTAGTAGACTTTGTTGTTATAGACATGGATAAGGACAATAATATTCCTTTAATTTTAGGAAGACCCATTTTAGCAACTGCTAGAACTAAAATTGATGTTGGTACAGGAGAACTTAAACTTCGTATAGGTGATGAGATGATCACTCTTCAAGATCTTGACTCGGTAGGACATCAAGTAATAAAGGTGAGAACATAAATTCTATTAATGACAATGAAACACCCCTTAACCCGTATCCATCGCCGGAATAGAGTTGCGAGGCATTACCAGACTTAACTACTAATTCGGGGCATAAAAATTGAAACTGTCCATCTGCATCATGTTTACTAAACTGACTATAAGTCGAGTTAAGAAACTCAAACTTGAAACTAAACTCATATATCTTATTACTATAAATTTTACAGAATTTTTGGCTTAGCCAATTGGTACAGTTTATTCATTAAAGTTTCCCTTGTTTCACTGACCAATGGTTCTGACCTCTCATAACCTAAATTCAAATATCTCATTTTAAAATAGACTCACTAAGGAATCTATACATATAAATTATAACTCATAATTATTTTTTTTACAATTTTGAATGATTTTCTAAAGTCAAAACAGGGGACTTCAAATACCATCTTAACCCTGTCTCACTAAAATTCAAATATCACAGAATATAAAATTCCATTGCCTACTCTATTTCATTCACATAAAAATAGACACAATAAGATTTAATTCTACGTCTTACTCACTTTCTAATTCCATTTCTCCTATTTTTTTTTTGTGAATTTTAAAAATTACATCACCGCTGCTAACTAAAAATTGTTTCATTGCAAAATATGGTTAACTAGTTTATAACATCTTTACTCCATTTCATTTAATTCTATACATTAACCCTAACGAAATCATTGAATCAATAATATATATATATATATACACACACACACCATGATCAAAATCTTTGCATAAATTTAAATTTCATCTCTAGCCATTTTCGCATGGCTAGTAATTACAGCTTCAAAACGAACCCAAACACAAGATAGTCTATCCAAGCCATAGTTTCAAAAATTCAATTTATAAAATACTAAAATGAGTCGATAGTGTGATAGACTTGACGATGATCCCCGAGCTTGTAACGTGACTCCCAAAATATAATAAACAATGCAAACAAACACATACAATAAGCTACCATAGCTTAGTAAGTTATAAGCAATTACATAACAACAATGAATTATATCTTTATATTAGCACGACCAATTTAATATAATTGAAATCGAGGTTTAAAACCATAACTATAAATTATATTACCATTCGTAAACTTTCACATTTCATATCCTTAAGGCTAAACACTCACACATTCAATAATAGATTTCACATCAATCTATAAGTCACTTTCCCATCTCAAAACAAATACATATACATCTGCTCAAGTATATACATATGAACTACTAAATTTTCTTTCTTACCTTTCAATCCATATAATTCACATATAAATATGTATGATATAAAATTTTCATTTCAACATCTAAACTTGCTTATTATTCAAAAGATGATTTATCATCGCATACCTGTTCATTTTATTATGTTAAACACCTTCGTTAACTAATTAAATTAAAAGATTGGCAAACCTACACACTCAATGCAAAAACCTTATCACGTATCACATGCTTAGAGTCGTCATACTAATACCTTGCACACTTAGTGCCAAATTCTTATAACGTATCTCACACTTAGTGCCAAATTCTTGTAACGTATCGCGCACTTAGTGCCGTTACATTTAACTTCTCACACACTTAGTGCTAAACAACTGATTTCGCACACTTAGTGCCCAGTATTTAATTCAACACACTTAGTGCTCATTGATCGATTTCGCACACTCAATGCTCGGTATTTAATTCCGCACACTTAGTGCTCATTGACCGATTTCGCACACTTAGTGCTCTATATACAATTTCGCACATTAATGCACTTCCCAAACTTAATCCTTATTTATATATACACAAAACTTAAGCCTCAATTGCATATATACCAATTCACTTATTTTATTTCTATGATCAACATCACATTCAATTATATCATTGCCTTATATATATGCATCACATTCAGTTATATTAAAATCAGTATATATTATTCCAATAAATTTTAGGTACATCAATATAAATAAATTCCATACAACATGATTGCTTAAAAACTTACTTATTAGATCAAATACACATAATTCATTATACCATCACATATGCATATACCTTTGTGGCCGAACATATAAGGTTAATTAAATCAACTTACTTGTTCAATTTCCACATCCATATGAAGTCTTATAGACATAGACTTGAAAATAAATCATCGGTATAAACTTGCTAGGCGTAAGCCTGAATCACACACCGGCACTAGGCCTGCTAGTTTAACATCCTAAAGTTTTGGGCCTATGCGTTTAATGGTGAATATGTGGAATGAGTTAATTTAAGTGTTAGGGGCCCAAAATTTTAAGTTTTAAGGAGCCCAAATCTTCTAATTTAAGTTAGTTAAATTTGGCATTAGGGATTAAGGAAGTGGACGGCACAAAGCTATTTTTTGGGGGAATTTTATTATATTTATTCTATATGGATAATAAGTAGATAAAGGCTATTATTTACGGATTTAGTTGTAATATCCAAGATTTAGGGGTTATGAATTTTTTTCGCTTGAATGCGTGCATTGATATGTTGTGTGCTGATTGTATGTGTTTTAAGGACTTGGGGAATTTTAGAATGTAGGAGAATGCTTTAGAAAAATATTAGATTTTCTTTTTTTGTATTAAAAGGGGAGCTAAGCAAGATTGGCCTTAAGAAAAATTGGTATGAGGTTTTAATCACAACAAGTCAATTGGCAAAGTGGTGTTGGCGCATGGGTGAATGCATGAGGGGAGAGGTTCGAATCCCTTGGTTAGCAATTGGAAGGATTTTTATTTTTTATTCTCTTTCCTATTGTGTCGGTCAATCTCTATTTTTGGTATGGATGGATTTTCTTTCATTTTTGGATAGTAGACTAAAGGAAAAGGCAAGTTATTAGTTAAGGTATGGAATCAAGGTGTTATGGAAGGATAAGGGACATAAGGCTTGATGAATGGGTGATGTTTTGAAATTTTTCATGGTCATTTTGACCATGAATGTGGACGGCATAGGTGGCTAGGGGGGTTGGCCGAATATTGTATGGGATTAAGGGGAGGATAGTTGGCCAAATTCTTAGCATTTTGTGCATCTTTTCCCTTTTCTCCAAAATCTTTCTCCTTAGCCGAATTTGTCATTGGCATTAGGTGAAAATTTTGTTTTGTTTTGGCTACCATCTTTGACCATATTGGTATCTCTTTTTCTTCTTTTCCTCTCAAGCTTTTTTTTCTTTTTGGTACCGAAATATTACTACTTTTGAAGGCATTTTTCTTTCATTCTTTTTCTTACTTGACCAAATGTGCACCATTATCAAAAACTTTTTCTTTGTTCAATTTCCTCCATAACCTAAACCATTTAGTCTCTTTGATCATTTCTTCTTTTCTTTTACTTTTCCTTTCTCGTCTTTTCTTTCTATTTTGTTAAAGTCGAATCTATAACCTTGCTATTCTCTTCTAAAGCCGAAAGTTTCACTTCATTGACACCATTGAAACCGATTGCTACTAAGCACTAAAAGCCTATCATTTTTCTCATTGAACCAATTTCTCCACTTCATGTTCTTTTTGTCGATTCCTTGAAGTTTTTGACCATTTACGTTTTGGTCATTCTTTTCGGTAAGAATCTCTTCTAGACTGATCTCTTTCCTTTATCTTTCTTTGATTGTCAAAAAGAATCAAGATTCTAATCCTTTTATCCTCTTTGGCCGAAACCTTGAAGGAGGATTTCGGGATTCTTTTTTTGTAGCCAACGATTAAGGAGAAATCATTCGGGATTTAAATTATTAAAGGTAAGGATTTTTATATTACTTGTTATATCGTTTTAGATGGACTACTAATTGATTTCATTTTAGGGGACTCTATTGCTCGATTATTATTATTTTTTCGTGAACATAAGATTTTGGGGCAGACAAAATAGGTTCGAAAAGAGCGGTAAATAGTGTTTGGAAGAGGGGTGGTTCTGCTATACCCTCAAATTTCAAACGAAGGGCTGTATCGGGAATCCAAGACTTTCCATCGGGTTGTGTACCCTCTGCAAGCGAAAATCAATTATTTGAAGTCGTATGTACACCCGAGCCATTGTTTGTTCGTGGTTCTTCATCGGGTTATGAACCATCAATCGGAGAGAAATCACATATTGCTGTTGTTCGAGATCCCAAGGGTAAGGATTTAGATTACTTATCAATTGTATAGTTTTATAAGTATTAGTGTTCTAATCAAGTGTGATAAATAATTAGGTATCGACGAGCGGGAAAGCATAGTTCTCACTGTTATAAGGTGTGTAGCACTACACTAAATTTCTAATAGATCGATAATATTAATGATTTACATGTGTTAAGAAAAATATGTATGATAATGGTTGCAAGTACCATTCAGTGGTACATGGTATTCTGGTATGTTTACCCCTAATACTTCATTAATAATGCTATAAGCATGAATATGAAATGTGTATGGTTCCGTTATGATTTTGGGGGTATATGGCATTATATCGAAATAATATGTTTATTGCATGGGCATATGGGTGATATTGATAAAGAGGAAGTGTTCCGGTGGTTTTTACCACATTATTCGGTGATTTCGATCACAATATTATGTATCCAGTGACTTCGGTCACAATATTATGAATCCGGTGACTTCGGTCACATATTATGAATCTGGTGACTCTGTCACAATTATCCGATGGCCATGCCACAATTTATAAGAGCGATGTGTAGTTGACTGCAGTGACTACCTTCGATGGTGTGTAGCGAATGGAGGGTCGATTTAGTAATCCCCATGGTGTGATTGGTAGGTACGGGTGGTGTGTAGCGGATGGATATCTAGGTGGGCTCGGGATTGCATTTCATTGTATATGTACATGTGATTTAATCAGTTATTATTTGATTTGCTATATTATGGGCTTATGGCTAAATGTGATTTAAATGGGCTTTATGGCTATGATCGATTGGGTTTTTAGTGTTATGTTACACATTGAGTCTGTTGACTCACCCTTTATGGGGTGTCTTTTCAGGTGACGCTTAGCGTGATGGATCGGGTCAGCGAGGACTACGTGGTGGCCATTGCTCAACTCAGTATTTCATATTTTCTTTTAATTAAACCCACTATGTTTATTTTTATTATTCTGGATTTATTTTTGGGCTATGTTTTTGTAATAAGGCCACTATAAACTGTTTCATTTATACGTTTTAAATTTTTATTATGCTAAGCTCAACTTCAATGAAATAATTAAATATTTTCGATAATCACATTAAATTGTTTTGACACCTAAATACTTATGGTTTTTAACTTAATAATAAATTCTAAATTCGATTTTTCTTTTGTATTTTATAAAATCATAAAAATAATATTTTGATAAGATACAAAGTTTAAAAAAAAAACACAACACGATTTTCAACAAGAACATACTTCAAATCTATTCTCTTGCCATAAAAACACACGTTTTCCAAAACAACAAAAACGAGTTTTTCTCAAGAAGCATGCTAAATCCGGTCAAGGGTTGGGGCCGGGTTTGGGGTGTTTCAACTTGGTATCAGAGCCCAGTTATAAACACTCGGCCTTGGGTTTTGAAGCCCACAACGTTTTCAAAATTAGGCCCAAATAACTTTTTGAAAATTTTTGATTAAAATGGTTTCATAGAAGCATGGCTTTGAGTTCTCGCCCAGTCCGCTGTAAGTGCTTTTAATTTATTTGTGTATGTTGACGTATGATACTCTAAATAATAGGCCTAGGAAACTATACTTTAGAGACACGGACCCTAGGTATATGTGTACTTCTATGGAAAAACCACTAATTAAAACTCTATTGCATAAAATTTTCTTTAAACAAGAAAGTGAAAAGACTCTAATGCATAAAATTTTCGTAAAAATAGATAAGGCGCAAAGTAGACATGAGTTCTAGGGGACGTGGTCATCGTGGATACGGTAGAGGCAGAATGGCTGTGTCGAAACCAGTTAGATCTGGCCAGGGTTCCGAAAATGAGGCACCACTGTAACACCCTAAATTAGGGGTTGTTTGTAATTTAATTAATTTCCCATGTGTGCTTGAAGAAATAAATACTATGATTTTATTTGGCATGTTTTAGGGTCTAGAAATAACCCCGAGCTAGGCCTAACTTAGATCTAAAAATTTCTTTTTAAGTATTTAAACGAAGGAAGCTAGGTGAGATAGGGCTTAAGTAAAAATTTAGGGAGAAACATGACACAAAGAATAGCTTGGCTAAGTGGCTTCCATGTGCCACTTAGGTGCTAAGAAGGTGGCGTCTAAGGATGTTCAAGGGAGGAGGTTCGAGTCTTGGGAGTTACAAGGGGGAAATGTTTTATTTTAGGCTTTTTGGGACGTTAAAGTAAAGAGGGCTTTAAAGAATTTTTGGGTAAGGAATGGACATGAAAGTCGGATTGGGTGGGGTGGCTTGGGGCGCCACTTAAGGGTGTTGGCAAAAGGACTCGAGTTTGAGTCATGAGGGACGCAAGGAAGGTGTTTTATTTTTGGGCTTTTGGCGTTAAAAGAAAGAGGGCCAGGAAGAAGGCTTTAAAATTAAATGGGGAGGTTATTTGACATGAAAGTCAAATGGGAAAGATGGCAAGGGGCGTTGGAAGAGAGGGCTGGGGCATGAGGTTCGTGTTGAACCATAGAAACAATAGATTGGGTTTTTATTTTTTGCAAGTTGGCGAGGGAGGTGATGGCCCGATTATGGACTCTTATTTTGATAAGGGTGAGCTAGTTTTTTTGCATATTTTCGGATGAAGAGTAGCATTGTTAGTAGTTTATTTTCAATTAACTTGTTAAAGAGGAGATTAAGGGATAACAATAGATAAATGTAATTTGATTAAAAGCTAGAATTATCACCAAAAAGAAGGTGATGGCCAACCTCACCTAAAGGGAGTGCCAAAATTCTTCAATTATTCTTTTCTCTTTTTCTCTCTTGTTGCTGCCGAATTTCCCCTAGCCCCTCTTGCCAAAATTCTTCCAAAAGTTCTCTTCTTCTCTTCTTCTACTTAGCCGAACCTACTCCCTCCTTCACTAAAAATTTGCACCTTCCAATTGTGTTGGCCGAATCCCCTTCCCCCTAACTAAGTGCTGCCGATTTCAATAGTTGGTAAGGGTAATCTTTTCTTGACCGATTTTGTGTAGTGACTAGACTTTACTAAACTTCTTTCTTCATTCTAAATCTTAGTATTAAAAACCCCGTTTTTGTTCTTTGAAGGAGCCAAAAGCTATTGACATCAATTAGGGTGCTGAATATTGGTGTGACTTGCCGAATCCATCTTTAAGGTAAGGGTACGGCAACTCTTTTTCCCTTCTGGGATTTATGTTTTGGCCGTATGGCCTTTAAGTTCTCTAATGAAGTGATAAAAGTCGATTGTAGGGAAGCCATAGCCAATTGAAGGAAGCTTTTAGGGTTTATTTTCCAAAGGTGAGTTGGTAAATGATTAGTAAAATTCAGCCAAGGGCCATAATTGGAGTAAAGGTGCGATTAGTCCTTCGGGATTACTATTTGGCTGAATAGGTATATGGTACTAATTTTGATTATTGGCGGAATATAGGTCAAAGGATAAAGCACTAAAGATTGAAAACTTCGGGATCTAGGAATTTCGGTAGAAACAGGTGTGTAAAACTCCTTACACACTTTATTAGTAAACTTTGCCATATTATTGTTGCCTTGTTAATTATTATTTTAGTGATTTATGATTTATGCTTGTGGGCTTAAGCATGGATTCCGGGTAAGTCCCCTATACGTGATCTTTGATATAAGTTTTTTTTTTTGTATGCCATCACATGCTATCGAATGCCATGTCTAAACACATGATTTATGATAATTGATATGTAAGCATGATGATGGTGGGTTTGATGAGAGGAGGGGGATGATTTTATAGACTGTCGCCAGTGGTTTTGACCACAAGATGGGTTGGCCCCATCAGATTATTTGTGACCTATGGTCATCGATGGTTTTGACCACACCGATTGATAAATTGCGACTAAGTCCCGGTGGTTTGGTACCACCATGGTTTTGACCACACTTGATAAATTGTGACCTATGGTCATCATGGTTTTGACCACACGATGGGTTGGCCCCATCATTAAATTTGTGACACCACCACCGTTGGTTTTGACCACCGATGGTTTTGACCACTGAAGCGTAAAAGGAGTAGGGATGGTTAGTTGGGTTGCATGTGCATGTTTATTAATGAATTGTGTATGAGTTGTATTTTCTCGGTAAGGATTTACACATCGAGTCTTGGTGACTCACCCTTCCTTAACATTTTGCGAGATGAGTAGAACGGAGATGGAGCCGGAGAGGACTCGAGGGCCATGCTTGTCGATGGATTTAATTTCATTTTATTAACGTTAATATTATTTATTTTCTAAGTTTTTATTTTGGGTTGTAATAAGGCCGCTAATTATTGTTTGGATGTTTACTTTATTGCTTTATTTTACTTATGCTATACTACAAATGGAATCTTATAAATATTAAGTGAACCGATTAAACGCAACTTTTTCAACTAAGTAACTTCTACGAGTTTTTAAAGATGTTACCATCGGTAACTAAAATAAACCAAGTCAACTACAACCTTAATGACTTTAAAATATTACATGATCAACTGTTTTCAAAAGGGTTTATCAACCCAATCAGATTTATAAAAGCCCAACTAAGTTTTCAAACATCGTTTTCATACCTTAGCCAAATTTTATCAAGTTTTCACCAAATTTTCAAAATGATTCAAATTATTTTACTGTGACATACAGATCCGATTCGGGACTCATGGGCGGGTTTGGGGTGTTACATTTTGGTATCGAGCCGATTCAAAACTCTTTGTGGGCGCCCAAGGCCCAAAATGTTCTTTTATTTAGTAGGCCTTATTGTGATGTTTTGAGAAATTATTTTGGCTTGAAAACGAGATGGCATTCGAGTCTCGGGCACCAATCCGCCTGTAAGTACTTCTATCCATTTTGTGAATATTTGATGAGGGGTAGAAGGGTAAATTGGGAACGTAGAATACTAGAATAGAAATTATTGAACTCTAGGGCTAGCATACCCCAACAATGCATAAGATTTAATAATTTCCTAAACAACCTCGTGAGTTGTCACTCGGCAAGGGATGTGGCAATCGTTATCATGCATGTCTAGGATTGGATTCGGTGGGGGCCTGGTATTTAAGCGGTCCTCGTGACTCACCTCCTACTCACTCGAATCCTACCTGGTGCGTAGTAACGGCTCATCCTAGCTGAGACGACACACTCATAGGCTAAACTCAATAACTAAAACCCGAAAGGGACTAGCCGTTTTGTTTTTGAGGCAATTAAAACCTTGTTTTAGAAGAAAAAAGAAGAAAATGACCAAAATACCCCTGGCTTATACATTACCAAAATACCCTCCATATGAAAAATTTTCAAATAGAAATTTCCAAAATATCCTCCTTTTGTGAAATCACTTAGAACCTAATTTTTGGAAATCATTTTATGAAAATACCCTGATTAGGTGAAATTACTAAAATACCCTTAGGGGTAAAATTACGGAAACGCCCTTGAATTATGAAATTCCCAAAATACCCATGGTGTTAATCAAAAATTTCATCACAAAAAAAAAGGTACCCAAAAACCTTAGATTTCAAAAACGTCATGATTTTAAGAAAATTACAAAATTTCCCCTAACCTATAAAATTACCAGAACACCCTTGATTTTCAAAATTTTACAACATCACTATCTTAGAAAATGCAATTCTCAAAAAGAAACCATCAAAGTTTTACAACTTTTGAAATATCCCTGATTTCTTAAAAAAATTTTACAAATTCACCCCGATTTGTGAAAAATTACTAAAATACCCCTGAGGTCTAAAATTTTTGAAATACCCCCGGATTTCAAAATTTTTCCAAATATCCCGAGAATTTAAGAGTTTCAAAATGTTTTTGACAAAATCATCCGAAAATTTTTATTTTTGAAAAAAATTACAAAAATAACCCTATAGGACAAATTATGAAAATACCCCCGGGTAGTGGAAAAATGATCACAATGAAAACTACAACGTCTCTTTGAATGAATGAATGGAAAACTGTGTGCATGTATGATTACCAAAGAACCACTCCTAAACTCTTATCATAAAATTCCTTCGCGGATAATCTAGTGAAACAATTACTAATACATAAAATTTTTAAATGATAAACGAAATCGTTAGAATGAGTTCAAGAGGTCGTGGATGTCCGCCGCGTGGCCGGGGTAGGGGTAGGATGACCTTGTTGGAGCCAGCAAGGTCTGGACACGGGTCTGGAAATGAGATGCCGGATCTGCTGACGACGGAGACTGAGTTCCAAGATCGACCGGTGGAAATGATGTAGTATCTCAAGTCAGACACGGTATTGGAATGGGTTCTTTGCAAAGCGGGTGCGAGGAGCCCATAAACTCGGGTTGAACGACTCCAGGCTAACGGAGCAGAAGTATTCAGAGGAGTTTCTGGAGTGGCGCCCAGTGTGGCGGAGTATTGGTTGGAATCCACTGAAAGGATTATGGGTGATTTGGATTTCACAGCTGAGGAGAAGTTGAAGGGTATAATTTCTCTGCTTCGGGATGAGTCGTACCAATGGTGGCTCACCGTGAGGGATGGAACGGTGGTAAAAAATCTCACCTGGGAATTCTTCAAGGATGCCTACCAAAAGAAGTATATCGAAACTAGCTATGTGGATGCACAGCGGAAGGCTTTCTTGAACCTGGTTCAAGGCAATAAGTCAGTGGCAGAATATGAGGCCGAATTTCTCCGGTTGAGTAGGTATGCTCGTGGTATTGTGGGTACCGAGTATGAGCGCTGTGTCAGATTTGAAGATGGCCTGAGAGATGAGTTAAGGATGATGATAGCTCCACAACAGGAACGAGAGTTTGCTGTCCTTGTGGAGAAGTCTAAGGTTGCTGAAGGGGTAAGACAGTCGGTCAGGCAGAACCAAGATCGAAATTGGAATAAGAGGAGCTCCAGACCTTTAAAGTTTTCGGGTAATCAGCAGAAGAGGACGAGGTTTGGTGGGTCGGATCAAGCTGCTAAGCCTGCTGCTGCTAATCCTCAATGGCTGCCATGGTGTGCTCGGTGTGGCAAGTCTCACATGGGAGAATGTTAGAATGGTAATCGGGGATGCTTCGAGTGTGGGTCCACGGAGCATCAAGTTAGAGATTGTCCAAAGAAGGTAGCTAGACTGAGATCAGAGGGTCAGGATCGTGCACCGAATAGGAGGGATAATCAAAAGCCTTAGAGGGGTCGTGGTGTAGTAAAAGGAGGTAATGGTCTTTGGCGGAGGTCGGGAATACCGAGGAGAGGTACCGGTGGTACCGAGGCCAAGCAACTGGTCTAATCTATCTGCGAGGCGTCAAGAGGAGGGCGCGACGGACGTCATAACTGGTATGTTTTTGATCTCTGGTGTGCCTTATAATGCCTTGATAGACATTGACTCAACCCACTCGTACATTGCTAGTAGTGTAGTGGAAACTTTGCATCTAGACTCTGAGCTTGCTTCTAGGAAGGTGACTGTATTAAGCCCCCTAGGTCACTCTGTAGAAGTAAGTAAACTCTATAGGGACGTACCCCTAGAACTCCAAGGGGTCGTGTTCTTGGCTGATTTGATGGAACTACCGTTCCGGGAGTTCGACCTAATCCTTGGGATGGATTGGCTAGTAAAATATCAGGCTAGTCTGGATTGTACAGCTAAGCGCATGGTAGTAAAGACCATGCAGGGAGAAGAGGTGGTGATGATAGGTAAAAGGAGGGATTACCTGTCTAATGTGGTTTCTGCGTTGCAGGCGGAAAAGATGGTTAAGAAGGGTTGTGAAGCTTATGTGGTGCATGTTTGTGCGTTGGAAGCTAAGGATGTTACTGTAGGAGATGTTTGATCGTGTGGATTATGTAGATGTGTTTCCAGAGGAACTTTCGGGTCTACCTCCAGACCGTGAGGTTGAATTTGGGATAGATCTATTACCCAGAACCGTACCAATATCTATAGCTCCGTATCAGATGGAGCCGAAAGAATTGGTAGAGTTGAAGGCGCAGATTCAGGAATTATTGGATAGAGGTTCATCCACCAAGTGTATCGCCTTGGGAGCTCCAAGTGCTTTTGTCAAGAAGAAGGATGGGACAATGAGGATGTGTATAGACTATCGGCGGTTGAACAAGTTGACAATAAAGAACCGTATCTTTTTTCCTGAATTAACGATCATTCGATCAACTCAAAGGGCATCGGTGTTCTCTAAGATTGACCTTAGTCGTCGGTACCATCGACTTAAGGTGAAGGAGGTGATGTTCATAAGATGGCATTCATCTTTGGGTATGGCCACTACGAGTTTCGGTAATTCCTTTTGGTTTGACGAATGCACCGGTAGCGTTTATGGGCATGATGAAGTGGGTTTTCCAACCCTATCTCGGATCGGTTCGTCGTGGTCTTCATAGATGACATTTTGGTGTACTTGAAGTCGGAAGAGGAGCATGACGCACATCTTTGTGTGGTTCTACAAGTTCTAAGGGAGAAATAGCTGTACACTAAGTTCAGCAAATGTGAGTTCTGGCTCAAGGAGGTAACTTTTCTAGGACATGTTGTTTCAGCCAAGGGAATCAGGGTGGATCCATGTAAGATTGAGGCGGTGATTGGAGTGGAAGCCACCAAAGTCGGTTACAAAAATTCAAAGTTTTCTTGGGTTGGCCGGATATTATAGGAGATTTTTGGAAAACTTCTCCTTAATCGCAGCACGTTGACTAAGCTGTTAAGAAAAAGAGTTCCGTTCGTGTGGGGTGAGAAGCAGCAAGAGAGTTTTGATAAGCTGAAGAGGATTCTGACAGAAGCACCGATTTTAATTCAGCCTGAGGCATGAAAGGAGTTCACTGTATACTGTGATGCATCACATACTGGTTTAGGGTGTGTGTTGATGCAAGAAGGGAAGGTGGTCGCTTATACATCACGACAGTTGAGGCCTCACGAAGCTAACTACCCGACACATGACTTGGAATTGGATGCTGTGGTATTTGCCTTGAAGATTTGGAGGAACTACCTGTACGGGGAGAAGTCGGTGGTGTACACAGATCATAAAAGTTTAAAGTACCTCCTGACTCAGAAAGATTTGAATCTGAGGTAGCGGAGGTGGATTGAGTTATTGAAGGACTACGATTGCTCAATCGAATACCATCCAGGGAAGGCTAATGTGGTAGCTGATGCTTTGAGCCAAAAGGTGGTAGTGGATTTGTGAGCAATGTTTGCTCATCTAAGTCTCTATGAGGATGGGAGCCTTTTGGCAAAATTGCAAATGAAGCCTTCTTGGATTAATGAGGTTAAAGAAAGGCAGATGTCTGATAAAGCTTTGAATACTCAGAGGTTGCAAGTACAAAATGGTGAGGACGAAGGTTTCAGTTTGGGTAGTAATGGGGTGTTGTACTTTCAGGGGAGAGTATGCATGCTTAAGGATGATGAGTTGAGGCAGCGAATCCTTAAAGAAGCTCATAACAGTGCGTACGCTATGCACCCGGGAAGCAGCAAGATGTATCGAGATTTAAAAGAGCAATTTTGGTGGCCGGGTCTTAAACGGGAAGTAACCGAGTTAGTAGGCAAGTGTCTGACATGCCAGCAAGTTAAGGCTGAGCATCAATTGCCATCGAGCTATTATGGTGGTAAAGATCCCCATGGAAGTGGGAAGAGATTACTATGGATTTCGTAAGTGGGCTTCCCTCACGCCAATGAAGAAAGATGCGATTTGGGTGGTAGTAGACCGGTTGACAAAGTCGGCACACTTCATACCGGTAAAGGTTGACTTTTCACTCCAAAAGTTAGCCAAGCTGTATATAGCCGAGATAGTGCAGTTGCATAGGGTACCAGTGTCTATTATTTTGGATCGGGATCCTCGGTTCACGTCAAGATTTTGAAAGGCCTTACATCAGGAGTTAGGCACAAGGTTGAATTTCAGCACGGCTTTTCATCCATGATCGATGGATAATCGAGAGGTCATCCAAGTGTTGGAAGACATGTTGAGGGCTGTGTTTGGATTTCCATGGCGCTTGGGAGGAGTATCTACCTTTGGCGAGTTCACTTATAACAATAGTTATCAGCGAGTATTCAGATGGCACCGTATGAGGTATCAGATGGTCGAAATGTCGTACTCCTACATTGGATGAACTAGGAGAACGTCAGATGTTGGGTCCGGTGTTAGTTGCAGAGACAGAGGATAAGGTTAAAGTAATTCGGGCTCGTCTTAAGGAGGCGTTGACAGCGAAATCTCTACGCCGATCTTAAGCGCAGAGATGTTGAGTATGCAGTGGGTGATAAGGTCTTCTTGAAGGTATCACCTTGGAAGAAGGTGCTGAGGTTTGGCCGGAAGGGCAAGCTAAGCCCTAGATTCATCGGACCATACACAGTGTTGAAACGTGCGGGACCGATAGCTTACCAGCTTGAGTTACCGGCAGAATTAAGCCAGATCCATGATGTCTTCCATGTTTCGATGCTGAGGCGCTATCGATCAGATCCCTCACACGTAGTCCCAGTTGAGGAAAAATCAGTGAATCCGGACTTGTCTTTCGAGGAGGAGCCAGTACAAATCTTGGATCGAGATGTCAAAGTTCTACGTAGGAAGTCAATGCCTTTGGTAAAGGTCTTTGTAAGCGTAACCATGGTACGGAGGAGGCCACATGGGAACCCGAGGATGTGATGTGGCGACAATACCCCAACTCTTCGATCTAGGTAATTTCGAGTAGAAATTCTTTTTAAGGGGTAGAAGCGTAACACCCTAAATTAGGGGTTGTTTGTAATTTAATTAATTTCCCATGTGTGCTTGAAGAAATAAATACTATGATTTTATTTGGCATGTTTTAGGGTCTAGAAATAACCCCGAGCTAGGCCTAACTTAGATCTAAAATTTCTTTTTAAGTATTTAAAGAAGGAAGCTAGGTGAGATAGGGCTTAAGTAAAATTTAGGAGAAACATGACACAAAGAATAGCTTGGCTAAGTGGCTTCCATCGCCACTTAGGTGCTAAGAAGGTGGCGCCTAAGGATGTTCAAGAGAGGAGGTTCGAGTCTTGGGAGTTACAAAGGGAAATGTTTTATTTTAGGCTTTTGGGACGTTAAAGTAAAGAGGGCTTTAAAGAATTTTGGGTAAGGAATGGACATGAAAGTCGAGTTGGGTGGAGTGGCTTGGGGCGCCACTTAAGGGTGTTGGCAAAAGGACTCGAGTTTGAGTCATGAGGGACGCAAGGAAGGTGTTTTATTTTTGGGCTTTTGGCATTAAAAGAAAGAGGGCCAGGAAGAAGGCTTTAAAATTAAATGGGGAGGTTATTTGACATAAAAGTCAAATGGGAAAGATGGCAAGAGGCGTTGGAGGAGAGGGCTGGGGCATGAGGTTCCAGGTTTGAACCATAGAAACAACAGTTGGGTTTTTTATTTTTTTGCAAGCTGGCGAGGGAGGTGATGGCCCGATTATGGACTCTTATTTTGATAAGGGTGAGCTAGTTTTTTTGCATATTTTCGGCTGAAGAGTAGCATTGTTAGTAGTTTATTTTCAATTAACTTGTTAAAGAGGAGATTAAGGGATAACAATAGATAAATGTAATTTGATTAAAAGCTGGAATTATCACAAAAAATAAGGTGATGGCCGACTTAAGGACTCCTTGGGGGAGGGCTGTCCACTTTCAGTTTTATCACCTAAAGAGAGTGCCAAAATTCTTCAATTATTCTTTTCTCTTTTTCTCTCTTGTTGCTGTCGAATTTCCCCTAGCCCCTCTTGCCAAAATTCTTCCAAAAGTTCTCTTCTTCTCTTCTTCTACTTAGCCGAACCTACTCCCTCCTTCACTAAAAATTTGCACCTTCCAATTGTGTTGGCCGAATCCCCTTCCCCCCGAACTAAGTGCTACCGATTTCAATAGTTGGTAAGGGTAATCTTTTCTTGACCGATTTTGTGTAGTAACTAGACTTTACTACACTTCTTTCTTCATTCTAAATCTTAGTATTAAAACCCCGTTTTTGTTCTTTGAAGGAGCCGAAAGCTATTGACATCAATTAGGGTGCCGAATATTGGTGTGACTTGTCAATCCATCTTTAAGGTAAGGGTGCAAGAACTCTTTTCCTTCCGGATTTATGTTTTGGCCGTATGGCCTTCAGTTCTCTAATGAAGTGATAAAAGTCGATTGTAGGGAAGCCATAGCCGATTGAAGGAAGCTTTCGGGGTTTATTTTCCAAAGGTGAGTTGGTAAATGATTAGTAAAATTCGGCCAAGGGCCATAATTGGATTAAAGGTGCGATTAGTCCTTCGGGATTACTATTTGGCCAAATAGGTATATGGTACTAATTTTGATGATTGGCCGAATATAGGTCAAGGGATAAAGCACTAAAGATTGAAAACTTTGGGATCTAGGAATTTCAGTAGAAACAGGTGTGTAAAACTCCTTACACACTTTATTAGTAAACTTTGCCATATTATTGTTGCCTTGTTAATTATTATTTTAGTGATTTATGATTTATGCTTGTGGGCTTAAGCATGGATTAGGGTAAGTTCCTATCGTGATCTTTGATATAAGTTTTTTTTTGTATGCCATCACATGCTATCGAATGCCATGTCTAAACACATGATTTATGATAATTGATATGTAAGCATGATGATGGTGGGTTTGATGAGAGGAGGGATGATTTTATGGACTATCGCGGTGGTTTGACCACAAGATGGGTTGGCCCCATCGATTATTTGTGACCTATGGTCATCGTGGTTTTGACCACACCGATTGATAAATTGCGACTAAGTCCCGGTGGTTTGGTACCACCGATGGTTTTGACCACACTTGATAAATTGTGACCTATGGTCATCGGTAGTTTTGACCACACGATGGGTTGGCCCCATCATTTAATTTGTGACACCGGTACCACTTGGTTTTGACCACCAGTGGTTTTGACCACAGGGTAGAAAAGAATGCGGATGGTTAGTTGGGTTGCATGTGCATGTTTATTAATGAATTGTGTATGAGTTGTATTTTTTGGTGGGGATTTACACACTGAGTCTTGGTGACTCACCCCTTCCCTTAACATTTTGCAGATAAGTAGAACGCGGAGATGGAGCCGGAGAGGGCTCGAGGCGGCCATGCTTGTTGATGGATTTAAATTCATTTTATTAAAGTTAATATTATTTATTTTCTAAGTTTTTATTTTGGGTTGTAATAAGGCCGCTAATTATTGTTTGGATGTTTACTTTATTGCTTTATTTTACTCATGCTATACTACAAATGGAATCCTATAATATTAAGTGAACCGGTTAAAAGTAACTTTTTTAACTAAGTAACTTCTACGAGTTTTTCAAAGATGTTACCATCGGGTAACTAAAATAAACCAAGTCAACTATAACCTTGACGACTTTAAAATATTACATGATCAACTGTTTTCAAAAGGGTTTATCAACCCAATCAGATTTATAAAAGCCCAACTAAGTTTTCAAACACCGTTTTCATGCCTTAGCCAAATTTTATCAAGTTTTCACCAAATTTTCCAAATGATTCAAATTATTTTACTCTGTGACATACCAGATCTGATTAGGACTCATGGGCTGGGTTTGGGGTGTTACAACCGCCACCGATTGTTGAGGGTAATTTCAAGAACAAGCTGGAGGAGATGATTATATCGCAGCTATGTTGCGAGTTCTAGAGCGAGTAGCGAGGAGCTAGTATGGAAATGGGGCTCGAAAGTCGATGGTGAGAGACTTAGATCAAATGGAGCTGAAATTTTTAGGGGAGTATCTGGGGTAGCTCCGAATGTAGTGGAGTTCTGGTTAGAGGCAGTCAAGAGGATCATGGACGATTTGGACCGCATCACCGAGGAAAAGCGAAAGGTCTTTGTTTATTGCTTCAAGATGAGGCCTACCAGTGGTGGCTCACTATCAAGGAGAGTATTCCTGCGGATCGAGTGGATTGGTGGTATTTTAAGGTTAAGTTTGAAGGGAAATACGTTGGAGCTAGCTACATCGACTCTTAGGGAAAGGCGTTTCTAAATTTAGTGCAAGAAAATAAGTAGATAGCTGAGTATGAAGAGGAGTTTTTGTGGCTTAGCCGATATGCTAAAGGGATAGTAGCTATTGATTATGAGTGGTGTGTCAGATTCGAGGATGGACTGAGAGATGAGCTACGAGTGTTGATTGCTCTACACCAGGAAAGAGACTTTGATCTTAGTGGATGTGGCATGGATAGTGAAGAAGTTAAGCGATCGAGAGAAGCAAGGACGAGAGGTCGAATATGAATAAGAGGAACTTTGGGTCTTTAGGGTCATCCAGAAATTTCCAAAAGAAACCTAGAGTTGATAGGCCGCGAGGTCAGCAGGTTGCTACGGAAGGACAATACCGTACTTGTGCTTAGTGTGGAAAGATGCACCCGGGAGAATGTTGGAAGAAGACAGGGGGATGTTTTAAGTGTGGATCCAAGGATCATATGATTAGGGATTGTCCGATGGATACAGATAGAAATTACCCAACAGGTCAGGGTTTTAATCAAGCTGGCAGAGGTGGACAAAGCAGATGATGAGGGTCATGGTCCGAATGGTAGAGGTAATGGTTCTGGTAGAGGTCGCGGGACCACGGGCAGAGGCGGTGGTAGCACTGAGGCGAGATAGCCAGGTCTGGTGTATGCGGTTCGTCAGAAGGAAGATAGTGATGCACCTGATGTTATAACAGGTACGTTCCTTATTTTTGGGTTGCCCTTTGTTGCTTTGATAGATATAGGGTCAACTCATTCATATATCGCTAGTGAAGTATCTGGAACTCTGTATGTGAACTCTGAGACTGTACCTAGGAAGATGACTATACTTAGTCCTTTAGGACAAACTGCAGTAGTAGATAAGCTTTTTAAGGAAGTGCCTTTAGAAGTGTAAGGGATGCAGTTTCTGGTTGACTTAATGGAGTTGCCATTTGGGGAATTTGACCTGATCTTAGGCATGGATTGGCTAGTGAAGTACCGTGCAAATGTGGATTGTACTGTTAAGCGGATGTCACTAAGAACTATTGACGATAAGGAAGTTGTGGTGATAGGCGAGAGATGGAACTATTTATCAAATGTGGTATCTGCTCTTAAGGCAGAGAAGATGGTAAGGAAGTGATGTGTAGCTTTTCTGATGTTGGTTAGTGCCTTAGAGGTTAAGAAAGCAACTGTTGAAGGAGTCAGGACTGTAAGAGAATTCGTGGATGTTTTTCCGGAAGAACTTCCAGGTTTGCCTTCGGATCGGGAGGTGGAATTTGGGATTGACTTGTTACCTGGTACGGCGCCAGTATCTATCACTCCGTATAGAATGGCACCAAAGGAGTTGGGTGAGCTTAAGGCTCAAATTCAAGAGTTGCTTGATCGTGGGTTTATCCGACCTAGTGTGTCTCCATAGGGAGCACCGGTCTTATTCATGAAAAAAAAGGATGGGACTATGCGTATGTGCATAGATTACCGGCAGTTGAATAAGCTGACCATCAAGAACAAGTATCTTTTGTCGAGGATCGAAGACTTGTTCGATTAGCTTAAAGGAGCTGCGGTATTCTCAAAGATAGATCTAAGGTCAGGGTATCATCAGCTTAAGGTGAAGGAAGCAGATATCCATAAGACAGCTTTCTGAACAAGCTATGGGCATTATGAGTTCTTGGTAATGCCGTTCGGATTGACGAGCGCCCCAGCTGCATTCATGGATATGATGAGTCGGGGTTTTTCAACCCTACTTGGATCAGTTCGTCGTGGTGTTCATAGACGACATCCTAGTATATTCCAAATCTGAGATAGAGCAAAATGAGCATCTTCGGATAGTGTTGCAAGTGTTAAGGGAGAATAAGCTTTATGCCAAATTTAGCAAGTGTGAATTTTGGCTGAAAGAAGTTGCGTTTATAGGCCATGTGGTGTCTGCAGAAGGGATAAGGGTGGATCCTCGAAAGATTGAGGCAGTGTTATATTGGAAACCACCTAAGTCCGTAACTGAGGTTCACAGCTTCTTAGGATTAGCAGGCTACTATAGAAGATTCATCGAAGGATTTTCATTGATAGCTGCACCTTTAACAAAATTGTTGAGAAAGGAGGTACCTTTCGTATGGGCAGATAAGCAGCAAGAGAGCTTTGAGAAGCTTAAGAGGGTTTTGACTGAAGCTCGATTTTGATTCAGCCTGAGGCAGGGAAGGATTTCGTGGTGTATTGTGATGTGTCTCACACTGGATTGGGATGTGTTCTGATGCAAGACGGGAAGGTGGTTGCTTATGCGTCTCGACAATTGAGGCCACACGAGGTTAACTATCCGACGCATGACTTGGTGTTAGCAGCAGTAGTCTTTGCTCTTAAGGTGTGGAGGCATTATCTGTATGGAGAAAAGTCAGTGATCTACACGGACCACAAGAGTCTTAAGTATCTACTGACTCAGAAGGAGCTAAATTTGAAGCAACGAAGATGGGTGGAGTTGTTGAAAGACTATGATTGTTCTATAGAGTATCACCCGGGCAAGGCGAATGTAGTGGCAGATGCCCTAAGTCAAAAAATGGTGTCGGATCGAAGGGCGATGTTTGCACTCTTAGTCTTTATGATGACGGAAGCTTGCTGGCAGAATTACAAGTAAAGCCGATGTGGTTGAGTCAGGTGAAAGAAAGATAGTTGGTAGATGATGATTTAAGTGTTAAGTTACGGCAGGTGCATAGTGAGGAGTTGAAAGGTTATGGTATTAATAGCGATGGAGTATTGTGTTTCAAGGGTAAGGTCTGTATGCCGAAGGATAAGGAGCTGAGGCAAAGGATTCTTCAGGAATCGCATGGTAGTCCTTATGATATGCATCCTGGAGGGAGCAAGTTATACCGGGATTTGCGGGATCAGTTTTGGTGGCCTGGTCTTAAGCGGGAAGTTACGGAGTTTGTAGGGAAGTGCTTAACGTGTCAGCAAGTTAAGGCTGAACACCAAGTACCTTTGGGATTGCTTCAGCCGATTAAGATTCCGTAGTGGAAGTGGGAGCGAATCACCATGGACTTTGTTAGTGGGCTTCCCCTTACGCCTACTAAGAAAGACTCGGTATGGGTGATAGTGGATCGATTGACGAAGTCTGCACATTTCATCCCAGTACGGGTTGATTACCCTTTACAGAAATTGGCGAAGTTGTATATGGCAGAGATTGTAAGGTTACATCGAGTGCCGGTGTCGGTTATTTCGGATAGGGATCCGAGGTTTACGTCTCGATTTTGGAAAGCATTACATCAGGCTTTAGGCACCAAGTTGGACTTCAGTACGGCATTTCATCCACAGTTGACGGCCAATCTGAGCGAGTAATCCAAGTGTTAGAAGATATGTTAAGGGGTTGTGTGATAGATTTCAGAGGAAGTTGGGAGGAGTTCTTACCTTTAGCGGAATTTGCGTACAACAACAGTTACCAAGCCAAGATTCGAGATGGCACCATATGAAGCACTATATGGACTAAGTGTCGCACTCCTACATGTTGGATGGAATTAGGGAACGTCGGTTTTGGGTCCGAGATTATGGCGTAATCAAGAAAAGGTTAAGGTAATTCAAGCAGCGATTGAAGGAGGCATCGATAGGCAAAAGTCATACGCAGACCTTAAGCGAAGAATATGGAGTTTTTGTGGGGATCAAGTGTTCCTAAAGGTTTTGCCTCGAAGAAGGTGATGAGATATGGTCGCAAAGGAAAGTTAAGCCCCAGGTTTATAGGACCTTATCGGGTTTTGAAGCGGGTTGGACCAGGGGCATATCAGTTAGAGTTACCTTCAGAGTTCAAGCAAATGCACGATGTGTTCCATGTTTCGATGTTACAACATTATCGATCGGATCCATCTCATGTAGTTCCAGTTGAGGAGGTGGAACTACGACCAGATTTGTCCTACGAGGAAGAGCCGATTCAGATTCTAGAACGGGATGTGAAGGTGTTACGGAGGAAATCAGTTCCTCTCATCAAAGTGTTATGGCGTAATCATTGATCGGAAGAAGCTTCATGGGAGCCGGAGGAAGCAATGCGACAGCAATACTGTAACATCCTGAAAAGGGCCTATGCATTTGGCCTAATTGTACAAAAAGACATCTTTTATGTGTTTTGGAATAAATTTGGAATGATTTTTGGAAACCTAAGTAAATTAGGAAAGTGAACATTTTGGAAACCTGAACATTTTGGAAACTTGAACATGTAAGAAAAATGGCAAGTTACAGAGCCGATCGAAAATTTTAGGAAACTTAGAAATAATCGAGAAATGTCAAATTTTAAAGTTCAAACTAGGAAATAAGGGCAAGAGGGCCTTAAAAGAAAAAGTTGGTGAAATTTGACACACAATCGGGCTTGGAAAAGTGGCCTGAAGGTGTCACTTAAGGCTTATGGAAATGGTGCCATGTGTAAGAGGAATGGGCCTGAGTTCGAGTCACTTGGAAAGCAAATATTAAAGGCTTTATTTTTGCTTCCAAGGCTAAGGGGTGGACGGCACCTATTTTCTAGAAAAGGAAGAGTATTATTTCGGTTAAAACTTGATAAATTAAGTGTTAAGTAAAGGATTTTCTCTTAATAAGATAAATGAGGAGATAAAGGATGGATTAAATACTTTTAATTTAATAAGGTGATAATTAAAAGATAATATTATCACTTGTGGGGAGTAGTGGCCAAGTCAAGGACTCTTGGTCTAGCAATTTCAGTTAAAGGAGGAGAATGTAGGCTATTCTCTCATCCTTTCTAAGCCTTGCCAAAATTTTCCTAGCTCTCTCCCCTCTCTTGAATTTTCTTTAAGCAAAACCATCCCTCTTCTTCTATTTTTCTTCTCTGTTTCTCTTGTCAGCGGATCTTTGTTGATTCTAAGCAAAGGAGCAATCAACTACAACATCAAAAGAGTAAGATCGTGGTCAATCAATTTCTATTCCTTTTCTTTTTCCAAAAGCAAGATACTAATCCTATTCTTGTTCATGGCCGAATCTACAAGGATCTCTCAAGTTTTCACAAATACCAAATATAAGAATCAAGGATCTAAGGTAAGAACAATTAATTTTGTTCTTCTAAATTCTTTAATCAAGATCTAAGGAAATAACCTCTTTTATGTCTCTTGGCGAATATCAAAGGAAGAGTTTGGGATTTGTAATTCAAGGAATTTAAGGTGAGGCACATTCGCTAAAGGCCAAATACTACTTATTAAAATTAGATCGGATCTAACATATGAAGTTGTAGGGATTTGACGGGCATATTAAGGAATCCTCTTGATTTGGAAATTTTATGGTAAGTGACATTCGCCAAGGTTTGATCTTGATATTCGAATTATTTTTCCATTTTATTCAAAGGTTAGAAACCGACATAAATACCGATTTAGTGACTAGCCGATTTAAGGAAGGAATACTATCAATTTTCAGCATTTGATTTACACTCTTTTAATTCTAAGAACAAGGTAAGTAATACAAATCCTACTTGGATTTGGTTTTAAGCCAAATAAGTTTGTTAATATATTTTAATGGTTGGCGAATATAGAGTAAAAATCTAGATCGGTAGATCGTTCTTGGATTTCAAGGAATCTATTAAGCAAATCGGTGTGTACGCACACTAACTTTCGATATGTCATATGGCAATTATTTTATTATATGATTATACGTAAGAATATGAATATGGCTAAGTACCTAATGTGGTACAAAAGTACTCGTGTACGTTTCCTACTTTTGATAGGATCATGAAATATGTTATTTTGTAACATGTGAATATATGTATATGAATATGAAATTAAGTATGTTATGCATGATATATATTTTTGGGGAATTCGGGATGTATGTGAAAGGGGAAGAAGGTGTTGACTTCGGTCTCACCAACATTATATGGTGAATACGGTCACAACATTTTGAATATGGTAACTCCGGTTACATTATCTGAATTTGGTAACTTCGGTTACATTAATTGAATATGGTGTCTAACGACACAAATTATATGGGCGATGAGCACGTCATTGCAATGACTGCCTTCGATGGTGTGTAGCGGATGGAGGGTTGACTTAGTAGTCCCCACGGTGTGATTTGGGTGTACGGGTGGTGTGTAGCGGATGGACCATTAGGTTTGGGTTGGGTTGCATCATCATTTTATATGAATATGAAATTGATATGAACGTGTATGCCCGATTTGTTGAATGTTAGTCTTGTGTGCACATTGAGTCTCTTGACTCACCTCGTTGTGGGAAATATTTTCGGTGATGAGCAGTGATTGGACCGGACGGTAGACCTCGAGGTGGCCATGTTACATTTGAAGATTTTTATTCGATTTGGACTCTATTATTTGTTTTGGGTTTTACTTGATGTAATAAGGCCATAAGGCCCAAAGTGGATTTTCTTATTACGCTTTACTTTAAATTGTTATGTTACGAACTATTATGACTAAAGTTAAGTGATTTTTTTTAAAACCTTAAAAATTATTTTGTCACCTTAATAAAAATTGGATTTACAAGATTACTTAAATGGGTTTCCAATTTAAGCCCAATCCACGACAACATTTTTTTTCCAATATTCACAAATTTTCTCTAAGTAACAAAAATCTTTGAAACCGGTTTACTTTAGGAACATACCAGATCCGGTTTAGGCTCGTGGGCCGGGTGTTTCAAATACCCTCACTTATTCTAGTCAGGTAATTTTGAGGTCAAAATTATTTTTAAGGAGGGTAGAACTGTAATATCCAAGATTTAGGGGTTATGAATTTTTTTCGCTTGAATGCGTGTAGTGATATGTTGTGTGCTGATTGTATGTGTTTTGAGGACTTCGGGAATTTTAGAATTTAGGAGAATGCTTTAGAAAAATATTAGATTTTTTTAGTCTTAAAAGGGGAGCTAAGCAAGATTGGCCTTAAGAAAAATTGGTATGAGGTTTTAATCACAACAACTCAATTGGCAAAGTGGTGTTGGCGCATGGGTAAATGCATGAGGGGAGAGGTTCGAATCCCTTGGTTAGCAATTGGAAGGATTTTTATTTTTTGTTCTCTTTCCTATTGTGTCGGTCAAGCTCTATTTTTGGTATGGATGGATTTTCTTTCATTTTTGGATAGTAGACTAAAGGAAAAAGGCAAGTTATTAGTTAAGGTATGGAATCAAGGTGTTATGGAAGGATAAGAGGACATAAGGCTTGATGAATGGGTGATGTTTTGGAAATTTTTCATGGTCATTTTGACCATGAATGTGGACGGCATAGGTGGCTAGGGGGGTTGGCCGAATATTGTATGGGATTAGGGGGAGGATAGTTGGCCAAATTCTTAGCATTTTGTGCATATTTTCCCTTTTCTCCAAAATCTTTCTCCTTAATTAATTTGTCATTGGCATTAGGTGAAAATTTTGTTTTGTTTTGGCTACCATCTTTGACCATATTGGTATCTCTTTTTCTTGTTTTCCTCTCAAGCTTTTCTTTCTTTTTGGTACCGAAATATTACTACTTTTGAAGGCATTTTTCTTTCATTCTTTTTCTTACTTGACCGAATGTGCACCATTCTCAAAAACTTTTTCTTTGTTCAATTTCTTCCATAACCGAAACCATTTAGTCTCTTTGATCATTTCTTCTTTTCTTTTACTTTTCCTTTCTCTTCTTTTCTTTCTATTTTGTTAAACCTGAATCTATAACCTTGCTATTCTCTTCTAATGCCGAAAGTTTCACTTCATTGACACCATTGAAACCGATTGCTACTAAGCACTAAAAGCCTATCATCTTTCTCATTGAACCGATTTCTCCACTTCATGTTCTTTTTGTCGATTCCTTGAAGTTTTTGACCATTTGCATTTTGGTCATTCTTTCCAGAAGAATCTCTTCTAGATCGATCTCTTTCCTTATCTTTCTTTGATTGTCGAAAAAAAATCAAGATTCTAATCCTTTTATCCTCTTTGGCCGAAACCTTGAAGGAGGATTTTGGGATTCTTTTTTTGTAGCCAACGGTTAAGGAGAAATCATTCGGGATTTAAATTATTCAAGGTAAGGATTTTTATATTACTTGTTATATCGTTTTAGATGGACTACTAATCGATTTCATTTTAGGGGACTCTATCGCTCGATTATTGTTATTTTTTCGTGAACGTAAGATTTTGGGGCAGACAAAATAGGTTCGAAAAGAGCGGTAAATAGTGTTTGGAAGAGGGGTGGTTCTACAATACCCTCAAATTTCAAACGAAGGGCTATATCGAGAATCTGAGACTTTCCATCGGGTTGTGGATCCTCTGCAAGCGAAAATCGATTATTTGAAGTCGTACGTACACCTGAGCCATTGTTTGTTCATGGTTCTTCATCGGGTTATGAACCATCAATCGGAGAGAAATCGCATATTATTGTTGTTCGAGATTTCGAGGGTAGGGATTTAGATTACTTATCAATTGTATAGTTTTATAAGTATTAGTGTTCTAATCAAGCGTGATAAATAATTAGGTATCGACGAGCGGGAAAGCATAGTTCTCACTGTTATAAGGTGTGTAGCACTACACTAAATTTCTAATAGATCGATAATATTAATGATTTACATGTGTTAAGAAAAATATGTATGATAATGGTTATGGTACCATTCATTGGTACATGGTATTCGTATGTTTACCCTAATACTGTTAATAATGCTATAAGCATGAATATGAAATGTGTATGATCTGTTATGATTTTGGGGTATATGGCATGATATCGAAATAATTTGTTTATTGCATGGGCATATGGGTGATATTGATAAAGGGAAGTGTTCCGTGGTTTTACCACATTATCCTGTGATTTCAATCACAATATTATGTATCCGTGACTTGGTCACAATATTATGAATCCGTGACTTGGTCACATATTATGAATCCGTGACTCATCACAATTATCCTGGCCATGCCACAATTTATAAGGGCGATGTGTAGTTGATGCAGCGACTACCTTCGATGGTGTGTAGCGGATGGAGGGTCGATTTAGTAATCCCCACGTGTGATTGGTAGGTACGGTGTGTGTAGCGGATGGATATCTAGGTGGGCTCGGATTGCATTTCATTGAATATGTACATGTGATTTAATCATATTATCGATTTGCTATATTATGGGCTTATGGCTAAATGTGATTTAAATGGGCTTTATGGCTATGATCGATTGGGTTTTTAGTGTTATGTTACACATTGAGTGCATTGACTCACCCTTTATGGGATATCTTTTCGGTGATGCTTAGCGTGATGGATCGGGTCGTGAGGACTACGTGGTGGCCATTGCTCAACTCAAGATTTGATTTTCTTTTAATTAAACCCACTACATTTATTTTTATTATTCTGGATTTATTTTTGGGCTATGTTTTTGTAATAAGGCCGCTATAAACTGTTTCATTTATACGTTTTAAATTTTTATTTCGCTAAGCTCAACTTCAATGAAATAATTAAATATTTTTGATAATCACGTTAAATTGTTTTGACACCTAAATACTTATGGTTTTTAACTTAATAATAAATTCTAAATTTGGTTTTTCTTTTGTATTTTATAAAATCATAAAAATAATGTTTTGATAAGATACAAACATTAAAAAAAAACACAACACGATTTTCAACAAGAACATACTTCAAATCTATTCTCTTGCCACAAAAACACACGTTTTCCAAAACAACAAAAACGAGTTTTTCTCAAGAAGCATGCTGAATCCGGTCAAGGCTTATGGGCCAGGTTTGGGGTGTTTCATTAGTCTTTAAGGATAATAAGCAGATAAAGACTATTTCTGAGGAGATAATAGATTAAGATAAGGGAAAAGGGATAGGAGGTATCATGTGTGGCAGTGTTGGCTGAAAATCAATCTCTACTAAAGGAGGAATCAGTTTTCTATATAAAGAGGGGGTGTGCCGAAATTTTGGAAGCCTTTCTTTTATTTTATTTTCTCATCTTCTTCTCTCAAAAGCTAAAAACCACTATTTTCTTCACCCTTTCTTCCTCTCTAAAATTTCCTGGTTGGCCGAATCTTTTAACCTCTATTATTATTTTTCTTCTAATCCCTAAAGGCCGAAATCACATCTCTATTATTATATTCTTCTCCTTAATATTCATTGGTCAAATCTCTCTTAGCCATCTCTTCAATTCTTAAATCTTCTAAAAACTGAAATTCTTAGATCTCACCTCTTGAAGTTGCCGAATTTTCTTCAGTAAAGTCTGCTTGTGCCGAATTTGAAGAAAACAATAGGTATGTGTCGATTTTGACTCTAGCTTTTCAAAGTCCCTAGCCGAATGGTTATTTAGTAACTAATCAAGGGTTTTTATTATTTTCGGCATTTCAGGATCTGAAGAGGAGTCCAACGCTTAGATCTCTAAGTCAAAGATCAGTAACACTCAAGTCGTGTTATTTTCGGGATTTCAAGGAGAGGCCCTATTTTCACATCTTTTCGCCTTTTTGAGCAAAGTTGTAGATCGGGATAACAAGGATATCGACTAAGAATATTGATTTTATGATATCGTGTGTAATTCTCCACACCATCTAGATCTGCTTGATTAATGTATGATTATAAGTCTTATATGTTTTGATATATGCCAAATTCGGTATAATGACGAAACCCAAAGAGGGTAAAGGCAAATCACCGAGTTAGTGAATGTTTTGATTAAATGATAAAAGAATATTGATTTTATGTGATTGCATGGGTTTGGTTTGATGAAAGGAGGAAGTTATATGTTGTAGCGGTTTTCACCGTGATCTGTAGCGGTTTTACCGTGATCTGCTTGTAGCGGTTTTACCGTGATCTGCTGTAGCAACTTTGCCGTGATTCATTGTAGTGGCTACGACCATGATCGATGATGAGCAAGACGATCGCCATCAAGGCGTGTAGCGGTGTGGGTTGATTGTAGAAGTCCCCAATAGTGTGAATGACTGGTACGGGGGCGTGTAGTGGATGGAAACCTAGGATTTGGGTTGGGCTTGCATATTATTTTTATTATGTATATTAATTCTGATTATTTTAGTTTTATGGGGCTAAGGCCCAAATCTAATGGTGCATGAGGGTTGCACACAGAGTCTCGCGACTCAACCAATTAATTAACATTTCAGGTAGCATTTAATGCATCGGACCGAGCTGGAGAAGAGCGCAAGGTGGCCATGCAAAAGAACATTTGGATCCAGCAAAAAGACTCTAGTTATTATTTTATATTCTTATTTAATGGATTTTAAATCTTGTTGTAATAAGGTCATGGGCCACCAATTTATATTTTGTTTTATTACGGGCTTTTATTACTTTTAGTTATTTAAATTTTTATTTTTAATTGAACTAAGGCATGCATTTAAGTTTGGGTTTTTAATTCATAAAGGCATATTTTATTTAAAACTATAAATTATAAATTTTTCCCGAATAAAAGGTTAAACTTTACCAAAATGTTTTTCTGAAAATGCGACATGTTTTATAAATTTCCTTAGTGGCATACCAGATCCGGTTGTAGTGTTTGGGCCAGGTTTGAGGTGTTACAACTAGACCCAAGGTCTGAAATTTATTTATAAATACATAATCGATTTAAGGACATAAATCACATTTACTAAGTCATAAGCTTTCATAAAAAATTTGTACTATCTTTCATATATCTAAACTTACTCAAGTAGTTCCTTGAACATATCAAATACCATCCCTCACATTCAGCAATAGCAAATATAATTATAAACATTTCAATTCAGCATGAATAATTTACATTTTATTAAAATTAAGAATAACCATTTGCTTATAGACTTACCTCGGATATCGATGAACATAAAATCAACTATTCGGCTATTTTTGTCTTTCCCGATTCAAATCTGACTTTCTCTTTTCTTGATCTAATTTGATATAAATTAAACTTATTTAATCAATATTCAATTAAATTCACTCAAAAATACATGAATAAGTAATTTAGACTTTTACCCCACACCTTTTACATTTTTAGCTATTTAGTCCAAAATTAACAAAACACAATGTAAGCATATTTTGCCCTTGCTATGCTTATGCCGAATACTCATCTCATCCATATGAGTCCATACAATTTATTTATTATACATTTTAACCCTTAATATATAAATTTTACAATTTAGTCTTATTTAAGCATTTCCACAAAATGGTCCACAATGCATAGAACACAAAATTCACTCTACTTCCTTTCACTAAACAAGAGCCGAATATTTATTGGACTTATACAAGTCCCTACACTATGTTTATTTTAGAAAATCAAGTCCCTCCATTTATCAATTTCATCAATTAAGCCCTAATAACTAATTTCTTGAAGATTGATAATACAAAACTTAAAAATCTATTACATATTTTCTATTTCCTAACATCAACATCGAATTTTTCACAACTTCCTCAACAGTCGAACATAAATTCTTTATAGATTTCAAAAATTAACACATGGGCAAGATAAACAACTCAACAACCATCACAAATATGTCAAATTTATTCAAAACTAAGCTTAAACATACCTTTAATTTAACATGCAAGCACCAAAAATGTCAAAGCTAAAACTTCTCAACAAAGAAGAAAGATGAGTACTTTCATCTTTTTTTCTAATATATTATGTTATCATATATTATAATATACCATATTGTCATAAAATAAAATAAAAAAATCCAATTCATTATTACATGCCTTTTGGCCGGCCACTATATTCATTTCTCTTTCATTGTGTTTATTTTATTCTATTATAACCACTAACATATTAAAATAATGTGCCATTTTCACCTAAAGAAATAATAAACAATTAGATAATCATTTCATGCATACCAACCGGCCACTAACATTCCTTTATGGCCAAATTACTACTTTAAGCCTCAAATTTATTAAAACATCAACAATTAAGCATTATCTCATCTAACCATCGAATTTTCAATTTACGCGATTAAGCCCTTATTTCAAATTTAAGCATTAAGACGATCAAATTTTAATAGGAAAATTTCACACACACTAATTCATACATAATAAGCATAGAAAATAATATTTAAATATTTTTTGACTCAGATTCGTGGTCCCGAAACCACCGCTCTGCATAAGGTCTAAATCGGGCTGTTACAGACTATTCGGTTAAACCTTATTTTCAGGAAGCACCACGAAACAACACAACTAAGCCAGATCCTAGACCTCATGCCAATAGAGAATTAATTCATGAGGAACGAAAGCTTCATATCGATGAACTAGACGAGTGGAAGACACATTTCAAGGAGAAACCAAGAGCACACGAAGCAGAACCAAAGCAAAACCATGTCAAACTTAAAGATGGGACAACCCAGTTTAAGATAGGAGATCAGGTATTGTTGGATAAGAAAGACCCTCAAATGGTCATTTCAAACCTTAAAACAAATGAGGAAATCCCTTTTAAGGTACTCAATGTCTTCCCATATGGAACAGTCGAGGTAAATATTCTCATATTTGGCACTTTTAAGGTAAACACTACTCGACTCGAACTATATACTGATAGTAGAACTGATTGCATGAGAAAGGATTTTCAAATCCTCAAACCAACATGATTATGAGAATGAGAGGTAAGTCTAGCTTAAGACTTCAAACGAGCGCTTCTCAGGAGGCAACCCGAGCACTAACCCTACTAATTAGTTTAGTTTATTTCTTTTCATTTTTAGGCACAGGTTTTCCATACCCACACAGCCGTGGCGTGTGGGCACCATAGGTAGGTACATGGGCGTGGCCATAATCGTGTGGCAATAGGACATAATTTTCCCAAACACGGGCTACGATAAAATGCCACGGCCGTGCGATGCGGTCGTAGTTGACACTGAGAAACCTACACGGGTGTAGAGACCCCTTATATAGGCGTGGGAAAACAAACAACACCGCACACCATTGTTTGACTCCTACTGTGTGACCGACACCATCAGGTACGCAGGCGTTACACGACTATATATATATACCAATTTCTATTTAATCCCCTTCTTCTATTCACTTTCTTCCCTAAGTATTCTTCCCTTTTCCCCTTTCTTTTCATACCCATTTTCCATTATTTACTTTTATTTTTATTTTATTCTCTTTATTATTTTCTTCATTCCATTTAGATTTAGCTTAGGATACAATAAGATTAGGCCAGCTGCTTCAAGGATCCAAGTTCAAACGATTCGAGGCGCTCACCCACGTTCACCTTTGCTAATCCTACCGGTTTCTATTCATTAACTCCATCCAAAAATCAAGAAGTTTCACTTCTCTCCCTATCTTATGATTTTATTATTATTTCACTATTATCCATTTTTGTACATTGAGGGCAATATACATCTTAAGTGTGGGGGGTGAATTTCAAAATTTCCTAACTTTTTACATTATTCTCAAATCTCTGAATGATATCTTGTCTTAATTAATTTTCTCATATTACTAATTAGAATGAAACTTCTATTGAATTATGATTTTTATTGATATGTTTTGGATTAAGTCATAATTAATTGTGCATTGATAATTTAAACTTTAAGATATTAGTGAATCAGGCATGATAAGTCTATTTTCAGAATTAAAAATTGGCTAGGTTGTTAACCTAAATCTAAATATTACTTTGGAATTTGAAATTTGCAAGGTTGACATAAAAAACCATAATTTTTGGGAGATTTTGAGCCTTTAGAGCATATATATTTTCTTGCTCACTTTATTGATTATGAGTGTGTCAACATTGATTTGTTATTCTAGAACTTGCTTCGATTATACAGGTCGAGACCACACCTTTGATTTGATATACTTAGATGATAAAGGCACCTAGGTTTTAACCCACTTACTCCATAAAAAGCCTACCTCCGTAATTAACCCCTAGTGAACCACTTTTTAGCCTAATCAACCATTTCTTGATTTACCACTAATATTAACCAGAAAACCCGTTATTAACTTGTTGATCCCATTTTCTTGACTCCCCTTTTGTCGAGATTTGATTTGATCGGTTGCCTAATTATAGTAGTTGAATTCATATTTTATTATGTACTTGTTCTTAAAAAAAATAAAAAAATTTAGAAAATTATTCATCATTAGTTCTATGTTCTATGAGCTTAAACAATTAAATTCACATCTTTAGAAGAAGCTCGTGTTATTGATGTAATTATTCATTATCAGTCCATTATTTCTAGTCAGGTAATTTGTCAATTCAATCTCGATTCTAACCTTCTAATTCAGCCTATATCCACAACTTTAACCCAAGCCTCATTACAACCCTTTAAAGACCTTTTGATTTGTTTTACATCTTATTTTATAGTGGTGGAGATTTGATTTTCATGCAAGCCTATGGGATTAACTTTTCATATTTGACTTATGAGTGCTTATCTTGTACCTTAAACACTTTGAGTGGTTTGAGTGAATCCTTAGTGAGGATGCCAATCCTTGTCGGTTCTAGATTAAAGGTAATTATTTAGATAAGGGGAAACACCTATATTTTTCATGGTACAAAAATATATGACTTTGATTGTTTGAATCTTTAGGACTCTTTGAGTTAAATTATCCATGTATACAGTATCTATGAATTATGATGAGACATTTTTTATGAGAATTATGAACCGAGGGAAGTTACTTCTAATTGTAAGTTGAAAATTTTTCTTGAGGACAAGCAAAAGCTTAAGTGTTGGGGTATTTGATAAACCGTAATATATACATACTTTAATCCCACATTTGGCTTACTTTTGGATGAATATTCATTATATTTGATGAATTAGATGCTCCTAATCCTTTAATTTCATGTTTTATACTCAAGAGAGCTTATGGAGTCGAAAAGAACTAGAAGCGGGACAAAAAGGGACAAAATAGGCCTACATTAGAAATCACACTGCCTGGACTATCGACCGCAGGCAGATCACACGGTCGTGTGTGGCGAGCAGAATCGACCACGGTCGAAGGAGTCCACCACGGGCGTGTCCCTGCCACAACAAAGAAGAGTTTTATTCGGAATAAGCTACTTGTGGTTCAATAGAGGTGTTCCAAAGCCTATATAAACACCTTAGGAGGCAACTTAAAGGGGAGATCGACAGGACGTCGAATAGACGTCGAGTAGAAGGAGAAAATACTCCAAGACAGTCGTTAGGAACAACTTAGGAGAAGAATTTCCATCAAGACTGAGGATCTCCCATCAAGTTCTTTAGAAGTTTTTGGGTTTTCTTATGTTTTATTGTTTTTCCTCTTTTATAATGTTTCCTCTTCTAATATGAACAAAATCCCTTAGATACTTAAAGGGATAAAACTTATGATAGATCTTATTATTATTTGATTTATGAGATAAATACTTGTGCTTATTCTTAATTGCGTGTTTTATTCTTGTTTTGATAATTCAGGTTATTGATTAAAGTCGAATGTGTTTATTCAGTGGAGCAAAAGTCCCTGTTTAAGAGTAGATCAATATAATTAAGTGGAGTTGATTGCAACCCTAGAAATAGGGTGACAAAAATCTATCGGATTAGGGTCAAACCTAATATGAGAATCCATAGATCGAATTAATGCGACAATAGGGGTTTTAATTAGAAAGAGATTTCAATTAATCAACCTAGATTCAGTTGTTAGTAGCCTCGAAAGAGGTATTAATATAATTCAAGGATTTCTACGGATTAAGTCAAGTGAATAAATCACATGAATCAAAAGTAATAAGTGAAGTCTAGGTGGATTCTTCTTTAGGTGTCGTCCATCTCATATAAGTTGTCCAAAGTATTTTCCCAATTTACTCCTTGTCAAGTTCATAAGTTAGTTAAATTAGTTAGTTAAATTTTAGATTAAAAATAAATCCTCTTAATTATCAGGCTAGATAATAAAAAGGTAGTTATTACTAAATACTCTTGGTCCTTGAGGATACGATATTCCGAACTCACCACATCTATACTATTGTTCGATAGGTGCGCTTTCCTTTGTCGAAATAATAGTTATTCAAGCTTCCATCAAAACTACTTCCAATTTCCAAGCTCAAGAATGCTTGAACTTGGTAAGCATTCGACAAAGATTAAGTTAGGCCTATAACAGGGCTCAAAAACGAAGGCTTTTTCAAAAATACGAGTCAATGTGGAGATTGTGGGGTGTGCCACGCCTTTCGTCCAAAACAGAGTCGATGTCGTGACAAAGAATACCCGACGTCCGACGATGCGACAGATGATGTCCCGACGAGAAGAACCCGTCGTCCCGACGACACGATATGTGATGTCCCGACGACACGATAGCAACATCACGACATGGCGACGTGTTCCTTACTAAATTAGATTTCTTCTTCTAGTTAAACTCTGATATCTTTTCCGATTGAACTCTAATAACTCTAGGGATATTCTAATCAAATTGGCCACGAATTTTAACCTATAAATAGGGCTTTTGAAAACCCTAAAGAGATTGATTCAACAATAAAAGTAAGAGTTTTGGTGGGAATTTTGGGAGAATTTTCTATTTTTGAGTTCAAGATTTTTTGCTTCTCCATCTTGTACTCCTCTTCGATTATTTGCCTGTTTAGTGAAGTTTTCTTTCCCCATAGTGTTTTATCCTCTTCGGAGGGGTTTTCCCACGTAAATATTTTTGTGCAATTTTCTTATTTTTGGTTCTTGTTTGTTGCACAATTTAGGTTTAACCCAACATGAATCTTGATTACGACATGGTGGAATCAGTGTTGGGAATTGATTTTGGAGTTTTACATATGTATTGAAATATTTTTCAAGTTTAAATTGTAGGTGGGTTTGAATGAAACTAGAGGAGATGCTGTCTAAATTTTTATTAAAATGAAAATTCTGTAATCTTAAATTGATTAAAGAGAATTAAGTTTGAGTTGTTTCAGAACGGATTATGACATTCTATATTCGAATCTAGCAACTAGATCGATTGTATGGTGTGTAACACCCCTAACCCGTATTTGTTGCCAGAATAGGGTTACGTAACATTACTAGAAATTTTTGAAACATTTACAGACATTTTATGTCAATCACTATTCATTTTTTGAGATTATTCATAACGTTCCTTATATGAACCCTCGAGGCCCAAAACGAGTTTTACAATCGAATCGAGACTAAATCGGGAACTCAAGGAATTTTTTATGAAATTTCAAAATTTTTCCCAAGTACAGGGCTTACATGCCTGTGTGGTCTAGGGACACGCCCGTGTGACCCTTAGACATGCCCGTGCTTCAAGCCATGTCTAACCCTATGTAACTCTCTGACTTGTGCACAAGGCCATGCCACACGCCTATGTGCTAGGCCGTGTGGTAAATTAAATCTTCATAAAATTACGTGCAGGTTTCACAAGGCTGAGACACATGCCCGTGTATCTACCCGTGTGCCCAATTCTGAGCATTCTGTTTCTCAAAATTTATGTGCAGGAGACACACAGCCTAACCACACGCCCATGTACCAGGCCGTATGTCACACACAGTCAAGACACACACCTGTGTGTCTAGCCATGTAGACGAAATAAAGCCATTCCTAGCTTCATTTCTCACCCAAAATCACACCAATGACCTGCACTATAACTTACATCCAATTACCAACCAATTCAAGCATTTTAAGTTAAGCTAATTCCATCAATCAACATGACATATCATTTCATACACCTGTGTATGTATATCATATTAATCGACTTCATAATACCAAAATAACCATTACTAGCCATTCCAATAGCTAGGTCACAAAACATCTTTATCAAGCCAATTAAGGCCAAGTTAACCTATACATGCCATTATACCAAAATGATTCTACTATATATACCCAAATTAGTTAGTGGATAGTGTGATGATGCTCCAATGATCTCCAACCTTAGTGATAAACCATAATATGAACATATTTTAATCCCACATTTAGCATGTTTTTGGATGATTTATCCCTTTAATTATTGAAATAGGTGCTTCTAATCCCTTGTTTTCATGTTTTATACTCAGGAGAGCACTGGAGGATGAAAAGAACGAGAAACGGGCTGAAAATGGAGAAAATGGGCCAAGTACAAATTGCACACGGCCTGTTCCCCGAAATACACAGTCGTGCCTCTTTCACAGGATAGACTACGGCCTGGCTTTGATTTACACGGGAGTGGCACATGGGCGTGTCCCTATCGCAGCAAAGAAAAGTTTCATTCAAAATAGGGTACTTAGAGGTAAAGAAATCCAATCCAAAAGCCTATATAAACACCCTAGAGGCCAAGCATTTATGAGGGCATTCACTAGGCCAAGGATCCAAGCCAGAGGGCCAAAATTGTGGGATTAACTCGAAGAAAGCCAGTTGATCATCTCAAGAAGCTGGAATCATACTCAAGGCAGAGGATCTCTCCTTCAATTCCTTCAGGGGGTTTAGGGTTTTCTTATGTTTTGTTTTATATTTTCTTCTGAGATATTTTCTTTTATAATTATGAACTCAACCTCTCAAATACTTGAGGGGGATGAAACCTAAGACGAATCTTGTTATTATTATCTGAGCTGTATGATAAATACTTGATTTGTTCTTAACTATGTGTTCTTAATTCTTGTTTTGGTATTTCTGGGATATTGCTTCAAGTACTGATGTGCTTAGGTGGTGGAGCAAAAGTCCCTGTCTAAGAGTAGATCTAGCATAGTTAAGCAGAGTTGAACGCAACCCAAAAATATGATAATGTAAATCTGCCTGATTAGGGTCAAACCTAATATGGGAGTCCATAGATCGAGTTAATGCAATTCTAGGGGTTTTAATTAGAAAGAAATTTCAATTAATCAACCTAAGGTTAGACGTTAGTAGCCTCAAAAGAGGTATTAATATAAATTAGGGAATCCTACGGATCAAGTCAAGTGGATAAATCTTCTGGTTCAGAGTTAGATAACAAGTGAAGTCTAGGTGGACTCTTCCTTAGGTATTGTCTTAATCAATTGGTTTTTCCCAAAGTATTTCCCCAATTCAATATCTTTGTCTTCACATCTTTAGCTTAGTAGTTAGTTAATTCTAGATTAGATAACAATTCCCTTAATTATTAGGCTAAATAATAGAAAGAAAGTTAGTATTAGTACTTTTGGTTCCTTTGGGTTCGACAACCCAGTCTTGCCACTAAACTATACTACTATTTGATAGGTGCACTTGCCTCCATCGTTGTCTTAGTTAGTTTCAGGTTTGATCATACTTTTTATAAATTTTTAAGGCTCCGACACACGATCAAGTTTTTAGCGCTGTTGCCGGGGAACTAAAATATTAAGAAAGCTCAATTTTTATTACTTTAGTCTTATTTTATTTTATTTTTGCTATTAAAATTTAATTTTAATTTTCTAATTTTCTTTCTTTTTCTCTTTTCCTAACA
The DNA here is from genome assembly GCA_025506655.1 of Gossypium rotundifolium. Classification (NCBI taxonomy): domain Eukaryota; kingdom Viridiplantae; phylum Streptophyta; class Magnoliopsida; order Malvales; family Malvaceae; genus Gossypium; species Gossypium rotundifolium. Next base: position 183,033,778 of record CP106724.1, on the reverse strand, counting down.
GGTACCTCTAGTTTATGACTAGAAGGAACCCGACGGGATCCCTGATTTACAATAGTGATATTAAAGGAACTGTTTGCAAAACTCGTAGACAAATAAGGCAAGGCTTAATCTACATAGAAGAAGAGCAAGAAGACAAAATTAATACGAACGAAAAGATGGCTGAGAATAATCCGCTACCTCAGGAAGTTGTCAAACACCATGCTCCTCGAACTATGTATGATTATGCTAAACCTAATTTAACAGGAACTGAGTCAAGTATTGTTAGACCTACTATTGCTGCTAATAATTTTGAACTAAAACCTAACACTATACAAATGATACAGCAATTCGTTCAGTTTGATGGTTTACAAGATGAAGATCCAAATAATCACTTGGCAAATTTCATAGAATTTTGCGATACTTTTAAAATTAATGGAGTTTTTGATGATGCCATCCATCTTCAGTTATTTCCCTTCTCTTTGAAGAATAAAGCTAAACAGTGGCTGAACTCTCTTCCACGAGGATCAATCACTACATGGGATCAAATGACCGAAAAATTTTTATTAAAATATTTTCCGTTAGCCAAAATGGCCAAATTAAGGAATGATATCTCTTCTTTGGTGCAGATGAATTTAGAAACATTATACGATGCATGGGAGAGATACAAAGATCCATTGAGAAGGTGTCCACACCATGGATTACCCTTGTGGCGACAAGTCCAAACTTTTTACAATGGTGTGAACCCTTCATGTAACACCCCAAACCCAGCCCATGCGTCAGGATCGGATCTGGTATGCTACGGGTTGAATCTTGAAAGCTTTACTGAAACACCCCAAACCCGACCCACAAACCCCGACCGGATTTGGCATGCTCCTTGAGAAAAACTCGTTTTTCTTTTGTTGGAAAACATGTTGATTTTGAAGAAAAATAAATTTGAAATATGTTCTTGTTGAAAATCGTGTTGTGATTTAAGGTTGTATCTTATTAAAATGTTATCTTTATGATTTTAGAAAATTTATAAATCAAAAGAAGAACTGGATTTAGAACTTATTATTAAGTTGAAAACCATAGGTATTTAGGTGTCAAAATAATTTAATTCGGTTATTGAAAATATTTAATTATTTAGTTGAAGTTGATCGTAGCAGGATAAAAATTAAAAAAAAATGTATAAATAGTACAGCTAATGGTGGCCTTATTACAAAAACATAACCCAAAATAACTCCCGAAATAATAAAAGAAAACGTAATAGGTTTAATTAAAAGGAAAACCGAAATACTAAGTTGAGAAATGGCCACCACGTAGTCCTCGCTGACCCGATCCATCACGCTAAGCATCACCTGAAAAGATATCCCACGAGGGGTGAGTCAACAGACTCAATGTGTAACAGTACACTAAAAGCCCAATTGATTATAGCCTTAACGATAATGTAATATCCCGGGTTAAGGGCTATTTTATTTTGGCATTGTTTGCATGTTAATGACTTGCTATGTTGTGGTTTGTGTAGTTTTGGGCTTAGTTGTAGGCTAGGAGTGAGCCCAGTAGGTGGTAAAATTTTAGTTTTTGGGCTTTAGGTGATAGGAGTGAAGGAGTTGGGGGTTATATATTTTATTTGTTGAATTGTGGCATAACAAAAGGGTTGGTGGAGTGGCAAGACATGCGCCACATGGAGAGTGTGGTTGGCGCCAACTGCAGGAGGAAGAGGTCCTGAGTTCAAGCGAAAATCCCACACTTTTGCATCCATTTTGACATGAAGGGAAGAGTTGTAGGAAGTTTGAACTCGCCTTGACTAAGTCTTCTCATTTGAATGGTGGGTGGAGAGCAAATGGTAGAGGAAGACTTGGTCAAGGGATTTGAATTTGTGGTTTGGAGTGAATGGGGAAGTTGGCGATTTTTAGGAGATTTTGGGGAGTTGGTGGGTTGGTAAGCTTGGGAGGAGAGTGCCAATTTTCTTAGGAAACTTGTGCATTTTCGATTTTAGCAAGTGTCAACAAGTCTTGTGGTCTTTTGGTGTCGAATTTCATCCATTCTCATTTTTGCATTCTTGAAACCAAACCCCAAGTGTGTTTTCATTTTTTTCTTTTTCAATTTGTTCTCTTAAACCGAAAGTCCAAATATCTTGTTGCCAAATTACTTTCATCTTTACTTGGTGTGTGACCGAATATTGTTTTCATTTTTCTTTCACTTGTATCTTGTGCAAAGCAGAACCTAGCATCCCTTTTCAACTCTTTTCTCTTTCGAACTTTTGTTAGCCGAAAGTCTCCCCAAAACTTTCTTCTCCATTTCCTATTCTTTTCCAAGAATTCATTGGCCGAATATCCACCCATTTCCTCTCATTTACTCTCTTTTCTTTCACACAAAACCGAAAGCACCCCTCTATTCATCCATTCATCTTTCTTTATTTTCTTTCTTTTCCAAAACTCATTATTTAACCTACTCCTCTTGTGGGAGTCTTGTTGCAATCGGTCTACCAAGAGGGTAAGTGTTGGCGAATGGCCATTTCTTCTTTCTACGGTACTTTGCCGATTTTTGGTATGTTTAAGGCTGATTTCGATATCTATTAGAAGGAGTTAACGTTGGTTTGGTAATCATTTTATATAGGGCCTTTGGATTTTGAAGCAGCCGATTGGAGAAGTCAAGTGGTAAGTAGGGGTAAGAGGTTATTTGTGTTAGTCTTTTCTTTTAGAATTCTTTAAGCCAAAGTTTCAGAAGAATTAACCACTTTCTTTCCAGAGTGAAGCCGATTTCTGAGAGAACCATTGTTGGGTTCGGATTTGGTAGGAAACCAAATCAAGTCTAAGGTAAGGGTAAACTGATATACCCTTTGATTTATTTGGTTATGGCCGAATGGTTTAAGGAACTAACCCATAGTTGGCCGACTATTTTTTAGGAGCAAGAGGATTGAGGGCTTTAGATCGGGTTCTTTGGGATTAAGGCTTACGATATATCAGGTGTGTAAACCAACACACTATCTTAACTAAGTAATGTGATAACCTGTTTGTGTAAATGAAACAGTGTGGTTCACTATTTTGATACCCATTGAGGTATGGATACGGATTCGGGTTAGTTCGTTTCGTTATGAAATATGTGATGACATACGATATCATGATTATGGGTGTATATTCGTTGAGATGCCATATTAAGCATGTGAGCATGATAGCATGATTGCACGACTTTCCATTTAGTATGATATGCTTTTGGGTGATATGAGAGGAGGGGGAGTATGATATCCGTGCCTTTGGGACACTGTGTCTTTGGGACACCAGAGGTTTGGCACCTCCAGTGGTTTGGTACCACATATTTTGTGACTTTGGGTCACCGTGAGGTTTGGCACCTCGGCGTCTCGTCCCAGTTGGCTTAGTACCACGATGGGTTGGCCCCACGATTGATTATACTGGGATTGATGCCAATGATTTGGTATCACACGATGGGTTGGCCCCATCATCGGATTTGTGACTGCGGTCACCAGTGATTTGGTATCACACTGTGTCTTTGGGACACCAGAGGTTTGGCACCTCATTGCGACTCGTCCCTATGGTTTGACACCACCGTGGGTTGGCCCCACTTATGAGATATGGGATCGTCGCTAATGATTTGGTATCACACGATGGGTTGGCCCCATCATTGGATTATTTGTGACTTGGTCACCGTGGTTTGGTACCACAAGATGGATATCATGACTTTGGGTCACCAAGTGGTTTGGCACCACCAGTGGTTTGGTATCACACGGGTAGAAAAGGCGATATGGTTGGTTAGGATCGGGTGCATTACTTGCATTACTCTATTATGATATGTGTGTTGGCATGTTATCGGGAGAGGGAATTATACACCGAGTCTTGCGACTCACTCTCTCCTTTGACATTTCAGGGTGACACATAGACGCGACATGGGCCGGATGGACTCGAGGTGCTCATGCCATGCTAATAAGGGATTTGCTCGGACTTTATAAAATTTGGTACATTAGTTATTTATTTATATGTGGTTTTATTCTAGGTTGTAAAAGGCCTTTTAAAATTATGGTTTGCTTGTTTATGCTTAAAGTAAATGTTTACTATGCCTTAACAAATTAATTGGGTTAAAATGTGCTAAAATTTGGAAAGATAACGATTTCAAAACTACAAAAGCGACATTTTAAACTATACCATCTGTATCACACTAAGATTTGGAATAAAGAAGAACTCAAATGTTTTCTAACTTAAACACGATTTTCCACTAAGATGTAATGTTTTTGTAACAATGATAAACAACTCAAACTTCTTAACGAGATAAACCTATTTTGTCTATCCATCGGAGTAAGTTTTTAAAATTTCTGGGTTTTCAAATACATCATCAAATCTCAATCAAACCTACTCGGTTTTCTTCAAATACAAAATTTTAGCGAAGTGTTTTCTCAAACTTTTATACTCAAACCAAACCTCTCAAAAACTTTTTCCCTGTAACATACCAGATTCGGTCGTGGTGTATTGACCGGGTTTGGGGTGTTACATTTGTGGTATCAGAGCCAAGTTCAAAGGCTCGGCTGTGGGCCCGAGGCCCAAAATGTTTTAAAACTATAGTTTTTGAATATTCTGTTTTAAAAAGTATGGTTTGAAAGGCATGGCACCGAGTCACCGGCACCAATCCGCCCAGGTAAGTACCCCGTACTATTGTTTGTGATAATGATATTGATGAGATGTGATTGAATGGGTAGTGATAGTAAGACTACCTTAGACACTAAAACTGATAGGACTCTGTGGACTCGCGAAAACGAAACTTCTTTAATAAGGAATATTCATAAGACTTTGCTTTTAAACAATTGGAATAATGACCGATACATAAAATTCTTTAATCGACGAGATTTAGTCATGAGTACCGAGGTGGGCGTGGTCATGAGAGGTCGCGATAGGATGATGGTTTCGAGCCGTGAGGTTAAGTCGTGGTTCGAGAAAGTGAGATCTGATTCGCCACCACTAGAGGTGGTGAGTTCCAAGAGCGATCGGGATGACGAAAGTGTCACAGCGATCTTGCAAGTGTTAGAAAGGGTAGGTGGAGTAGGTGGAGGTGTAGGAGCTAGGAAATGCGTGCTGGCGACTTCGGGCAAACAATATGAATTCTTTCGGGTGTCTCGGGTATTGCTCCCAGCCTTCTTCACGAGTATTGGTGGAAGCGACAGAAGCGGATCATGGACGATCTGGACCTAAGCTGCAAGAGAAATTAAAGGGATCGTATCACTTCTCCGAGATGAGTCATACGGTGGTGGCTCACTGTTCGGACAACAGTATTTGTAATGAAGATCGACTTGGGACTATTTTGGCCGCTTATCGGTAAAAAGTGCGTGGGGCTAATTACATAAATGAGCAACGGAAAGCATTTACGAGGTTAGTTCGAGGAGCAAATGCGTGCTGGAATATGAGGCGAGTTTACGAGGTCGAGTCGGTATGCGAGGGCATGGTAGCTCTTGAACATGAGAGGTGTGTTCGTTTGAGGATGGCACGTGGGACGAATTAAGGTTGATAATTGCACCCAAGGAGGCGTGAATTTGCGATTTTGGTTGAAAAGGCAAAGGTGGCTGAGGGTATTAAGGAGTCTGTGAGGCATGGTATGGATGGAACCAACACAAGAGAGTTTTGGATCTTACGGGTCGTCAAGTAATCGCAGAAAAGGGCTAGACCGAGTGAAATTTGAATCATCGGTAGGTTTGTTTTTTGCTAGGCGAGGACCATGCATGATTATGCTTGTTGGGAAGGCTCATTGGGAGGATGTTGGATGATGGTAGAAATTTGTTTTGAGTGTGGCTCATTGGACCACCGTGTGAGGGATGTCCACATAAGTTAGCTAGGATTCAATCAGAGAATCGGGGCCGTGCCAAATGTGAAATAACGGACCACTGCCATGAGGGCCGAGGTAATGGCGAGAGGAGGTAATAGTTACAGTCGGGGTAGTGGAGCACCGAGGCGGAGGTGCAGTGGTTCCGAGGCAGACGGTAGGGGCTAGTGTGTATCTTTGAGGCGTCGAGAGGAGGCGGCCTTGCACCGGACGTCATTATCGATGCGTTTTAATCTTTGGTTCTCCATTTCTTGCTTTGATTGATGTGGGTTCAACACATTCATATGTTGCAAGTAGCATAGTGAAGACCATGGATCTAGACTCAAATATCTTCTAGGCGGATGACCAGTAATAAGCCTCTAAGTCACTCAGTAGTTGTAGATAAGTTGTATAGAGGCGTACCTCTAGAACTCAAGGGGTATCTTTTGAGGCCGATCGATGGGCGTCGTTTGGGGAGTTCGATCGATTACGAGGATGGGTGGTGGTTAAGTACAGGCGAAGTTGGATTCGCGACTAAGCGCATGGTTCCGAAAAATGCTAAGGGTGATGAAACCCGATTCATCATATCCATGAACGCAATTGGGCGTTCGTTATCTGAACGGCATTACTAAAACTCATAATGCCCATACTTTGTCTAGAAAGCTATCTTATGGATATCCACTTCCTTCACCTTAAGCTGATGATATCCCGACCTTAGATCTATCTTTGAGAATACCGCAGCTCCCTTAAGCTGATCGAACAAACCGTCGATCCTCGGTAGAGGGTACTTGTTCTTCATGGTCAGCTTATTCAACTACCGGTAATTTATACACATCCGTATCATTCCGTCCTTCTTCTTCACGAATAGGACCGGTGCTCCCCATGGAGACACACTAGGTCGGATAAACCCACAATCAAGCAACTCCTAGATTTGAGCCTTGAGCTCACCCAACTCCTTTGGTGCCATTCTATACGGAGCGATAGATACTGGTGCCGTTCCAGGCAACAAGTCAATCCCAAATTCCACCTCACGATCCGGAGGCAATCCTGAAAGTTCTTCCGGGAAGACATCCACAAATTCTCTTACAGTTCTGACCTCTTCAACAGTTGCTTCCTTAACCTCCAAGGCACTAACCAACATCAGAAAAGCTACACATCCCTTTCTTACCATTTTCTCTGCCTTAAGGGCAGATACCACATTTGACAAGTAATTCCGTCTCTCACCCATCACCACAACTTCATTGTCGTCAGAGGTTCTCAATGACAAGCGCTTAGCAGCACAATCTACATTCGCACGATACTTCACTAACCAGTCCATGCCTAAGATTAGATCAAATTCCCCGAATGGCAACTTCATTAAGTCATCCGAAAACTGCGTCTCTTGTACTTCTAAAGGCACTTCCTTAAAGAGCTTATCTACTACTACTGTCTGCCCTAAAAGACTAAGTACAATCATCTTCTTAGGTACAGTCTCAGAGTTCACATACAGAGTTCCAGATACTTCACTAGCGATGCATGAATGAGTTGACCCTATATCTATCAAAGTAATAAAGGGTAACCCAAAAATAAGGAACGTACCCGTTATGACATTAGGTGCATCGCTATCCTCCCTTCGACGAACTGCATATACCAGACCTGGCTGTCTAGCCTCAGTGCTACCACTACCTCTGCCCGGGGTCCCGCGACCTCTACCAGAACCATTACCTCTGCCATTCGAACCATGACCCCTCAACGGCTGCTGTCCACCTCTGCCTGCCTAATTAAAACCCTGACCTGCTGAGCGATTCCTATCTGTATCCATCGGACAATCCTTAATCATATGATCCTTGGACCCACACTTAAAACTTCCCATATCTTTTTCCAACATTCTCCCGGGTGTATCTTTCCACACTGAGCACAAGTACGGTACTGTCCTCCCATAGCAACCTGCTGACTTCGTGGCCCATCAACTCTAGATTTCTTTTGAAAATTCTCGGATGACCCTGAAGACCCAAAGCTCCTATTATTCTTATTCTGACCTTTGTCCCGGTTCTGTCTCTCGGTCCGCTTAACTTCTTCAACTATCCGTGCCCTATCCACTAAGACTGCAAAGTCCCTCTCTCGATACGGGGCAATCAACACTCGCAGTTCATCTCGCAACCCATCCTCAAATCTAACACACCGTTCATAATCAGTAGCCACAATTCCTCTAGCATACCGACTTAATCGTAAAAACTCCACTTCATACTCAGCTACCGACTTATTTCCTTGTACTAAATTCAGAAACGCCTTTCTCTGAGAATCGATGTAGCTAGCTTCAATGTATTTCCCTTCAAACTTAACCTTAAAATACCCTCAATCCACTCGTTCCGCAGGGATACTCTCCTTGACAGTGAGCCACCACTGATAGGCCTCATCTCGAAGCAGCGAAACAGCACCTTTTAGCTTTTCCTCAGCAGTGCAGTCCAAATCATCAATGATCCTTTCGACTGCCTCTAACCAATATTCCGCTACATTCAGAGCTACACCAGATACTCCCCTAAAAACCTCAGCTCCATTTAATCTAAGTCTCTCAGCTACTGACTTTCGAGCCCCATTTCCCATACTAGCTCCTACTACTCGGTCTAAAACTTCATGACATAGCACGCAATATTGCGTTATCTCCCCATGCGGTCTTGAAATTTCACCCTACATGCCCGATGGCGGTGCCTCATTTTGGAACCCCGACCGGACCTAATTGGTTCAAACACGACCATTCTCGCCTCTGGCGTCCACGACGACCACGCCCCTAGAACTCATGTCTACTTCACGTCTTATCTGTTTTACGAAAATTTTATGCATTAGAGTCTTTTCACTTTCTTGTTTAAAAAATTTTATGCAATGAGTTTTAATCAGTGGTTTTACCGTAGAAGTACACATATACCTAGGGTCCATGTCTCTAAAGTATAGTTTCCTTAGACTTATCAACTAAAGTATCATACATTAACATACTTACATCAATTTATCAACAAAAGAACTTACCTGGTGGACCTGGGCTGAGAACTCGGGTGCCATGCTTCTATAAAACCATTTTGACCCAAAAATTTTCAAAAAAAAAAAAAAACTCATTTTGGCTCAAATTTTGAAAACGTTGTGGGCTTCAAAACCCAAGGCCGAGTGTTTAAAACTGGGCTCAGATACCAAGTTGAAACACCCCAAACCCGGCCCACAAACCCCGACCGGATTTGGCATGCTCCTTGAGAAAAAATCGTTTTTTTATGTTGGAAAACATGTTGATTTCAAGAAAATAAATTTGAAATATGTTTTATTGAAAGCGTGTTGTGATTTAAGGTTGTATCTTATTAAAACGTTATCTTTATGATTTTGAAAAATTGATAAATCAAAAGAAGGACCGGATTTAGAACTTATTATTAAGTTGAGAACCACAGGTATTTAGGTGCCAAAATAATTTAATTTTGTTCTTGAAAATATTTAATTATTTAGTTGAAGTTGATCGTAGCAGGATAAAAATTAAAAAAAAACGTATAAATAGTACAGTTAATGGTGGCCTTATTACAAAAACATAACCCAAAATAACTCCTGAAATAATAAAAGGAAACGTAATAGGTTTACTTAAAAGGAAAACCGAAATCTTGAGTTGAGCAATGGCCACCACGTAGTCCTCATTGACCGATCCATCACGCTAAGCGTCACTTGAAAAGATATCCCACGAGGGTGAGTCAGCAGACTCAATGTGTAACGAGACACTAAAAGCCCAATTGATTATAGCCTTAGCGATAACATTTTGGCAAAGCCCATTCTAATCACATATAGCCATAAGCCCATAACATAGCAAATCAAATAATCAGCAGATTAAATCATATGTACATATAAAATGAAATGCAATCCGAGCCCACCTAGATATCCATCGCTACACACCACCGTACACCGCCAATCACAGTGTGGGATTACTAAATCGACCCTCCATCCGCTACACACCATCGAAGGCGTCATTGCAATAATCGCACATCGCCCTTATAAATTGTGGCATGGCCATTTGGATAATTGTGATGAGTCCTTTGGAATCATAATATGCGCATCAAGTCACGGATAATATTATTGTGATCGAAATCACGGATAATGTGGTAAAACCACGGAACACTTCCCTTTATCAAAATCACCCATATGCCCATACACATACGTATTATTTAGATTTTATGCAAAATACCCACAAAATCATAACGGAATCATACACATTTCATATCCATGCTTACAGCATGATTAACGAAGTATTAGGGGGTTAATGTACCTGAATATCATGTACCACTGAATGGTACCCGCAACTATTATCAAACATATTTCTTATTAACACATGCAAATATCAATACTATCGATTTATTGGAAATTTAGTGTAGGGCTACACACCTGATAACAGTGATTACGATACTATCGATACAAACGCTCTCGCTAGCAAGAATAACAATGAAATGCTTATCCCTATCGAACTATCCCTAATAGATTATAGTCAAAATCGGCCAGCCTCAAAAGACAATATGGCCTTGACCGAATATTAAAACCCCTTATCTTGATTGACTAGATCCCGAAAATGTCACTTGTCCTTGGAGATGTCAAAATCCTACATGGTCTATGTTAGATTCGATTCTAACATTTAATGAACCACAATACATGGCCTTGACCTAAGATCACACTTCACTTACCTTGGATACTCAATTCCCAAATAATCTTCCTTCCAACCGCTTGGCTACAAAAGAATCCCAAATCCTTCTTCAAGGTTTGACCAAAGAGAGTATATATATAGATTAGATTCCTAGATTTGGCTAAACCAAAAGAAAAGAAAGAAAATCGAATGACCGTTAACCTTACCCCTAACGTTGAGATCGATTTCACCCTTGCTTGAAACCACAGAGATTCGGCTACAATAGTGAAGTGATCGACTTTGAAGGAGAAATAGGGAAGAAATTGACTAAATGTTGATAGGTTTCTTGAGGTTTAATGAACAATCGGCTAAGACTTACTTGTGCTTTTGGCTTTAGATGGATTGTGAAAAGAAGAAGAGAAGGAATTGAAGTTTGATGAGATTCAACTTTTGTGTGTAAAGGGAGATTCAGCCTTAACAAATAAGAAGAAAAGAGATGAAGTTTAGAGAGATTCGGCAATCGTGAACTTTTGAAAGAGAGAGATTCAGCCAAAGCAAAATAAAGAGAAAAGAAGAGAAGAGAAGATGGTAGATTCGGCTTACTCTAAAACAAGTAAGACAAGAAAAAGTAACAAATGACCCTTATGGTCTTTTGAAGTTTCGGCCAAGGTGCACAAATGAGAAGATTGGTAAATTTTGGTGTGGTTCGATTATGAAAGAAAAAGGGTGAGAGTTCAGAAAAGAATGAAGCTAAATTCAGCAAAAGAAAGTGACCAAATGGGATTACACCCAACCACTCACCCTTGCCAAAGTCTACCACAAAAATTCAGCCACCCCCTAGTCCAATATGCCGTTCAAATTCATGGTCAAAATGGCCATGAAATACTTTCCAAAACATCCATCTTGACACATGCCTTGTAATCCTCTGCTTTCCCAAAGTTTAAGAAATTCTATCCCCAAAATCAAACAATTCTATCCCTTATTTCATGCTTACCATAACCTTAAGTCTTCTTGCCATAAAAAAAATTAGTCCATCTTATCTAAAAGTAAAGCTTGGCCGACACATTAGGGAAGAGAGCAAAAATAAAAGTCACCTAATTGCTATCCAAGGGATTCGAACCTCTCCCCTCATGCAATTTCTCATACGCCAAAACCACCTTGCCAATTACTCATCTTGTGCTAATTTTAGACACTCAAATTAACTTAAGTATCAGGGTCACTTGATCCACTTCACTAAATTCTCCATACTGAAAATTATTCTATACCCGAATAATTCTATACCCTTTTCAGGGCAATAATAAACACGAAAAGAAGAAAAGAAAATTTTCATTCATAAGCTAAACACCAGAACATACAATATATCGATACTCAGATTTTTAGGGTGTTACATTTACTCTGAAGGGTTTTGGAGAAACTTAGTTTATTATAGCCGAATAATCAATTAAATGTGAAATTTTGAAAGTAACTTTAAAACATTTGCGTGGGTCGTGTTTGAAAAGCCCATTTGTCATTTTAGTTTATAATTTTGAAAAGCCCATTTGACATTTTACTTTATAATTAAGACTTTGGAAAAACATAAGTTTATTATAACCTAGCAAAAAGAAATAATATAAAACCCTAAGTGATGGAGGCGTTATTACAAAAAAAAAAATCCCAAAATTAAAACTTAAAAGATAACTGAAAATAGTCTAGGAAGATGAAAGACTTGATGGCCCCTCGAGTCCGCCTCGGCTCCCATGTCCACAAACTACTGCTCATCTGAAAAGTGGGAAAAACAAAAGGGGTGAGTCACAAAGACTCAATGTGCAAATCCCAAAATCACATAAAAGCCTTGGGCCCACAAACACATTATGGGCCTTGGCCCATACAAAAAGGCAATAGAATAATTCATGCAATATGGCCCATCCCAAAACCTAAGAGTCCATCCTCTACACGCCAACCCTTACCAACCATCACACCTCGGGGATTTCTACAATCGACCCACCAACCTCTACATGCCAATTTGACAGTCATGCTGTCGATCATAATATTCAGGAATCAAGATATCAGGATAACGTGGCATAGCCACCGATCAATACTGTGACCTAAATACATGCTCTTCCCCTTCATCAAATCAAACCCATATCCCATGCATACACACATGCCATATCAAAAGCACTAGACCATTTACTGGATAACAGGATAACACATACATCGATACACATAGAGATAATACTATGTTTACGTACCTAGCATTCCTAGCCCAACCCCTACGGCTTATTCGACTATCACACAGCCTTTTTCGGCTTTTCAGCCCATAATAGATATTATACAGGAGACTTAAGTGATAAAGATCTACACACCTAATTACTGACAAGATGATACTGTCAAAGCCGTCACTATCGAAATCTGCTACTATTGCTAATAGCCTAAGATTTTGTTCTAAAGCTGGTCCACAACCCGGTGGCCAATCACGAATAGCAGACACCGCACGTTTCTTGAACTTTGGGGCTGAGACTACATAACCAACCCCTTCCTTTGATTTGCTGACATTCGAGTCCATAAATGATCTTGGTCAGAAGGTACTATAACGATGGCTTAACGAAACAATTGGGTAAGGGCACGAATAACAAAAAAAAATTGATTATAACTCTTAAGGAGAATCGAAATCCTTACCTTGAAATCCCGAAATCAGAGACTAACAATTTTTGGCTTTTAGATCTACTTGATCTACTTCACTTCTCGAATGTTGCCAAACACATAAAATACATGAAACCATTAAACCATTAGCTTTTCGGCTTTGTCTTCAAAAATCGAAAGAGAGGTCTTAAGGACAACAAGAGTCGACACATACCTTACTAGAGAAAATTTGGCTACTCCCAGGGAATTCTGGCTTTTGAAAAGATCAAGAAGTGAAGATAATAAGAAGAATTCTAAGTAGTTTCTGCTTTTAATTGATGAAATCAGCGAAAAGAATAGGGACTATTCGGCTAGAGAGTTCAGGGTTTCGACTTTTGAAAGAAAAGATGTTGAGAAGATTGAGAGGTCTCAGCTTTTGAAGAAATCAAAAGAAAAGAAATTGGAAAGGAAGACTGAGAATTTTGACACAAGGAAATAAGAAAAGAGTAGGGTTCAAATGCCGGAATTGATGAGCTACCACCCCTATTTATAGGCAATTTCGGCACCTACTTATCAAAACCCAAAAGTGCCCTTCCTGACAGCTAAAAATTAAACAAAGAATAGGGGAGAATTCGGTACCCCTAAGCTATAAAGAAACCGATTCCTTTACTCCTCTTAGAGTTAAAATTTTGGCCACCACCTAGCCCTGTAGATAACTCCTTGATTTTCTCCTTATCCTCATCTGACTACTCATCCACAGTGTCATGGATGAGACAACCTCTTCACTCCTTTATCAGCACATTATCTACCTTATTATCACATTACAAAATTCCTAAATCTAAGTATCATTTCCGAATTCCACTACTGCTCTTGTAAATGCCGAAAATAATTAAAATAAAAGGTATCAGGCGACTCGAACCTTGGACCTTCAAATGACGCCAACTCCCTTCCCTTATTGTGACGCCATTTTGCCACTGGGCCACAAGCCCATTTGTGTTTTAAAAACACAGCTAATATCTGTTATGCCTTAACTGAACAAGCTTTCCACTAAAGTGTTCAAACAAGAAATTTTAACTACAGCCTCGGCCCAAACCTAAGCCCAATTTGAACCCCTAACACTTAATTTAACACATTAAACATATCCCCACACCAAACACATAGGCCCAATAGTTTAGGATGTTACAGTTCTACCCCCTTAAAGAAATTTCATCCTCGAAATTACCTGATAAGAAAAGATAGGGGTATTGTTGTCGCATCGCTTCTTTCGGTTCCCACGTAGCCTCTTCAAAACCGTGGTTTCGCCATAGCACCTTTACTAATGGAACTGTTTTCCTTCGCAACATCTTGACATCATGATCCAAAATTTCCACCGATTCCTCTTCGAAGGATAGATCAGGTCTCACTTTGATTTCCTCTATTGACACCACATGGGATGGATCCGAACGGTATCGTCTCAGCATAGAGATATGGAATACATCGTGAATTTGACTTAACTCCGGAGGTAACTCCAGCTGATATGCTACTGGTCCTACTCGTTTTAACACTCGGTACGGTCCAATAAATCTGGGACTTAACTTACCCCTCCGTCCAAACCTTGGTACTTTCTTCCAAGGTGATACCTTCAAGAAAACCTTGTCAACCATAGCAAATTCTATGTCCTTACGTTTTAAATCAGCATAGGACTTCTTCCTGTCCGACACTTCCTTTAGTCGAGCCCAAATTAACTCAACCTTCTCTTCTGTCTCGGTCACCAACTCCGGACCCCAAATCTGACGTTCTCCTAATTCCGTCCAACAGGTAGGAGTACGACACTTTCACCCGTACAATGCTTCATAGGGCGCCATCTGAATACTAGACTGGTAGCTGTTGTTGTACGCAAACTCTGCCAATGGTAAAAACTCTTCCCCACTACCCTTGAAATTAATGGCACAACCTCTTAACATGTCCTCCAAGATCTGGATCACCGCTCAGACTATCCATCGGTCTGAGGATGAAATGATGTACTAAAATCCAACTTCGTACCCAACGCTTGATGTAACGCCTTCCAAAACCTTGACGTAAACCTAGGATCTCAATCCGAAATAATCGACATAGGTACTCCATGCAACCTTACAATCTCCGCTATATATATCTTAGCCAACTTTTGTAAAGAATAATCGACCCGAACAGGTACAAAATGAGTGGACTTCGTCAACCAATCAACGATCACCCAAACTGAATCTTTCTTAGTAGGTGTGAGGAGTAGCCCACTAACAAAGTCCATTGTGATCCTTTCCCACTTCCATTGCAAAATCTTTACCGGCTATAATAACCCTGATGGCAACTGATGCTCCGCTTTTACCCGCTGACAGGTCAAACACTTACTTACCAATTCAGTTACCTCTTGCTTCAAACCCAGCCACCAGAACTGATCTCACAAATCCTGATACATCTTATTCCCTCCAGGATGCATAGCGTATGTACCTTCATGCGCTTTATGCAAAATCCTCTGCCTTAACTCTGGATCTTTCGGCATGCAAATCCTCCCTCGAAAACATAACAGTCCTTCCTAGTTCACACTGAATTCTACTAGCCCATCATTCGAGATAAGTTGCCACTTCTCCTTAAGAAACTCATCGGTCTGTTGCTTTTCCTTTACCTGACTAACCCAAGAGGGTTTTACTTGGAGTTTAGCTAATAAACTCCCATCTTTATATAGACTAAGGTCAGCAAACATTGCTCTCAAGTCAGTTATCACCTTACGACTCAGAGCATTCGCCACCACGTTAGCCTTCCCCGGGTGGTACTCGATCGAGCAGTCATAATCCTTTAACAACTCGATCCACCTCTTTTGCCTTAGATTCAACTCCTTCTGTGTTAATAGGTACTTTAAGCTCTTATGATCGGTATAAATGATAGATTTCTCCCTGTACAGATAATGCCTCCATATCATCAAAGCAAATACCACTGCTGCCAATTTCAAATCATGGGTGGGATAATTTGATTCGTGCAGTCTTAACTATCGAGAAGCGTACGCAACAACCTTTCCATCTTGCATCAACACGCATCCTAGACCCGTGTGTGAAGCATCACAGTAAATCACGAACTCCTTTCAAGCCTCCGGCTGAATCAACACTAGAGCCTCCGTCAAATCCTTTTTAATTTCTCGAAACTCTCTTACTGCCTATCAGACCAAACAAACGGAACTCCTTTCCGTAGCAACTTAGTCAACGGTGCTGCAATCAAAGAAAATCCCTCAACAAACTTTCGATAATATCTGGCCAGACCAAGAAAACTCTGAATTTTTACCACCGACTTAGGCGGTTTCCAATCCAACACCGCTTCAATTTTTCGAGGGTCAACCCTAATCCCCTTTGCCGACACAACGTGGCCTAGAAAAGTAACTTCCCTCAGCCAAAATTCGCACTTACTTAATTTGGCATACAGTTGCTTCTCCCTCAGAATCTTCAAAACCATTCGCAAATGAACATCATGATCCTCCTCCGACTTTGAATAGACCAAGATATCATCGATAAACACCACGACACACCGATCCAGGTAGGGTTGGAACACTCGGTTCATCATGTCCATGAATGTTGCCGGTGCGTTGGTCAAACCAAATGGCATCACCATGAATTAGTAGTGACCATAGCGGGTCCTAAAAGCCGTCTTATGAATATCTGCTTCCTTGACCCTAAGTTGATGGTATCCTGACCTCAAATCTATCTTTGAAAAGACCGAAGCCCCCTTCAACTGATCAAACAAGTCATCGATCCTAGGCAACGGGTACTTGTTCTTAATTGTCAACTTGTTCAGCTGACGATAGTTAATGCACATACGCATTAATCCATTCTTCTTCTTAACAAATAACACCGGCGCTCCCCACGGTGACACACTTGGTCGTATAAACCCTCTATCCAATAACTCTTGAATCTATGTTTCAATTCCACCAACTCCTTCGGCGCCATCATGTATGGATCAATAGATACCGGCGCTGTTCCCAAAAGAAGATCAATTCCAAACTCTACTTTACGATTTGGAGGTAACCCCGAAAGCTCTTCGGGGAAGACATCAGGAAATTCCTTCACCGTTCTCATGTTCCCAACAGTTATGTCCTTAACTTTCATAGCCCGAACAAACATTAAAACTACCTCACATCCTTTTCTCACCATCCTCTCTGCTCTTAGGGCAGTCACCACATTCAACAAACAGTTCCCCTTTTTCCTATCACCAACACTTCTCCTCCCTCAGGGGTTTTTAACACCATACACTTGGCTGCACAATCTAAGTTCGCTTGATACTTTACCAGCCAATCCATGCCTAAAAGTAAATCGAATTCCCCAAATGATAATTCCATCAGATCCGCTAGAAAAGTTATTCTAACTTCTAAAGGTACCTCCCGATAGAGTTTATCCACCAATACATATTGTCCTAACGAGCTAATTACAGTCATCGCCCTAGGGGTAATCTCAAATTCTAACCTTAAAGTTCCAAATACACTACTAGCTACATACGAATGTGTTGACCCAATGTCAATCAAGGCAGTGTAAGGTAAGCCAAAAATTAAAAATGTACCGGTTATAACATCCGATGCGTCGCCTCCTCTCGACGTCTGGCAGCCTAGACTAACCCTGGTTGTCTCGCCTCAGTGTTTGTTGTACCTCTCCCCGGTGCTCCACGACCCCGACCATTGCCACCTCTAGCCAGACCACGACCTCTCTATGGCTGCTGACCTCTTCTACTCGACTGAACATTCCCCAGCCTACAGCCCTTCATCGTATCCGTTCTTGGACGGTTTCTAATCTGATGGTCCATAGATCCACACCTAAAACACTTTTCGCTACTCGACCAACACTCACCCCAATGGAGTTTATCGCACCGAGCACACTTCTGCGTCTGGCTAGCAGCAGTAGGTCTCTCAACTTGACTCAGTCCATCCGACCTAGACTTTTTCTAAGTACGTCCAGCTGACCTTGATGGTCCAAAATTCCTCTTATTCCTACTTCTATCCGGTTTAGCTTCTCTGTCCGCTTTACCTCCTCAGTTGTCTTAGCCTTTTCCACCAAGACAGTGAACTCCCTCTCCCGACACAGATCATCTCTCAAACTATCTTCAAACCGAACACAACGTTCATGGTATGTGGCTACCATCCCTCGAGCATAACGGCTAAGGCGCAAGAATTCCACCTCATACGCAGCCACTGACCTACGACTCGAACCAAATTCAGAAATGCTCTACGCTGCGCATCCACATAACTTGTCCCGATGTACTTACTTTGGAATACCATTTTGAAGAAATCCCAAGTGATACGGTCAGCCACTACACCATCCTTAATCGTAAGCCACCACTGGTATGCTTCTTCCCGCAGGAGAGATATGACTCCTTTCAGCTTTTCCTCCTCCGTGAAATCCAGATCATCCATTATATGTTCCATCGCCTCTAACCAGTACTCCGCTATACTCGGGGCTATTCTAGAAATTCCTCTAAACATCTCTGCCCCATTGGCTTTCAGTCATTCGACATAGATTTTCGAGCTCCTAGGCCCATGCCTGCCCTAGCAACCCTTTCTAACACCCTTAACATCGCTTGAGATACCGCATTATCTCTGGCCATCTACTCTTAAAATTCTCCCTCCACAGCTGGCAGATCCGGCATCTCATTTCCTGACCCGTGGCCAGACCCTACTGGTTCCGACACGATCATCCTACCCCTACCACGACCATGCGAAGGACGTTCGCGACCCCTTGTACTCATTCTTCTGATTGGCGTTTATCTGATTAGAAATTTTATGAACTATTAATTACTTCCACTGTTTAATCACGAACAGTCTTATGAAAAGTAGTTTTAATAGTAGTTCTTTGGAATTCGCAATTATATCTACAGGTTTTTGTCTTTCTAATTCCAGGAGCCATGCACATTCAACATTTATACACACCAACATACAAGTAGCATCCATGAACTCATCACATAAGGGTATTTTCATCATTTCACTACCCAAGGGTATTTTCGTAATTTTATCCTATAGGGGTATTTTCATAATTTTCCAAAATAGGGTATCTTGGTAATTTTACAAAATAGGGGTATTTTGGTTATTTTACAATATAGGGGTATTTTGGTAATTTTATAATCCAGGGGTATTTCGATAATTTTACAATCCAAGGGTATTTTAGTCATTTTACAATCTAAAGGTATTTTGGTCATCTTTCTATCCAAGAGTATTTTGGTCATTTTACAAATCAGGGGTAATTCAGTAATTTCCCAAACCAGGGGTATTTTAGTAATTTTAGAAAATAGGGTGGCTGGTCCCTTTCGGGTTTTAGTTATAAATTTTTGGCCTGTCAACAAGTCCTCGTAGCTAAGGTGAACAATCACTACGCACTAGGTAGGATTCCAGAAAAGAGAAGGTGGGCCACTAGAGCCGCTTAAGTACCAAGCTCTCCCTAGATCAAATCCTAAACATGCGTATGCCTCTTACCACACCCTAACCCTATGACTTGTTCACGGTCATGTTTCATTAGATTAAATCTTATGAAATTGAGGAGTTGTTTAAACTAAACTTAGAGTCCATTAATCCTATCATACTAATCTACGTCCATAAGGCCTATCAAGCCCATCATGCATATCACATCAAGAGTTAGAGTACTTACCTGGGTGGATTGGGTGCCGGTAGACTCGAAGGCCACATCCCAACCAAACTTTTCTCAAACTCTTATTTTTTTTATAAATCACTACTGGACCCATTTCATAGCCCGAGTTTTAAACTGGGCTCGGATACCAAAAATGTAACACCCCAAACTCTGCCCATGCGTCAGGACTGGATCTGGTATAATACGGGTTGAATCTTGAAAGCTTTACTCTGAAGGGTTTTGGAGAAACTTAGTTTATTATCGCCGAATAATCAATTAAATGTGAAATTTTGAAAATAACTTTAAAACATTTGCGTTGGGTCGTGTTTGAAAAGCCCATTTGTCATTTTAGTTTATAATTTTGAAAAGCCCATTTGTAATTTTACTTTATAATTAAGACTTTGGAAAAACATAAGTTTATTATAATCTAGCAAAAAGAAATAATATAAAACCCTAAGTGATGGAGGCCTTATTACAAAAAAAAATCCCAAAATTAAAACTTTAAAGATAACTGAAAATAGTCTAGGAAGATAAAAGACTTGATGGCCCCTCGAGTCCGCCTCGGCTCCCATGTCCATGAACTACTGCTCATCTGAAAAGTGGGAAAAACAAAAGGGGTGAGTCACAAAGACTCAGTGTGCAAATCCCAAAATCACATTAAAGCCTTGGGCCCATAAACACATTATGGGCCTTGGCCTATTCACAAAGGCAATAGAATAATTCATGCAATATGGCCCATCCCAAAACCTAAGAGTCCATCATCTACACCCAACCCTTACCAACAATCACACCTCGAGGATTTTTACAATCGACCCACCAACCTCTACACGCCAATTTGATTGTCATGCTGTCGATCATAATATTCAGGAATCAGGATATCAGGATAACGTGGCATAGCCACCGATCACTATTGTGACCTAAATACATGCTCTTCCCCTTCATCAAATCAAACCCATATCCCATGCATACACACATGCCATATCAAAAGCACTAGACCATTTACTGGATAACAGGATAACACATACATCGATACACATAGAGATAATACTATGTTTACGTACCTGGCATTCCTAGCCCAACTCCTACGGGTTATTCGACTATCACACAGCCATTTCTGGCTTTTCAGCACATAATAGATATTATACAGGAGACTTAAGTGATAAAGATCTACACACCTGATTACTGACAAGATGATACTGTCAAAGTTGTCACTATCGGAATCCGCTACGGTTGCTAATAGCCTAAGATTCTGTTTTGAAGCTGATCCACAACCCGGTGGCCAATCACGAACAGCAGACACCGCACATTTCTTAAACTTTGGGGCTGAGACTACAGATCCAACCCCTTCCTTTGATTTGCTGGCATTCGAGTCCATGAATAATCTTGGTCAGAAGGTACTATAATGATGGCTTAACAAAATGATTGGGTAAGGGCACGAATAACAAAAAGAAATCGATTGATAACTCTTAAGGAGAATCGAAATCCTTACCTTGAAATCTCAAAATCAGAGACTAACGATTTTTGACTTTTAAATCTACTTGATCTACTTCACTTCTCGAATGTCGCCAAACACATAAAATACATGAAACCATTAAACCATTAGCTTTTCGGCTTTGTCTTCAAAAACTGAAAGAGAGGTCTTAAGGACAACAAGAGTCGACACTTACCTTACTAGAGAAAATTATGCTACTCCTAGGGAATTCTTGCTTTTGAGAAGATCAAGAAGTGAAGATAATAAGAAGAATTCTAAGTAATTTTTGCTTTTAATTGAAGAAATCGGCAAAAAGCATAGGGACTATTCGACTAGAGAGTTCAGGGTTTCGACTTTTGAAAGAAAAGATGTTGAGAAGATTGAGAGGTCTAAGCTTTTGAAGAAATCAAAAGAAAATAAATTGGAGAGGAAGACTGAGAATTTTGGCACAAGGAAATAAGAAAAGAGTAGGGTCCAAATTCCGGAATTGATGAGCTAACACCCCTATTTATAGGCAATTTCGGCACCTACTTATAAAAACCCGAAAGTGCCCTTCCTGACAGCTAAAAATTAAACAAAGAATAGGGGAGAATTCGGCACCCCTAAGCTATAAAGAAACTGATTCCTTTACTCCTCTTAGAGTCAAAATTTAGGCCACCACCTAGCCCTGTAGATAACTCCTTGATTTTCTCCTTATCCTCATCTGACTACTCATCCACAGTGTCATGGATGAGACAACCTCTTCACTCCTTTATCAGCACATTATCTACCTTATTATCACATTACAAAATTCCTAAATTTAAGCATCATTTCTGAATTCCACTACTGCTTTTGTAAATGCCAAAAATAATTAAAATAAATGGTACCAGGCGACTCGAACCTTGGACCTTCAAATGACGCCAACTCCCTTCCCTTATTGCGGCGCCATTTTGCCACTGGGCCACAAGCCCATTTGTGTTTTAAAAACAAAGCTAATATCTATTATGCCTTAACTTAACAAGCTTTCCACTAAAGTGTTCAAATAAGAAATTTTAACTATAGTCTCGGCCCAAACCTAAGCCTAATTTGAACCCCTAACACTTAATTTAACACATTAAACATATCCCCACACCAAACACATAGGCCCAATAGTTCAGGATGTTACACTTCAACAAGACAATTAATTGATTCAGCAGCTAGCGGAACCTTGAATAACAAAACTCCTAAGGTGACCTATGAGTTTATAGAGTAGATGTCACTGAACAACTATCAGTGGCAAGTTACAAGGACAAGGACAACAAAAACAGCCGGAGTTTTCAACCTCGACGCAGTCACCATGCTATCAAACCAGGTAGAGATGTTAAATAAAAAGGTTGATGGTTTATGTGGTTCTTTGCAGGTACATCCAGTTATGTAATGTGATTCAAATCTAGGAGGCGTGGCGAATCCTGAGTACCCACTCTACAATCTGGGCATGGAAAGCGAACAAATAAACTATATGGGAAACAATTTAAGATATCAAATAACCCTTATAGTAATACTTATAATCCAGGATGGAGAAACCACCCCAATTTCTCATGTGGTGGTTAAGGAAAATAGAGACAACAACACGCTCCAAACTTCCAACAACAGGCCTATCCATATAAAAAGAAGACAAACCTTGAAGAGATGCTGACAAAATTCATATCAGTGTCGGAAACACGGTTCTAAAACACCGAAACAACACTTAAAAATGAACAAGCATCGATTAAAGGAATCGAGAACTAGTTAGGGCAACTCGCTAAGCTGATCTTTGAACGACCACAAGGTAGCTTGCCAAGTAACACGGAGACTAACCCAAAGGAGCAACTTCAAGCCATAACAGCCCAAAATAGTGAAGGGTTAGTAGAATCTGAATCTGAGCCAAGGCAAGAACCTGTGGTGAGGGAGGTAAAGTTGAGGTAAGCCAAGTAAAGCCAAAACTGATTATTAAAGAATACCAACCTCGTATACCTTATCCCAATGCAAAGAGGAAAGACGACATAAACGAACAGTTCGGTAAGTTTCTTAAACTTTTAAAGAAATTACATATTAACTTACCATTTCTTGAATCTCTTTCGCAGATGCCAGATTCAAGGAAATTTTTAAAAGAGCTTTTGACAAACAAGCGAAACTTAGACGAGGAATCGCATTTGGAATTAAATGCAGTATGCTCAGCAATGTTACAAAATAGGCTACCACGAAATTAAAAGATCCAGGAGTTTTTCAATTCCATGTTTAATTGGTAGTTAATCTAATGATAATGCTTTAGCTGATTTAGGGGCAAGCATCAATGTTTTTCCTTCTAAAATATTTAAACAGCTAGGTCTAAGGAAAACCAAGCAAACTAGGATGAGCATTCAACTAGCTGATAAGATTATTCGAATTCCTAGGGGTATAATTGAATATGTACTAGTTAAAGTTGACAAATTCATATTCCAAGTAGACTTTGTTATTTTAGATATGGATGAAGACAATAATATTCCCTTAATTTTAGGAAGACCCTTTTTAGCAACTGCCAAATCTAAAATTGATGTTAGTACAGGTGAGCTCATACTTCGTGTAGGTGACGAATCAATCAGTCTTCAAGCTTTCGACTCAGCTAGGACATCAAGCGAAAAAGGTGAGAACGTAAATTCTATTAATAACCCTTCGGTTAAACCTTCTTTACAGGAAGCACCACGAAACTACACCACTGAGCCAGATCCTACACCTCACACCAACAAAGAAATATCTCATGAGGAACGAAGGCTTCAGATTGATGAACTAGACGAGTGGAAAGCACACTTCAAGGAGGAATTGAAACCACACGAAGTGAAACCGAATGAACCTCCGGATGAGCTTAAAGGAACATCAAATCACTTCAAAATAGGACATCAAGTACTGTTAGACGAAACAGACCCGCGAATCACCACTTTTGTCTTTTATGCAATTTAGTCCTTCTCGTAATTAAGCACATAATTAGTAAAATTTTCTTATCAAAATTTTCACATGACATTTCTATCATAATACGGACCATATAATAAAATAAAAACAAATTTTATTTTTTGAATTGAATTTGTGGTCCCGAAACGACTTTTCGATTTCACTAAAAAATAGGTTGTTACAACTGTCCTCTTTAAGGATTTTCGTTGCCGAAAATCTTACCAAGAAAGAAATTTGGTATTGCTTCCTCATAGTATCCTCCGGTTCCCAGGTAGCCTCCTCTATACCATGTCGTTGCCAAAGAACTTTGACTAGATCTACTTTTGTATTTCTTAACTCTTTTGTTTCATGTGCTAGGATTTTGATTGGTTCCCCACTATAAGTCATATTGGGCTGAATCTCAACTTCAGTTGGAGAAATAACATGTGAAGGATCCGATCGACACCATTGTAACATAGACACATGAAAAAAATTATGAATCCGATCAAGTTTAGGTGGTAAGACTAACCTATATGCAATAGGTCCAATTCTTTCCATAATCCCATATGGCCCAATAAACCGTGGACTCAATTTTTCTTTACGGCCAAACCGGAGAACTTTCTTCCAAGGTGATACTTTCAAGAATACCTTATCACTAAATTGAAATTCTATTTCTTTTCGTTTAAGGTCACAGCATAAGACTTTTGACAATCAGAGGCTGCTTTTAAACTGTCACATATTACTTTTACTTTTTATTCGGTTCCACGGACTAAGTCAACTTCTTGTAACTATTTCTCACTGAGTTCTATCCAATATAATGGAGTTCTACATTTACAACCATATAAAGCTTCATACGGTGCCATTTTGATACTGGATTGATAAATGTTATTATAAGTAAATTCGACTAAAGGCAAATATTTTTCCCAGTTACCTTCAAACTCAAGTATACAACACCGAAGCATATCTTCTAATATCTATATAACACGTTTAGATTGACCATCTGTCAAGGGATGGAATGCAGTGCTAAAGTGTAACTGAGTACCTAGAGCTTCCTACAATTAGCTCCAGAATCGAGATGTAAACCGAGGGTTTCTATCTGAAATAATAGAGACAGCACTCCATGTAATCTGACAATCTCAGAGACATATAATTCAGCAAATCTATCCAAGGAAAAATCCATACGTACCAGAATAAAGTGTGCCAACTTTTTCAATCGATCGACAATTATCCAAATGGCATCTTTCTTCTTTGGAGACAGGGGTAATCCCGATACAAAATCCATGGTATTTCTTTCCCATTTCCATTCCAGTATCGTAACTAGCTGTAATAATCCAAAAGGCAATTGATGTTTAGCTTTTACTTGCTGATATATCAACATCTAGACACAAATTCATAAATATCCCATTTCATTCTCGGCCATCAATACATCTTTTTCAGATTATTGTACATTTTATTACTACCAAGATGAATAGACATGTTACCATTATGAGCTTCATTCAAAATCTGTTGTACTAGTTCTGAACTTTTTGGCACACATACTCTACCTTTGACTAACAAACAACCATCAGTCCCGATCTGAAATTTTGAGTCAGGAGTCAATTCACTTTGTATCCATTTATCATTTTTCTAAGCTTCAGAAATCTATTGTAAAAATGTTGGTCTGACTTTTAACTCAGCTACGATTGAACCATCATCAGATAATGACAATCGAGTATTTATTGATTGCAAAACATAAAAAAATTTTCTACTCAAAGCATCAGCAACCACGTTGGCTTTTCCCGGATGGTAGTCAATAACAAGATCATATTCTTTCAGTAATTCAAGCCACTTGTGTTGTCTCAAATTCAAATCTTTTTGTGACATCAATTATTTCAAACTTTTATGATTAGTAAATACGTAACATTTTTCACCAAATAAGTAATACCGCTAGATTTTTAATACAAACACAATGGCTGCCAATTCAAGATCATGTGTCGGGTAGTTTCTTTCATGTGGTTTTAGCTATCTTGAAGCATAGGCTACTACTTTACCTTCTTGCATTAAAATACAACCTAAACCATTTAATGACACATCACTTTTAATTACAAATTCCTTACCTGATTCAGGCTAAACTAACACGGGTTCTTTTGTCAATAAAGCTTTCAATCATTCAAAACTCTACTGGCATTTATCAAACCATTCAAATTTCACATCTTTTTGCAACAAATGGGCCATTGAAGAAGCTATCATTGAAAACCCTTTTACAAACCTTCAATAATACCTAGCCAATCCTAGAAAACTTCAGATTTCAAACACATTCTTCGGTGGCTTCCAATTAAATACCACCTCAGCAGATACTATATGCCCAAGAAAACCAATTTCCATAGACAAAATTCACATTTACTGAATTTGGCATACACTTGTTTCTCATGCAGAGTTTGCAACACTATTCTCAAATGCTCAGCATGTTCATTTTCATATCGTGAGTAAACCAAAATATCATCTATAAATACCACCACAAACCTGTCTAAATATGGGCTAAAAATTATGTTCATCAGATCCATAAACACTGCAGGTGCATTTGTCAAACCAAATGGCATAACGAGAAAATCATAGTGCCCGTACCTGGTTCTAAAAGCTATCTTTGGTACGTCTGAATCTTTTACCCATAACTGATAATAGCCAGAACGGAGATCAATCTTGGAAAATAAAGTGGCACATTTTAACTGGTCAAACAAGTCATCAATACGAGACAATGGATACTTGTTCTTTATTGTAACTTTGTTGAGCTATATGTAATCAATACACAGCCTTAACGATCCATCTTTCTTCTTTACAAACAGAACCGACGCACCCTAAGGTGAGAAACTAGGTCAAGCAAAACCTTTGTCAATTAGTTCTTGCAACTGCACTTTTAACTCTTTCAATTCAAAAGGAGCCATTCTGTAAAGTACTATGGATATCAGTATTGTACCCAAAACAAGATCTATAGAGAATTCCAATTCTGTAACCTATGGTAAACCAGGTAATTCTTCTAGGAATACATCAGAAATTCACATACAACTGACACTGACTGAATCTTTGACTTAGATACTTTAGTATCCATCACATATGCAAGACAAGCATTATACAACTTTCTGACATATTAATGTGATGATATTGCTAAAATCACATTAGGCAATCCATCCAATTTATCAGATTCAACATGAAGTAATTAACCACCTGACATTTTAGTACAATACATTTCTGTTTACAATTCACCACTGCATCATATTAGGTTAACCAGTCTATTCTAGAATCACATCAAACTTATCAAATGGCAGTAACATCAAATCAGTCGAAAAGCAATAACCTTTTACCATCAATGGACAGTTGTTACAAACCTCATTCACCATAACTCACTAACCCAAGGGGTTCGAAACTTTAACCATAAATTCATTGAATTCAACAGGTAAATTTTTAACAGACACTAGGTTTGTGCATATGTATGAGTGTGTAGAACCAGGGTCAATCAAAGCAGTAATTTTAGTATCAAGTAGAGAGAAAGTACCAGTAATGACGTCTAGTGTAGAAGCATCTTCTCTAGCATGAATAGCATATGTTCTTGTAGGTGCTCGTGCCTCAAATTTAAATGTCGTATCCCTTGTAATACCTCAGATACCACTGACATTACTGGAGTCTTGAGGTGGTCTGCCTCTCACAATCAGATTACTCACCCTTTCAACTCTTTTTGGACAATCTCTGAAAAAATGGTCAAGTGAACCACATCTATAACAAACTCCACTTCTAGACCAACATTCCCCATGATGAAATTTGTTACAATGTTTACATTTCGGTTTAGGAATACCAACACTACCTACACTGGTCATAGATGGAGATGAAGACCTCAGGTTAGAACGTTGAGAGCCTCGCTCTTTTCTAGAATATCCCGTAGAGGTAGTAACACGATCATAATACTTCTTGAATTTCATAGAAGCAGACGATTGTGACTTACACATAATTCATTTTCCATAAACCTGAGCCTCTCTTTCAACTTGTCTCTTTTCTTTACTCAATTATTCAACTTTATGTGCTCGATCGACCAACACCGTAAATTCCCTTATCTCAAGAATTTCGATCAATAATTTGATGTCTTCATTTAAACCCTCTTCAAAGCGTTTACACATATCAGCCTCTGTTAGAACCCAATCTCTATCATATTTGCTCAACCAAACAAATTCTCGTTCATACTCCAATACAGTCATGTTTCCCTGTTTGTTCTAAAAATTCTTTCTTTTTCTTATACATAAATCCCTGACTAACATATTTTTTTTCTAAATTCGGCCTTGAAGTATTCCAATGTAAACATTCTACCTCGGTACCACCAAAGTTATGGTATTCCACCAATGATAAGTTTTGTCTTTCAGTAGAGATATTGCACATTTCAGACATTCAGCAGGTGTACAAAATAATTCATAAAAAAACCAGATGGTATTTTCCAACCAAAATTCAGCCCATTCTGGATCATCATCTACAGTAGCTCTGAATTCTTCTACCCCATACTTGTGAATTTTATCTACCGGGGGCTTACTAGTTTTAGCGAGTTCAGCACCCTGTAATACATCAGGAACCGGTGGATGAGTAAGTGGGGGAGGTCGTTGTACAGCAGGGTTTGTTCTTAAGCACTCGGCAAACCATTCGTTCATCAAGGGAAAGAAAACTTGTTTTGACTCCTAACTTCGGCCCTCAGATACGGGCCTTTCACTACCAAATGCAGATGCAACTCTTTGAACTGAAGCTGAGGCATTGCTCCCAACTTCCTCGGGTTAGCTCTAACTTGGTTGGAGGACATTACTATATTAAAAACACATTTAAAATGACCAGGAGACATCACATTATCGCAAATTATATAATGGCATGTATAGCTAAACTCGTGTTTGCTACGTTATATCCGAGAATCAACTAAACCATAGCCTGATACCACTAAATATAACACTCTTAACCCATATTTTTCACTAGGATAGAGTTACGGAGCGTTAAAAAAAATTTTAGAACATTTAAAGACATTTTATGTCAATCACTATTCATTTTCCGAGAGTATTCATAATGTTCCTTATATAAACCCTCGAGGCCCAAAACTAGTGTTAGAATCGAATCAAGACTAAATCAAGAACTCAAGGAATTTCTAACAAGATTCTAAAATTTTCCCAAGTACAGGGCTCACACGCCCGTGTGGTCTAATGACATGTCCTGTGTGGTCTAGGGACATGCCCGTGTGACCCTTAGACATGCCCGTGCTTCAGGTCGTGTCTTACCCCATGTAACTCTCTGACTTGTGCACACGACCATGCCACAAGCCCGAGTGCTAGGCCGTGTGGTAAATTAAATTTTCATAAAATTAGGTGTAAGTTTCACACGACCAAGACACATGCCCATGTTCTAGGCCTTGTGGCACATACGATTGAGACACACGCCCATGTCTCTACCAGTGTGCCCAATTTTGAGAATTCTGTTTCTCAAAATTTAAGTGCAGTGGATGTAACACCCCTAACCCGTATCCGTTGCCGAATTAGGGTTACAAGGCATTACTGAACAGAACATAGCTCAAAACAGACATTCATTTCATTTTATGCTACGTAAATCAATCACATCAATATACATGTATATTTTATTTAATAAACAATAACACACGGCTTATAAATCAAAGCACATTCGTATAAATCATTATATAAGTAGAATTACTTAATCAACCAAAACCCAATCGTGCTTTAATACCATTAATACCTAAACTATTCATGATTCAAAATTTAACTACTTTATTTAATAAATATAATATTCAAAACATACAAACATAACTCGCATGATATTGGAATACCTAATTTATAATCAAACATATATCGTTTTATAAATCATGTGTACATATTACAACATTCATTCATAAAGCATTGTATATTCACTTGACTTTCTTTAGCCATTTTTCTATGTACTTGGCCAAATATATATATATATATATATATCGATTCCATATACTTTAAACCATTCCATTTAACAACACCTTTCAATATTAGCTATTTCATTCAAGTAAGCATATATAACAAATCCAAACTATTCTAAATTAGGATCATAATAATGCATCCATTTTGAAATACATTTTGCTTAAACCAAACATACTAAATCATAAAACATTATAATCCCATCTTAAACCATGTAACATATTTCCCAAAATAAGTTAAGTAACAAGATCGGATACACACCAACTTAACACCGTCTTTAAATCAACCCATAATGCAAATTATACATTAACAAATAGTTCTTTAATAAATCATACTAAATATATAAATCCAAGACATAGCATAGTTCTTCCAAAGCAAATATAAACACATATCATAGATAAAAATTTCATTCTTTATTTACTTCATTGCTTAACCAAATTATAAGACCATTCATGTCATATTCAATCAAACCAAATAATGACAAATTATACCAACTTTCAAGACTACATTTTCATCCATATACCTATAATACATATATATATTATTTTCGAATAGGCATTAAATATAATTAAAATATACATCCATTAACAAATAAACCAAACACATTACACTTATACAAATACATAATAGCATTTTTCGAATGAACTTAAACCATAATCAATTTCAATGATTAACAAGACATATCAATTCACTCCATCTATATGCCATAACCGAACTATATATATATATATATGTATATGTATATGTATAAAAATCATTTACCACATTATTAACAAAACATAGCAACCATATTTCACATATAAATAAGCCATGGCCGAATCACTAAAACCAAACACATCTACCATTTGATTAGTAGCATAAAACTAAGCTTAACAAAATAAATAAGCCATTTTCGCATGGCTCATATTTACATATCACAAAACAAACATTATTACTAGAATATACATGCCATAAGTTCAATTTCAAGCTTAACAAAATACCGAAAAGAGTCGATAGTGTGTAAACTTCTCTGATGATCCCCAAGCTCGTAACCAACTTCCAAAATCTATAAAAGGGAAAGCAAATACACACAATAAGCTACCAAAGCTTAGTAAGTCATAAGCAAATAAACATTAGTCATTTACACAATTTAAACTAGACAAGTAGTAATAAGCCATCATAATTTCATATATATAATCCTACTTACCAAATTATATATCAAAACATATATAACTTGTAATAACTTTCTTTTGGCCAAATAATCCATTAAACATTAATATGTTTAACCTTTACTTTTTATAATACACTTATAACCTTAGGCCGAATATGCATTCATTAACATCTAAATGCACATAGTTCACATAAATACATGGTATTATATCATCAATTCAAACATTCAACTTACCTTATTTTCATAACACAATATGAGTACATACCTGAGTCTTTCTAACTCGATGTTATACTTGATCTTAACTTATCATTGCCGTTGAACGATTCGAAATTAAAAAGGATACTAGGATAATCGAACACATCGTACAATGCCAACGTCCCAGACATGGTCTTACATGTAATCACATAACGATGCCACTATCCTAGACAGGGTCTTACACGTAAACACAAGTCGATGCGAACGTCCTAGACGTGGTCTTACCCCATAACACATAATAGAATCCTATGTCATGACATATGTATCCTAGCTATTCCTAAGATTCGTACAGGACTTTCGGACATCGTATCTCAATCGAATCGAACTCGTAATATAGCTCCCAAGCTCAATTACATTCAGCCAATACACATATATATTCATAAAATTCAATTCAACATATAACATTTATATATTTTCAAATTTTGACAACATTTATATGCTTATAGACTTACCTCGGATATCGACGGACGAAATAAACGACTATTTGTTTATTTTTGTTTTTCCCCGATCCAAACCCGTTTTCTTTGGTTCTTGATCTAAACATATTCAAATTAAACTTATTTAAACACCATTTTATTCAATTTAATATAAAAACACATGAATGGGAAAATTAACATTTTACCCCTGATATTTTATACTTTTTACAATTTAGTCCCTATTGCATAAAACACAAAATATGCAAAATTTGCGCACATCATGCTTAGGCTAAATGTTATCCATGCTCATACAAGTCCATACATTTCATTTATTTAACATTTTAGTCCCTCAATTTATTATTTTTACAATTTAGACCTAATTACTCAAAATCATCAAAATTTCCAATACAAAACATATTAATTCAAAACATATCTTTCATAATCTATCATCTAACATCACAAAACTCATGAATTCATCAATGGCTTAACTCAAAATATTCATCAAAATTAAAAATTAAAGCACAGGTTTTGTACTTTTCATAGCAACAATCTCAAAAACGTAAAAATTATTAAAAACCGAGCTAGTTACATACCTCAATTAAGCTTTTATAAGGCCGAATGTTGCTTACTTTTTTCATTTTCTTTTCCTTGGCTATTTTCGGCTTTAGACAAGATGAACATGCATGGCTTTGTTTATTTTATGTTTTATTTATTTAACATATATTAATATAATTACTAAAATAACCTTATTAATATAATATAAACATATTATATATATACACATAACTGTCCATCATATAAATTCATGGCCTAATTGCATCATAAATACCTCATGCTGCTTTAAAGACGACAACAATTCAGCCCTTACATATTTAACTATCAACTTTTTCATCTTACGCGATTAAGCCCTTTTTATTAAATCGGCACTCAAACAACAAAATTAAAACACGAAAATTTCATGGATAAAAATTCACACATAATAAACACATAAAATAATAAAGCAAATATTTTTCTGACTCGTATTTGTGGTCCCGAAACCACTGTTTCAATTAGGGTCAAAATCAAACTGTTACAATTCTCCCCATTAGGGATTTTCGTCCCCTAAAATCTTACCGGTGAATAGGTTTGGGTAACGTTATCTCATAGTGTCTTCGGGCTCCCACGTAGCTTCTTCAACCCCATGTCGATGCCATAAGACTTTTACTAAAGAAATTTTCTTATTCCTCAATTCTTTAACCTCGCGATCTAAAATCTGAATCAGTTCTTCCTCGTATGTCATATCATATCGAATTTCAACCTTAGTTGGAGAAATCACATGTGATGGGTCGGATCGTACCGTCGAAGCATTTAAACATGGAATACATTATGGATCTTTTCTAACTCAGATGGTAACAAAAATCTGTAAGCAACCGGCCCGATACACTCTACGATCTCA
Organism: Gossypium rotundifolium; assembly: GCA_025506655.1. Classification (NCBI taxonomy): domain Eukaryota; kingdom Viridiplantae; phylum Streptophyta; class Magnoliopsida; order Malvales; family Malvaceae; genus Gossypium; species Gossypium rotundifolium. The sequence goes on along the minus strand of CP106724.1, from coordinate 183,000,621 downwards.
TACAACCTAATATATCTCGGACTCAACTTGCCTTTACGACCAAATTTGAGTATTTTCTTCCATAGTGAGACTTTCAAAAACACTTTATCCCCGATCTAAAACTCAATATCTTTACGTTTTAAATCTGTGTATGACTTTTGACGATCTGATGCAGCTTTCAGATTATCGCGAATCACTTTCACTTTTGTTTAGTCTCTTTGATCAAATTGACCCCGTGTATCTTATTTTCACTGAGCTCAGTCCAATACAAAGGTGTTTGACATTTACGTCTGTACAAAGCCTCGTAACGTGCCATTTTGATACTCAATTGAAAACTATTATTATATGCAAATTCAATCAATGGCAAGTATCATTCCCAAGTACCTTCAAACTCAAGAATACAAAATCTCAATATATCTTCGAGTATCTGAATAATTCATTCGGATTGACCATCTGTCTACGGATGGAAAGTAGTACTAAAATGTAGTTTCGTACCTAATGCATCTTACAGTTTCTTCCAAAATCGTGATGTAAACCTTGAATCTCTATCCGAAACAATAGAAATAGGTACTCCATGCAATCTCATAATCTAAGAAATATACAATTCAGCAAGTTTATCAAGTGAATAATCTGTGTGAACCGGAATAAAATGAGTCAGTTTAGTTAATCTATCCACAATAACCCAAATTTCATCTTTCTTACTCAGTGAAAAAGGTAAACCCGATACAAAATCCATCGTAACTTTGTCCCATTACCACTCGGGTATCATAATCGGCTGAAGTAACCCAGAAGGTACCTGATGCTTAGCTTTGACTTGTTGATAGATCAAACATCTTGAAACAAAATCAAAGATGTCTCGTTTCATACTAGGCCACCAGTAAAGCTATTTCAAATCATTATACATTTTCGTACTACCCAGATGAACAAATAACCGACTGCTATGAGCTTTATTCAAAATCATTTGAATCAACTCTAAATTTTAGAACACACATGCGGTCTTTAAACCTTAAACAACCTTCAAAATCAACTCGAAACTCTAAATCAATATTCATATCACATTGAGCTTGTTTTGCTATCAATTCATTATCAAATTTTTAAGCCTCACAAATCTGCTGAATAAATAACGGTTTTACTTTCAACTCAACTACAAGTGAACCATCATCAAATAGAGTCAATTGAGTATTCATGGCATATAGAGCAAACAATGATTTTCGACTTAAAGCATTAGCAACAACATTGGCTTTCCATGGATGGTAATCAATTACAAGCTCGTAATCTTTTAGCAACTCTAACCATCTTCGCTGTCGTAGATTCAAATCTTTCTGAGTCATCAAACATTTCAAGCTTTTGTGATCAGAATAAATGTGGCATTTCTCACAGAACGGATAGTGGCTCCATATCTTGAATGCAAACACAATAGCTGCCAATTTCAAATCATGTGTCGGATAGTTCTTTTCGCGCGACTTTAATTGTCTCGAGCCATAAGCTATGACTTTGCCTTTCGGCATTAAAACACAGCCCAGACCACTCAAAGATGCGTAACTATAAATAACAAATTCTTTACCCGATTCTGGCTGAACTAGCACTGGAGCTTCGATCAACAAACTTTTCAACTAATTAAAACTTTTCTGGCACTTTTTTGACCACTCGAATGTAACATCTTTTTGAAGTAGTCGCATCATCAGAGTTGCAATCATAGAAAAACCTTTTACGAACTGTCTATAGTAACCAACTAGCCCTCGGATACATTTTTAGGAGGCTTCCAATCTAGAATTGCCAAAACCTTGTTCGGATCAACCCAAATACCCGATGCTGATACAACATGACCTAGAAAACTGACTTGTCGTAAGCAGAACTCACATTTACTGAACTTCGCAAACAACTACTTATCACGCAAAGTCTATAGCACTAATCTCAAATGTTCAGCATGCTCAGATTCATCACGGGAATAGATCAATATGTCATCTATGAATACAACCACAAATCAATCCAAATACTGTCTGAAGATCCAATTCATTAAATCCATAAAAACAGCAAGTGCATTAGTAAGTCTAAAAGGCATAACCAAAAACTCATAATGTCCTTACCTCATTCGAAAAGCAGCTTTCAGCACATCGGAGTCTTTAACTCGCAACTAATAGTAACCTGATCTCAAATCTATCTTTGAAAACACAGTAGCCCCTTTCAATTGATCGAACAAGTTGTTAATCTATGGCAAAGGATATTTATTCTTTATAGTCACCTTATTGAGCTGTCGTTATTGAGCTGTCGGTAATCAATGTACATTCTCGTAGTTCCATATTTCTTTTTCACAAATAAAATCGGTGCACCCCAAGGAGAGAAACTCGGTCGTGTGAAGCCTCTATCAATCAATTCTTACAACTGAGTCTTCAATTCATTTAATTCAGTTGATTCCATTCTGTACGGAGCTATCAATATCAGAGTCGTCCCCGGCACTAACTCAATACCAAACTCTACCTCTCGGATCGGTGGCGAACCCGTCAATTTTTAGGAAACACATCCGGATACTCACACATAATTGGTACTGATTCAATATTCTTTTTGGTCACTTTAGAGTCGAGCACATAAGCAAAGTAAGCTTCACGACCCTTTCTCACATATTTCTAAGCTAACATCGAAGATATCACTACCGGTAAACCATTCAGATCATATGACTCAATCTAAATAATCTCTTCATTCTGACATCGCAAATCAATAGTCTTATGTTTGAAGTTCACAATAGCATCATGCAGAGTTAACCAATCCATACCCAGAATTATATCAAACTCACCGAATGGAAACAACATCAAATTAGCTGGAAAACATGAATCTTGAATCATCAACGGACAATTCTTGCACACTTTATCAACCAAAACACACCGGCCTAAAGGGTTCGATACTTTAATCACAAACTCAGTAGACTCTACAGGCAAAGTCTTACTGGATACTAAAGTCTCACATACATAAGAATGAGTCGAACCAGGATCAATCAATGCAACAATACTAGTATCATAGAGAGTGAAAGTACCAGTAATAACATCTAGGGATGAAGCCTCTTCACGAGCAGCGATAGAATAAGCTCTAGCACGTGCGCAAGCCTCTGATCTAACTGCTGTTTCTTTAGTCCCTTTCTGATCGCTACTCATATTACCTGTGTTTCTAGGTGGTCTACCTCGAGCTGACATGTTACTCGGTCTCGCACTCCGTACGGTATTTTGCTCCGCTAACTCTGGGCACTCACGAATAAAATGATCCATCAATCCACATTTAAAACAGGTCCGATCAATCAATCTACAGATACCGAGATGTTGTTTACCACAGTGTTTGCACTCACGTTGACTCGATTTGACATTACCAACACTAGCTACTGAGGTAGCTCTCGAACTCACGGGTGGTTTATCCGAACACGTCTAGAATAACCCGCAGTAGCCTTTGAATGGCTAATATCATCCCTAAATTTCTTTGATGCTGTCTGAAATGCCTTACTTGATGATCTTTTACAGGAATCTCTTGCTTCAAAATCAGCTTTCTTTTCTCTTTCCCAAGCTCTTCAGCTTTGCATGCTCGTCCGACAAGTACAACGAACTCTTTTCTTTCAAGAATGCCAATTAGCAGTTTAATGTCTTCATTCAACCCATCTTCGAACCTTTTACACATTATAGCTTCAGTCGACACACATTCTCGAGCATATCTACTAAGTCTCACAAAATTCCGTTCATATTCTATCATAGTCATGCGACCCTATTTTAACTTGAGAAATTCTTTGCATTTTTTATCTATGAATCTTTGACTGATATATTTCTTTCGGAATTCAGTCTAAAAGAACTCCCAAGTGACCCATTCTTTAGGAACTACTGATACTAGAGAATTTTACCAGTGATATGCAGTGTCCCGTAACAAAGATATAGCACATTTTAAGCACTCGTCAGGGGTGCAAGATAGCTCATCAAACACACGGATAGTATTATCGAGCCAAAATTCAGCTCGCTCAGCGTCATCATCATCAGTGGCTCTAAACTCTTCAGCCCCGTGTTTTCTAATTTTATCAACCAAAAGTTTATTCAATCGCACCATATTAGTAAATTGTGGTATTACAGGTATTTGAGGGGGAATTGGTGGGGTAGGAGGTTGTGGAACAGCCGGATTTGTCCGGATATACTGAGTAAACCAATCGTTCATCATTTGGTAAAAAGGTTGTTTAGCCTCTCCTCTTGGTTACTCGAAGTCGGTAGAGAATCAACCGACGCTTCCTTCTGAACAGGAGCGGGCGCATCACTTTCGACATCATCAGCTACGACTCGATCGGGATCCATTTACTATAAGAAAACACATTTCAATTGTTAGGAATCATCACACTATTGCAGTATAAAAATATGGCATGTATAACTAGACTCACACCCACTATGTTAGTCCTAGAATCGACTAAACCGTAGCTCTAATACCAATAAAATGTAACACCCCTAAATCGTACCCATCATCGGATTAGGGTTACAAGGCATAACTGAACAGAACATAGCTCAAAACATACATTCATTTCATTTCATGTTTCATAAATCAATCCCATCAATATACATGTATATTTTATTTAATAATCAATAACACACGGGTTATAAATCAAAGCACATTCAGATAAATCATTATACAAGTAAAATTACTTAATCAACCAAAACCCAATCATGCTTTAATACCATTAATACCTAAACTATTCATGATTCAAAATTTAACTACTTTATTTAATAAATATAATATTCAAAACATACAAACATAACTCGCATGATATTGAATACCTAATTTATAATCAAACATATTTTGTTTTATAAATCATGTGTACATATTACAACATTCATTCATAAAGCATTATATGTTCACTTGACTTTCTTTAGCCATTTTTCTATGTACTTGGCGAATCCATATATATATATATATATATATATATAGATATAGATATATATACCGATTCCATATGGTTTAAACCATGCCATTTAACAACACCTTTCAATATTAGCTATTTCATTCAATTAAGCACATAAAACAAATCCAAACTATGCTAAATTCAGATCATAATAATGCATCCATCTTGAAATACATTTTGCTTAAACCAAACATACCAAATCATAAAACATTATAATCCCATCTTAAACCATGTAGCATATTTCCCAAAATAAGTTAAGTAATAAGACCGAATATACACCAACTTAACACCATCTTTAAATCAACTCATAATGTAAATTATCCATTAACAAATAGATCTTTAATAAATCATACTAAATATATAAATCCAAGACATAGCATAGTTCTTCCAAAGCAAATATAAACACATATCATTGATAAAAATTTCATTCTTTATTTACTTCATTGCTTAACCAAATTATAAGACCATTCACGTCATATTCAATCAAAGCAAATAATGACAAATTATACCAACTTTTGAGACTATGTTTGTCATCCATATACCTATAATACATATATATATTGTTTTTGAATAGGCATTAAATATAATTAAAATATACGACCATTAACAAATAAACCAAACACATTACACTTATATAAATACATAATAGCATTTTCCTAATAAGCTTAAACCATAATCAATTTCAATGATTAACAATACATATCAATTCACTCCATCTATATGCCATAACCGAACTTATATATATATATATATATATATATAACAAATCATTTACCACATTACTAACAAAACATAGAAACCATATTTCACATATAAATAATCCATGGCCAAATCACTAAAACCAAACACATCTATCATTTGATTAGTAACATAAAACTAAGCTTAACAAAATAAATAAGCCATTTTCGCATGGCTCATATTGACATATCACAAAACAAACATTATTACTAGACTATATATGCCATAAGTTCAATTTCAAACTTAACAAAATACCGAAAAGAGTCGATAGTGTGATAAACTTCTCTGACAATCCCGAGCTCGTAACAAACTTCCAAAATCTATAAAATGGAAAGCAAATACACACAGTTAGCTATCAAAGCTCAGTAAGTCATATGCAAATAAACATTTAATCGTTTAGACAATTTAAACTAGACAAGTAGTAATAAGCCATCATAATTTCATATATATAATCCTACTTATCAAATTATATATCAAAACATATATAACTTGTAATAACTTTCTTTTGGCCAAATAATCCATTAAACATTAATATGTTTAACCTTTACTTTCTATAATACAATTATAACCTTAGGTAGAATATACATTCATTAACATCTAAATGCATATTGTTCACATAAATACATGGTATTATATCATCAATTCAAACATTCAACTTACCTTATTTTCATAACACAGTATGAGTACATACCTAAGTCTTTATAACTCAATGTTATACTTGATCTTAACTTATCATTGCCCGTTTAACCATTCAAAATTAAAAAGGATACTCAAATAATTGAACACATCATACAATGCCAACGTCCCAGGCGTGGTCTTACATGTAATCACATAACGATGCCACTATCCCAAACAGGGTCTTACATGAAAACACAAGTCGATGCCAATGTCCCAGACATGGTCTTACATGATAACACATACGGAATCCTATGTAATGACATATGTATCCTAGCTATTCCTAAGGTTCGTACGAGACTTTCGGACATCGTATCTCGATCAAATCGAACTCGTAATATAGCTCCCAAGCTCAATTACATTTGGCCAATACACTTATATATTCATAAAATTCAATTCAATATATAACATTTATATATTTTCAAATTTAACAACATTTATATGCTTACAGACTTACCTCGGATATCGACGGACGAAATAAACGGCTATTCGTTTATTTTTGTTTTTTCTCGATCCAAACCCATTTTCTTCGATTCTTGATCTAAACATATTCAAATTAAACTTATTTAAACTCCATTTTATTGAATTTAATCTAAAAACACATAAATGGGAAAATTACCATTTTGCCTCTAACATTTTACACTTTTTACAATTTAGTCCCTACTGCATAAAACACAAAATATACAAAATTTGCACACATCATGCTTAGGCTAAATGTTATCCATGCTCATACAAGTCCATACATTTCATTTATTTCACATTTTAGTCCCTCAATTTATTATTTTGACAATTTAGCCCTAATTACTCAAAATCATCAAAATTTCCAATACAAAACATATTAATTCAAAACATATCTTTCATAATCTATCATCTAACATCACAAAACTCATGAATTCATCAATGGCTTAACTCAAAATATTCATCAAAATCAAAAATTAAAGCATGGGTTTTGTACATTTCATAGCAGCGATCTCAAAAACATAAAAATATCAAAAATCGAGCTAGGTACATACCTCAATCAAGCTTTTATAAGGCCGAATGTTGCTTACTTTTTTCTTTTTCTTTTCCTTGGCTATTTTTGGCTTTAGAAAAGATGAACATGCATGGCTTTGTTTATTTTATGTTTTATTTATTTAATATATATTAATATAATTACTAAAATAACCTTATTAATATAATATAAACATATTATATATATACACATAACCGTCCATCATATAAATTCATGGTCTAATTGCATCATGAATACCTCATGTTGCTTTAAAGACAACAACAATTCAGCCCTTACATATTTAACTATCAACTTTTTCATCTTATACGATCAAGCCCTTTTTATTAAATCAGCACTCAAACAACAAAATTAAAACACGAAAATTTCATGGATAAAAATTCACACATAATAAATACATAAAATAATAAAGAAAATATTTTTCTGACTTAGATTTGTGGTCTCGAAACTACTGTTCGATTAGGGTCAAAACTGGATTGTTACAAGGGACACACGGCCTAACCACACGCCTATGTACCAGGCCGTGTGGACGAAATAAAGCCATTCCTAGCTATATTTCTCACCCAAAATCACACCAATGACCTGCACTATAACTTACATCCAATTACCAACCAATTCAAGTATTTAAATTAAGCTACTTCCATCAATCAACATGGCATATGATTTCATACACATATGATTATAATCTTACCTTTGTTTAAATTGGGCATTATCATCATTTGATCACATATACTTAACATAACACATGTGTGTATATCATATTAACCTACTTCATAATACCAAAATAACCATTACTAGCCATTCTAATAGCTAGGTAACAAAACAACATTATCAAGCCAATTAAGGCCACGTTAACCTATACATGCCATTATACCAAAATGGTTCTACAAAATATACGCAAATTAAGCTAGTGGTGTAACGCCCCAAAAATGTAGGGTCTGTAATTTTGCATGATTTGGCTTAAATTCTATGTGTGCTTCAATGGCTAAATATTTGAGTGTATTTGGGGGATTTTAAAAAGCCTGGGTTCGAGTCTAGGCCTTGGAAAATTTTTAGTTTTTGCTCTTAAGTGGAACTAGATGTTAGCAGTAGGACTTATGTTTAGATGTGTGTGATTTTATGTCACAAAAAGAGCATGTGGCTTGATGGTTGTGGCGTCACTAAGGTGGAAAGGAATTGGGATTCAAATCTCATGGCACGCAAAGATAGGGTTTTACTTTACATCTTTGTGGCGTGAGAGGTAGAGTTTGATTCAAACTCTGCAAAGGAGGTTGGAGACTTGGTCATCGAATTTGAATGGGAGGTTGGGAGTGAATCAGGGAGAAATCTGTGGAGATTTCTAAGGAATTGGATGTGGGGGGAGTCTTGGCTGAATGGGGAGCTATGGGCATTCATTTTTGGGCATTTTCAGCTTTGTGAGAGTGTAGAGGTGCCGAATTTTCTCTAGTATTTTTGGGTTTTTTTCTCTTTTCCATTTCGGGTTTACTTCTTTTTGTAGTTTCTCGTGCAGCATTTCTGACCATTCAGGTCTTTTTCTTTTCATCTTAATTCTCAATTGCAGCCCTCTCTTTGCTAAAACATAAACATCAAGAGCCTAATTCTGATCATTCTTGTGAAGTTTTCTCTCATCTCTTCTCTAATCATTTGTTGCTATAGTTGACCCTCTTTTACTCCTACCTTTTCTTTTTTTCAAACTTTATTTTTCCCTTCTCTGTTATGCCAAATCTCCATACTCTCTCCCTTTCAAATTTCTTTGTTCTTTGTGGTTAGGGTTGAACCTTCTTGACTGACTGTTGCCAAAATACGTTTGGTTATCAATATTAGTAAGAGGTTACTACAATCACTTTATTATTTTGTTCTCAGTAAGATTCCTTTTGACTTTGTTGACAAGCTTCGGCTCTCTCTTTTTGTTTTCTCTTAGGGGCCAAATTTTTGGTTGTTTCTAACAACTTTTGTTACACCAAATCCTGTTAGGAGGAGGAAATCGCCCTTGATCAGTAGAGAAAGGCACTAGTATCGGTGAGTTCGAGCTAGGTGAGTGGTTGTGGTTTAAGTTAATAACGGTGGTGGATTAAGAGTATGCGTTAACCTTATTGGTTGTAAATCTGACACGATATGTTGGTTGATTGTAGGATTTGGAGGGCATGAATCTTAGCTAGTTTCATGAACATATGTGTAATCGTATGCAGTCTTTCATAATTGGCTGAAAAGCCAAAAGTATGTCATGTTTACACTGCTAAAATTGTAGATCGGTAAAATGCCAAAAAGTCAGAAGTGTGGCGTATGATACCACGTGAGTGTACGATCGTGCGTGTGGTAAATCGAGCCCATGAACATGGGTGCTAGACTATAGAAGTCACCACGAGCGTTCTCATGGGCTTAGGTCGTAATGGGCCCAGTTGGGCCAAAATGGGCCAGGTGGGCCCAATAGGCTTATGGGCCCACATGGGTAAAATCCCCGGTAAATGACTAATAATGGATTGGGCTGCGAAGCTCACATAGCCGTGACAAAATTTTGGTTGAACGGGCCACACAAGCGTGTGGGCCTACTTGGGCCGACTAAAGGGCCTTAGGCCCAACTACATTATTTTAACCAAATAGTTTACCTGTGTCGCTCGAGATGACTGTAGGCCTTAAGAAAGGCCGTTAAATGATGAAAATACCCCTAATAAGTTAAATGACAAAAATACCCCTAATAAATTAAATGATAGAAATATCACTAATGAGTTAAATAACAAAAATACCCCTAATGAGTTAAATGAAGGAAATACATCTAATGAGTGAAATTACTGAAATACCCTTGTAGGGTAGAATTATCGAAATACCCTTGTAGGGTAGGATTATCAAAATACCCTTGAGGGGTAAAAATTATCGTTTTACCTCTAACCGACAAAATAACCATTATACCCCTAGTGGTAGGTTAAGTGATGTGTGTGTGATATTTACATGACTGGTTATGATTATGACATATCGTATGGACGTGATATTTATGACATGACATTCTGCATTGGGGTTGGGATTCTGATATGAAGTACATTAATAGTGGCTCTGCCACGTTTTTACTGTTATAGTGGCTTCGCTATATATTCTGATTCTAGTGGCTTGACCATGTTTACTATTGTTAGCAGTTATGCTGCGATATTGGTGTGTTGCCTGGGTGGGTCGACTTAGTCCCCACATAGTGTGTTGGTTCGTACGGATGGTGTGTTGACTGGATTGGGTTGGGTTGCATTTATGCTCATGACTAATTTTTTTGGGCTTAGGCCCACATCAGCATCAGATAGGCTAAGGCCCTGATCTGCATATTCATCGAATAAGGCTCAAGCCCACCTGCCTTGTATATACTGCCATTGCTTGTATGTTATGTGATTATACACTGAGTTTTCCAAACTCACCCTTCTACTTTAATTGTATAGGTAATCCCCAGTCTTAGCCGATTTGGAGCCGTGAGGGACTTGGAGGTGGCCACATGACTGCTGTGATTTGGTTGATTTTATTTAGATCAAAATTCATATTTGGTTTTTGTTTGTGTAATGAGGTCATTTAAGGGTTTTATTTTTAATTGGGTTTTTCTTTAATAATTCAATCTGTTAGAATAGGAGAACGAGTTTTCAAAATAATAATTGTTTTTAAAGAAAAGCTTCCGCAATTTTATTTCAGATTAATAAACTTATAACAATTGATATGACCTATAATTGGACGGCATGTTTTGGTTTTACGACACTAACATTTTCAACAAAAATGATTAAATAGGATTTCAAATTCAGTAACAAACTTTTATTGACAAGCTCGATTTTCAAACGACACTTCGATGTAACACGTCAAATCCGATCGTAACATCTATGCCTAGTTTGGGGTGTTACATTTAGTGGCATCAGAGCTAGGTTACAAAATTTGAATGTGGAATGGGTTCTTGAAAATTTTCCTAAAAATTCTCTAAATTTTTTTTTGGAAAGAAAAGTAAAAAAGTTTGTTACTGAAAATGTGGCACTCGAGTCTCCGGCACCAAATCTATAAGTTCTCTGACTTTGTTTTCTGTTATATACTGAAATGTTATACTGAGAAACTACTATAGATAGTAGTATGGTACTGAAACTCTTTAGTTAGAGTAAACTGAGACTATAGAAGACTAAAACCTATAGTGAGGTCTCAATCTACGAAAATAACCCTAACTACTATTTATCTTAAAATATCCGTTACTAATTATTGGAACTATATGTTGATACATAACACTCTTAAAATAGATAAATATGTGGCTGCGGTAGAGGCCGAGGAGGTGCTAAGGTTGAGTCTTCAGCATCGGGCCATATGCCTCCTAAAGAGGCACCAACCTCACCAGTAACTGAGATAGGGTCTTATGACCGAGCCGTTGGGGATGATGCTTTATCCCAGCAATGTTGCATATTCTTGAAAGGGTTGCTGGAGTGAGTACTAGATCAGTGGGCTGAGGGTCAATTTTTGAGCGACTCCGATCCAATGGAGTGGAGATCTTTAGGGGTGTTTTTGGTGTAGCCCCGAATGTAGCATAGTATTGGTTAGAGGCTACCGAATGGATAACGGATGACCTTGACTGTATTGTGGAATAGAAATTAAAAGGAATAGTGTCCTTACTGTGAGACGAGGCATACCAATGGTGGCTCACTGTAAGAGGGTACGCAGGCCGACCGTTTGACGTGGGATTTCTTCAAAACGGCCTTTCAAGGGAAGTATGTGGTTGCAAGTTATGTGGATGCCCGAAGGAAAGAATTTATGAGCCTGACCTAGGGGAATAAGACAGTGGCAGTATATGAGGAAAAATTCTTACAGCTGAGTCGTTATGCTCGCAAAATTGTCGCAACTGAGTATGAACGTTATGTGCGATTCGAGGATGGCCTTTGGGATGAGTTACGTGTGCTGATAGCTTCGCAGAGGGAGCGAGACTTTTCTTCCCTTGTTGAGAAAGCAAAAATTACGGAGGATGTGAAGCGTTCTAAGCGCCAGAATTGCGAGAAAGATAAGGTACATTTAAGAGGGATTCAAGGCCCTCGGGTTCTTCTAGAAGGCCTACAAAGAAGGTAAGATTTGATGGGTCAGACTGAGTAGTTCTTATTATTATGGGTAGATCGCAGCCTTGCGCAGATTGTGAGAGAGCTCACCAGGGTGAGTGTTGGAAACGTACAGGGGCATGTTTTAGATGTGGGTCCATGGATCATTACGTTAAGAACTGTACTCAGAGGCCTGTTCAGATGCAAGTCACAGGTCAGGGCTATGTTTAGCTAGGGAGACATGGTCAGCAGCCACTGAGAGGCCGTGGTCAGGCCAGAGGGGGAAATAGTTTGGGAAGATGACGTGAGCACCGGGCAGAGGTGCTGGAAACACTAATGCGAGACAGCCAGTTTTGGTCTATGTTGCTCGTCGCCAAGAGGATGGCGATGCCCCGGACGTCATAACTGGTATGTTCCTAAATTATATTGTACCCTACACTACTTTAATTGATATTGGGTCTACACACTTGTATGTTGCATGCAGTGTGTCTGGGACGTTGGGTGTTCAGTTCAAAATTACTGATAGTGAAATGACTATGTTAAGTCCACTGGGAAAGTTGATTAGGGTGAATAAGTTGTTCGAGACATGCCCTTAGAGGTCCAAGGGGCTGTCTTTCCAATGGATTTGATGGAACAGCCATTCGGTGAATTTGATCTGATATTGAGAATGGATTGGCTGGTGAAACACCGTGTAAATTTGGATGCGTTGCTAAGCGGATGGTGTTGAAGTCTTCTGAAGATAAGGAGGTTGTTGTGTTAGAGAGAGAAGAGATTATCTTTCTAACATAATCTCAGCATTAAAGGCCGAGAAACTGGTTCGCAAGGGTTGCAAGACATTCTTAGCTTATGTCAGTAGTTTCGATTCCAAGGGTCCTTCTGTTGGAGATGTCAGAACTGTTAAGGAGTTTCTAGATGTATTTTCTGAAGAACTTCCTGTGTTGCCTCCAAATTGCAAGGTCAAATTCGGTATTGAGCTCCTACCAGGAATAGCTCCGATGTCTATCGTCCCTTATAGGATGACACCGAAAGAGTTGGTGGAGTTAAAGGCTCAAATTCAAGAGCTACTAGACCGAGGGCTCATTCGGCCGAGTGTGTCTCCATGGGGAGCACCAGTGTTATTCCTAAAGTAAAAGGATGGATCCATACGCATATGTATCGATTATCGTCAACTAAATAAACTGACGATTAAGAATAAATACCCTTTATCGAGGCTAGATGATATGTTTGACCAACTGCGAGAGCATCGATTTTCTCCAAGATAGATCTTTGATCTGGGTACCATCAGCTAAGGGACTCGTTATGGTCATTATGAGTTCATAGTAATACCATTTAGGTTGACGAATGCACCAACTCCATTCATGGATATGATAAACCGGGTATTCTAACCCTATTTGAATCAGTTCATAGTTGTGTTTATAGACGACTTCCTGGTGTATTCCAGAACCGAGAAGGATCATGATGCACATCTTGAATTGTTTTACAAATTCTAAGGGAAAAGCAACTATACGCAAAGTTTAGCAAGTGTGAGTTCTGGTTGCGAGAAGTGACATTTCTGGGTCACGTGGTGTCTGCAAAAGGAATTAGGGTTGATCCTAGAAAAATTGAAGTTGTATTGAATTGGAAACCACTAAAGACAGTATCTGAGATTCGAAGCTTTATGGGTCTGGCTAGGTATTACAGACGTTTTGTTGAGGGATTTTCACTGATTGTTGCACCCCTAACTGAGTTACTACGTAAAGGGGTACCATTTAATTGGACCGATAATAGCAAGAGAGTTTTGAGAAATTGAAAAAAGTTCTGACTGAAGCCCTTGTGTAAATACAGCCAGAGTCGCGAAAAGAATTCTTTTTCTACAGTGATACATCACACATTGGTTTGGGTTGTGTATTGATGTAAGAGGGTAAGGTGGTTACTTACACATCTCGTCAGCTTAAGCCTCACGAGGTGAATTACCTCACTCATGACTTGGAGTTAGCTGCAGTGGTGATCGTACTGAAGATTTAGAGGCTTCACTTATACGGTGAAAAGTTTATTATTTACACCGACCATTAAAGCCTCAAGCACCTCCTTACTTAGAAGGAGTTGAATCTTAGGCAATGAAGATGGTTAGAGTTGCTTAAGGATTATGATTGCTAGATTGAGAACCATCCGGCTAAAGCTAACGTAGTAGCAGATGCACTGAACCGTAAGGTTGTATCTGATCTGAGAGCAATGTTTGCTCGACTCAGCTTACTTGAATATGGTAGTCTGTTGGCTGAACTCCAAGTGAGACCGACCTAGATTGATCAAATTAAGGAGAAGCAGTTGCTGGATGAATCGTTTGTCCCTCATTTCGATTGGTTGAGAAGGGGAAGACTGCAGACTTTGGGCTAAATAGTGAGGGAGTACTATGTTTCACGGAAGTGTTTGTATACTGAGAGATCCTGATCTAAGGCAGTCTATCCTACGGGAGGTGCATAGCAGTCCTTATGCTATGCATCCTAGTGGAAACAGGTTGTATCGATATCTGCGTGAACTGTACTAGTGGCCAAGGCTTAAAAGCGAGGTTATAGATTTCGTAGGTAAGTGTTTGACATGTCAGCAAGTTAAGGCTGAGCATCAACTGCCTTCTGGGTTATTACAGCCAGTAAAGATTCCACTCTGGGAGTAGGAGAGGGTAACCATGGATTTTGTAAGTGGGCTACCCTTAACGCCGACTAAGAAGGATTCGATATGGGTGATTGTGGACCGATTGACTAAATCGCCTTTTATACCGGTCCGTATTGATTATTCACTGTAGAAGTTGGCTAAGTTATACGTGGCTGAGGTTGTGAGACTGCACAGTGCACCAGTTTTCGTCATTTTGGACAGAGATCCTAGGTTCACATCTCGATTTTGAAAAAAAAATACATGAGGCTTTGGGTATAAGGTTGGACTTAACTACAAAATTTCATCCTCAGATTGACAGGTCAGTCGGAGATGGTGATTTAGATATTGGAGGACATGTTAAGAAGCTGTGTAATTGATTTCAAAGGTAGTTAGGAAGACTACTTGTCGCTAGCGGA
Organism: Gossypium rotundifolium; assembly: GCA_025506655.1. Classification (NCBI taxonomy): domain Eukaryota; kingdom Viridiplantae; phylum Streptophyta; class Magnoliopsida; order Malvales; family Malvaceae; genus Gossypium; species Gossypium rotundifolium. Next base: position 182,985,240 of record CP106724.1, on the reverse strand, counting down.
GTTCGCATATAACAACTACTACCAATTCAATATTGAGATGGCACAGTACGAGGCGTTATATGGTCGTAGGTGTCACACCCTTACCTGTTGGACAGAACTTGGTGAGCTGCAAGTTTTGGGGCTAGAGTTAGTTTTTGAAACTGAAGAAAAAGTAAAGTTGATTCGAGATCGATTAAAGGAAGCATCTGATAAGTAGAAGTCATATAAAGATTACAGCATAAAGAGATAGAGTACTCTGTGGGGGATTATGTCTTTTGAAGGTCTCACCATGGAAGAAGGTTCTGAGGTTTGGACGGAAAGGCAAACTAAGCCCTAGATTCATCGGACCTTATCGAATATTAAAGCGTGTGGGACCAGTCACCTATTAGCTTGAGCTGCCTCCTGAGTTAAACAGGATACATGAAGTGTTTTACGTCTCCATGCTGAGGCGATACCACCGATCCCTCACATATAGTGCCGGTTGGGGAGATTGAGGTTAGATCTGATCTGACTTTTAAGGAAAAATTGGTGCAGATAATGGATCACGATGTTAAAGTGTTAAAGAGAAAATCTGTTCCACTGGTCAAAGTGCTCTGGCGTAATCACGGTACCGAGAAAGCCACGTGGGAGACTGAGGAGGTGGTGCAACAATAATACCCTCACTTGTTCTGACCAAGTAAATTTCAAGGTCAAAATTTCTTTAAGGGGGTAGAGTTGTAACGCCCTAAAAATGTAGTGTTCTGTAATTTTGCATGATTTGGCTTAAATTCCATGTGTGCTTCAATGGCTAAGTATTTGAGTGTATTTGGGGTTTTAGAAAGCATGGGTTCGAGTTTGGGCCTTAGAAAATTTTTAGTTTTTGCTCTTAAGTGGAATTGGTTGTTAGTAGTAAGACTTTGTTTAGATGTGTGTGATTTTATGTCACAAAAAGAGCATGTGTCTTGATGGTTGTGGTGTCACTAAGGTGGCAAAGGAATTAGGGTTCGAATCTCATGGCATGCAAAGATGAGGTTTTATTTTACATCTCTGTAGCGTGAGAGGTAGAGTTTGATTCAAACTCTGCAGAGGAGGTTGGAGACTTGGTCATCAAATTTGAATGGGAGGTTGGGAGTGAATCAGGGAGAAATCTGCTGAGATTTTTAAGGAATTGGATGTGGGGGGAGTCTTGGTCGAATGGGGAGCTTGAGTAAGGGAAATTTGGCTATGGACATTCATTTTGGGGCATTTTCGGTTTTGTCAGAGTGTAGAGGTGCCAAATTTTCTCTGGTATTTTCGGTTTTTTTCTTTTCTATTTAGTGTTTACTTTTTTTGTGGCATCTCGTGCAACATTTCTGACCATTCATGACTTTTTCTTTTCACCTTAATTCTCAATTGCAGCCCACTCTTTGCCGAAACATAAACATCAAGTGCATAATTCTGATAATTCTTTTAAAGTCTTTCTCTCATCTCTTCTCTAATCATTTGCTGCTATAGCCGACCCTCTTTTACTCTCAACTTTTCTTTTCTTTTCAAACTTCATTTTTCCCTTCTCTGTTGGGCCAAATCTTCATACTCTCTCCTTTTCAAATCTCTTTGTTCTCCATGGCTAGGGTCGAACCATCTTGATTGACTGTTGGTAGAATAGGTTTGGTTATCGATATTGGTAAGAGGTTACAACAATCACTTTATTATTTTGTTCTCAGTAAGATTCCTTTTGACTTTGTTGACAAGCTTCGACTCTCTCTTTTTGTTTTCTCTTAGGGGCCGAATGTTTGGTTGTTTCTAACAACTTTTGTTACGCTAAATCTTGTTAGGAGGAGGAAATCACCCTTGATCAACATGGAGGCGCTAGTATCGGTGAGTTTGAGCAAGGTGAGTTGGTGTGGTTTAAATTAATAACGGTGGTGGATTAAGAGTATGCGTTAACCTTATTGGTTGTAAATCTACTATGATATGTTGGTTGATTGTAGGATTCGGAGGGCGTGGATCTTAGCTAGTTATGCGAACATGTGTGTAATTGTATACAATATTTGATAGTCAACTGAAAAGCCGAAAGTATGTCATGTTTACACTGCTAAAATTGTAGATTGGCAAAATGCCAAAAAGCCACAAGTATGGCGTTGATGCCACACGAGCGTATGATCGTGCGTGTGGTACTGTAGAAGCCACCAAGAGCGTTCTCATGGGCTTAGGTCATAATGGGCCCTATTGGGCCGAGATGGGCTAGGTTGCCCATGTGGGTAAAATCCCCAGTAAGTGACTAATAACGGATTGAGCTGCGAAGTCTGCATAGCCATGACAAAATTTAGGCTGAACGAGCCACACGAGCATGTGGGCCCACTTGGGCTGAGTAAAGGGCCTTGGGCCCAACTACACTGTTTTGACCAAATGGTTTACCTGTGTCGCTCGAGGCGACTGTAGGTCTTAAGAAAGGCCGTTAAATAATTGAAATACCCCTAATGAGTTAAATGAAGGAAATACCCCTACGGAGTAAAATTATCGAAATACCCTTGTAGGTTAGAATTATCGAAATACCCTCATAAGGTAAAATTATCGAAATACCCCTAAGTGGTGAAAATTACCGTTTTACCCCTAACAAAAAATAAGCATTATACCCCTAGTGGTAGGTTAAATGATGTGTGTGTGATATTTATATGACTGGTTATGACTATGACATATTGCATGTACGTGATATTTATGATACGACATTCTGTATTGGGGTTGGGATTCTGATCTGGAGGAAGTACCATACTAGTGGCTCTACCATGTTTTTACTGTTATAGTAGCTTCGCCATGTATTCTGATTCTAGTTCTTTGACCATGTTTACTTTTATTAGCAGCTATCTATGCGATATTAGTGTACTAGTTGGATGGGTCAACTTAGTCCCGACATGCTGTGTTGGTTGGTACAGGTGGTGTGTTGGCTGGATTGGGTTGGGTTGCATTTCTGCTCTGTACTAATTTTATTTGGGCTTCAGCCCACACTGTTACTATATAGGGCTAAGGCCTAGACTATATTGTTGTTGAATAGGGCTCAGGCCTAGTCTGCACTGCATATACTATTTACTGTTTGTATGTTAGGTGATTACACACTAAGTTTTCCAAACTCACCCCTCTCTTTATCGACAAGCCTTATTTTCAAACAATACTTTGATGTGACACGTCAGATCCGGTCATAACGTCTAGGCCAATTTGGGGTGTTACATTTAGTGGTATCAGAGTTAGGTTGCAAAACTCAGCTGTGGAATGGGTTGTTGAAAATTTTCCTAAAAATTCTCTAAATTTTTGTTTTGGAAATAAAAGTAAAAAAGGTTGTTACTGAAAGTGTGGAACATCAAGTCTCTGGCGCCAAATCTGTAAGTTCTTCGACACTATTTTCTGTTATTTACTAAAATGTTATACTGAAAAACTACTATAGATAGTAGTATGGTACTGAAACTCTTTAGTTAGAGTTCACTGAGACTATAGAATACTGAAAACTATAGTGAGGTCTTGATCTGCGAAAACAACCCTAACTACGCTATAAGCTAATACATAAAAATCTTAAAAAAGATAAATACGCTACATCAATATGAACACAAGAGGTCGTGTAAGGGGTACATGTGGCCACGGTAGAGGCCGATGAGGTGCTAGGGTTGAGTCTTCAGCATCAGGCCATATGTCTGCTAGGGAGGCTCCAGCCTCACTAGTAACTGAGACAGGGTCTCATGACCGAGCCGTTAGGGATGATGCTTTATCCCAAGCATTGTTGTATGTTCTTGAAAAGGTTGCTGGAGTGAGTAATGGGTCAGTGGGCCGAGGGTCAATTTTTGAGCTACTCCTATCCAATGGAGCGGAGATCTTTAGCGGTGTTTCTGGTGTAGCCTCAAATGTAGTAGAGTATTGGTTAGAGGCTACCGAACGGATAATGGATGACCTCGACTGTACTGTGGAACATAAATTAAAAGGAGTAGTGTCCTTACTACGAGACGAGGGTATGCAGGCTGACCGCTTGACGTGAGATTTCTTCAAAATGGCCTTTCAAGGGAAGTATGTGGGCGCAAGTTATGTGGACGCCCGAAGGAAAAAATTTTTGAGCCTGACCTGGGGAATAAGACAGTGGTAGTATATGAGGTAAAATTCTTACGGCTAAGTCGTTATTCTCGCAGAATAGTCACAACTGAGTATGAACGTTGTGCACGGTTCAAGGATGTCCTCGAGATGAGTTGTGTGTGCTGATATAGAGGGAGTGAGACTTTGCTGCCCTTGTTGAGAAAGAAAAAATTACGGAGGATGTGAAGCGCTCTGAGTGCCAGAATCGCGAAAAAGATAATGGTACATTTAAGAGAGATTCAGGGCCCTCGGGTTCTTTTGAAAGGCCTACAAAGAAGGCCATATTTGATGGGTCAAACGGCAGTTCTTATTGTTATAGGTAGACCGCAGCCTTACTCTGATTTTCGGAGAGCTCACCAAGGTGTGTGTTGGAAACGAACTGGGGCATATTACAGATGTGGGTCCATGGATCATCAGGTTAAGAACTATACTCAGAGGCCTGTTCAAATGCAAGCGCAGGTTAGGGCCATGTTCAGCCAGGGAGAGGTGGTCAGTAGCCATCGAGAGGCCATGGTTAGGCCAGAGGGGGAAATGGTTTGGGAAGAGAATGTGGAGCACTAAGAGGTGCTGGTAACACTGAGGTGAGACAGCCAGCTTTGGTCTATAATGCTCGTCGCCGAGAGGATGGCAATGCCCCAAATGTCATAACTGGTACGTTCTAATTTATAGTGTACCCTACACTGCTTTAATTGATATTGGGTCACTTGTATGTTGCATGTACTATGTCTGGGACGTTGGGTTTTCAGTTCAAAATTACTGATAGTGAAATGACTATGTAAATTCCACTGGGATAGTCGGTTAGGGTGAGTAAGTTGTTCAGAAAAGTTCCCCTAGAGGTCCAAGGGGTTTTCTTTCCCGACAGATTTGATGGAACTACCGTTCGGTGAATTCGATCTAATATTGGGAATGGATTGGCTGGTAAAACACCGTGTGAATTTGGATTGAGCTACTAAGCGGATGGTGTTGAAGTCTTCTGAGGATGAAGAGGTGGTCGTGTTAGGAGAGAGAAGAGATTATTTGTCTAATGTAATCTCAGCATTAAAGGCTGAGAAACTAGTTCACAAGGGTTGCAAGACATTCTTAGCTTAGGTCAACAGTTCCGATTCCAAGGGTCCTTCTGTTGGAAATGTTAGAACTGTTAAGGAGTTTCTGGATGTATTTCCTAAAGAACTTCCTGGGTTGCCTCCAATTGTGAGTATGAATTCGATATTGAGTTCCTACCAAGAATAGCTTCGGTGTCCATCACCCCTTATAGGATGGCACCGAAGGAGTTGGTGGAGTTAAAGGCTCAAATTTAAGAGCTACTAGACCGAGGGTTCATTCAGCTAAGTATGTCTCCATGGGGAGCACCAATTTTATTCGTGAAGAAAAAGAATGGATCCATGCGCATGTACATTGATTATAGTTAACTAAACAAACTGACGATTAAGAACAAGTACCCTTTACCGAGGATAGATGATCTATTTGACCAACTACGAGGAGCTTCAGTTTTCTCCAAGATAGATCTTTGATCTGGGTACCATCAGCTAAGGGTAAGGAGGCGATGTGTATAAGACTGCGTTTAGGACTCGTTATGGTCATTACAAGTTCCTAGTAATGTCATTTAGGTTGACGAATGCACCAGCTCCTTTCATTGATATGATGAACAGTGTATTCAAGCCCTATTTGGATAAGTTCGTAGTTGTTTTATAGACAACATCTTGGTGTATTCCAGAACCGAGGAGGACTATGATTCATATCTTTGAATTGTTTTGCAAATTCTAAGGGAAAATAGCTATACGAAAAGTTTAGCAAGTGTGAGTTCTAGTTGCGATAAGTGACATTATTGGGTCATGTGGTGTCTGCCGAGGGGATTAAGGTTGATCCTCAAAAAATTGAAGCTGTATTGAATTGGAAACCACCAAATCAGATTCGAGATTCAAGCTTTCGGTCCTGGGGTATTATAGAAGTTTTGTTGAGGGGTTTTCACTCATTTTTGCACCCCTAACTAAGTTACTACGTAAAGGGGTACCGTTTAATTGGATCGATAAGCAGCAAGAGAGTTTTGAGAAACTAAAAAAAATTTTTGACTGAAGCCCATGTGTTAAAATAGCCAGATTCGGGGAAGGAATCCATTGTCTACAATGATACGTCGCACACTAGTTTGGGTTATGTGTTGATGCAAGAGGGTAAGGTGGTTGCTTATGCATCTTGTCAGCTTAAGCCTCACGAGGTGAATTACCCCACTCACGACTTGGAGTTAATTGCGGTGGTGTTCACACTGAAGATTTGGAGGCATTACTTATACGGTGAGAAGTCTATTATTTACACTGACCATAAAAGACTCAAATACCTCCTTACTCAGAAGGAGTTGAATCTTAGGCAACAAAGATGGATATAGTTGCTTAAGGATTATGATTTCTAGATTGAGAACCATCCGGGTAAAGCTAATGTAGTAGCAGATGCACTGAGCTGTAAGGTTGTATCTGATCTGAGAGCAATGTTTACTCGTCTCAGCCTATTTAAGGATGGTAGTCTGTTGGCTGAACTCTAAGTGAGACCGACCTAGATTGATCAAATTAAAGAGAAGGAGTTGCTGGATGAATCATTCGTCCCTCATTTCTGATTGGTTGAGAAGGGGGAGACTGCAGACTTGGGGCTGAATAGTGAGGGAGTACTATGTTTTCGTAGTAGAGTTTGTATACCGAGAGATCTCGATCTGAGGCAGTTTATCCTACGGAAGGCACATAGAAGTCCTTATGCCATGCATTGTTGTGGAAACAAGTTATATCGATATCTGCGTGAGCTATACTGGTGGCCAGGGCTGAAACGCGAGGTTATGGATTTCATGAGTAAATGTTTGACATGTCAGTAAGTTAAGGCTGAGCATTAACTGCTTTCTGGGTTATTGTAGCCAATAAAGTTCCACTTTGGAAGTGGCTGAGGGTAACCATGGAATTTGTAAGTGGGCTACCCTTAACGCTGACTAAGAAGGATTCAGTATGGGTGATTATGGACCAATTGACTAAATCTGCCCATTTTATACCGGTCCGTACTGATTATTTGCTGTAGAAGTTGGCTAAATCATACATGGCTGAGGTTGTGAGACTATATGGGTGCCAGTTTCTATCATATCGGAAAGAGATCCTAGGTTCACATATCGATTCTGGAAAAAATTACATGAGGCTTTGGGTACAAGGTAGGACTTCAGTACGGCATTTCATCCTCAAACTGACGATCAGTCGGAGAGGGTGATTCAAATATTGGAGGACATGTTAAGAAGCTGTGTAATTGATTTCAAATGTAATTGGGAAGACTACTTGCCGCTAATGGAGTTCGCATATAACAACAGCTACCAATCCAGTATTGAGATGGCTCCATACGAGGCATTATATGGTCATAGGTGTCGCACACCTACCTGTTGGATAGAACCTGGTAAGCAGTGAGTTTTGGAGCCAGGTTAGTTTCTGAAACCGAAGAAAAATAAAGTTGATTCGAGATCGGTTAAAGGAAGCATCTGATAGGCATAAGTCGTATGCAAATTTATGGCGTAAAGAGATAGAGCACTCTATAGAGGATTATGTCTTTTTGAAGGTCTCACCATGGAAGAAGGTTCTGAGATTTGGATGGAAAGGAAAACTGAGCCCTAGATTCATCGAACCTTACTGAATATTAAAGTGTGTAGGACCGGTCGCCTATCAACTTGAGCTACCTCCTGAGTTAAACAAGATACATGATGTGTTCCACATCTCCATGCTGAGGCGATATCACTCTGATCCCTTACATATAGTGCTAGTTGAGGAGATTGAGGTTAGTCTGATCTGACTTTTGTGGAAGAACCGGTGCAGATATTGGATCGCGATGTTAGGGTGTTAAAGAGGAAATCTGTTCCACTGGTAAAAGTGATCTGGCGTAATCATGGTATTGAGGAAGCCACGTGAGATCCTTAGGAAACGATGCGACAATAATACCCTCACTTGTTCTGACTAGGTAAATTTCGAGGTTGAAACTCCTTTAAGGGGGTAGAGTTGTAACACCTCAAAAATGTAGGGTATTTAATTTTGCATGATTTGGCTTAAATTCCATATGTGCTTCAATGGCTAAGTATTTAAGTGTATTTAGGGGTTTTTAGGAAGCTTGGGATCGATTCTGGGCCTTGGAAATTTTTTTATTTTGCTCTTAAGTGGAATTGGTTGTTAGCAGTAGGAATTATGTTTAGATGTGTGTGATTTTATGTCACAAAAAGAGCATGTGGCTTGATGGTTGTGGCGTCACTAAGGTGGCAAGGGAATTGGGCTTTGAATCCCATGGCATGCAAAGATGGGGTTTTATTTTACATTTCTGTGGCGTGAGAGGTGGAGTTTGATTCAAACTCAGAGAAGGTTGGAAACTTGGTCATCAAATTTGAATGGGAGGTTAGGAATGAATCAGGGAGAAATCTGTGGAGATTTCTAAGGAATTGGATTTGGGGGGAGTATTGGCCGAATGGGGATCTTGAGTAAGGGAAATTTGGCTATGGACATTCATTTTGGGGCATTTTCAATTTTGTCAGAGTGTAGAGGTGCCAAATTTTCTCTGGTATTTTCGGTTTTTCTTTTCCGTTTCGGGTTTATTTCTTTTTGTGGCATCTCGTATAGCATTTTTGACCATTCGGTCTTTTTCTTTTCATCTTAATTCTCAATTGTTGCCTACTCTTTGCCGAAACATAAACATTAAGTGCATAATTCTAATCATTCTTTTGAAGTCTTTCTCTCATCTCTTCTCTAATCGTTTGTTGCTATAGTCGACCCTCTTTTACTCCCATCTTTTCTTTTCTTTTTCAAACTTCATTTTTCCCTTCTCTATTGGGCCAAATCTTCATACTCTCTCCCTCTCAAATCTCTTTATTCTCCGTGGTTAGGGTCAAACCTTCTTGACTAATTGTTGCCGAAATACGTGGTTATCGATATTGGTAAGGAGTTACTACAATCACTTTATTGTTTTGTTCTTAGTAAGATTCCTTTTGACTTTGTTGACAAGCTTCGACTCTTTCTTTTTGTTTTCTCTTGGGGGCGAATGTTTGGTTGTTTCTAACAACTTTTTTTACACCAAATCTTGTTAGCAGGAGGAAATCGCCCTTGTTTAGCAGGGAGGCGCTAGTATCGATAAGTTCGAGCAAGGTGAGTGGTTGTGGTTTAAGTTAATAACGATGGTGGATTAAGAGTATGCGTTACCCTTATTGGTTGTAAATCTGATATGATATGTTGGTTGATTGTAGTATTCGAAGAGCGTGGATCTTAGCTAGTTTCGCGAATAGGTGTGTAATCGTATATAATACTTGATAATCGGCTGAAAAGCAAAAGTATGTCATGTTTACACTGCTATGATTATAGATCGGCAAAATAATGAAAAGCCAAAAGTATGGCGTATGATGCCACACGAGCGCGTGATTGTGCATGTGGTAAATCGAGCCCATGAACATGGGTGCTAGACTATAGAAGCCACCAGGAGCATTTTCAGGGGCTTAGTCTTAATGGGCCCCGTTGGGCCGAGATGGGCCTGGTTGGGCCCAATGGGCTAATGGGCCCATGTAGGTAAAATCCCCGGTAAGTGACTAATAATGGATTGGGCTGCAAAGTCCGCATAGCCGTGATGAAATTTGGGCTGAACGGGCCACACGAGCGTATGGGCCCACTTGGGCCCAACTACACTGTTTTGACTAAGGGTGAGTTTGGATTGGCGATTGAGTGCGGTGCAGTGCGTTTAGCTTACTTTTTGTCACACCGCTACAGTATTGCTACAGTATCTAATCTCACCGCCACCACTGTTTTTACACTTAACGCAAGTAAACTCATCGCCCATCCAAACCCACCCTAAATGGTTTACCTGTGTCGCTTGAGGCAACTATAGGCCTTAGGAAAGGGCATTAAATGACAAAAATACCCCTAATGAGTTAAATGACGGAAATATCCCTAATGAGTTAAATGACGAAAATACCCCTAATGAGTTAAATGACAAAATTACTGAAATACCCTTGTAGGGTAAAATTATCGAAATACCCTTGTAGGTAGAATTATCGAAATACCCCTGAGGGGTGAAAATTATCGTTTTACCCCTAACCAAAAAATAACCAATATACCCCTAGTGGTAGGTTAAGTGATGTGTGTGTGATATTTATATGGCTGGTTATGATTATGACATATTGTATGCACGTGATATTGATGACACGACATTCTGCATTGGGGTTGGGATTCTAATTTAGAGGAAGTTCCATACTAGTGGCTCTGCCATGTTTTTTCTATTATAGTGGCTTCGCCATGTATTTTGATTCTAGTGGCTTGACCACGTTTACTATTATTAGCAGCTATGTTGCGATATTGGTGAGCTGGCTGGGTGGGTCAACTTAGTCCCCACATGGTGTGTTGGTTGGTACGGATGGTGTGTTGGCTGGATTGGGTTAGGTTGCATTTCGCTCATACGATTTTATTTGGGCTTAGCCCACTTCATTATTGTATAGGGCTAAGGCCCTGATCTTATTCTTGAATAGAGCTCAAGCCCGCCCTACACTTTGCATATCTTGTTTAATGTTTGTATGTTAGGTGATTACACACTGAGTTTTCTAAACTCACCCCTCTCCTTTAACTGTACAGGTAATCCCCAGTCTTAGTCGATTTGGAGCCACGAGGGACTCGGAGGTGGCCACATGACTGCTATGATTCGGGTTGATTTTATTTAGATCAAAATCAGATTTGGTTTTTTTTTTTTTTTTTGGGTTTTTATTTTTAATTGGGTTTTTCTTTAATTATTCTATAGAGGCCCATACAATAAAAATAAAAAATAAAAATGTCCAGTTTTTATTTTTACAGTCTATTTTACAAAATCAAAACAGACCCAAATACAAGCTCAATACCCGTGGCCCAATAACACCCAAATAATTCTGACCCACTTACACCTTAAATAAGTTAATAGACCTAAAACCAATCCTACCTAAACCCAATCCTACCCAGACCCAGATAAGACCCAAAAGCTAAACGGCCTAAAGGGTCCCAAAAATCTAAACCGAAATCAGAAAACCTAGGGTTTCTAAAACCCTAGGCGCCGCAAGAACACCAGCAAGCAACCCCATTTGCGCCGTAAGCCTCGTCCAGCCTGTTCTCGTGCTGAAATCAGCGCGCATGTCGCCTCATTGTCGAGATCCTCGCTGTGGACCTGCACAAGAGGGAAAGAACACAGCAAAATGGAAAGAAACAACGAAATTTTTGTATTTCCTTTTTTATTTTTCGGGGTTATAAAATCCCAAACAAATCTGTAAAAAGGGACACAAAAAAATACACACGAGGGGAGGGGGAGAGGATATATACAAACAGATTTAGAGAATACAAAAAATATCCCAATCAGCAAAAGTCTCATTTTATTTTTATTTTTTTTTATATTCGAGTATTGGATATCACCCAAGAGAGAAAGTTTTGAGGGGCAGAATTTTTTTTTTTAAAAAAAACTGAAGGAATGAATGATCTTTAGAGAAATTTGGGCTTTTATAAGGTTGATGAAACGACGTCATTTCGTTCTAGGCATTTTAGAGCCAAAACGGCGCCGTTTCATGGCTCCGACCCGCGCAACCCGACCCGCCATCATAGGATTCTCGTGTTATTCAATTAAGTGGGCTATTTGCGCATCAAGCCCTTCCACATTTTTTAGTTTTTTAATTCAGTTCTATTGTATTTTAAATTTACCCCAAAATTTTATTTATAGATTCAATTTCGTCCTTTTTCATTTCTTTTGTAATTTTCATTATTTCATTATTAATTTTATTATCATTATTGTTAATTTTGATTTTTATTATCATATTATTATTGCTTTTACTATTATTATTTTATTACTATTTTTAATTATCAATATTATTATTACCATTACTTTTAATATTATTATTCCTATTTTTTTATTATTATTATTTCATTACTATTTTTTTCTTACTATTATTTATCCTATTATTATTAGTACTATTATTATTATACGTACTATTATTATTATTATATTTATGACTATTATTATTATTTTTAATCTTATTATTATATTTACTATTATTAGTATTATTCCTATTTTTATTACCTACATTATTATTGCTATTTTTTTATCATTTCTATTATTTTATTATTACTATTACTTTTATCTTTACTACTACTATTATTTTTTATTATTACTATCAATTTTAATATCCTTACATTATTTTGTTTTTATTATTTTATTTTTATTTTTGCTATTACTTTTATCATTATTTTATTATTATGTTTATTTTCTAATTGCTAATATTTTTATTTATTTATTAATATATTTCCATTATATTTTTTATTATTACTCTTATTATTATTTCATTATCCTTAAACTATTGTATATAGTATTTATCTATTTATTAACTTGCAATTAGCTTTATTTTTGTTATTATTTTTTCTTTTAATTATTTATTTGTTTATTTATTTATTTTTGTACTTAATATTTTTTAAAAATTATTTGTTTCAATTTTATTATTATTATTTTTACTTTCATTATTATTCATATTATCATCTACATTTTTATTCCATTGAGCATATTAGCATTATGATTTTTATTTTTATTTTTATTACTATCATATTATATTTTCTTTGATACATCAAAATTTGATTTTGAAATAAGTAAATTCTTCACGTTCTGAGGGTACGAAAGAATTCGTACCTTAACTTACTGGGTTTCGATTTTCTTCTTCGAGTTCAAAGAACTTATTACTTTCCTGTTAAAAGTTAAATAAAAACTTATTCTCCTGAATTCAAAATATCGTGTCCTAACGTCGCTGGATGTGACATTATGTTATCTCGAGGTAAAACTTTTGAAAACAAGGCAATGTTTCGTGTTTGGAAGATCGAGAAATTGTGCCCTAACGTGATGGGTTTCAGTTTTTTCGTTCGTACAAATAACTAAATATCCTTTTAAAGTTGGATTTTTGGAAGTTAAGGGATGATCTTAGTTTCAGGGGTTAAAATGTGGCACCCTAACGTACTGGATGTGATATTTATGCTTTTGGAATAAAGGAGTCTTAATATTCCAAAACAGATTATACAAACACTCTTTAAAAGGAATTGACTTTTAAAATCTTTTCAAATTCTCGACATAAGGAGATTAATTAATCGATTAGGTACCAATTTTTGGGCGTTATGAGGGTGTTGATCCTTCCTCGTTCGTAACCGACTCCCGAACCCTTTTTCTTGTACTTTGTGGACCAAAATCAACATTTTAAAATAAAGTGTTTTATAAGGTGATCCAATCACACCTAAGTAAAAAGGGATTGGTGGCGACTCCATTTTCGTTCTTTAAATTCGATCCCCTTTTTTCATAAAACTTCAAAAATGGTTTCGACAGCTTGGCAACTCCGCTGGGGACCAATAAGAGAGTCAAGCCGTAAAATCGATAATTTCATGTCCTTCTGTCTGAATTTAAAAATTTGATTTTGAATTTTGATCCTTTTTATTGCATGTGGTTTTAATTTCATAAAATATCCCTGCATTGCATTGCATGAGTGGGAGTGAGAAATTATGCCTTCGTGAGGTTTTCACCTCCGCATAGGCTAGTGGACTGCTTCCGGGATACATCTGTACCTATGTCTTCGTGAGGTTTTCACCTCTGCATAGCCATAGGGAAATGTATTCCCCTAAATTGAACTCGATCCGTATGAGCCTATAATGGGTCAGGGTCGAGGAATCTACTGGTTCGGGTACCTCAACTTTAGAGCTAAACCACATATAGTGATCCTTAAGAGCCAACCCTATATAGAGTTATATTGAACCCTAATGGTCACCCAGATAGGTACCCTATTTTGGTATTGATTTCTCTTGTATTAATGTGTTTTCTTTTGTTTTGATTGCATTACATTCACATCATAAAAAAAGAGGTGTTGGTTCAAATTCGATTGCTAAATAGAAGAGTTGGTCATGAGAAAATGGATTTCTTGATAAAGTGGATTATAATACGGTCGTTCGAATATGGTCCAAATAAACACGACGAGAGAAGATTGATAGTCCGTGAAGGAATACAAGACCTTATTACCCAAGGATTCGAGCTGACAAAGACTATTTGAGAATCACCATGTCTCGGCTTTCTTGAAGAGGCTAACAAGCATTATGGAAATAAGTGAGCAGTAAGTCGCAGCACAGATCAAGCAAAAAGGAGCTAGTGGAGGCATCTATTAGAAGAAGGGGATTGATGTTTTCACTTGGACTATGAGGACAAAGTCGCATATATAATCCGTTTTGTGTAAAGAAATTCATTTTTTAGTAAAGTTTTTCTAATGGAATTGAATTCAGAATCAATGCCTCTTTTTGCATTTTATTCCTATGCATTGCATTCATGCATTTGCATTGCATTACATCATTTGCATTAGACTTTTACAAAAGGACCCTAATTAGGTAAAATATTTTAGTTAACCTGAAAACATAGAACAAAGGTTGGAGAGAATAGAGTAGATACAAAAATAGATGCAGGGGCAATTGACTAAGATTCAACAAGATATGCAGTATCAAATGTTAGAATTCGAAAAGAATGTGATTAGCCAGTTAAGTCAGTTACTAGCCGAAAGACTTCAAAAAAGGAGTGGCTCAATGGACAACAGTATGGATGATGATGAAAACATTGTTTATTCCCCAAAAGGCGTTCAGACTAAACCAAATACATATACAAAAATGGTACCCGTTACTATCAGATCCCAACAACATCAGGTCACCTTAGGGCAAGAACCCAATCCAAGATTGAAGAAGAAAAATCCCAATTCTCGCCCATCCCAATCACATATAGGGAGCTGTGCCAAATTTTGTTCGATGCACATGTAGTATCCCCTTCCTACCTAAAACCTATACAACCTCCATACCCTAAATGGTACGACATGAATCTCAATGTGAATACCATGCGACAATCACAGGACATTCGATCGAGAACTGTATAACTTTCAAAAAGATGATCGAAAGACTTGTCAAAATGGGTATTGTCAAATTCGATTATCCCTCTGGGGCAGAAAATTTGTCACTCAGCCATTTAGATAAAGGGGTGAGATCTATGAGATTCAAGAATTTATCGAGTGCAGGGCTTTAGTGCAAGACCTGATATTGGGAAATCTGAATATTAAAGACGTATCTGAAGAAAGAACCGAATTTTTCCAAGCATCTGCCCTTACGTACTTGGGAGTGTTTTGAATAATGAGACTGTGGAAGAGATCCTTATATTTTTAGAGTTGATCTAGAGTAATATTCAAAACACACTTGTTGCCTTAAGCCTGGAGGTAATAAGAACCCTTTTTGTGAAATAGGCTTGTATCCAGAATTTTTAATTTAGTAAAATGTATTTTTTTGAACAAATATTCTTTTATTTTTTCCATTTCATATTGTACAAACAATTGTTTTTTTCTATTTTTTGTTTGTTATTTGGACTTTCTTTCAAATATTCTTTCATCTTTATTCATGACAATAGCATACAAATAATCATCCTTAGAATCATTTATTCTTTGGATTTCTTGCCTTCATACCTAGGTACCCAGATATCAACGACATGAGCGACGTTGTTACTGATTCCCTTTTTGAATGAGATATGTGGCTAGAGGGATCTTAGGACTTTGAAAATAATAGAGATTGTAACATATCTTCTGATTTGTTAAGAATGGTGAAACAAGATGAAAAATAGACCTTACTCTACAAAGGGTTAGTGGATATTTTGAGCCTAGGAAAGTGGTGAAAATCGAAGCTTATCCTACCATAGAAATAAAGCAAGATATTATTGAGTTGCTTTTAATTCAAAGATGTTTTTGCGTGATCATACCAAGACATGCCTAGGCTACTAAGATGTGGGCTAAACATCAGGATCAGGTACTATTGGTGTACTATGGAAGGGGATCGCATCAGTTATATCGCATAATTCTGAAGAAGATAAGATTTATATGACTCTTCCATTTTCTTCACAAACTTTTCTATATGTGGGGCATAGATTTTATGAGATCGATCTCTTCAAAAGCTTCTAGTCAATATCGGTTCATCGTCATGGTCATTGTTTATTTCACTAAGAGGGTGGAAGTAGCTTCATATGCCAATGTTACAAGGTCGAAGTCATTAAAGTCTTAAAATGAAAACAAAATGGAGCCAACAAAGAATGCCAAAAAGGGACAAAGTCAAAAGCTTGTAGTCTATTCAAAGATCAGACATCATATCATTGAGCAACAAAGGCAGCAAAAAAAAGGATTATAGAAAAGATGACCAGGACTGGTAAAGATTGGTATAAAGAAGCTACCATTTTCCCTGTGTCTTATCGAATGTCGGCTAGAACCTTCGCTCGAAAAACACATTAGAATAGAAACAATTTTGCCAATTCAACCTGATCGAAGAAAAGGTTAAAAGCTATCCATCACGGTTAGATGATGCAAGCTTACGACAAAGAGATTCATCCTAGAGAATTCCACGAGGGGAACCTGATGTTGAGGAAGATCCTTCTTATATAAAAATATTTATGAGGAAAATAGATGTCAAACTAGGGAAGGACCTTTATGTAAGGCTTATTCTAGAGGAACATTGATATTCATTGATACGGATGGTAAAAACTTGCCCAATCTGGCAAATTCAGGTTCAGACATGAAGTGCGTTACCTGAAAAGGGAAAGGCCAAGGTGAAAACCCACAAAGGGCGTCTTGAGTTCAAATTCAAAAAAAAAAGGAAATGAAAGAAAGAAAAGAGGAGAGGCCAAAGCGAAAACCCGCAAAGGGCACTTTGAGACCAAAGGGGTTTTGAGCTAAAAACCTAATCGTTTTTTTTTGTCGAGTCATAAAAATTTATAAAAAGAATGATCGAACCTGGAAACTAACTAGGACAACGATAGAGGCAAGTGCACCTATCGAACAATAGTATAGCTAGTGGCAAGACCGAATTGTCGAACCCAAAGGAACCAAAAGTACTAATATTAACTCTCTTTCTATTATTTAGCCTAAGAATTAAGGGAATTTTTGCTAATCTAAAATTAACTATTTCATTAAGCTAAAGGTGCTAAGACAAAGAAGAAATTGGGGAAAAGACTTGAGAGAAAACCAATTGACTTGGACAATACCTGAGGAAGAATCCACCTAGACTTCACTTGTTATCTAACTCTGAACTGGACGATTTATTCACTTGACTTGATCCGTAGGATTCCCTTTGTTATATTAATACCTCTCTTCAAGGCTACTAACGTCTAACCCTAGGTTGATTAATTGAAATCTCTTTCTAATTAAAACCCCTAGAATTGCATTAATTCGATATATGGACTCCCATATTAGGTTTGACCCTAATCCAGTAGATTTTCGTCACCCTATCTCTAGGCGCGCGAGCAACTCTGCTTAACTATGCTAGATCTACTCTTAGACATGGTCTTTTCCTCCTCTGCCTAAGCACATCACACTTGAATCAATATCTCAAAAATATCAAAACAAGAATTAAGACACATAATTAAGAACAAATCAAATATTTATCATTCAGTTTAGATAACAATAATAAGATCCGTCTTAGGTTTCATCCCCCTCAAGTATTTGAGGGTTTAGTTTATAATTATAAAAGAAAACATCTTAGAAGAAAATATAAAACAAAACATAAGAAATCCCTAAAACCCCCTGAAGGAATTGAAAAAGAGATCCTCCATCTTGAGCATGATTCTGGCTTCTTGAGATGAATCAACTGGCTTCCTTCGAGTAAATCCCTGAAATTAACTCCTCTATCTTGACTCTTTGGCCTAGCTGAACGCCCCCTTAAAGCTTGGCCTCTAAGGTCTTTATATAGCCTTTTGGAATATGTTTCTTTGCCTCTAAGTACCCTAATCTGAATAGAATTCTTCTTTCCTATGGCAGGGACACACCCATGGCACACGCCTGTGTAAATCGTGGCCAGGCCGTGTTCAAACCTGTTGATGAGGTACGGTCGTGTTGTCTTGGGCCCAGGCCATGTGGATTTCTTACTTTGGTCCATTTTCTCCATTTTCAGCCCGTTATTCATTCTTTTCATTTTCTGGTGCTCTACTAAGTATAAAACATGAAAACAAAGGATTAGGAGCACCCATTTCTATAATTAAAGGGTAAAATCATCCAAAAACATGTTAAATGTAGGATTAAAATATATTACTATTACGGTTTATCAAAACCCAAAAGGGTGGCTCAAATTTTGATCAAAGATAGGGCATGTAGAAGTATTGTTATGCCTGAATTAACAATGAGAAAGTATGTTGCATCTTGGGGCATTGACAAAGTACTCTGGATCCCCTAAACACATATTGAGCTTAAAATGGTTCTCAAGAAGTTTGAACAGAGAAGCTCAGGCTGCGATATCTAGGGCACCTAGCTTCTATCTTACCCATTTTTGAATTTGTTTTCTTTGATTACTTTATTCTTTTCAAGATAATCCCAAATCAATTTTCTTTTATTATCTTGGTTATCTTTGATTAATTTATTTATTTCGAGCTATGCTCCTAATTAATTTCTTTCTTTTCCATTGTTGTGATCTTTTTCAAGCATTTTATATTGAAATAACGATTATTGGACTAATAATATTTTCATAAAAGGAGTTTTGTACATTACTCTGGAAATTTTCTAAATAGTATAAGAACTTGAAACATGACTATTGTTTAAAACTCACCAAGTCTAAAGGTTTGAAAATATTGAAAGATGGTTATCTCATTTGGATTTTTATTGATTGGACAAAAAGATGATACATTTTGTCAAGTGATACCATCTCGAAAAATGACAAGCAGTGTCAACCTAGGTGTAGAAGAGGATCATTCTCGAGAAAGAAAAAGATACCCTGCATTCATGCAAATTTCAAGCACATACATCGGGTCATTACACCCAGGGAATGATGTAATAGATCAAGTTGATTGAAGATGATACAAATTCTATACCTCTGAGTGGTAACTGGATGGAGGGAAAAAAACCAAATGTTATTCCCCTGAAGTTACGGTGGGAGATACAAATTTTATGTCCTAAGGTTCGGGGAAGGGACTCTGAAATTACAGCAGGGCAAGCTTGCTGAGTAGAATATGATCATTTCTTTGGGTTTTCTATTAAAGATACCCGTTGAATGAGAAAATAGGGTAACGCATCAGTGTTAGGACCTTGATGAACTATGAGTAGTGACAACCCAAAAAGAGATTATTCTCATACATACACTTCCAATTAAGAGCATTTGATTCATTCCGATCATTGTATCCTAATCGTTGTTTTATATAAAAAAAAAAAGAAGAAAAAAAAGAGGGAGAACATTCTCATGACATTATGCATCATGCAAATGTCATCCTTAATATCATTCATACACTTCCAGTTAGAAGCGTTAGATTCATTCCGATCATTGCATCCTAATCATTATACATTTAAAAAATGAGATCATTCTCATGACATTCTGCATTCATGTAAATGTCATCCATAATGCATTCGACTCTATAGGACATGTCCCTCAGAGGACGGTGTAGCAAATTGGAAAGTTTAGATTTTGTTCCCTAGATATGATAGTGGAGCAAACTAAAGATTGAAGTCTTCCCAAAGATAGTAAGGAAGCAAACTAAAAAGTTTAGATTTTGTTCCGTAGAGATGGTAGTGGAGCAAACTGAAGATTGAAGTCTTCCCAAAGATAATAAGGAAGCAAACTAAAAAGTTCAGATTTTGTTCCGTAGAGATGATAGTGGAGCAAACTGAAGATTGAAGTCTTCCTGAAGATAGTAAGGAAGCAAACCAAAAAGTTAGATTTTGTTCCCTAGAGATGGTAGTGGAGCAAACTGAAGATTGAAGTCTTCTTGAAGATAGTAAGGAAGAAAACTAAAAAGTTCAAATTTTGTTCCCTAGAGATGGTAGTGAAGCAAACTGAAGATTGAAGTCTTCCTGAAGATAGTAAGGAAGCAAACTAAAAAGTTAAGATATTGTTCCCTAGAGATGGTGGTGGAGCAAAATGAAGATTGAAGTCTTCCTGAAGATAATAAGGAGGCAAACTAAAAAGTTCAGATATTGTTCCCTAGAGATGGTAGTGGAGCAAACTGAAGATTGAAGTCTTCCTGAAAATAGTAAGGAAGCAAAATGAAAAGTTCAGATTTTGTCCTCTCGAGATAGTAGTGGGGTAGACTAAAGATTGTAGATCAGGCATTCCTGAAGTTGCAGTGAAGCAGATCGAAGATACCAATCTGGCATCCCTGAGTTTGCAGGGAGCAGATTAAAATAGCAGATCTGACATTCCTGAAGTTGCAGGAAGCATATCGAAGATACCAATATGGCATCCCAAAGTTTGCAGGGAGCAGATCTGGCATTCCTGAAGTTGCAGGAAGCAGATCGAAGACATCATCTGGCATCCCTGAGTTTGCAGTGGAGCAGATTGAAAATAGCAGATCTGGCATTCCTGAGATTGCAACGAAGCGGATCAAAGATACCAATTTGGCATCCCTGAGTTTGCAGGGAGTAGATTAAAATAGCAGATATTGCATTCCTAAAGTTGCAGTAAAGCAAATCAAAGATACTAGTCTGGCGTCTCTGAGTTTGCAGTGGAGTAGATTAAAATAGCAGATTTGGCATTCTTGAAGTTGTAAGAAGTAGATCGAAAACATTAGATCTTATCTCCCTGAGTTTGCAGTGGAGTAGATTGAAGATAGCAAATTTGGCATTCTTGAAGTTACAAAAAGTAGATCGAAAATATCAGATCTTGTCTCCCTGAGTTTGCAGTGGAGCAGATCGAAGATAGCAGATTTGGCATTCTTGAAGTTGTAAGAAGCGAATCGAAGACATTAGTCTAGACTCCCTGAGTTGCAGTAGAATAGACTAAAGATAGCAGATTTTGTCTTCTTGAAATTGCAGTGAAGTAGATTGAAGCTATCGGACTTATTTGAAATCAAGATGAAGTTCCAATACCATTACAGTGGAGTTGGAAGCCGTTTGAAGAGGACGAGGACCAAGAAGTCGAGGCTCGGCCAAGACCGGGCAAAATTGGTCCTTTTATAGTCTTTGCTCTATTCTCATTACACGACAATAAGCAAAGAGGGGCAGCTATAGAGGCCCATTTTTGCCCGGGCCCATACAATAAAAATAAAAAAATGTCTAGTTTTTATTTTTACAGTCCATTTTACAAAATCAAAACAGACCCAAATACATGCCCAATACCCTTGGCCAAATAACACCCAAGTAATTCTAACCCACTTACACCTTAAACAAGTTAACAGACCTAAACCCAATCCTACCTAAACCTAATCCTACCCAGACCTAGATAAGAACCAAAAGCTACATGGCCCAAAGGGGCCCAAAAATCTAAACCAAAATAAAAAAAAAAAACCTAGGGTTTATGAAACCCTAGGCGCCGCAAGCACACCAGCAAGCAACCCCATTCGCGTCGCAAGCCTCGTCTAGCCCCGCAGCCTCATCCAGCCTGTTCTCACAATCGAAATTAGTGAACATGTTGCCCCATTGCCGAGATCCTCGCCGTGGACCTGCACAAAGAGGGAAAGAACACAGTAAAATGGCAAGAAACAATGAAATTTCTATATTTCCTTTTTTTTGGGGGGGGGGGTTATAAAATCCCAAACAAATCTATAAAAAGAGACACAAAAAAAATACACACGAAGGGAGGGGGAAACGATATATGCAAACAGATTCAGAGAATACAAAAAATATCCCGATCAGCAAAGGTCTCATTTTATTTTTATTTTTTTTATATTCGAGTACTATTTTTTTATATATATATATATTGTTTTTTGAAGCCATACATATAATAGATATAATACACGAAAAAAAAAGAAAAAAAAACTTACTTTTTTTAAAATTATATATATAATACAGCGCGGTGGTCCTGCACTGGTGTTGGGACCGGATATCACCCAAGAGAGAAAGTTTTGAGGGGCAGAAATTTTTTTTAAAAAAACTAAAGGAATGATTGATTTTTAGAAAAATTTGGGTTTTTATAAGGTTGATGAAACGACATCGTTTCGTCCTAGGCATTTTAGAGCCAAAACAGTGCCGTTTCATGGCTCCGACCCGCTCGACCTGACCCGCCATCATAGGATCCGCGTGTTCTTCAGTTAAATGGGCTATTTGCGCATCAAGCCCTTTCGCATTTTTTAGTTTTTTAATTCAGTTATCTTGTATTTTAAATTTACCCCAAAATTTTATTTATAGATTTAATTTCGTCCTTTTTCATTTCTTTTGTAATTTTCATTATTTTATTATTAATTTTATTATGATTGTTGTTAATTTTGATTTTATTATCTTATTATTATTGCTTTTACTATTATTATTTTATTATCATTATTATTTTATTACTAATATTATTTTATTATCAATATTATTATTATCCTTACCTTTAATATTATTATTCCTATTTTTATTATTATTTCATTACTATTTTTTCTTACTATTATTTATCCTATTATTATATGTACTATTATTATTATATTTATGACTATTATTATTATTAATCTTATTATTATATTTACTATTTTTAGTATTATTACTATTTTTATTACCTACATTATTATTGCTATTTTTATCATTTCTATTATTTTGTTATTAATATTACTTTTATCTTTACTAATACTATTATTTTTATTATTACTATCAATTTTAATATCCTTACATTATTTTATTATTAATATTATTGTTATTTTTGCTATTACTTTTATCATTATTTTTATTATTATGTTTATTTTATAATTGCTAATATTTTTATTTATTTATTTATTAATATATTTCCATTATAATTTATTATTATTATTATTACTCTTATTATTATTTCATTATCCTTAAACTATTGTATATAGTATTTATCTATTTATTAATTTGCTATTAGTTTTATTTTTGTTATTATTTTCTTTTCTTTTAATTAATTATTTGTTTATTTATTTATTTTGTACTTAATATTTTTAAAAATTATTTGTTTCATTTTTTTTATTATTATTATTATTATTATTATTATTATTATTATTATTATTATTATTATTATTTACTTTCATTATTATTCATATTATCATCTACATTTTTATTCCATTAAGCATATTGGTATTATGATTTTTTTATTTTTATTACAATCATATTATATTTTCTTTGATACATCAAAAATTTGATTTTGAAATAAGTAAATTCTTCGCGTTCTAAGGGTTTGAAAGAATTCGTACCCTAACTTACTAGGTTTCAATTTTCTTCTTCGAGTTCAAAGAACTTATTACTTTCCTTTTAAAAGTTAAATAAAAATTTATTCTCGAGAATTCAAAATGTTGTGTCCTAACGTGCTGGATGTGACATTATGTTATCTCGAGGTAAAGCTTTTGAAAACAAGGCAATGTTTTGTGTTTGGAAGATCGAGAAATTGTGCCCTAACGTGCTGGGTTTCGATTTTTTCGTTCGTACAAATAATGTACAAATAACTAAATACCCTTTTAAAGTCAGATTTTTGGAAGTTAAGGGATGATCTTAGTTTCAGGGGTTAAAATGTCGCACCCTAATGTACTGGATGTGATATTTTATCCTTTTGGAATAAAGGAGTCTTAATATTCCAAAACAGATTATACAAACACTCTTTAAAAGGAATTGTATTTTAAAATCTTTTCAAATTCTCGACATAAGGACATTAATTAATCGATTAGGTACCAATTTTTGGGTGTTGCGAGGGTGCTGATCCTTCCTCGTTCGTAACTGACTCCCGAACCCATTTTCTTGTACTTTGTGGACCAAAATCAACATTTTAAAATAAAGTGTTTTATAAGGTGATCCAATCACCCTAAGTAAAAAGGGATTGGTGGCGACTCCATTTTCGTTCTTTAAAGTCGATTCCCGTTTTTCATAAAACTTCAAAAATGGTTTCGACATATTCAATCTGCTATGATAGGAGAATGAATTTTCAAAATAATAATTGTTTTTAAAGAAAAGCTTCTGCGGTTTTATTTCAGATTAATAAACTTATAACAATTGATATGACCTATAATTGGACAACATGTTTTGATTTTATGACACTAACATTTTCAACAGCAAATGATTAAATAGGATTTAAAATTCAATAATGAACTTTTATCGACAAGCCCGATTTTCAAACTACACTTTGATGTGACACATCAGATCCGGTCGTAACGTCTAGGTCGAGTTTGGGGTGTTACAAGTGATAGTGTGATGATGCTCCAATGATCTCCAAACTTAGCGAGCTTCCAAGTACTATAAAACAGGGAAAATAAAACAGAGTAAGAATTACATGCTTAGTAAGTTTGTATAACAGAAACTAAACTTACCAATCCGTTTATTAAATCTAAGCATACAAGAACATGTTTTTCATCAACTTGGCAAAATTGCCTAAATACAAGCATTCAATCAAACATGTTAGTCACATAATTCTCATATACATCAAATAACATAGATGAGCTCATCATGCAATATTCTTTCAAGCCATTATTCATTCCATCTCATGTTTCTTTTATCATGCCAAGAGTTTTGTCCAGTGAATCATTGAAATTTGGATGGTTACTCAAGTAGTAAACTCAAGTTGTACAATTTAATAGCCGTCAATTCTTATTCAAGAGTACCCATTAAGGCACTTAATCAAGAACACATCCTTGAGTCAATATCATATAACAGGATTACTAGTCTAGGCCAAATCCTTTATGTAACGTTTGCTCAAAAGAGTTCAATTAGAATTACCAGTCTAGTCTAAATTCTAATTGTAACATATACTCGAGAGGTATTATATCAAGATTACCCATCCGAGCTAAATCCTTTCTATAATGAGGTCAATTGGATTACTCATCCAAGCTAAATCTTGTCAGCAACTGATCGTGTCAAACAGTCAAGTTTTAATATTTATAAAAGAGTGATCGAACCTGTAGACTAACTGTGACAACGATAGAGGCAAGTGCACCTATCGAACAGTAGTATAGCTCAAGCAAGAATATCTTATCAAACCCAAGGGAACCTAAAAGTACCACTACTCAGTTTCTCTCTATTATTTAGCCTGAAATTTGGAGTGATTGAATTATTAAACTAATGAAATACTTAGACTAAATGCAAAGACAAAAGAATGAATAGGAGAAAGACTTTAGGAAAACTCAGTTGATAAAGATGATACCCTAAGGAAGAATCCATCTATGACTTCACTTATTATTTATTCCCCAAACCTTATGATTTCTTTACTTAGCTTGATCCGTGAGACTCCCTAACCTATATTAAACCCTTTCTCGAGGTGAATAACGTCTAACCTTAGGTTAATTACTGGAACTCTTGTTCTCCTATAATAACCCCCTAAGGAAGTAGTAAATGGATCAATAGATTCCCATATTAGGTTTCATCCTAATCCGACAAAATCTCGTAACCCTATCTCTAGGCGCCCGATCAACTCCGCTCAATTATGCTAGATCTACTCTTAGGCAGGGTCTATTCCTCCTCCACCTAAGCACATTAGATTAAATTAAGCAACATAATTAAGAACAAACTAAGTACTTCTCACATAAATTTAGAAATCAAATAACAAAATCCATCATAGGTTTCATCCTCTTCTGATATCTGAAGGGTTTAGTTCATAACAAAGTAGGAAAACATCTCTAGAGAAAAGATAAACCAAAACATAAGAAATCCCTAAAACCCCCTAAAGGAATTGAAGGAGAGATCCTCCGTCTTGAATGGAGCTTCGACTCCTTGAGATGGATCAACTGGCTATCTTCAAGTGATTCCCTAAAAGATGAAAGCTTCAGCAAAAGCCTCTGCCAAAAAGTCGTCCTGTTTCGGCTTTTGCCGAACTCCCTTTTTAGTTGCTACCTTAGGTGTTTGTATAGGCTTTGAGATGCTTTACGTGGCTCTTAAGTATCCTAATTCAAGTATAATTCCTCTAAGGATGTTTAAGTAGACTTAGGAATGTGTTTCTTTGCCTCCAAGCATCCAAATCCGAGTGAAATTACTCTTTCCCGTGTAAGTCGTCTTCTGGCCATGTCTCGATTCTGTCGATTGGGGCATGGCCGTATAAATTGTGGCATGGCCGTGTGAAGTAAATGGTAAAGCACGGCCGTGTGGCTTGAAGTCCAGGCCGTGTCGATTTCTTGGGTTGGCCCAATTTGGTCCGTTTTAAGCCCGTTTTACATTATTTTTATCCTTAGTTGCTTTTCTGAGCATAAGACATGAAAAAAAAGGATTAAGAACACCTTTTTACATAAATCAGGGATAAATCATCCAAAAGTATACTAAATGTGGGATTAAAATATGTTACTTTTATAGTTTGTCAAATACCCCCACACTTAAGCTTTTTCTTGTCCTCAAGCAAAATTCTCAACTTACAATTAAAACAAACTTTCCATAATTCATAATTCCTATCGACAATGTCTCATCATAATTCATAGATAATTTATACATGGATAATTCAACTCAAAGATTCCTAAAGATTTAATTACGATAAGTCATACCTTTGTAGTACTAAAACATGGTGTCTCCCTTTATCTAAGTAATTATCTTTAATTCAAAATCGACAAGGATTGACATCCCCACAAAAGATTCACTCAAATCATTCGAAGTGTTTAAGGTTCAAGAATAAGCACTCATAAGTCGAACCTGAAAAGTTAATCCCATAGGCTTGCCTGAAAATCAAATCTCCACCACTGTATATGAGATGATACACAAATCAAAAGGTCTTTAATCAGGGTTGTAATGGGGCTTGGGTTAAAAGGTGTGAATAAAGGCTGAATTAGAAGGTTAGAATCGAGACTGACTTGACAATTTACCTAACTAGAAACAATGAACTAAATATGAATATTTACATCGAATGAAAACTAATAATACTTACTTTTGATAATTACTCTATAATAAAGAGTATTTTTATCACTTGAAATTTGATAATACTTTAATACGAGCTTTTTCTTCAACAATTGGAGTTTTAAATGCTCTAAGCTTCTTATTTATTTTTTAAGAACAAACTAAGATATTACATCATAAATGATAAATGTAACTACTGAACTAATATAATTTGGTAACTTGATCAAATCAAACCTCGATTAAATGGTAGTCAAAAGAAAGGGTGATAACAAATACAAAGGGGTTTGGGTTAATATTAGTAGGTGAGTCAATAAAAAGGTTGTTAGGATTCAACGGGGTTCACTAGGGGTTAATTTGTGAAGGTAGGCTTTTGATGGAGTAAGTGAGTTAAATCCTAGGTGCCTTTATCATCTATATATATCAAAACAAAAGTGTGGTCTCGACATGTATAAACGAGGCAAGTTCTAGAAGACACACTCATAATCAATAAAGTGAGAAAAAGAATATATGCTCTATAAGGCTCAAAATCTCACAAAAATTATGGGTGTTTTTACCTCAATCCTGTAAATTTCAAACTTCAAAGTAATACTCAAATTAGGTTTAACGACCTATTAATTTTTAATTTTTAGAAAGTAGACTTATCATGCTCGATTCTTTAGTATCCTTGATTTAATCATCAATGCACAATTAACTCGACTTGCTCTAAAACATATCAATAAAATCATATATCATAAGAAATTTCATCCTAATTAGTAATATGAGAAAAATACTTTCAAACAAGACAAAATTCGAGGATTTTGAGAATAATGCAAAAAGTCGTGCTTTTACCCCACACTTAAGATGTACATTGCCTCAATGTACAAAGATAGATAAACAATTATGTAATAATAAAATCAAAAGAGAAGGGAAGAAGTAACACTTCCGAATTTTTGGATGAAGTCTATGAAAAGAAACTGGATAAGATTGGAGGTGAACGTGGGGAAGCATCTCGAACCGTTTGAAACCGAATCCTCAAGTAGCGACTTGGTTTTATTGTATCCTAAGCTAAATCTAAATATCATAAAGAATAAGAAGAAGAAAATAAAATAAAATAAAGTAAAAAATAATGATGAAATAAGATAGAAACAAAATAAATAATGGAAAATGAAAGACAACTAGAAAAATAGGGAATGAGGTTTAAATAGAGATGTAGCTCGTGTTTTGGGATTTTGAATTTTGAACGCATTCAGGGTGCTCAAGCATGACTGTGGGTGTCGTGGCACGCCCGTGTCTTTCTTTACACATTTATTCAATACGAGCGTGCTCCTTCGGTGTTTGATAAGTCAGAATGTTGGCACGTTTGGGAGGCACGGCCGTGTTTATCCCATGCTTGACGAGTCAGTAACCTCGCACGGGGTGTCAGCACGAGCGTGGACTAGTATCGTAGCTTGTGTTAGAGAAAGAAGTTTATTCCTTGTTCATGCACAGCTAATGGCACGCCCATGGTTCAACCCCTAGCTTCCACACAGCTACGGGCATGCCCGTGTGTAGGGCCATGTGGCCTAGAAATCTGCTCTTTGGTTAGTTTATGGTTAGGTGCTAAAAAGAAAAAGAAAATAAAAAATAAAAAATAAAAAAAATGTAAAAATGGGGTTAGTGCTCGGGTTGCCTCCCGAGAAGCGCTCGTTTATAGTCTTAGCTAGACTTTACCACTCATTCGTATGGTCATGGTGGTTTGAGGAGGTGAAAATCCTTTCTCATTCGATCAACTCAGTTATGGATATAAAGTTTAAGTCGAGTAATGTTTACCTCAAAAGTGTTGAATTTAAGATTGCTTACCTCGACTGTGCCATATAGGAAGACATTAAGTACCTCAAAAGTGATTTCTTCGTTTGCCTTGATTTCTGAATTGGTGATTCGAGGGTCTTCCTTATTCAACAATACCTGATCCTCTATTTTGATGTGATTTGTTGTTCCTATCAGCTCGTTTGGGGTTTCCTTCGGTTTCACTTCGTGTGGTTCTGGTTCTTCATGTAATTCTTCTTTATTAGTACGAGGTCTATGATCCGCTCAGGTTTGTAGCTTTGTGGTGTTTCCTGCAATGAAGGTTGAACAAGTTGGTTATCAACTAAATTTACTTTCTGACATTTATCACTTGATGTTCTGGCCGAGTCAAGAACTTGAAGAGTGACTATCTCGTCGCCTACACGAAGTATGAGTTCTCCTGCATAGATATCAATTTTAGCTCTGGCAGTTGCTAAAAGGGTCTTCCTAAAATTAAGGGGATCGTGTTGTCCTCATCCATGTTTAAAATGACAAAGTCTACTGGGAATACAAATTTATCAATTTTGATTAGAACATTTTCTATTATACCCCTAGGAATTCTTATAGTTTTATCAGTTAATTGAATGCTCATCCTAGTTTGTCTGGGTTTCCCTAGACCTAGTTGTTTAAACATTTTGTAAGGCATAACATTGATGCTTACCACTAAATCCGCTAACGCATTATCAATAGATAAACTACCAATTAAACATGGAATTGTAAAACTCCCTGGATCTTTTAATTTTTGTGGCAGTTTATTTTGTAGAATTGCTGAGCACATTGCGTTTAGCTCCACGTGGTGCTCTTTGTCTAATTTGTGTTTGTTGGTCAAGAACTGCCTTAAAAATTTCCTCGAGTCTGGTATCTGAAAAAGAGCTTCAAGGAGAGGGAAGTTAATATGTAATTTCTTTAAGAGTTTAAGAAACTTACCGAACTGTTCCTTTGAATCATCTCTTTTCAAATCTTCAGGATAAGGTATGCGAGGTTGGTACTCCTTGATTACCGGTTTTTGCTTTTCTTGTGTTACCTCTATCTTACCTTCGTCTACCTTGTTTTCTTGTATTGAGTTTGGTTCATCTAACCCCTTACTGTCTTGAGCTGAGATGGCTTGAATTTGCTCTTTTGGGTTAACCTCGGTGTTACTTGGTAGACGTCCTAGCGGTCGTATTAGCTTTGCGAGATGTTCCACTGACCTAGTAAGTTCTCCAACTTGATTCTCAACCCCTTTGATCGATTTTTTTTTGTTCATCAAGTGCTTCTTTAGTCTTTTGGAGACGAGAATCGTGGTCGCCATGAAATTAAATCGACATCTCTTCAAGATTCGGCTCCTCTTCTTGTTGGTGAGGTGGTTGTTGAAAATCTGGAGGAAGTTTCGATCTTTGGCTATTTTGATAATTCCACGAGAAATTGGGATGGCACTTCCAACCTGTATTATAATTATCACTATAAAAATTATTTTCATATCTAGAATAGTTACCTATATAGTGAGCTTGCTCATTTTCCATGCCATATCCGTAGGGTGGGTACTCAAGATTCGCCACGCCTCCTAGATTCAAATCATATTGTATTTCTAGATGTACCTGCGAGGGACTATACCAATCATCAATCTTTTTATTCATCATCTCTAACTGATTAGATAACCTGGTGACCATGTCGAGGTTGAAAACACTAGTTACTTTAGTAGGAATTGCCCCCATGCCTTGCCACTGATAATTATTCAATGCCATCTTTTCCATAGACTAAAATTTTCTGCCAAAAGCAAAATAGAGAAAAAAATAGCAAAGTAAAAAGAAATAATAATAAATATTAGTATAATAATAAATTGCAAATAAAAAAAATTTGGCTAAAGTAATAGAAATAGAGTTTTCTTAATATTTTAGTGTTTCCCGACAATGGCGCCAAAAACTTGATCGTGTCAAATAGTCAAGTTTTAATATTTATAAAAGAGTGATCGAACATGTACACTAACTGTGACAACGATAGAGGCAAGTGCACCTATCGAACAGTAGTATAGCTCAGGCAAGAATATCTTATCGAACCCAAGGGAACCTAAAAGTACCACTACTCACTTTCTCTCTATTATTTAGCCTGAAATTTGGAGTGATTGAATTATTAAACTAATGAAATACTTAGACTAAATGCAAAGACAAAAGAATGAATAGGAGAAAGACTTTAGGAAAACTCAGTTGATAAAGACGATACCCTCAGGAAGAATCCACCTATGACTTCACTTATTATTTATTCCCTAAACCTTCTGATTTCTTTACTTAGCTTGATCCATGAGACTCCCTAACCTATATTAAACCCTCTCGAGGCGAATAACGTCTAACCTTAGGTTAATTAGTGGAACTCTCATTCTCTTATAATAACCCCCAAAGGAAGCAGTAAATCGATCAATGGATTCCCATATTAGGTTTCACCCTAATCCGACAAAATCTCATAACCCTATCTCTAGGCGCCCAATCAACTTCACTCAATTATGCTAGATCTACTCTTAGGCAGGGTCTATTCCTCCTCCACCTAAGCACATCAGATTAAATTAAGCAACATAATTAAGAACAAACTAAGTTCTTCTCATATAAATTTAGAAATCAAATAACAAAATCCATCATAGGTTTCATCCCCTTCAGGTATCTGAAGGGTTTAGTTCATAACAAAGTAGGAAAACATCTCAAGAGAAAAGATAAAACAAAACATAAGAAATCCCTAAAACCCCCTGAAGGAATTGAAGGAGAGATCCTCCATCTTCAATGGAGCTCCGGCTTCTTGAGATGGATCAACTGGCTATCTTCAAGTGATTTCCTAAAATATGAAAGCTTTGGCAAAAGCCTCTGCCAAAAAGTCATCATGTTTCGACTTCTGCTGAACTCCCTTTTTAGTTGCTACCTTAGGTGTTTATATAGGCTTTGAGATGCTTTACTTGGCTCCTAAGTATCCTAATTCAAGTAGAATTCCTCCTAGGATGTTTAAGTAGACTTAGGAATGTGTTTCTTTACCTCCAAGCATCCAAATCCGAGTGAAATTGCTCTTTCCCGCAGTAGGGGCAGGCCCATGGCACACTCCCGTGTAAGTCGTCTTCTGGCCGTGTCTCGATTCTGTCGATTGGGGCACAGCTGTGTAAATCTTGGCATGGTCGTGTGAAGTGAATGGCAAGGCACAGCCATGTGGCTTGAAGTCCAGGCTGTGTCGATTTCTTGGGTTGGCCTAATTTGGTCCATTTTAAGCTCGTTTCTTGAGCATAAGACACGAAAAGAAAGGATTAGCACCTTTTACATGGATAAATCATCCAAAAGCAGACTAAATGTGGGATTAAGCTCGTTACTTTTATGGTTTATTAGCAACAAATGCAGGACCTCATTCATTTTGGGTAAGCACCTATATTCATCGGAATTCAATATTCAACGGAACTTAACCCTTTTTCACCGTTTCAAGCATGTATTAAACTCTTCATTTTGACAATCAAATAATTCATATAAGTATAAATCACAATGCATATGAACACAACATTCAATTTAACATATTTACAAGCTCATTTAAGTTACACGAACTTACCTCGACACTTGCTCGCATTTAAAAATCTACTAATCCGAAACTTTTTCTTTTCCTCGATCTAACATTGAATTTGTGTTGTCCGGATCTATATAAATGAATTTAATTATCAATTTCACACATTTCATACTCAAATGGACTCAATTTATGTCCTAGGAAAAATACCATTTTGCCCCTAACTTTTCCATAAATTCCTATTTCATCCTTAGGCCTAGGAAATGAAACTTGTGAAATTTACACCCTATTCCAAGCTTAACCAAAATCCCATTACAAAATTTACAGCACATGTATTCATAAAAATTAAGCATTTTTCTTCAATTTCACATCTTTACATTTTAGTCCCTAAATCATATTTTCATCAAAAATCACTTTGTAAAAGTTGTTTATCTATCAACAACCTTTCATTTTCTACCATAAATTTCTAATTTTGTAATGTAACACCCCAAACCCGGCCTAAACATTACGACCGGATCTGGTGCGTCACATAAAAAGGTTTCTCCTTTGCAATCGTCTAAAAATATTTGAATCTCTTTTGAAAACTTTGAGTTAGGGTGGTCGTTTGAAAACTCAGTGTTCATCTTTGAAAACTTGTAATTAACTTAAAAACCACCTTTATTGTGAAAATCGAACTTGCACTATTGTGGGTAGGTGATATTTCGAAAATACTTGTTATCGCTCTAAGTGAAACTAAAGTGTTGTCCATTATTGTTTGTAATTCATTTGTTAAGTTTTGGAAAATAGTTATTTACATTTTATTAGGAAAACCCCATACCAATTAAATCATAAATTAAAGCATTTTAAATCCAAATTGAAAATACCAGTGACCTTATTACATAACAGAATCCCAAATTAAAGAAAATTTAAAGATAAGAAAATTTTAATTCACATGAACCATAATTGGGCCCAAGCCCATTCAAATGCCATCTAGGCCTTAGCCCTTACAAAATCACCTTGGGCGAAGCCCATTTAGAATCGGAATGGGCTTTAGCCCTATTAGCACAGTATAGCACATAATGTATGCAATATGATGCAACACCCAACCCAGCCTAGATATCCATCCGCTTCACACCACCCATTCCTGCCAAACACACCAGTGGAGATTTCTACAATCGACCCTCACCGTTACACACCATCGATGGTAGTCATGCTGCAGTCAACTACCCATCACCAAAATATGTGGCATAGCCACCGAAATAATGTGACAACGTCACTGACATGTGTGGCAAAGCCACCAATTACACTGCCCCTTTCAACAATGTCATATCCCCAATCCCATGCAATATATAATCATAGTGGAATGGATGCAACATATATCAACATACATAGAATGTTCAGAGCATATGTATATTCATGCTAACGTACATACACGGCATAGTCAGAAAATAACTAACCTGGTATCTCGATTTTACCCTTCAAGGGTAACTCAACAGCCATTACCGAGGTTTCGGCTTTCAAACAATGCATATACTTATTACAAACAAATGAAAGAAGGTGTAGGAGTTACACACCTAATTACGCGAATGACTAGACTCTCAATATCATCGACACTCTCGCTAGCAGGAATAATAGCAATCTTCCTATCCCAAGCCTATGTTGGCTCTCTACCACAACCCGACGGAAAATCTCGAACT
The DNA here is from genome assembly GCA_025506655.1 of Gossypium rotundifolium. NCBI lineage: Eukaryota > Viridiplantae > Streptophyta > Magnoliopsida > Malvales > Malvaceae > Gossypium > Gossypium rotundifolium. The sequence goes on along the minus strand of CP106724.1, from coordinate 182,951,490 downwards.
GCAGACACCGCACGCTGTTTGAACATAGGGATAGGGACTACGAGTCCACTCCCCTCCTTAGTTTGATTGGCACTCGCATCCATGAAAGAATCTTGATCAATACAGTACTATAACAAAAACAACGATTATCTAACAAAGATGTTGGGTTAAGGCAAGAAATAACGAAGAAAGAGACTAATCGTAAAGAACTAGAAAGAACCTCCTTACTTTATTAATGAGGAATCACACACAAGTTTAGCCTTCAAGGATGAACACCCCTTAATTAAGAGAGAAATTAGCACCAGTTTGATAAAGAAAAGAGTACAAGATGGAGGGGTGCTAGGAAATATAGATTCGGTTAGAGTGAAAGGGTTAGAAGATGAGTTTTTCGATTCTATGAGAGAAGTAAGGGGAAATGGAAAAAAATAAGAGAAGGGCACCTTACCTTGGACAGAGAGAAACCGAATGGAACACAGGAAGATTCGGCACTGGTAAAAGTAATAGATGAAACTCCAAGTTCAGCTATGGAGACTAAAAGAAACGCAATTCCAACGCTTTCTAGAAGATTAAGGAAAGAACGATCGATTGAACAAGAAGAAGAAAAGTTGAAATTCAGCTCAACAAGAGATGAATGATACTGGTTTAGTTTGTCATAGGGGGTTTCGGCTCAAGAGTAGAACAAGAGAGGGATGATAAGAGAAGGAGAAATAGGAGGAGAAAGATTCGGCTAAGGTATAAGGAAGTCAAAGTAGATGAATCAATGTAGGAGGTGATTCGATCAGGAAAAGGAAGAAATAGAGGAGAAGGAAGAAATAGAGGAGACAAAATGTTGAGAGGGTTTGGCTAGAAGAAGAGAAGAAACTAGATGAAGGTTCGGCTAACACTCAAATGAAGAGAGAAAATGGAGAGAAAAGAGAGTAGTCTTGGGATTGAGAATGGTAAAATGCCAAAAAATGAAAATGAGAGCTAAAATGTACCAAAAAGAAAAAAATTCTCAACACTCAAGTGGTTCAATTGCTATCTTAATTCCCCAAATGCTGAAATTCCCATGCTAAACCCCCTATAGCCGAAAATCCACCTCCCACCTCTCTAACATTCGGTCAACTACCAACCTTCTCGCCACATCCCACGAATTTCTCCTCCCTTCACTCTCCATCCACCAATTCAAATCTGTTGACCCATTCAAACTCCACAAGCACCTCTCCTTCACCCATTTTGAATTCGTTGACTCTTTCCACAACCACCATGTAGAGTCCCAGCCAAACCCACCTCTTCTCCATCCTGGGACAAAATAATTCCTCCAAAATGCAACCTGTGAGGTTCGAACCCGCTTCCTCTCCTTTCAAGCTCCCTTATGATGGCGACACCACTCCACCAAGTATCTCTTTGCTCAACAACCACACCCAAATATTCATAAGGCCTACTTGTACAAGCTCTCCCCCTAAAGTGCACTAAAACAAAAATTTAACCAAGGCTCTTGCTTGAACTCGAGCCTTCCTAAGACCCCCAAACATATCCAAAAAGCGCAGAGCAAGCCAGACACACAGAAAACATAAAATACAGGACCCCTATTTCTAGGATGTTACAGTTCTACCATTCTTAAAGAAATTTTAGCCTCAAAATTCACCTGATCAAAAGAGATGAGGGTATTGCTGTCGTATCACATCCTCTGGCTCCCACGTAGCTTCCTCTAAACCATGGTTCCGCCATAATACTTTGACCAGTGGAACTGACTTCCTTCTCAATACTTTAACATCTCGATCTAAGATCTGCACTGGTTCCTTTTCAAAAGACAGGTCTGGTCTCACTTCAATTTCTTCCACGGGCATTATGTGAGATGGATCCGAACGGTAGCACCTTAACATCGAAACGTGGAATACATCATGTATCTAACTCAACTCCGGAGGTAAATCAAGCTGATAAGCTACTGGTCCCACACGTTTCAACACCTGATAAGGCTCGATAAATCGGGGGCTCAATTTACCTTTCCGTCCGAACCTTAGAACCTTCTTCCAAGGTGAGACCTTCAGAAGACTTGATCCTCTATTGAGAATTCTATTTCCTTACGCTTCAGATCTGCATATGATTTTTGTCTGTCGAAAGCTTCCTTTAACCGAGCCCGAATCAACTTAACCTTCTCCTCCGTCTCTGTGATCAATTCGGACCCAACAACTGTCACTCACCCAACTCTATCCAGCAAGTAGGGGTACGACACCTACGACCATACAACGCTTCGTAAGGTGCCATCTAAATTTTGGATTGATAACTATTGTTGTACGCAAACTCTGCCAACGGTAGAAAATCCTCCGAACTACCTCTGAAGTCGATTATACAACCTCTCAACATATCTTTCAAAATCTGAATTACCCTCTCAAACTGACCATCAGTCTGTGGGTGAAATGCCATGCTGAAATCCAATCTTGTACCCAACTCCTGATGTAATGCCTTCTAGAATCGCGATGTAAACCTAAGGTCCCTGTCTGATATGATGACACCGGTACCCTATGCAACCTCACAATCTCTGCTACATACAGCTCAGCTAACTTCTGCAATGAATAGTCGATATGAACAGGTATGAAGTGAGCTAACTTCATCAACCGATCGACAATTACCCACACTGAATCTTTCCTAGTAGGCGTAAGAGGTAGCCCACTAACAAAATTCATGTTATCCTTTCCCACTTCTAAAGTGGAATCTTTACCGGCTGTAGCAACCCCAAAGGCAACTGATGTTCTGCCTTCACTTGCTGACACGTCAAGCATTTACTCACAAACTCGATAACCTCTTGCTTGAGACCTGGCCACCAAAATTGCTCACGCAAATCTCGATACATCTTACTTTCAACGGGATGCATAGCGTATGGGCTACTACGCACTTTCCTCAGAACCCTCTGCCTCAACTCGAAATCTCTTGGCATACAAACCTTTCCATGAAAACATAATGCCCCTTCACTGTTTAGACTAAAATCCCCTACCTCACCATCCTGCACTTGCTGAAGTCGAGAACTTAATTTTATCATCCAATAACTGCCTCTCTTTAATCTGACTTACCCATGACGGCTTCACTTGAAGTTCGGCTAATAGACTACCATCCTCATACAAACTGAGATGAGCAAACATTGCCCTTAAATTCGATATCACCTTACGACTTAACGTATCCGCCACTATGTTAGCTTTACCTTGGTGATACTCAATCGAGCAGTCGTAATCCTTCAACAGCTCAACCCACCTTCGCTGCCTTAAATTCAACTCCTTCTGGGTGAGGAGATACTTCAGGCTCTTATGATCCGTATAGATAATCGACTTTTCTCCATACAGGTCATGTCTCAAATCTTCAAGGCAAATACTACCACAGCTAGCTCCAAATCGTGAGTGGGATAATTCACCTCATGAGGTCTTAATTGTCGAGACCCATACGCTACTACCTTCCCTTCTTACATCAACACACACCCTAACCTTGTGTGAGAAGTAACACAATAAACAATGAACTCCTTCCCAACCTCAGGCTGAACCAGTACCGGAGCCTCCGTCAAAATCTTTTTTAACTTCTCAAAGCTTTCCTGCTGCTTTTCAGCCCAAACAAATGGTACCCCTTTCGCAATAACTTGGTTAAGGTGTAGCAATCAAGGAAAACCCTCAACAAACCTTCAGAGTATCCAAATAACCCAAGAAAACTTTGAATTTACGCTACAAACTTCAAATGACCTCCACTCCGTATCGACTTCGATCTTTCGGGGATCAACCCTAATCCCCTCGACAGAAACAACATACCCTAAGAAGGTGACTTCCTTCATCCAAAATTCACACTTGCTGAATTTGGCATACAGATGCTTCTCTCTCAATACTTGCAGAACAACCCGATGATGTGAATCATGCTCCTCTTCCGTTCTTGAATATACCAAGATATCATCTATGAATACCATGACAAACCGATCCAGATAAGGTTGAAACACTATATTCATCATATCCATGAATGCAAGCTGGTGCATTCGTCAACCCGAATGGCATCACTAAGAACTCATAGTGACCATAACGGGTTGAAAAGTAGTCTTATGGATATCTACCCTTTTGGCCTTTAGCTGATGATATGCATGTCTCAAATCTATTTTCGAGAACACCGAAGCTCCTCTTAGTGATCTAACAGATCGTCAATCCTTGGTAACAGGTATTTGTTCTTAATCGTCAACTTATTCAGCTGGCGATAGTCAATGCACATACGCATCGACCCATCCTTATTCTTTACAAACAACACCGGCACTTCCCATGGAGATACACTTGGTCGAATAAATCCGCGATCCAACAGCTCCTAGATCTAAGCTTTAAGTTCTACCAGCTGCTTCAGTGCCATCCTATACAGGGTGATGGACATCGGAGCAGTTCGAAAGTAGCTCAATTCCAAATTCCACTTCGCGATCCGGAGGTAACCCCAGAAGCTCTTCAGGAAAGACATCCATAAACTCCTTCATTGTTCTAACATCCCTTACAGATAATCCTTTTGTATCCAATGCACTGATGAAAGCTAGAAACGCCCTGCACCCTTTCTACACCATCCTATCAGCCTTTAGTACAGAAACCATATTGGACAAGTAATTTTTTCTTTCTCCTATCACAATTACTTCTTTGCCCTCTAGAGTTCTCAACACCATTCACTTAGCAGCGCAATCCAGATTTGTATGATGCTTAACCAGCCAATCCATGCCTAAGATAAGGTCAAACTCACCGAATCGTAATTCCATCAAGTCTGTCGAAAATACTACTCCTTGAATTTCTAAAGGCACATCCCTAAACAACTTGTTCACTACTACGGATTGTCCTAAAGGGCTAACATCAATCATTTCTCTAGTAGCAATTTCAGATTTAAGGCCCAAAGTCTCAGAAACAGTACTAGCAACATATGAATGGGTCAATCCAATATCAATCAAAGCAATAAACGGTTTATCAACTATAAAAAATGTACCGCTTATGATGTCCGGTGCATCGCCATCCTCTCACTATCGAGCTGCATAGACTAAACCCGACTGTCTTGCATCTGTATTATCGACACCCTTGCCCAGTGCTCCACGACCTCGACCAAAACTAGTTCCCCCTCCGATCGGACCACGACCTCTTGGCGGCTGTTGACCACCCCTCTTGAACTGAGCAAAACCCTGTCCTATTGGCTGCACCTTATCTAATTCCTGTGGATAGTCTATTATGATATGACCTTTAGATCCACACTTGAAACATCCCCCAGTTCTTCTCTAACACTCCCCCGAGTGCATTTTCCCACACAGAGCACATGGTCGTGGCCTACCGCAGTAGGCATCACAACTTGAGCTGGCCCATCAAACCTAGGCCTCTTTTGAAACCCCTAGATGATCCCGACGACCCAAAACTCCTCTTATTTTTACCCTTATCTTTATCTATGTTTTGCCTCTTAGTCCGCTTTATCTCTTCTGCTATTTTAGCTTTTTCAACCAAAATGGCAAAATCTCTTCCCGCTGCAGAGCTATCAATACTCACAGCTCATCTCGTAACCCATCTTCGAACCATACACAACGCTCATAGTCGGTCGTAACTATCCCTCGGGCATAGCGACTCTACGCAGAAATTTTTACCTCGTATTCAGCCACAGATTTACCCCCTTAAACTAGATTCAGGAATGCTTTCTTCTGGGCATCCACATAGCTTGCCCCAACATATTTTCCTTGAAATGTTGTCTTGAAGAAATCCCAATGAATACGATCCGCTGGAGTACCCTCTCTTACCGTGAGCCACCACTGATATGCCTCATCTCAGAGAAGAGACACCCTTCTTTTCAATTTCTCCTTTGCCGTGCAATCCAAATCGTCCCTAATTCACTCAACTACCTCTAACCAATATTCAGCTACATTTGGGGCCACTTTCGAGATACCCCTAAATATTTTAGCCCCATTTGCTCAAGTCACCAGAATAGACTTAGAACTCATCGATCTAGTGCTTGCCCCAAAGAACTCACTCCGAGCAGCAACATCACTTAGGATAAACCATCGTCCCCACCGGTTCGGCCTTGAGATCCTGCTTCTATCATGGGTGATGTTAGCGCTTCGCCTTCAAGCTCATGTCTTGATTCTGAGAACTCAGCCTCAGCACCTCGGCCTCTACCACTGCTACATGTACCACGTCAACGTCCCCTAGCACTCATGTCTAATGAATCATCTTAATCTGATTACAAATTTTATGAATTAGCATTTCTTTCACTGTTTATTACCGGATAGTCTTATGGAAATAGAGTTAGAAGTAGTTTTCCGCAAAACATATACCTAAAGGTTTTAATCTCTAAAGTTGAATTTCTTAACACTAGCATTCACAGCATAATATAATCACTTCATGCAAATCAACCAATAGTCAGAAGACTTATCGTACGGATTTGGTGCCAGAGACTCGGATGCCATACTTCCAGAAAACATGTATATAATTTTTTCCTAATCCATTTTCAAACCAATTTTGGAAAATGTTTTTGAACCCAAAACCCACAGCCGAGTTTTGCAACTAGGCTCTGATACCACAATTGTAACACCCTAAACCCAGCCTAAACGTTACGACCGGATCTGGTGCGTCACATAAAAAGGTTTCTCATGAATCTTTGCAATTGTCTAAAAATATTTGAATCTCTTTTGAAAACTCCGAGTTAGGGTGGTCGTTTGAAAACTCAGTGTTCATCTTTGAAAACTTGTAATTAACTTAAAAACTGCCTTTATTGTGAAAATTTAACTTGCACTATTGTGGGTAGGTGATATTTCAAAAATACTTGTTATCGCTCTAAATGAAACCAAGGTGTTGTCCATTATCGTTTGTAATTCATTTGTTAAGTTTTGGAAAACAGTTATTTACATTTTATTAGAAAACCCAATACCAATTAAATCATAAATTAAAGCATTTTAAATCCAAATTAAAAATAATAGTGGCCTTATTACATAACAGAATCCTAAATTAAAGAAAATTCAAAGATAAGAAAATTTTAATTTACCAAAACCGTGCATGGCCACCACTGAGTCCACTCTGGCCCATATCCACTGGTCTAAGAATTACCGGCAAAAATTTAAGTAGAGGAGTGAGTCAAGAAGACTCAGTGTGCAATTACCCCACATGAACCATAACTAGGCCCGAGCCCATTCAAATACCATCTGGGCCTTAGCCCTTACAAAATCACCTTGGGCGAAGCCCATTTAGAATCGGACTGGGCCTTAGCCCTATTAGCACAGTATAGCACATAATGTATGCAATATGATGCAACACCCAACCCAACCTAGATATCCATCCACTACACACCACCCATTCCTACCAAACACACCTGTAGGGATTTCTACAATCGACCCTCACCGCTACACACCATCGATGGCAATCGTGCTACAGTTAGCTGCCCATCATTGAAATATGTGGCATAGCCACCGAAATAATGTGACAACATCACCGAAATGTGTGGCAAAGCCACCGAATTACACTGCCCCTTTCAACAATGTCATATCCCCAATCCCATGCAACATATAATCATAGTGGAATGGATGCAACATATATCAGCATACATAGAATGTTCAGAGCATATGTATATTCATGCTAACGTACATACACGGCATAATCAGAAAATAACTAACCTGGTATCTCGATTTTACCCTCCAACGGTAACTCAATAGCCATTACCGAGGTTTTGGCTTTCAAACAATGTATATACTTATTACAAGCAAACTAAAGAAGGTGTGAGAGTTACACACCTGATTACGCGAAGGACTAGACTCTCAATATCGTCGACACTCTTGCTAGCAGGAATAACAGCAATCTTCCTATCCCAATTCGATGTCGGCTCTCTACCACAACCCGATGGAAAATCTCGAACCACCGACACCGCACGCCATTTGAACTTAGGGACAGGGACTACGAGTCCACTCCTCTCCTTAGTTTGACTGGCACTCGCATCCATGAAAGAATCTTGATCAATATAGTACTATAAAAAAACAATGATTATCTAACAAAGATGTTGGGTTAAGGCAACGAACAACGAAGAGAGTGACTAATCATAAAGAACTAAAGAGAATCTCCTTACCTTAGTTGATGAGGAATCACACACAGATTCGGCCTTCAAGGATGACCACCCCCTAATTAAAAGAGAAATTAGCACCGGTTTGATAAAGAAAAGAGTACAAGATGGAGAGGTGCTAGGAAAGATAGATTCGGTCAAAATGAAAGGCTTATAAGATGAGTGTTTCGGTTCTATGAGAGAAGTAAGGGCAAATGGAAAAAAATAAGAGAAGGGCACCTTACCTTGGACAAAGAGAAACCGAATGGAATACATGAAGATTCAGCACTGGCAAAAGTAATAGATGAAACTCCAAGTTCGGCTATGGAGACTAAAACAAAAAAATTTCAACGCTTTCTAGAAGATTAAGGAAAGAACGATCGATTGAACAAGAAGAAGAAAAGTTGAAATTTGACTCAACAAGAGATGAATGATATGAGTTTAGTTTGTCATAGGGGGTTTTGGCTCAAGAATAGAACAAGAGAGGGACGATAAGAGAAGAAGAAATAGGAGGAGAAAGATTCGGCTAAGGTATAAGGAAGTCAAAGTAGATGAATGAATGTAAGAAGTAATTCGGTCAAGAGAAGGAAGAAATAGAGGAGACGAAATGTTGAGAGGGTTCACTAGAAGAAGAAAAGAGACTAGATGAAGGTTCGGCTAACACTCAAATTAAGAGAGCAAATGGAGAGAAAGAGAGTAGTCTTGGGATTGAGAATGGTAAAATGCCAAAAAATGCAAATGAGAGCTAAAACGTACCAACAATAAAAATGCTCAACACTTAAGTTGTTTGGTTGCTATCTCAATTCCCTAAATACTGAAATTCCCATGCTAAACCCCTATAGCCAAAAATCCACCTCCCACCTCTCAAACATTCGGTCAACTACCAACCCTCTCTCCACGTCCCACAAATTTCTCCTTCCTTCACTCTTTATCCACCAATTCAAATCTGTTGACCCATTCAAACTCCACAAGCACCTCTCCTCCACCCATTTTGAATTCGTTGACTCTTTCCACAACCACCATGTAGAGTCCCAGCCGAACCCACCTCTTTTCCATCCTGGCACAAAATAAATCCTCCAAAATGCAACCTGTGAGGTTCGAACTTGCTTCCTCTCCTTCTAGGCTCCCTTGTGATGCCAACACCACTCCACTAAGTGTCCCTTTGTGTCAACAACCACACCCAAATATTCATAAGGCCTGCTTCTACAAGCTCTTCCCCCTAAAGTGCACTAAAACAAAAATTTAACAAAGGTTCTGGCTTGAACCCGAGCCTTCCCAAGACCCCCAAACATATCCAAAAAGCGAGCAGAACAAGCCAGACACACAGAAAACATAAAATGCAAGACCCCTATTTTTAGGATGTTACACGTAATGTCCCAAATTTCTTATGTTTTTTTCTGTAAAATTTTGGCACAAACATCTATCTACTTTATTGGTTAAGTGTTCTAGGTGTGTGTGAGAGGTTCGAAGTTCAAGCCTTACCTTTAGCAATTTTTGTTGTTTTTGGAATTAATCCCTATCCTTGTTCTGTGGGCTTCAACCACATACTCAATTATCTATTCATTCATCTCTTAGTTCTATCATCAACCACATAGGTTCAAACATACCTTGATCAACACATAGTTACTCACCATTCATCCTACTAATTGCTCAATATTACATCTCGTTCAACTTTTGCTATTCTTTTAATTTATTCGCACACTTAGTGCCAATTTTATAATCGAAACATAATCGTCATTAAATACTTAGTGCCTACAGGTTAAATCGAACTATATCGGTATCGCACACACAGTGCCAAATCAATGAGTTGAAGCTTCTATATTTTCGCGCACACAGTGCTATTCATCTCTGTCTCGTTTCTAATTTTGCACACTTAGTGCCCTCTAATTCAATTCCACACATAGAATTTCTAATCTCATAGTTATATATATATATATATATATATATATATATTCATTCAATTCACATCACATAGATATAGTTTACAACTAGTATTATATCCGAACTTACCTCAGACGTTAAAATACCGGAACGGTCGATTAATCGAGTACATTATATTTGCCTCAATCTCAATCCAAACCTCTCCTTTCTTTGTCTATCCATATACAAAATTAACTCATTCAATCACCAATTCATTCAATTTAGTCTAAACACACATATTTTGGACATTTTACAAAATAGCCCTCAATTATCACTTTTGACATTTTAGTCCCTATTTCATCAAATCACAAAATACACACAATTTAAAATCACATATAATTAGCCGAATTCTTCCCATGCTAATATAACCGACACATTTCATTTATTTCACATTTTAGTCTTTCAATTTACACTTTTCTCAATTTAGCCCAAATTACTCTATTTCACTAAAAATTCAAAGACAAAACATATTCATCCTTCACATATCTTCCATATTTCACTGTCAAATAACACATAGCTCAAGCATTCATCAATGGCATATCTCAAAATCACCATCAAATTCTAAAATTAAAGCATGGGCTAGCTAAAACACTTAGCAGCAATCATAAAAACATAGAAATCATCTAAAACTGAACAAAAATCACATACCAATTGAAGCTTGTAGTGGCCGAATATTTCAAAGCCCTAACCCTTTCTTTTTCTTCTTCAATTTCGGCAAGGAACATGATTGTAACATCCCAAAACCCAGCCTATACGTTAAGTCCAGATCTGGCATGCCACACAAGTCGAACTTACATCTAGTCATCAATGATTTAAAGAAAACAAATCTTCAAAACGATTTTGGGGATGGAGTTTATCAAAAATTCGAGATTTATTTAAAACCATGATTTTAAAACGTAAGGGTTTATAATTTGATTTTCAGAGAAATAATTGGTTAAAATAATTTCATAAAAGAGTTTTCCACAAAAATTTTACGAGTTGATTATATTTAAGAAAAACCCCTTTTTATACGCAAGTTTAAGAAAACATTTATAGAATTTAAAATAGCCCCATTTAAATATCTAAAACATATTAAAATCCATCCACAAAATAAAAATTCATGAAAATAATCTAGAGGCATTATTACATCGCAATTGAAATAGTACTTAAATAAAAATACTTAAAAGAAGTTCAAAGTTTTTATAACTCATCATTCGTAGTATGGTCTCCACACGAAGTCATCCCCAGCCCAAGCCTCCATCAATTATCGTTACCTGAGAAGGGTAAAAAAAATGGGGTGAGTTACTTAGAACTCAGTGTGTAACCCACTTACCGTGTTTACTGGGCCAAAACCATTTAAGCAATTAGCTGGGCTTGAGCCCATTTACAAACGTACAATATAAAAATAATGCATATGATATGCAATTCCTAACTAAGCCTAATTTCCATCCGCTACACACCACCCGTACCAACCCACACACATGTGGGGATCAAGTCAACCCACCCCGCCAACATACCAATAGTAGGCATTAAGCCAATTATAATATTTGTGGCAACAGGCCATTTATAATATTTGTGGTAGAACCACTGAACTAGATATTTGGCAACAGGCCATTTACAATATTTGTGGTAGAACCACCAATCTAGATTTTTGGCAACAGGCCATTTATAATATTTATGGTAGAACCACCAATCTAAATTTTTGGCAACAGGCCTTTCTTCTCGTCGTCAATTATCCCAACCCATGCAGTCATGTATATATATATAATGCATAACAAAATATTCATAAGGTAATTTTAACAAAAAGCCCATATTACAAGTTATCAATTTGGCCCATTTAACGATCTAGCAAACTGGGCCCATTTCATCTCCTATCACATTTAACTCATATATTAATATCACATTTGGCCCATAAAGCAACATATTTCAATTTGGCTCATAAAGGGTATTTTCGTAATTCGATCCATAGGGACATTTCATAATTCGGCACATTTAACACATGAGGCCTTTCTCACAATTTCCACACTTGGACAATTTATCAAAATAATCATATGGCCCAAAATATCACTTTTTTTTAACAAAATAGACCATTAAGGTCAAATCCGTAATTTTTCCACAACCTAAATTCCGGTTTCATGCATTCACACAAAAAAATGTTAATATATCGTATTTTTCCAATTTTACCGGATTTACAATTTTTATTCTAACGCTTATGGTATAGTATAACCCATGAGATAAGTGTGAAGTTACACACCTGATTAATATGAGAACTATACTTTCTCGCTCGACGATACCTAAACAAGCATCACTATAGATTAGAGCACTAATACTTATTTGCAAATCTATTCTAAAAAATAAGAGTTCTAAACTTTTACCCTCGAAATTTTGAACAACTTCTATTTTTGGTTTCTCCTCGATTGATGATTCGTTACCCGCTAAATAACCACGAATGAACAAAGGTTCAGAGTACGAATGACTTCAAATAATTGATTTTCACGGATGAGGTCCACAACCCGGTGGAAAATCTCGGATTGCCGTAACGGTCCTTCGTTTGAATTTAGGGGGAATAGTGGAACCACCCCTCTTCCGAACACTATTAATAACCCTTTTGTCCCTATCTTGTTTGCCTTCATAGACAAAGGATCATTAGTCCTAACAATATATCGGAAATCTTAAGACTAATGGCTTAAAAGGGCGAATACGGCTTACCTTAAAATTATGAATGATCCCAAAAGAATCCCTTGAGCGTTATGATCCAATCTTACTTCGAAAAGATGATGATTCGACCCTCCACTATTTCACTAAAAAAATAACGAAAGAAATCATCTGAATAAGTGATTGGTTATTCGGTTTAAAAGTCTCTTCCAAGACATTCTATAGATTCAGCCATGGTGACCAAATAGCAAAAAGAAAAGACAAAGAAAATGATTCTTACTGATGATCCAAAGTTTGAATAGAAGAAAATAATTGAAAATAAAAGTTATGAAGAATGGAAGATTCGGCTATGATGATAATCACAAGCATTCGGCCATGGAAGATAAATGAAGGAAGAATGTGTTTGAATGATAAGTAAAATGGAAAGGAAAAGAGAATAGGGAGAAGAGAAAAGAGAGGAGTTTAGGGACAAATATGCATTCGGCAATGGAGAAAAAGAAGAAAAGGAATTGGCTTTTTGTGCTTTGGTATTTAGGCACAAGGAGAGAGTGTTTTGAGATGTTAGGCAAAAATATGACCAAATGGTAAAAATGAAATGAAATGGCCAAAGGAAACAAAGCTTACCTATTGCACAAATTCGGCTAGGAGAAAGGGTTTGGAGAGAAATGAAAATTTTACACAAAATGCTAAGAATTGACCAAAACTAACTCCTAATCCTAGCCAAACTACTAACAACATTCGGCCACTCCCCCCTAGCCACAAAACCGTCCATGTAAATTGGCCAAAAGTCAAAGCTTTAGCCACCCAAAAGTTTCCATGACAACATCATTGATTCATGCCTTATGTTCCCCCTACATTCCATAAGTTTAGGATTTCTTTCCCCAAGTTCTATGCTTACCTTAACCATTAGCCACCTTGCCATAAGTAAAATAGTCCAACCTTACCAAATATAATGCTTGACCGACACATGCTATAAAGGTGCGAAAATAAAAGTCACCAAAATGCCATCCATGGTATCCGAACCTCTCCCCTCAAGCAACACTTATGGCGCCAACTCCACTTTACTATTAGCTCATCTTATGCTAGTTTTTGACACATATTTTCCTTAAACATCAAGGTCACTTGATCCACTTCAATAAAGTACTCATTACTAAAATTTATTCTAATTTGAATAAATCCCAAGCCTTCTCAAGACTATATTAAGTACACAAATTAAATAATCCACAAGCTAAGCACCAAAAACATGCAACATATGATACTTATATTTTAGGATGTTACAACTCTACCCCCTTAAAGAAAATTTCATCCTCAAAATTTACCTGGTTAAAAGAGGTGAGGATATTGTTGTCGAATTGCGTCCTCAGGCTCCCACGTAGCTTCCTCCGTTCCGTGATTTCGCCAAAGAACCTTAACCAATAGTATAGTCTTCTTTCTTAGCACCTTAACATCGTGATCTAAGATTTTCACTAGTTCTTCCTCGAAAGACAAATCTGACCTCAACTCCACTTCTTCTACCGGTATTATGTGAGATGGATCCGATCTATAATGCCTCAGCATAGAAACATGGAAAACACTATGAATTTGACTCAACTCCGAAGGTAAATCAAGCTGATAGGCCACTAGTCCTACACGCTTCAACACACGGTACGGTCCAATGAACCTAGGGCTCAACTTGCCCTTCCTTCCAAATCTGAAAATCTTCTTCCAAGGTGAGACTTTTAGAAAGATCTGATCTCCCACCACAAACTCAATATCTTTACGCTTCAGATCCACATACAACTTTTTTCTATCCGAAGCTTCCTTTAACTGCGCTCGAATCACCTTTACCTTTTCTTCCGTCTCAGTTATCAATTCAGGATCCAACAACTGTAGTTCCCCTAATTCAGTCCAACAAGTCGAGGTACGACACCTACGACCGTATAACGCTTCATAGGGTGCCATTTGGATCTTGGATTGGTAATCATTATTATCTGTGAACTCGCCAAGCGGTAGAAAATCCTCCCAACTACCTCCGAAGTCGATCACACAACCTCGTAACATGTCTTTCAAAATCTGAATTACTCTTTCTGATTGACCATCTAACTGAGGATGAAAAGCCGTACTGAAGTTTAACTTTGTTCCCAAAGCCTCATGTAAAGCTTTCCAAAATCGTGATGTAAACCTAGAATCCCTGTCCGATATGATAGACACTGGTACCCCATGCAACCTCACGATTTCAGATACATACAATTTAGCCAACTTCTGTAACGAGTAATCCGTATGAACTGGTAGAAAATAAGCAGTCTTTATTAATCGATCTACTACCACCCAAACAAAATCTTTCTTAGTAGGTGTTAAAGGTAACCCACTAACAAAATCCATCGTTATCTGCTCCCATTTCCATAGAGGAATCTTTACCGGTTGCAATAAACCCGATGGTAATTGATGTTTCGCCTTCACTTGTTGACAAGTCAAACACTTTCCCACAAAATCAGTAACCTCCCGCTTTAACCTTGGCCACCAAAACTGCTCACGGAGATCCCGATACATCTTATTTCCTCCAAGGTGCATAGCATACGGGCTACTATACGCCACTCGTAGAATCATTTATCTCAAATCCAAATCCATGGGCATACAAACTCTTCCATGAAAACACAACACGCCATCCTTGTTCAATCCAAAGTCTTTTATTATACCACTTTCAACTTGTTGCATTAAAGGACCCAACTTTTCATCTGATAACTGCTTTTCCTTGATTTCTTCTAACCACAATGGCTTCACCTAAAGTTTCGCTAGTAGACTGCCATCCTCATACAAATTGAGATGAGCAAACATTGCTCTCAACTCCGATACAACCTTACGACTCAACGCGTTTGCCACAATGTTAGCCTTTCTAGGATGGTACTCGATTGAGAAATCATAATCCTTTAACAGCTCCACCCATCTCTGTTGTCTCAAATTCAACTCTTTTTGGGTAAGGAGGTACTTAAGACTCTTATGGTTCGTATAAATGATTAACTTCTCACCATAGAGATAGTGCCTCTAAATCTTTAAGGCAAATACCACCACAGCCAACTCCAAATCATGAGTAGGATAGTTGACTTCGTGCGGCCTCAACTATCGAGAAGCATAAGCTACCACTTTTCCACTTTGCATCAGTACACATCCTAAACTTGTATGTGACTCATCACAATAAACGGTAAACTCTTTTCCAGCCTCAGGTTGAATCGTACTGGCACTTCCATCAGAATCTTCTTTAGTTTCTCGAAACTTTCTTGTTGTTTATCGGTCCACACATACGGTACTCTCTTTCGTAACAGCTTAGTTAGGGGTGCAGCAATCAACAAAAACCCTTCAACAAAGCGTCTATAATAACCAACCAAACCCAAGAAACTCGAATCTCAGCCACTGACTTCGGCGGTTTCCAATCCAACACTGCCTCTACCTTTCGAGGATCAACTCTTATTCCTTTGGCTGACACTACATGACCCAAGAAAATCACTTCCTTCAACCAAAATTCACACTTACTGAATTTGGCATAAAGTTACTTATCCCGCAAAATTTGCAACACAGTGTGCAAATGTGAGTCATACTCTTCTTCATTCCTCGAATATACCAAGATGTCATCTATGAACACTACTACGAACCGGTCTAGATAGGGTTGAAAGACTCGGTTCATCATGTCCATAAATGCAGCTGGTGCATTGGTCAAACCAAATAGCATCACTAAAAACTTATAATGTCCATAACGAGTTCGGAATGTCGTCTTATGAATATCTGCCTCTTTCACCTTGAGTTGATGATAACCCGATCTCAAATCAATCTTGGAGAAAACTGAAGCTCCTCTCAATTGATCAAACAGGTCATCGATTCTCGACAATGGATACCTATTCTTGATCGTCAACTTATTCAACTGCCTATAATCAATGCACATACGCATCGACCCATTCTTCTTCTTAACGAACAAAATTGGTGCTCCCCATGGAGACACACTTGGTCGAATAAATCCCCGATCTAGCAGTTCTTCAATTTGAGCTTTAAGCTCTGCTAACTCCTTCGGCGCCATTCTATAAGGAGCAATGGACATCGGAGCCATTCTGGGCAAAAGCTCAATGCCAAACTCTACTTCCGATCTAGAGGTAGACTCGGAAGTTCTTCGAAAAGACATCTAAAAATTCTTTCACCGTTCTTACACCTTCCATTGATAATTCCTTGGCATCCAAAGCACTAGCGAAGGTTAGGAATGCTCCATACTCTTTTCGCACCAACTTTTCTGCCTTTAAAGCAGATACGACATTTGCCAAAACGTTCCTTCGCTCCCCTATCATTACTACCTCCTCATCATCCACAGTCCTTATTGACATCCGCTTTTCGGCACAATCCAATTGTGCCCGATGCTTCACCAACCAATCCATGCCCAAAATAAGATCAAACTCGCCGAAAGGCAATTCCATCAAATCCGCTAAGAATATTTCTCTTTGGATCTCCAAGGGCACGTCTCTAAACAATTTATTCACTATTACTGACTGTCCTAAAAGACTAATTACCGTCATCTCTCTATCGGTAATCTCAGATCTAATATTCAGGTTTTAGATATGGCACTAGCAACATACGAGTGAGTAGACCCGATATCTATCAAAGCAATAACAAGTACATCAGAGATGAAGAACGTACCAGTTATCAGGTGCATCGCCATCTTCACGACACCTGACCGCATAGACTAATCCGGCTGTCTTGCCTCCGCATTACCTCTAAAGCCATTACCTCGACCCGGTGCACCTTGACCACGTCCGTTACCATTACCACCACGACCGGTCCACGGCCTCTCGATGGTCTTGAGTACCCCTAGTGGTGAGCATCGAGGTTCTGAGCTTCCTGAGTTATATCAGTCCGTCGAGGGCAATTCTTATACTGATGATCCTTGGAACCACATTTATAGCAGGCACTAATTTTTCTCCAACATTCCCAGGGTGTCGCCTTCCATAGTCAAGACATTCTCGACTCGATTGGTAGTCACAGTGCTCTAGCTTGAGCTAGCTCGTCATTTCAGTAGCCTCTTACGAAACCTTTTAGAAGAACCTAAGTATAAAATCCCTCTTGCCTCTGACTCTTTCCCGGTTCTGGCATTCTGAATTCTTAGCCTCTTCGGCTATCTTGGCTTTCTCTAAAAGTAAGGTAAAAGTCCGTACTTGTTATGGGGCTATCAGTATCCGCAACTCATCATTTAGCCCATCTTCAAAGCGTACACAGCACTCATGATCAGTCGGCACTATTGTGCGAGCATAACGGCTCAAGCGAAGAAATTCTACCTCGTAAGCTGCCACCGTCTTACTTCCTTGAACCAAATTCAGGAATTCCTTCCCCCGGGCATCTACATAACTTGTCCCGATGTACTTCCATTGGAAAGCAGCTTTAAAGAAATCCCAAGTAACCAATGTAGCCTCGGTGCCTTCTCAAACAGTAAGCCACCATTGATACGCCTCGTCCCTTAGCAAGGATACCACTCCTCTCAACTGCTCGACGGTGCACTCTAGATCATCCATAATTTGTTCTACAGCCTCAAGCCAATATTTCGCAACATTCGGAGCTACATCGGAGACACCTCTAAAAACCTTGGCACCACTTGACTTAAGTCATTCCGATATTGATCCACGAACTGCTGGACCAGTTCTAGTCCCAGCAACCCTCTCTAGGACTCGCAACATTGCTTGAGTCAAAGCATTGTCCTCTCTCAAATGGTCATGTGATCTAGTTTCACTCCCAGGTGACGCAGGTGTATCCATTTTTAGAATATGACTCGGCGCTTCAGACGTAGTACCTCGTCCTCTACCATGGCCACGTCTACCGCGTCCACGACCACGTCCTCTAGTACTCATAATGACTAAATCGATTTAATCTGATTACAAGTTTTATGAATCAGAATATCATTTCAGTGTTTATTAACGATATTTTATTGGATATAAGAGATAAAGTTATTTTCGCAATCACATCCTATAGTCTCAATCTCTACCATTTTCAACACTTAAAACTAGAAGTTCTAGAGTGTTCCTATGATCATATCATATGAATAAACATTTAATAAGCAAATACTTACTTGACTTGATGCCGGATGCTTGTAGTGCCATACTACCTTTAAAACATAAAGTCTAGAAATTTAAGCAGTTTTTTAAACAAAAATCATTGTTGAACCCAAACCACAGTCGAGTTTTGAAATTGGGCTCTGATACCATAAAATGTAACACCCCAAACTCGGTCTATGCGTTAAGTCCAGATTTGGCATGCCACACAAATCGAACTTACATCTAGTCATCAATGATTTAAAGAAAACAAATCTTCAAAATGATTTTGGGGATGGAGTTTATCAAAAATTCGAGATTTATTTGGAAACCATGATTTTAAAATGTAAGGGTTTATAATTTGATTTTTAGAGAAATAATTGGTTTAAATAATTTCATAAAAGAGTTTTCCACAGAAATTTTATGAGTTGATGATATTTAAGAAAAACCCTTTTATACACAAGTTTAAAAAACATTTATAGAATTTAAAATAGTCCCATTTAAATATCTAAAACATATTAAAATCCATCCACGAAATAAAAATTCATGAAAATAATCCAGAGGCCTTATTACATCGCAATTGAAATAGTACTTAAATAAAAATACTTAAAAGAAGTTCAGAGTTTTTATAACTCATCATTCGTAGTATGCTCTCCACACGAAGTCATCCCCGGCCCAAGCCTCCATCAATTATCATTACCTGAGAAGGGTAAGAAAAAATGGGGTGAGTTACTTAGAACTCAGTGTGTAATCCACTTACCGTGTTCACTGGGCCAAAACCATTTAAGCAATTAGCTAGGCTTGAGCCCATTTACAAATGTACAATATAAAAATAATGCATATGATGTACAATTCCCGACCAAGCCTACTTTCCATCCGCTACACACCACCCATACCAACCAACACACTGTGGGGATCAAGTCAACCCACCCCGCCAATACACAATAGCAGGCATTAAGCCAATTATAATATTTGTGGCAACAGGCCATTGTGATAGAGTCACCGAACTTGATTTTTGGCAACAAGTCATTTATAATATTTATGGTATAACCACCGAACTAGATTTTTGGCAACAGGCCATTTATAATATTTGTGGTAGAACCACCAATCTAGATTTTTGGTAACAGGCCATTTATAATATTTGTGGTAGAACCACCAATCTAGATTTTTGGCAACAGGCCTTTCTTCTCTTCGTCAATTATCCCAACCCATGCAGTCATGTATATATATAATGCATAACAAAATATTCATAAGGTAATTTTAACAAAAAGCCCATATTACAAGTTATCAATTTGGCCCATTAATCAAAATAAAAATTTGGCCCATTTAACGATCTAGCAAACTTGGCCCATTTCATCTCATATCACATTTAACTCATATATTAATATCACATTTGGCCCATAAAGCAACATATTTCAATTTTGCTCATAAAGGGTATTTTTGTAATTCGGTCCATAGGGACATTTCATTATTCGGCCTATTTAACACATGAGGCCTTTTTCATAATTTCCACACTTGGCCAATTTATCAAAATAATCATATGGCCCAAAATATCACTTTTTTTAACAAAATAGCCCATTAAGGGCAAATCCATAATTTTTCCACAACCTAAATTCCGGTTTCATGCATTCACACAAAAAAATGTTAATATATCGTATTTTTCCAATTTTACCGAATTTACGATTTTTATTCTAACACTTACGGTATAGTATAACCCATGAGATAAGTGTGAAGTTACACACCTGATTACTGTGAGAACTATACTTTCTTGCTCGACGATACCTAAACACGCATCACGATAGATTAGAGCACTAATACTTATTTGTAAATCTATTCTAAAAAATAAGCGTTCTAAACTTTTACCCTCAAAATTTTGAACAACTTCTATTTGTGGTTTCTCTCCGATTGATGATTCATTACCCGTTGAATAACCATGAACGAACAAAGGTTTAGGAGTACAAATGACATAATTGATTTTCGCCATATGAGGGTCCACAACCCGGTGGAAAATCCCGGATTTCCATAACGGTCCTTCGTTTGAATTTAGGGGGAATAGCAGAATCACCCCTCTTCTGAACACTATTAACAACCCTTTTCGTCCCTATCTTGTTTGTCTTCATAGACAAAGGATCATTAGTCCTAATAATATATCGGAAATCTTAAAACTAATGGCTTAAAAGGGCGAATTTGGCTTACCTTAAAATTTCGAATGATCCCAAAAGAATCCATTGAACGTTATGATCCAATCTTAATTGACTTCAAGACTACTTCGAAAAGATGATGATTCGACCCTCCACGATTTCACTAAAAAAAATAACGAAAGAAATCATCTGAATAAGTGATTGGTTATTCGGTTTAAAAGTCTCTTCCAAGACATTCTATAGATTCGGCCATGGTGACCAAATAGCAAAAAGAAAAGACAAAGAAAATGATTCTTACCGATGATCCAAAGTTTGAATAAAAGAAAATAATTGAAAATAAAAGTTATGAAGAATGGAAGATTCGGCTATGATGATGATCACAAGCATTCGGTCATGGAAGATAAATGAAGGAAGAAAGTGTTTGAATGATAAGTAAAATGGAGAGGAAAAGAGAATAGGGAGAAGAGAAAAGAGAGGAGTTTAGGGACAAATATGCATTCGGCAATGGAGAAAAAGAAGAAAAAAATTGGCTTTTTGTGCTTTGGTATTTCGGCACAAGGGAGAGAGTGTTTTGAGATGTTAAGCAAAAATATGACCAAATGGTAAAAATGAAATGAAATGGCCAAAGGAAACAAAGCTTACCTATTGCTCAAATTCGGCTAGGAGAAAGGGTTTGGAGAGAAATGAAAATTTTACACAAAATGCTAAGAATTGACCAAAACTAACTCCTAATCCTAGCCAAACTACTAACAACATTCGGCCACTCCCCCCTAGCCATAAAACCATCCATACATTGTCAAAGCTTTAGCCACCCAAAAGTTTCCATGACAACATCATTGATTCATGCCTTGTGTTCCCCCTCCATTCCATAAGTTTAGGATTTCTTTCCCCAAGTTCTATGCTTACCTTAACCATTAGCCACCTTGCCATAAGTAAAATAGTCCAACCTTACCAAATATAATGCTTGACCGACACATGCTATAAAGGTGCAAAAATAAAAGTCACCAAAATGCCATCCATGGTATCCGAACCTCTCCCCTCAAGCAGCACTTATGGCACCAACTCCACTTTACTACTAGCTCATCTTATGCTAGTTTTTGACACATATTTTCCTTAAACATCAAGGTCACTTGATCCACTTCAATAAAGTACTCATTACTAAAATTTATTCTAATTCCAAATAAATCCCAAGCCTTCTCAAGACTATATTAAGCACACAAATTAAATAATCCACAAGCTAAGCACCAAAAACATGCAACATATCGATACTCATATTTTAGGATGTTACAATGATAAATGAACAAATTTTGTGTTTTGTTTTATTTTATTATCATTAATACACCAATTACCATTTTACCCTTAATGAAATTTAATAATAACAACAAAACCATGCTATCATCTTCCACTAACTTATAAAATGGGCTAATTGCAACATAAATCCTCCAAATTATAAAGACAACAACAATTAAGCACTTAACAATCAACACACAACATTTTACACTTTATGCAATTAAGTCCTTTTGCAAATTAAACACACAATCGATAAAATCTTCACACAGGCTAAATCACATACCGTAAACACAAAAAATAATATTAAAATATTATTTTGATCTCGAATTTGTGGTCTCGAAAGCACTGCTCTGACTAGGGTTTAAACCGAGTTGTTACATCATAATTTAATTCAAATATCAATTCCAAACATCATTTAACAATCTATAACTATGTATCAGTTCAATTTCATCTATCCAAGTTTTGTATTTTATTTAGTTTAGTCCCTAAAATCATAATTGCCATAACTTTCAAATTTGAGCCTCGATTTTGAAACCCAATCTCAATTTCATCTTTCTACAGTCCTCTAATATCTATATTTACAAAAATTTCATGTTAATTTCAAAATATTCAAATTTTAGTCCTTATGTTCAAAACTAACAATTTTCACTTTACAAACTAGCCATTTTTCCATATCTTAGCTTAGAATCTAACAATTTAGCATCAAAAGTTTCAAGATTCAACAATAGAAACTTTTAAAAACTTCTAACATTTTTTTTTTTGCAAATTGGTACACAGGTAGCTCCCAACACCTCAAAAACATAAAAATTACAAGAAAATGACTAAATTAAACTTACCAATCAAGGACCGAAAGTTTTTGAAGCCAAACCCTATCGCTTGTTTTGTTTTTTTGTGAGAAAGAAGATGATGAATGAAGAAGAATAAAAATTTTAGCTTTTGATTAATTAATTTTAATATATAACATAATTTAATTAAAAAAATTTAACATATATTCACTAACCGTCCACCACTATTTAAAAATGGCCTAATTGTCACTTTCAACCATGGTTTAATATTACGTAGCCCTTTTAATTAATAAAAATCAATAGCAATTAATTTTTACCGCTTTACAATTTAGTCTTTGTACCTAATTAGTTACAAAATCGGCAAAATTATTTATCC
The DNA here is from genome assembly GCA_025506655.1 of Gossypium rotundifolium. NCBI lineage: Eukaryota > Viridiplantae > Streptophyta > Magnoliopsida > Malvales > Malvaceae > Gossypium > Gossypium rotundifolium. The sequence continues at coordinate 182,928,299 of CP106724.1, read as the reverse complement.
AAAATTCAATTCACTTATACAATAACTCCATAAATATTTAATAAAGATATTTAAGGGTTCGGTTTATAAAAATGAGGTCTCAATACCTCATTTTTTAACACCACTGATTTAAAGGTCAAAACACTTGTACTTTAACTAATTATTCAATTAACAAATTCGTCAAACCAAAATTTAATATAATATTACAATCTTGATCATCAGAGAACGGGGTTCTAAAACTATCATTTCCAGTACCACTGAAAAATGGATTGCTACAATAAACATCAATTAAATTATTATTTTTGTTTGTATCGTTATTATATGTCTTTTTTTTTTTCAAACTTATGGTCAATTAATTATTTGAATTTAAAATATCTTTCAAACCTAGAAATGATAGCATTTTTACTTTGGCATAATGATAAAAAAATTAACCGCTAAAGGTTACCGCTTTTATCACTTTTATTATAATTCTTTTCTTTTTTGGACCACTTTAGACCCTACCCTTCAAATTTTAGTCAAATTGCATTTCTTTAGGTGGAAAAGTTGGTTGAACTATTAAATTTTTAGTGGCATCAACATGATAATTTGCATGTTCTTCATAAAAATTCAAAAATTATTAAAATTATTAAAATTTTGATAAAGTTTAAAAAATTCAGTAATTTATACTCTAAAATGAAGTACAAGTAAACTATTATGTAGGCTACAACATTAGTGTCATTAAAATTTTAATAGTTCAACCAGTCTTTCATCCACAAAAAAAAAAAACAATTTGACTAAAAATTGAAGGTTGATGGCCAAGGTAATCCAAAAAAAAAAAAAAAAAAAAGATTAAAGTAACAAAATAAGTACACATTATGGGTTAAATTTATAATTATGCCTCAAACTTTTTAAATAAAGATAAAATTATTTTAATATGTAGTGGTTTGAAATTTTATAAATTATATGAATTCATTTATGTTTTATTACCATAAAATTATTTTATATTATTAAATAATGCCAATATTAAATATATTATATAATATACACAGTGTCGAAACTATTTTAAAAATTAGAGTTTTAAAAATGAGGATCGACTTTAAAAATGAAAATGGGAGTCGCCACCAATCTCTTTTTATTTAGGTGTGATTGGATCACCTTGTAAAACGTTTTATTTTAAAACATTTTTGGTCCACAAAAACAAGAAAACGGGTTCGGGAGTCGGTTACGTATGAGGAAGGGTTAACACCCTCATAACGCCCAAAAATTGTTACCTAATCGATAAAATCATGTCCAAATGTTTAAAATTTAAAAGTATATAATTTTAAAAAAAACTTTGAACCATTTAAGTTAAAATTTGAGATTCTTTTGTTCCGAGGGAATATAAACATCACATCTAGCACGTTAGGACACGATATTTTAAAACCTTCGTAATCAAAATCATCCACGATTTACAAAACTTGTTAAAAGGGTATTTAGTTATTTAGCCAAACGGAAAATCGCAACCCAGCACATTAGGGCACTATTTCCCGAATTTCTAAATACCAAAACATTGCATTATTTTAAGTTAAAACTTGAGAATCCTTTGTTCCGAGGGAATATAAACATCACATCCTAGCACGTTAGGACACGATATTTTAAAAACCTTCGTAATCAAAATCATTAATTTACAAAACTTGTCAAAAGGGTATTTAGTTATTTAGCCAAATGAAAAATTGCAACCCAGCACGTTAGGGCACTATTTCCTGAATTTCTAAATACCAAAACATTGCCTTATTTTAAAACCTTCGTAATCAAAATCATCTCACGATTTACAAAACTTGTCAAAAGGGTATTTAGTTATTTAGCCAAACGAAAAATCGCAACCCAAAGACATGTTAGGGCAATATTTCCTAATTTCTAAATACCAAAATATTGTCTTATTTTAAACATTTATATAAAGTATAGTAATTTTGTAAAATATATTTTTATTTTAAAATGATTATCCTACAAAAATATCATATTAATACAAACAATATAAATATAAAATAACCATTAAAAATAATCACATTAAGACAATCATAAATAAATGGCAATATATATATATATATATATATATAATAAATGGGTAAATAATAAAACTTAATAAACATAAAAATTTCACATGCTATATTAAACCTTTCATGCAAATATATATAAGCGTAAAAATATATACCAATATATTGAAAAAGAAAAGAAAAATATATTTTAAAATAAATAAATATATATTTATAATAATCTAATACATAAAAAACTCATTTAAAATAAATAATATTTTATAAAATATAAATGATTAAAAATTTTAAAATAATATAAGATATAATATTATATAATATACAAAATATTAAAAAAATATAGAATATAATAACTAATATATTAATCTAAAAATAATATGTAATAAAAATAATCAAATAATATAAAAATAAGGACAATATGTAATAAGATATATAAGTTAAATAAATTAATATACAAATAATAAAATATAATATTTTAACATAATAAAATAATTAAAACAGATTAGAAATAAAAAAAAAAGAAGGGTTAAAATAGCAACTAAAATAGATTAAAAGGATTAAATTAAAAACATACGTTAAACCACAAGAATTAATATGGCAATTAAGCCTCTTCTTAAAAATAGCGTCGTTCCGATTTTTACCTTTAAAACGAACCGAAGGACTGAATTGGAACTAAAACAAACTTTAGGACTAAATTTAAAATAAATAAAAATGTGAATTAGGCTGAATTAAAATTAATTAAATTGCAGAAGGACCAAAATGTCAAATATCCCATTTTACCAAAATAAACATACGGATCCTTCGGGTCGGGTCAACTGCGCGTGGATCCTTGGTAAAATGACGTCGTTTTACAGTTATTGAATTAAGTGAAAATGGCACCATTTCGATATTATTATATATAAAAAAATATGTTAAAAAAACATTTTAACAAACATTTAAAAAAAACGAAACCCCCAAAAAAAATCCTTTGATGCTCTCGTCTGGCCTCCATGGTCGGACGTTCGAGCCACTGCCATGCACCTCACGCACCGTCGAAAAGGGCGGTGTTTAGGTAAAAATTTCGCCTTTTGTACTATTTATTCAAATAGAGCAAAAAGAGAAGAAAATAAAAAGATAAAAAAAATAAAATGGAATATGAAAAATCACCTTTTGCAACTGAATCTCTGTTTTTATTTCTCTATATTTTACAAGTGTTTTTGAACTCTCTTTGCACCTATTTATATGTGTTTGTGTGTGTATTGTGTGTATTTTCCTCCCTGTCCGTGCGTGTCTATTATAGGTTTTACAAGGGGTTTTTATAACCCAAAAAACAAAATAAAAAAAAAAAAGGAAATACAATCTTTGCCATATTTGCTTCTTTCCTTTTCTACTGTTTGTTTCCTTTTTTCGTAAGTTGATGAGGAGATCTCAGGCAATGATGACGTGATTCAGGCATAGATCTGGTCCCAATGAAGGCTCGGTCTTTGGTCGAGGAGTCGATCATGATTGCAACGGTTGGCTTGGGCGAGATTTGTTGCGCAACTATTGGGATCCTGCTACTTGCGGCGCAACTGTTGGTGTGACCAAGGGGCTACTGGGAAATTGCGGCGCGAAGGCCGGACTCCTACTCGCGAACGGCGCCTAGGGTTTTCTAGAAAACCCTAGGTCTCTGACTTGGTTTGATATTGGGCCCTTTTGGGCCATATCTATTATTGGGTCTGGGTAGTTCGAGTAGGTTAGGTCTGTTTAGGTTTAGGTAATTGGGCTTTGGGTCTTTGTTGTAAATGGGCTACGAGTTTGAGTGTTGGGCTATTAAAATTGGGTTTATGTAACATGGACTGTATAAAAGACTTTGGACATTTATTTTTATTTTCTGTTTTTGATTTGTTACATGGGCCCGGGCAAAAATGGGCCTCTACAGCTACCCTCTTTGCTCATTGTCATGTAACGAGAATAGAGCAAAGACTATAAGGGACTAATTTTACCCGGTTTTGGTCGAGCTCGACTTCTTGATCCTCGCCTTCTTCAAACGGCTTCCAATTTAACTGCATCTTTAGGGGTACTGGAACTTCATCTCGATTTCAGTAAGTCTGCTAGCTTTATTTTGCTTTTTGTAATTTCAAGAAGACCAAATTAATGTCTTTGATCTGCTTCCTACAACTTCAGGAAGATAAGATCTGAAAGTGCCTTTGATCTACTCCCTACAACTTCAGTAAGATAAGATCTATTGTCTTCAGTTTGCTCAGCTGCAACTTCAGGGATGAAGGTTAATATCTTTGATCTACTTCCTACGACTTCAGGAAGATAAGATCTAAAATTGTCTTCGATCTACTTCCTACAACTTTAGGAAGATAAGATCTGTTGTCTTTAATTTGCTCCACTACAACTTCAAGGAGGTAGGCTAATATCTTCAATCTGCTTCCTACAACTTCAGGAAGATAAGATCTTTTATCTTCAGTCTACTCCCTACAACTTCAGGGAGATAAGGTGAAATCTTCTTTTGATCTATTTCCTACAACTTCAAGAAGATAAGATCTTCTATCTTTAGTCTACTCCCTACAACTTTAGGGAAATAAGGCTGAAATTCTTTTCGATCTATTTTTACAACTTCAGGAAGATAAGATCTTCTGTCTTCAGTCCACTCCCTACAACTTCAGGGAGATAAGGCTGAAATTCTTTTCGATCTGCTTCCTACAACTTCAAGAAGATAAGATCTTCTGTCTTCAGCCTACTCCCTACAACTTCAGGGAGATAAGGCTGAAATTCTTTTCGATCTGCTTCCTACAACTTTAGGAAGATAAGATGTAACATCCTAAAATAGGTTGTGAATCACAAGGATTCTATTCGAGGGAAGTTAGAATGTGGGCAAGAGAGTGACATAACTCCTTGTCGTCGAGATCTATGATCGAGTTAAGAGGCGACGGAAGCCAAGGCAAAAGTCTCGAAAGAAGGGAAAAGTTAAGGCATCAAGACGAGATCGAGGCAAATCGAGTCAGAGCCATTCGGGAGTTGCAACGAGGACGTTACGAGAATGGGTGAGGGAGAATGTCACGATTCAGAGTTCAAAGCCCGTGACCATCGCACCAAATGTATCCGATGGAGGTCTATTGCTTAGATGGGGATCATTTTGCCCACGAGAACTGGCCCGATTCAAAGAACTATTGCTTAGATGAGGATCATTTGGCCAATGAGAACTGGCCCGGTTCAAAGAACTATTGGAGAAGCCTGTTAGATTGAAGCCTGGTTGGCCCGATAGCAAGGATATGGAAACTTAGGCTGATATGGTAACTAATCTTAAAGATATAGGGAATCTTATCTTGTAAAGATTAGGTAGGATTTGATATGGCATAATCTTGTAAATCCCTTAAATTAGGGGATATGGTTATCTCGTCTATCAATGTAAATGTATCGTGTCCGTCGATTTTAGGGGAGCTCAAGTATAAATAGAGAGCCTCCCCCTCATTTGTACTCACCCAATCCATTGTTTCATATTTTTTGTGAATAATAATAGAGAGCATTTACTCAAACACTTTGCGAGCGCTCTTTCTATTATTCTTTGTTTACTTCTTTTGGCATAAGTTTGCTCCGCTCTTTTGTTGGTGCCTTGGAGGAGTTCTTAAGGAATCCTCATTCGAGTTAAAGGCTGACTTAGGCGAGTTTGGACGAGGAAATTGCCTAAGACCGCACGGATTGCTAGTGAAAACTCTAGTCCCATGGCAAGTGGTATCCAAGCTATTGGTTCGAAAGCACTGTTGGGATGTCGAAAGAAGGGTTCGAACAAAAGTGGGCTAAAAAGTCTTTAAGGGAGATGTTGTCTGCAGTAGAGGAACGTGTAGATAAACTTGAGGGATCCATGGAGGGCGTAAAGGAGGCAATCGATGGGATCGAGGGTCACATAGACAACTGGCAGGAATAGTCCAGAGACTATGTGAAGATGTCTCTTAATTCGACCATGAACAAGGTAAATGAGTTGTTTAATTCACATAGAGATAAACTGTCGGATAGGAACGATGCTTTTGAGGCCATAATGATGGCTTTAAAGGAGGAAACAATGGCCATGATGCTAGCTTTGAGCACAAGAATGGAAGAGCTCGAGGGAGAGTTGGCCTTGTGTCGAGTAGCGGTGGGGGAAGGAGTGTCAAGTGCAGCACTCAGTAGCGAGTATGTCTCGAAGCCAAAAGAGCTTGTGGGACAATGTCTGCATGTGATGTGGACAATTTCTTGTAGAGGATGGAAAACTACTTCCGTGCCAAAGGCATCGTGGATGATGCGGATAAGGTAAATACTGCTTCATTATTTCTTAATGATATTGCATTTTTATGGTGGCGAGAAAGGTCCACAGATGAAAGACAAGGTGAAATTGGAATGTGGCAAGAGTTCCAATGTGAGTTGAAGGGACAGTTTTACCTAGAGTTTACCGAGGAAGAAGCTCGGGCAAAGTTACAAGGGATAACGCAACGGGGCACAGTGGGGGAGTATACTCGTGAGTTTAAGGAACTCATGCTACAAGTTTTGAATGTGATCAAGAAAGAAGCATTGCTTGATTTTCAAGAGGGATTGAAGCTGTGGGTCAGACAGGAGGTGGAACAAAGAGGTGTCCAAAAGCTGTCGGAAGCCATGACGGTAGCAGAAATTATGGTTAAGCTTGATTTAAGGAAAGACAAGCTTGAGTCTTCCAAGTCCGAGGAAAGGGGCGTACGTGAAGGGAATCACAAGGAAGACATGGTTGATGGCAATGGTAACGGCGACAATTGTGGTAATGGGAGACCACGAGTTGGGAAGAAGAAACCCAAGAGGAAAAGGGACAAGCGGAAATGCTTTCTCTGCGATAGTCCACATATGTTGAAGAAATGTCCAAGGAAATTTGAGCTTAGGAAGAAGCCGGTGGATAAGGCCTTGGGACTTGGTTTAGCGCAAGGGGTGTCGAAACCAAGGAGGCCGAGAACAAGAAGAAGCTAGTTAAGTGCTTCTTGTGTAATGGTCCGCATAGGTTGCGAAAATGTCTGATGAAAATCGTGCTTAAGGAGAAGACGGTGGGAAGGGCCTTGGAACTTGGTTCGATTGGAAAGGGTGTCGAAGCCAAGGAGGCTAAAAGCAAGAAGAAGCCAGTTGAGTGCTTCTTATGTCACGGTCCACATAGATTGCGGAAGTGTTCGAGGAAGTCTGTCATCGAAGGGAACGATGGAGCAGACGAGGAGCTCAAGAAACTTGGTTTGAGTAAGGTAAAAGCCGAAGCCAAGAGGGCGAAGAGGAGCAAAAAGAAGAGAATAAAGTGCTTCTTTTGCCTTGGTCCGTATGAGTTGCGAAACTGTCCAAAGCAAGTCGTAGTCAAAGAAAAAGTAATGTCCAAGCATTATGAGTCGTCAGAGGGGCTTCCACCCAAGGAAGAGGTGAGTTTGTCATCGAACTTAGAGGAAGAAGTTGCGATGAAAATAGTGAAGCTGGGACCAATGAGGCTCAAGTCAAATGAAGCGTCGGAGTTGGCCAAGTCATTGGCAAGGCTTCCACCGATGGGAGAGGTGGGTGATGCATCGGACTTCAAGGAGAAGGAAGTGATGCATGTGGGACAGTTGACCAGAGTAAATGCAAAGGTACATTCGCACACTCTGATAGTGTGTTGCATTCTAACTTGTTGACTTGGCAAGAACGTAGGGGCCCTTTCAAAGTTCTTGAGCAAGGAGGCCAAGAGAGTATGGGTAAAGCGAAGTGAAGTGTTGTGAATCACAAGGATTCTGTTCGAGAGAAGTTAAAACATGGGCAAGAGAGTGACATAAATCCTTGTCGTCGAGATGTACGATCGAGTAGGATGACTCGAGTTAAGAAGCGACAGAAGCCAAGGCGAAAGTCCCGAAAGAAGGGAAAAGTTAAGGCGTTAAGACGAGATCGAGGCAAATCGAGTCAGAGCCATTCGGGAGTCGTAACGAAGACGTTGCGAGAATGGGTGGGGAGAATGTCACGGGGCTAGAGTTTTCACCAGCAATCCGTGTGGCCTTAGGCGGTTTCCTCATCCAAACTCGCCTAAATTAGCCTTTGACTCGAATGAGGATTCCTTAAGAACTCCTCCAAGGCACCAACAAAAGATCGGAAGCAAACTTATGCCAAAAGAAGCAAACAAAGAACAACAGAAAGAGCGCTCGCAAAGTGTTTGAGTAAATGCTCTCTATTCTTATTCACAAAGAATATGAAAAAATGGATTGAGTGAGTACAAATGAGAGGGAGGCTCTTTAATTATACTTGAGATCCCCCAAAACCAACGGACACGATACATTTACATTGACGGACGAGATTAACCATATCCCCCAATTTAAGGGATTTACAAGATTATGCCATATCAAATCCTACCTAATCTTTACAAGATAAGATTCCTTATATCTTTAAGATTAGTTACCATATCAGCCTAAGTTGCCATATCCTCACTATCGGGCCAACCAGGCTTCAATCTGACAAGCTTCTCCAATAGTTCTTTGAACCGGGCAGTTCTCATTAGCCAAATGATCCTCAACTAAGAAATAGGCCGATGGAGGTTTAAAATTTTGAGAACAAGATAATGGCATTATTGCAAATTGGACTTATTACTTAAGTGAATTTGGAAGGTTACAAGGTTTCTATGAAGTCTCCGGTTTAATTGGGCCTTAGGAAAAATTAGGTATTTTAGCACTTTAAGGAGAGATGGTAAGTAGCTTCAAAGCTTATAGAAATAAATAAGTAATGTGCTTGCATAAATGAGCTATTGGTAAAGAGGTTATGGCATCAAGTGAAGTACCTTGAGGGAAGAGGTTGAAATCCCTTTGTGTGTAATTTTTGACTAATATTTTTGCACTCTTTCCTTAAGTGTCACCAAAAGGTATTTATGGCAAGTTTGACTTCTTTATTTTTGGTATGGTGGCTAAAGAATTAAGGAAAGGTTGAGGTTGGGGAAATGAATCAAAAGGAAAAGGCAAGTAAGGGGAACAAGTGGCTTATTTCATGGAGAATGTTATGGAAAGTATGGTTGGCAAAATTTTGACCTTCATGACTATGCATGTGGACAGTTTTGGGGGTAGATAGGTAGCTGAAATTTTACTTTGGCATTTGGTAGTGTCTTGGTATTGTTTTGGCCAAAAATCACATTTGCAACTTTAGTGTCATCTTCTCCCAATTTGCTATTCTCTTTGCCGAAATCTTATAGCACAATAGTGCATTTTTCTTCTCTTTGGATTGGTTTCATATTCACCTTTTGTCCATCTTCCTTGATAGCCGAATATCAACATACAATTTCCTTCATAACCGAACTTTCATCTTTTCTATATTTCTTCTTCTCATCCATATTAACATCTGTTTCTTAATCCATCGGTAAGTATTCTTCTCAATATTTTATTTTCTTTGGTTTTGGATGGTCATTTTGACCTAGACCATCACCTTACTTTCCCTCATTCGAAATTATTTTTCATCCTCGTAGAGATATAGTGGAAGGCCAAAACTTGGATTTTTTGAAGTCATCGTATAATCGCTAGAAATCGGATCCAATATTAATAAGGTAAGGAGTTCTTATGGATTATTGATATTATTCAATATTCGATTGGTTGCTAACAGAGTAATAATGTGAAATAATCGACTACATGTTTTAGGGAGAAATCACTCGATATATTCTACCTTCGGACATAGTGGTAAGTGATTCAAGTGTAAGTGATATGAAATCTTTTAGAAATCGAGGCTAACTTTTGGTTGGTATTGTTCTAGGTCAATGACGAGTGGTTCATTAGGTAATCGAAATCAGGTGTGTAATCCCGTACCTTTCGTATACATATCTAAAATGGTGTGTAATCTCACACTTCTCGGAAAGTTTGTATGAAATATTCTGTGAATCGATCAAAATACCGAAGAAAATCGAAAACCGGCATCCGTGATCACTCGGGCGTGCGTAGTGGTAAACGTATTTTGTAATAAAATAGTTTCGATTAGAAGCAGTGACGTGTTTTTAAAAAAATCACTAAAAATAGAAGAAAGGGAATTAGAAAGTGAATGAGATATCGAATAAAAGCTTATTGTGTCTATTTTGATAAGGAATAAACGGAGAAGGAAAAGAAATTTTATATTCTGAGGTATGTTAATTTTAGTGAGACTGGTTCTGAATGATTTCGTGGTTCCCTGATATGTCTTGGTAAAATAGTATAAAATTGTACAAAGTGATTTAAGAGTTATAATTTATATGTAAAGATTTCTTAGTGAGTCTATTTTCAATAGAAACAAGTGGAAACAATATATGAAAATTGTACAGTGAGATATTTGAATTTTGGGTAGAGAGAGTAATCATTAGTACGACAAGGAAAATTTATATGAGTTTAGTTTCAAGGAAAATTTATGGATTTATATTTCGAGATTCCTAACCCAAGTTATAGTCAATTTAGTTAGTACGACGCAGATGGATAGTTTAAATTGTTATGCCCAAATTAGTAGTTAAGTCTGGATTGCAAAATTACTGAATTACCCTTAGTAGGTAAATTTCGAATTACAAAAGTGCCTCTAAAGGGCCGAAATATGGAAATGCCCCTAATGGGCCGATTTGCAAAAGTGTTAATGGGCCAATCTGTTATTTTGATAAATGGGCCAATCTGATATTTTGATAAATGGGCCAATCTGTTATTTTTATAAATGGGCCAATCTGATATTTTGATAAACGGGCCAATCTGATGTTTTGATAAATGGGCCAATCTAATATTTTGATAAATGGGCCAATCTGATATTTTGATAAATGGGCCAATTTGATTTTTTGCTAAATGTGCCAATTTGATATTTTGCTAAATGGGCTAATTGATAATTTTTTATAATGAGCCGTACTTTTGTAATAAATATCCGAATAAATTATTGTGATTTGTTATGCATTATATACATGATTTGCATGGGATGGGATAATGATGAAGAGAAGTTCTGGTAGCTATGCTACATAAATCTAGTGGCTCTGTCACAAATCTGAAAAATGGCAATGCCATGTAAATTTTGTTAATCTGGTGGTTTGTCCACAAATTTGATATAAATGGCTTAATGCCTACATTTGGTGTGTTGGCGGGGTGGGTTGACTAAAGATCAACCACATGTGTGTTGGTTGGTATGGGTGGTGTGTAGCGGATGGAAAACTAGGATTTGGTTTGGGAATTGCATATCATATGCATATTATATATGATACATTTATATTATTGTAAGCGGGCTTTGGCCCAATTAATTGCTTAATGGGATTTTGGCCCATTGAACAACGATAAATGGATTATACACTAAGTTCATGTAACTCACCCCCTTCTCTTAACCCTTGTAGATAATACTCAGTGAACGAGGACTTGGAGCCATGGATGACTCGATGGAGGCCATGCTTCGAAAATAACATTTTCGAATATTAGTAAACTACCTTTCCGTTTTATTTGATTACTTTTATTGTTTTGGGTTTTAAAGTTGTAATAAGGCCTTTGGACTATTTTTATTTTGCTTTATGTTTGGGATGTTTTTATTATTCTTCTTAAATTGTTTAAAAGGAATTTTCTAAAAATATAAATAATGGTTTTCAAAATTGATTAATAAATGGATTTTATAGCAAACTTTTACAAATAATTTAACTCGAATTCTCTTTCAAAATTTCAACGCCATTTTCAGAAGTCCTGATTTTAAAGTCCACTACTTCAATTTTCGACTCATCAACCAACCTCTCAAAAATACTTGTATTTTATCTACGTTTCCACAATGTTTTCAAAATGCTTCTGCAACTCTATTTCCAAACGTCATATTTTAAGTAAATTGTTATTTCAAATATATTTTCGCAACCAAAAGGTTTTAAAGATAATTACGTTTTCAAGTAGATAGCAATTGCTTAAGTGTTTTGGTTTTTAAAAAGAGGTTGTAATTCTCAAACAAGTTTTTAACAATCGTAAAGATGGTTTTGAAAAGAAAAAACACTTCCATGTGACACGCTTGATTCGGGCCTAACTTTTAGGTAGGGTTTAGGTGTTATATTTTATGGTATCGAGCCCAGTTACAAAACTCAGCCGTGGTTTGGGTTCAAAAGCGTTTTCAAAGTCATTTAGAATTTTGATTTATAAATATATGTTCTAAAGGAAGTATGGCACCACGAGTATCCGACGCCAAGTCAAGTAAGTATTTGTTTTCATTTTATGATTATTATGTTACGAAAATTCTACAAAGAAGAATACTCTAGAACTCTTAGCTTTAGGAGTTGAAACTATAGAGACTGAGACTCTAGGATGCGGATTTGACTCTCGAAAACAACTTTTCTACTCATACTCCATAAAACATCATTTAATAAACATCGAATAGTATAATGATTCATAAAACTCTTAATCAGATTATATCGACTTAGTGAACATAAGCGCTAGAAAACACAGACGCAGTAGATGTGGACGTGGTAGAGGCCGAGGTGCTAAGGCTAGATCTTCGGCACCAAGGCATGTGCCCGAAAGGGAGGCGTATACATCGTTAGTGGCTGAAACGGGATCTCATGATCAAGTTGGGGTTGATGAGCTGACTCAGATAGTTAAAAAGGTATTGAAGGAGGTTAAGGAAATCAGTGAAGCACTTCGAGTTGGGTTTGTAGACTGAAAGAAGAAAGGAGATCGTGGTTCTTTTGGATCGCAATCTCGTTCTGTAAAGCGTGTTAAGACACGTCCAAACTTTCTGGCTTGCGATCATTGAAGAAGGCGTCATCCGGGGGAATGCTAGAGGAGGTTAGGAGCATGCTTGAGATGCGGGTCTAAGGAGCATAAGGCTCGGGATTGTTACATCACCATCAAGTCAGGTATGCTTTGGTTGGACGTGATGATTGAATGTAGAAAATTCTAAGTATAAATGGTAGACAATTATTTGCTTTTGTGGTTAGATGTTTGGTTGTGTGAAAGAGGATTCAAGATTTTGTTAAAAGTACATTGTGTTGTTTTTAAGATCAGAGTGCGCAGCGAAAGCTTAGTGGTGTGATTTAAGCGATGCGTTTAGTAGATGGTTGGAAATTTCGAGGATGAAATTTCTTTAAAGATGATAGAATTGTAACATCCCAAAATTGGGCCTAGTAGGATTGGGCCCAATGGGCCTTGGGCGCAGGAATGTTTAAAATTTTGAGAACAAGAGAATGGCATTATTGCAAATTAGACTTATTAGTTAAGTGAATTTGGAAGGTTACAAGGTTTCTATGAAGTCTCGGGTTTAATTGGGCCTTAGGAAAAATTAGGTATTTTAGCACTTTAAGGAGAGATGGTAAGTAGTTTCAAAGCTTATAGAAATAAATAAGTAATGTGCTTGCATAAATGAGCTATTGGTAAAGAGGTTATGGCATCAAGTGAAGAACCTTGAGGGAAGAGGTTCAAATCCCTTTGTGTGCAATTTTTGACTAATATTTTTGTACTCTTTCCTTAAGTGTCGGCCAAGAGGTATTTATGGCAAGTTTGACTTCTTTATTTTTGGTATGGTGGCTAAAGAATTAAGGAAAGGTTGAGGTTGGGGAAAGGAATCAAAAGGAAAAGGCAAGTAAAGGGAACAAATGGCTTATTTCATGGAGAATGCTATGGAAAGTATGGTTGGCAAAATTTTGACCCTTATGACTATGTATGTGGACGGTTTTAGGGGTAGATAGGTAGCTGAAATTTTACTTTGGCATTTGGTAGGGTCTTGGTATTGTTTTGGCCAAAATCACATTTGCAACTTTAGTGTCATCTTCTCCCAATTTTCTATTCTCTTTTCAAATCTTCTAGCATAATAGTGCATTTTTCTTCTCTTTGGATTGGTTTCATATTCACCTTTTGTCTATCTTCCTTGATAGTCAAATATCAACATACAATTTCCTCCATAACTGAACTTTCATCTTTTCTCTATTTCTTCTTCTCATCCATATTAATACTCGTTTCTTGATTAATCGGTAAGTATTCTTCTCAATATTTTATTTTCTTTGGTTTTGGATGGTCATTTTGACCTAGACCATCACCTTACTTTCCCTCATTTGGAATCATTTTTCTTCATCGTAGAGATATAGTGGAAGGCCGAAACTTGGATTTTTTCGAAGTCATCGTATAATCACTAGAAATCGGATCCAATATTAATAAGGTAAGAAGTTCTTATGGATTATTGATATTATTCAATATTCGATTGGTTGCTAACGGAGTAATAATGTGAAATAATCGACTACATGTTTTAGGGAGAAATCACTCGATATATTCTACCTTCGGACATAGTGGTAAGTGATTCAAGTGTAAGTGATATGAAATCTTTTAGAAATCCGAGGATAACTTTTGGTTGGTATTGTTCTAGGTCAACGACGAGTGGTTCGTTAGGAAATCGAAATCAGGTGTGTAATTCCATACCTTTCGTATACATATCTAAAATGGTGTGTAATCTCACACTTCTCGAAAAGTTTGTATGAAATATTCTGTGAATCGATCAAAATACCGAAGAAAATCAAAAACCGCATCCGTGATCACTCGGGCGTGCGTAGTGGTAAACGTATTTTGTAATAAAACAGTTTCGGTTAGAAGAAGTGACGTGTTTTTAAAAAAATCACGAAAAATAGAAGAAAGGGAATTAGAAAGTGAATGAGATATCGAATAAAAGCTTACTGTGTCTATTTTGATAAGGAATAAACGGAGAAGGAAAAGAAATTTTATATTCTGAGGTATGTTAATTTTAGTGAGACTGGTTCTGAATGATTTCGTGGTTCCCTGATATGTCTTGGTAAAATAATATAAAATTGTATAAAGTGAATTAAGAGTTATAATTTATATGTAAAGATTTCTTAGTGAGACTATTTTCAATAGAAACAAATGGAAACAATATATGAAAATTGTACAGTGAGATATTTGAATTTTGGGTAAGAGAGATCAGAATCATTAGTACGACAAGGAAAATTTATATGAGTTTAGTTTCAAGGAAAATTTATGGATTTATATTTCGAGATTCCTAACCCAAGTTATAGTCAATTTAGTTAGTACGACGCAGATGGATAGTTTAAATTGTTATGCCCAAATTAGTAGTTAAGTCTGGATTACGAAATTACCGAATTACCCTTAGTAGGTAAATTCCAAATTACAAAAGTGCCTCTAAAGGGCCGAAATATGGAAATGCCCCTAATGGGCCGATTTGCAAAAGTGTTAATGGGCCAATCTTATTTTGATAAATTGTGTGTCTTGAAAGAAAGGTTGTTTTGGGTTGGGCTTGAGTTGAGAACAAGTTTATTTCATTATTAAAATCCGATATTTTTACTTTAGGTGACAAAACGTTTACGCTTTGTTTTAAAATAAATTTTACTTAATCTTTTAATAGATAAAAGTTTGTGAGCTTAATAAATAAAAGCAAAGTAAAGTAGTTCTACTATGGCCTTATTACATCAAATAATTCCCAAAAAAAAAAATAAATTCAAAGTACTTAATGAAATAAAATTCCAAATTAAATAAATTCCTTCATCGTGCATGGCCACCTTTAAGCTCCTGTCAGGCCGGTCCATTCTTGATCATTACGAAAAATAATCCCACAAGGGGTGAGTCAAATAGACTCAATGTGTAACCAACACTAAAATTTAACAATTTAGGCATATGTTCACATATTACATGCATATTCATATAACAGATAGGAAATAATGATACAACCCGAACCCAAACCTATATGCCATCCGCTACACATCACCCGTACCATCCTGCACACCGTGGGGACTACTAAGTCAACCCTCCATCCACTACACACCATCGAAGGTAGTCGCTGCAGTCGACGTGCTCATCGCCCTTATAAAATTCGTGGTCTTAGGTCACCACATTCAGATATCGTGGTCTTAGGTCACCACATTCACTTCCCCTTTTCATATAACCTATATGCCCCATATCATACATATCATGCATTAACATGCCAAATTCTTATTTCACATTCTTATAATGTCATATGTGTGTCGTAACAGATATTTAACATAATTCTAGTAGGAGTAGGAAACGTACCTGAGTACTTTGTACCATAGCATGGTACTTAGCCATATTTTCCACATTCGTATATCATACATACATATTAAATAGTGCCTTAAACTTATTAAGAAATAGTGTGGGGTACACACCTGATATACTTATCGAATTTACTGAAATCCCGAAAACTCGTTCTATTGCTTTAGATCTTTAATTCTTATATTTGGCCAACCCTAACATGTTAGTAAAAATCCATTCGGCTATAAATCCCAATCCTAGTAGGATTGTTGTAATCAAATTCTTACCTTGGTGCCGATTGGATTAAAAATTAAATCCCGAAACTTTGTGATGCTTCTTTATTGCAATCGGCTATACCCTTAATCATTGAACTAGTTAGTTTCGGCTTTTTAAACAAATAAGAATTAGATCTAAATACCACAATAGGGCCTTGGCCGAATGTCAGATTCGCTTACCTTTATGAATCTAAATTCCCGAAAACCTCAGCTTACTTCTGTCGCCTTCCTCCTAAAAATCTAAGTCACCTAATTTTTACCTTCAGCTTTTCCAAAATCGGCACTTCGGCTTATTATAAAGCGAGATTAAACTTTAGGGCTAAAGAAGAGAAATTGATAGGCATAGACAATTGATTGGGTTAGATCTTGATGAAAAGAGAGGAATAAATTGTGAGGAAAAGAAATCCCAAAACTTACCGAATCACTAAAGAACATGCGGCCTATAGTGCACCTTCGGGAAACTAAAACACCCTTGTAGATTCGGCTTTGAGGCTTAGAGAGATTCGGCTATAAGCTTGAAACTTATCTTTGGCTTTTGATTGGTTTTGCAAAGGAAAAAGAATTGATGATGGAAGCACAGGGTATTTCGATTTTACAAGGAAAGGAAAGGAAGATATAGAACTTAGAGAAATTTGGCAAGACTAGGGGATTTTGTTTTCGGCTTTGTGGAGAATTGAAAAGAAAAAAGAAGAATAATGGCAGAGAGAATTCAGAAGAGATTTAAAAAAGAGAAGAAAGAATGTTGAATGGCCTTAGTTTTCCTCCTTTTGCCGAAATTACTAAGCCTAGAGAGTCCCCTTTCTTGGCCATCACTCTCATATCTTTATTTTCCTAGCTTAGCCGAAATTCTAAAAGAATTTGACTTCAACTTAAACTCCTATCTTAATCTCCCTATGCCGTCCATCTCCTTACCTTAGGAGTGTCGAATTTTAACCCATTATTTTTGGCTTCATGTGGCCATACTAGGCCCAAGTTATCCTAGCATATGGCGTCATTTCCAGAGCCCTAAGTGGCATCTCCGGGCCTATTTTTCCAAGCCCGATTTTGTCACATTTCCAAGGTTCCTTACATTTTCTTACATATCCTTACATTTCAAAGCTTCCTCTTAAGACTTAATATTTTCTAAAGCATTTCGTTACATTTCGTTACATTTCCTTACATTTCCTTACATTTCCAAGCTTCCTCTTAAGACTTAATATTTTCTAAAGCATTTCCTTACATTTCCTTACATTTCCTTACATTTCCTTACATTTCCAAGCTTCCTCTTAAGACTTAATATTTTCTAAAGCATTTCCTTACATTTCCTTACATTCCCAAGCTTCCTCTTAAGACTTAATATTTTCTAAAGCATTTACTTACATTTCTTTACATTTCCTTACATTTCCAAGCTTCCTCTTAAGACTTAATATTTTCTCAAGCATTTCCTTACATTTCCTTACATTTCCTCTTCATCCTTGGGTTCTAAAAACTCCGAAAACATACTCAACCACACTTAAAGCCTACTAACACTTGAGTTATGCTCCAAACGCATAACCCCTAATTTAGGATATTACATGTAATCTCACACTTCTCGAAAAGTTTGTATGAAATACTCTATGAATCGGTCAAAATACCGAAGAAAATCGGAAACCGGCATCAGTGATCACTCGGGTGTGCGTATGATCGTAGTGGTAAATGTATTTTGTAATCAAACAATTTCAGTTAGAAGCAGTGACATGTATTTGAAAAATCACGAAAAATAGAAGAAAGGGAATTAGAAAGTGAATGAGATATCGAATAAAAGCTTACTGTGCCTATTTTGATAAGGAAGAAACAGAGAAGGAAAAGGAATTTTATATTCTGAGATATGTTAATTTTAGTGAGACTGGTTTTGAATGATTTCGTGGTTCTCTGATCTATCTTGGAAAAATCGTATAAAATTGTACAAAGTGAATTAAGAGTTATAGTTTATATGTAAATATTACAGAAACAAGTGGGAACAAAATATGAAAACTGTACAGTGAGATATTTGAATTTTTGTGTAAGAGAGGTTAGAATCGTTGGACAGTTAAACAAGGAAAACTTTAAGGAATAAACTGTACTAAATGGTTAAGACAAAAATTCTGGAAAAATTTTAGTAAGAAGATATATGAGTTTGGTTTCAAGGAAAATTTACGGATTTAGATTTCAAGATTCCTAACCCAAGTTATAGTCAATTTAGTTAGTACGACGCAGATGGACAGTTTAAATTGTTATACCCAAATTAGTAGTTAAGTCTGGATTGCAAAATACCGAATTACCCTTAGTGGGTAAATTGCCTAATTACGAAAATGCCTCTAAATGGCCGAAATATGGAAATGCCCCTAATTGGGCCGATTTTGCAAAAGTGTTAATGGGCCAATCTGATATTTTGATAAATGGGCCAATCTGTTATTTTGATAAATGGGCCAATCTGATATATTGATAAATGGGCCAATCTGATATTTTGCTAAATGGGCCAATCTGATATTTTGCTAAATGGGTTAATCAGATATTTTGCTATATGGGCCTAATTGATAATTTGTTATAATGAGCCGTACTTTTGTAATAAATATCCGAATAAATTATTGTGATTTGTTATGCATTATATACATGATTTGCATGGGATGGGATAATGGTGAAGAGAAGTTCTGGTAGTTATGCTACATAAATCTGGTGGCTTTGCCACAAATCTGAAAAATGGCAATGCCATGTAAATTCTGTTAATCTGGTGGCTTGTCCACAAATTTGATATAAATGGCTTAATGCCTACATTTGGTGTGTTGGCGGGGTGGGTTGACTAAAGATCACCCACAGGTGTGTTGGTTGGTACGGGTGGTGTTCAGCGGATGGAAAACTAGGATTTGGTTTGGGAATTGCATATCATATGCATATTATATATGATACATTTATATTATTGTAAGCGGGCTTTGGCCCAATTAATTGCATAATGGGATTTTAGCCAAGTGAACAATGGTAAGTGGATTATACACTGAGTTCTTGTAACTCACCTCACTTCTCTTAACCCTTGTAGGTAATGCTCAGTGACGAGGACTTGGAGCCATGGATGACTCGATGGAGGCCATGCTTCGGAAATAACATTTTCGAATATTAGTAAACTACCTTTCCGTTTTATTTGATTACTTTTATTATTTCGGGTTTTAAAGTTGTAATAAGGCCTCTAGACTATTTTTATTTTGCTTTATGTTTGGGATGTTTTTATTATTCTTCTTAAATTGTTTAAAAAGGAATTTTTTACAAATATAAATAATGGTTTTCAAAATTGATTAATAAATGGATTTTATAGTAAACTTTTACAAATAATTTAACTAGGATTCTCTTTCAAAATTTCAACGTCATTTTCAAAAGTCCTGATTTTAAAGTCCACTACTTCGATTTTCGACTCATCAACCAACCTCTCAAAAATATTTGTATTTTATCTACATTTCCGCAATGTTTTCAAAATGCTTCTACAACTCTATTTCGAAACGTCATATTTTCGTAAATTGTTATTTCAAATATGTTTTGCAACCAAAAAGGTTTTTAAAGATAATTACGTTTTCAAGTAGATAACAATTGCTTAAGTGTTTTGAGTTTTAGCAAAGAGGCTGTAATTCTCAAACAAGGTTTTAACAATCGCAAAGATAGTTTTGAAAAAAAAAAAACACTTCCATGTGACACGCCAGATTCGAGCCTAACTTCTAGGCCGGGTTTGGGGTGTTACAAAAATTTTACTGACTTGTTAGTTATTTAAATAAAAAGGACTAAAACGTTAAACTGAATCACTATTAATTAGTATTGGTTAATTGAGCTAAAAAGTGTTTTTGCAAGGCTTGGAATGACAATTAAGCCATTATAACTTATAATGGACAGTGGTTAAGTAGTTTTAATTGTTTAAGTCATTTTCTGAATCAACGCATTAACTATACTCTTTGCATGCAAAATTGTTTACGTCCATATTCGCTTCGTTGCAACTCGTATTCCCGATTTTCCAATCAAGAGTGATTGGAAACTGCTTGCCTTGAAACTCAAAACCAAGAAGATCTGAAGCAGAAGGTATAATTATCGATCTCTCCAACAAATGAATAGCTGCAGGGGTTTTCGAGCAACACATTGGTATGGTTGGCGTAGCTTGCGAGACTTATGTTGTAGCTCGTCACATCCTTTGGGATTCTTGCGTGACAGCAGCCAATCCCAGAGCAACACCCGTCTGAAACATCAGTGATGTTGTTACACAACGACAAACAACCAGTTGCGTAACGTTGTCCGTAGGAACCTTGCACGACAGCATACGTGTCGCACCCGATTGCAGTAAACTTGTTCTTGTTATTGTTTATTGAAAATTCAAAAAGTGGGAAGTCGTAAAATAACCAATTCATGTATGATGTGTTGTAACAATCATAGCTTGCATTAGAAAGGATGCGCAACTGACAATCGGTAGATATGTTGATGACTTCGAGGTTAACACCGACGAACGGTTTGTGGGGTATGGTGTTACAGTTGATGAAAAAGCCTGCAGTGATGTTGCAATCGCCGCCGGTACCGAACGGGTATGGGATGATAATATCTCCGCAACGGCTTCGGCAGCCAGGTTTTGCTACCGCTGGTGTTGAAGCTTTTACCGTCATAACATTAAGCAAGATCATCAGCTGCATACGCACTAGTGATCTGATGGAACCCATGGCTGTTTTTTCTAGACTGGGGGATACCAATGCTTCAATTTACAAATTCGGAAGCATATAACTAAGGTTAGGGAAGCTTGCTTGACCTTACTAAATCCCAACAGTAGGGAAGATTCAAAGGCTTCCGCTGTTGAATAACGCGCAGTTTCTTTGGACCCAAAATTATTGAAAATTCATATCTACATAAATCAAGATTGTATATGTTAATGATAAAAATGAAGTGATAGATGAATGCAGTTAGAACCCATTAATTTCTTGGAATTGAAATGCTAACTTTGATTCTGTCAAATTATATTTAGTGCTTCCATCAAATATATTTACATATTTAGTGTCTGATGGCTTTGTATGGCAGACATAAGCTTGTTCTAAATGTCAGATGGAAAAACATTTTGCATTAATTGTACAAGATAAATAAATATTGAAAAATTATTTGGTAAGAATTTTTAAAATTCACGAGTTTCTATATGTGACATAAATATTTAAGTATTAGAAAAAAAAATCACATGCGGATTAAGTATTGCTACTCCAAAAAGATATTAAGTGATTATTAAAAAAGATATTTAATATTTTTAATTTTTTTTGAAAATAATATCGCCACCTTTATTAAAATAAAAACCCCTACAAAAGAAATGGGCCCTCCAAGATTAAAACCTTGGGCTTTAAAATTAACCCAACACAAAATTGAAATGAAAAATAAAACAAACGAGAAAACTTTCAGATTCCTAAAACTAAACTCAAAAAGCGTAAACAATAAAGCAAGATAATAAAAGTTATCGAAAAAGGAAACTAGGGTAATTATTGTTGCCGATTCACTTGTGCAATTTGGATAGCATTCAATCGATCTTCCTCATTCTCAGTATTGCCAAGCGCATCCACGATAGCCTTTCTCATTTTGGATCTACTATCTTTCCATCTTCTTCCTTCGTTAATCCCTCTCAATCTAGTCTCCGCGCCATCTACCCTCGGATGGCTTGATGAAGATGTCGTTCGGCCCTCTCGTGTGCGATCTCGAGTCTCTTATCATCGCTATTTCTGCTACTTCATGGGCCACTGCATTTTCATTTCTGGGAATAAACTGAAAACTAATATCTTGAAATTTCTTTGCTTCATCTTGGATGTCGCTGATAATAGCACTGATAACGGATTTGTCTCTCGCTCTTGTGTTGCATTTCTGTATCACCGCTCGCGAATCCCCTTTAATTTGAACTGAGTTGAATCCCATGGAAATTCCTAATCTAACTGCGTGAAGCCTCGCAAAAGCTTCTGCTGCAAAAGAGGTAGGGACGTTTAAGTTCAGAATTGTCTTTGTATTTATTATCTCACCCAACCCATCACAGACTACCAATCCCGCCATCGATTTTGCTTCTCTGCTCTTAAAAGCCGCATCAAAATAAATAGTTGGCCTTGAAGATGGAGCTTGCGATTCTGTACCGCTACATTTGTTTAAGGTACACTTTTTCTCTTCAATACCCTCAACCTCTGCCAAATACCTGCGAACTTTTAATGCTAGATCTCTAACCGATTCTGTTGTTTTTTCATGTACGAGCTTATTCCGCGACCCCCACATGATCCAGATTGTGCAACAAACCAGTCGACTTTGTTTGTGGTTGCTATTCAAAAGTGCCCAGGTAAGCCAATCTCTAAAATTCTGAAACGGCTGGTCTCTGATCCAAGAAATATCTAACAACTGCCATATCTCTCTCGTCACAGGGCAGAAGCGAAACACATGATCAATATCTTCTTCTCTACTTCTGCAGCTGGGACAATCCGCGTTATCTGTAATTCTTTTTGATTTGAGATTAGCTAGAGTAGGCAAATAGTTCCAGGAAGCTCTCCAAATTGTAATTAAAATCTTTGATGGGAACTGGATATTCCAGAGCTTGTTGTAAAATTTCTGTAGGTTACCCTGTATTGATAATTCATTAGAATCCAGATTATCACTCTGTAATAACTTGTAAGCACTTCGAACCGAGAATTCGCCAGAAAGCTCCTCCTTCCAAATCGAAAAATCCTCACCTAGATTTGTCGCCAACGGAATCTGTAAGATCTTCTGTGCAATATTCACTGAAAAGGTCGACTTCATCAACTCTGTTTTCCACATCTTATTGAAAACATCAATTAGATCAGACACTAATTCAATGTTATTGTTATTTCTGTCTCTTCTTTCATCCATCACATGTCCTGGTATCCACTGATCCTTCCATACTCGAATTCTAGTCCCCCGCCCCACCCTCCATCCCAATCCACTATGAAGCGGACCTTAGCCAGCCCAAAATCTGCGCTGTAAGTGAAGGTGAGTTACCTAACGTGCATTAAAAAAGCGCTTGTGGATAATACTTTGCTTTAATAACTCTTGCCAATAATGAATTTGGGTAACAAAACAATCTCCACCCCTGTTTAGCAAGCAACGCAATATTAAATTTGCTCATATTTCAAAGCCTAGGCCACCATAATCCTTTAAAATACATAGCTTTTTCCATGTGCATCAATGTATGCCCTTTCTCCCATGCCCTTTTGCCACCAAAATTTGGCCATAACATTGTCAAGATCATCACATAAAGACTTGGTAACAAAAAGCAAGCCATCGAGTGCGTAGGATAGCTTGCAAAATGGATTTAATAAAACTTCTCGCCCTCCTTGGGATAAATGCGAATACTCCACTGATCTATTCTTTGCTTCATTCGATCTTTCAAAACTTGGAATGATTCCTTCTTCCTTCTTTCCACCATATTTGGTAATCCCAAATAACGCTCTGGATCGATTGAACATCGGCACCAAAATTCGCCCACCAAGCGTCGATCAGAATCTGAAGTATTCCTACTGAAAAACACAGTAGATTTCTCAAAATTTACCCGTTGCCCCGAGCACCTCCTATAAGTTCGCAATATCTCCTTTAAGACTATAGCTCCCCGTTCTGAAGCCTCACTGAATAAAATACAATCATCAGCAAATAATAAATGAGAAACTTGTGGCCCACTCCTATTGGCTTTAACCCCTTTTAACTTCCCTTCTTGAATTGCTAGACGCATAAGGCTAGATAGACCCTCCCCACACAAAAGAAATAAAAAGGAGCTGAGCGGATCTCCTTGTCTTAAGCCTCTTTCTGGGTGAAAAACATATCCTTTACAACCATTAACAAGTACTGAATACTTGACAGATTTTAAACACTTCATAATAGTAGCTACCCATCTAGAAGCAAAACCCATTCTAATCATTACATCTTCAATAAACTTCCACTCAACCCTATCATAGGCTTTGCTCATATCCAACTTCACAGCCATGAATCCTTTCCTACCTGTTTGTTTCTATTTCAGTGTATGAAGAAGTTCATATGCGAGCACTACATTATCTGAAATCAATCTTCCAGGAACAAACGCGCTTTGAGCTATATCAATACACTTACCAATAACCTCTCGTAGCCTATTTGTGATAGCTTTCGCCATAATTTTGTATAAGACATTACAAAGACTAATAGGCCGAAATTGTTTCATATTAACAGGATTTGCAACTTTTGGAATAAGAACATTGTTTGTAACATTTACCTGTGTATAATCTTCCCCTTCATTCAATCTCTGTAAGCAAAACTTGCTGACTTCCTCTCCCACAATATGCCAACATTTTTGGTAGAATAATGCTGGCAGCCCATCTTCCCCTGGTGCTTTCATAGGTCCCATCTCAAAAGTGGCTAATCGAATCTCCTCCTATGTGAACTGCTTTAAAAGTTGATGATTATCTTCCTCTGTTATGCAATTTGCAATTCCTGACAACACCTGCTCACTCCTTCCCTTTCTTGAGCAAATGGTGTTTGAAAGTACAGTCTCGCAATATCTGTGATAGCCTCTCCAGATTTTGTTTCCCTTCCACTCCCATCTTGCATTTTGTGAATCCTATTTCTTCTTCTTCGCTGTGTGGCTTGACAGTGGAAAAAAGTAGTATTTCGGTCACCATATTTTAGCCAATTAATTCGTGCTCTTTGTTCCCAGTACCTTTCGTCCTTATCAATTTCCAGGTTCAATTTAACTTTGGTATCAATTAGCTCACCCAGATTGTTATCATCTCTCTCTGCAGCAAGAAGATCTTCCAATCTATGAGTTAAGAAAACTTTTTCTTTTTTTCGAACATCTTGTATTCGTTTAGCCCATTTTCTCAGACCGTCTTTTAACGCTTCTAATTTCATCAACAAATGGCCTGAAGATGATTCCCAAAGAGTCTTAACTTCCTCTTCAAATGACTCTTCCATCGTCCACCAAGCTTCAAACCTGAAATCCACCTTTCCTGCTTGACAATTTACTCTTTCTGTATTCACTAAAATTGGACAATGATCAGAAAAAGAATGGCTTAGGTGTTGAATAGACACTTCAGGGAACCGTGCCGCCCAATCTTAATTCGCTACTCCTCTGTCAAGTCGCTCTCGAATGTTAGTCTCCGGTAAATTTCCTCTTTCCCAGGTGAACCATCTACCTGAAAAACCCATATCTATTAGACCACATTCTGCAAGAACCCTCCGAAATGCCTCCATTCTTCTTTCGTCTCTAGGAATCCCTCCTTTTTTCTCAAAACCATACATGGTCTCATTGAAATCACCACAAACAAACCATGGGATCCTCTCATCTCTATATAAATTCTTCAAATCAGCCCACGAGTTAGTCTTATCATTGCCATACGGGGAACCATAAAAACCAGTAAACCTCCATTTTCCTCTTGAATCATTCTCATCAACCTCCACGTCAATATATCTTTTTGAAAACTGTCTCAGTTTTACACTCACCTCCTGCTTCCATGCCAAGCACAATCCCCCTCTTGTACCCTCTGGATCAACCTCAATCCCATTTACAAATCCACAGCTAAAATGAATGCCTTCCATTTTACTCTTTCTAACTTTCGTCTCCATGAAGAAGACCACTTGGGGGTTGTTGACCTTCAGCGTGTGCCGAAGTCTATTAACTGCTCGTGGACCCCCTAACCCATGAACATTCCAGCTTGGTAGTTTCATTGCGACCGGTCGGCTTGCCTCTTGGCAGCCGCCGATATAAAATGAGAACCTTCCGGACCCCTCCGATTTCTCCCTGTCAAAATATTCTCCTTCTCTAGACCTGCCATTTCCTCCATCTCCCCTCTCGCTCGTTTTTTACCTTCCTCGCCCATTAAAACTTCATCTTCCAAATCATGCTCTATGGCAGCAAAATTTGCATTCAAATTTGGATTCGCCCTTGTTTCCGTCCCCAATATCTTCCGCCCATTCAAGTTAAAGCCCAGTACGGGGTCAATGACCTATATCTTCCGCCCATTCAAGTTAAAGCCCAGTACGGGGTCAATTACCTTTCCATAGCTCCCCAATGTACGTTCCTTAATTCCATCTCTACTACAATTCGTTAGAAATCCTTCATCATCATTTTTCCATTTCCCATCCTCCTCTTCTCTCAACCATACACTAATTGGCACAACCACCCTACGCGATTGAGCTCGTAAAGACAGATCCCATCCTATCTCGTTAACTTTCACCCCTAACATCATTTTGGCCTCGCAAAAAGAATCACTATGACCCAACCGACCACAGGAAAAACAAAACAGAGACAGCCTTTCATAACGAAACTTCACATATGTACTGTTTTCGCAAAACGAGATTAGTTTCTTCCTCTTCAAAGGACGTCTCACATCAATTCTAACTCTCACCCGCATATAATTTCTATTTTCCTTACCCAAATTTTTCCGGTCATATTCCGCAAACTCTCCTACAAAATTTCCCAATTGAATTGCCAGATTTTCTAAAAATAAGCCAATAGGAACTTCATGAATTTGAACCCAGAAAGATGCCATAAACAGAGGGCTATTGAGCAGATCCTCCCCCCATTGTAACTTATGCAAAATTAACAGATGGTTATTGAATGTCCACGGGGAACCTTTCAACACTCTATCTAAATCCATAAGGTGATAGAATTGAAAAAGATACCTTTTCTCACCCAGATCCCGAATACTCACCCCTTTAACAGGATGCCACAGATTTGCCATTGTATTTTTCATGGCAGGAAAATGAATAACACTGGCAGTTAGAAAAAACCCTACTAACCTGAATACGTCCTCTCTTCTTTCATTATTCTGCTCTACATGAATCTGTAAAATTTCATCCTCTTCTGCAATAGATAATCTTGCTAACTCCTCTTCCATTGCTTGCAGGAGAATCACTTAGAAAAATCAAGAACCAAATGCCCTGTACTCACTTTCCGCCGCAAGAACCAATAAAGAACAAAGACAAAAACCTAGACAAAAACGCTTGCTAAGAAGCAGACTTGAACCTAATATTTTAAAATTTAATATAATTAAAATTTTATTAAAAAGTCACATCTACCTAAATCAAGAGTGTGTATGTTAATGATAAATATTTTTTTTTAAAAAAAATTAAATCAAAGCAACATCAATTTTTACTATTCTGTAAGAACCTAATTTAGCACGGGTCCATGTAACAAAATCAAAATGAAAAAAACCAAATAATAAAAATAAAAAAGTCCAATTTACAAAGTCCAGTTACAAAATAATTGACCCTATTACAGTAGCTCAATACTATTATAATAGCCCAATATCCTTTATATTGGCCCAATATATACTAAACTACCCAACAGGCCCAATCCTTAAACCTAAGCCCAGTGACCCACTAAGACTTGTGGACGTAGGAAACCCTAGGTTTCCATTGCGCCGCAAGCACCCTAGCAATTCTTTCCTTCGCGCCGCAAGCTTCAATCAGCCCCTCGACCAGCTTTCATCAGCTCCGGACTTCTCGCCATCGCCTACAAAAAGGAAAGAAAATCGACAGCAAGCAGTAAAATAGGGATTCTACATTTATTTATTTTGGGTTGTAAAACCCCATAAAATTTGTAAAAGGGACACGATACATACACAGAGAATACAAAAAAATAATAGGAAAAGTGAAAGCAAATATTCTGAAAACAGAGGTGATTTCCAATTGGCTTTATTCATTTTTTTTCTCTTTGATTCAAGCATTTTTTTTTTAAAAATAGCACTAAAGTAAGAAAGGGTGAAAACACTATACCTTTGAAATGGAGAGATCTGACTCTCCGACCGTTGACTGCGACAACGCGTATGGCGGTGGGGCGGTGATCCCTAAGTCCGATGACCTAACTCCGGCAGAAGAGAGGAGGACTTTTGAGAGCGTTTTCTAGAAAAAATTTAAAAACAGAGACCAAATAAATTTTTCTCTCTGAAAATTGATTTATATACGCTAAAGAAACGACCGTTTTAGTGTGGTCAGTTAATGACCAAAACAACGTTGTTTTAAAGCCAGATCCGCGCGTTGACTCGATATCTAGGGGAAGATTCGCGCATTGACTCGATATCTAGGGGAGGATCCGCGTTTTTATTAAATGGTCTAATTGCTTTATAGGCCCTTCCGCATTTTTCCAGAATTTCAATTATGTCCGAATATCATTTTTCCTTATTTTCAATTTAGCCTTAAATTTTATATTTTATTGCAATTTAATCCTTCGAGCTTCTTAGGCTAATGTCAGAATGACGTCGTTTAGGAGACATGGCATAATTACCTAATAAGTCCCTAAGATGTGACGTGCGTTTTGATTTGATCCTTTTACATTTTATTTTTTAGATTTTTTCTATTTCTTTGTTTATTTTTTTAAAACCTTTTTATTTTATGTTATTTTTAAAAAAAATTATTTTAACATTGTATTAAAATTGTTTTATCATATTAAAAATTATATATTTTATATATATTAATTTATTAATAAAGTTTTTGTGTATTGTTTTTCTTAAATACTTATTATTTTCAAAATATTAAATTATTACTATTTATTATTTTATTTAATTATTTATATATTATATATTATTTTATTATTTTTATGTTAGTTATTATTATATAAACTTTTGTATATTATATAGTATTATATCATATCATGCATTATTTTTAAATTTTTATTTTGTATAAAATTTATTTAAATTATATAGCATATTTTATTTATATTGTTTATTACATATGTAATTTTTATGATTAGTGTATTATATATGTTTTATTTAAAATTATTATTATCTTTGTTTATTCATCGCTTTTATTATATATAATCATTTATATATGTATTAAATTATTAAATTATGTATTTGTTATAAATTTTTCTTCTTATATACTTTTTTTATTATTTATTTAAAATATTGTTTATATATATTAAATAGTTTTAGAAATTGTCATATTCTTTTTCTTATTATCTTGTATATTCTATGCTTAAATATATCATTCATTTATTTATTTCTACATTTGATCTTGTTGATAAAGTTTAATATTCATTTCTTGAATTTTTATATTTCATATGAATTTTTAATTATTGCCGCTTATTGTATATGTTTATTTATGTTCCTTTAATTGTTTATTATTGCTTAGCATATTTATTTTCATTTTATATTTTAGTTGCAATATTCTTTTGTTAATTGACTATATTAGCATTAATTGTTAGTATAACCAATGATTATAATAAATCAATGTTTTATATTTATATTTTGTAATGTATCAATACAAAATCGAATTCATATCATTTTTTATAAAAAACACATTTTCGCAAAATTGTTGTATTTTATTCAAAGTTTTAAAAAATACGGTGATATGTAATATTTAGGGACTTCGAGAAGAATTGTGCCCTAACTTACTGGGTTTCAATTTTTCTCGTGGAACTTAAAGTATTAAATATCCCTTCTCTTTTTAAACTAAAACTTACAAATTTCAAACCAAAAAAAACTTATTCTTGGGAATTGAAAACGTTGTATCCTAACTTATTAGATATAATGTTTTGTGTCTCGAGGTAGGAATTTTCTAAAATAAAGGCGTGCCTAGTTTTGAAGTCATGAGATACTATATCCTAATTTATTGGGTTTAGTATTTTATTTCTTTGAGATGAGTAAGTCTTGGCTTTCCTACAAATAAAAAGATTATATTTTAAATTTTTTCGAAATTTCGATATTAGGACATGGAATTATCAATTAGGTATCAAATTTTGGGCATTACGAGGGTGCTAACTCTTCCTCGTACGTAACCGACTCCCAAATCTGTTTTCTGGTATTTTGGGGACCACAAATCAATGTTTTGAAATAAAACATCTTATAAAGTGATCCAATCACATCTAAGTAAAAAGGATTGGCGACGACTCCCGTTTTCGTTTTTAAGTCGATCCCCATTTTTTTATAAAACTTTAAAAATAATTTCCACATATTCCAAACAAATATGAAGTGATACATGAATGCAGTTACAACGCAATACTTTCACATGGATTATAAAGTAAAGATATTAGAAATTTTTATGGAGTAATTATTTATTACAAATAATAAAAGGGTTGACGTTTACTTAAAGCTGATTGGTTAGTTTAACAAAAATTCCATGAAGTGGGTGTTATAAACTCTTTTTCGCATACTTTGAAGTCAAAAGCAAGTAGGTAAATATGGTGGTCCAAGACCAAGGCGAAGACAAAGATTAACTACGAGTGATTTTGAAAATTTTTATTAGTTAAATGATTATTTATGTAATTTATTTAAATTTTTTATGTATACTTAAAATATATGAAAATTAAATTAAAATTTTAAGTCTTGATTTTGTTTTTATTAATGGAAATTTTAACTATTGATTTTTCGTTTTATTCATGGAATTTTTAGGTCACTTATTGTGGTTTTATTAATGAAAATTTCAAGTCTTCTTTGTGTTTTTTAGTCTTAGAGTCTTGATTTTCGTTTTATAAATATATTATTAGATTTTGTAATTTTAGATATAATATGATGAAATAATATCAAGAAAATAGAAAAAATAAGTTAAAACGTGACATTATAAGCACAATCATTTCTGGTCAACGAAATATAAGCATAACTAATTGCTTTTGTAATTCCATCTTGAGTTTATCATTTCACTTTGTAATTAAATCTTTAATTAAGCTTGTAAATTGACATGATATTATGAGTTTTATCATTTCACCTTGTAATTTTTTTTAATGAGTTGAAAACAATATTTCGACGACTGACCCTATTCCTGTAACTGCAACTGATTCATTTGGTTTACAAACTTAGTTTTTAGATGAATATTTGAGGAAAAATGGTCCCAATAACAATTTTTGTTCATAATATTCCAACGACCATGCACTGGAAGGGTCTTTGGGAGTTGTTTAGGTATCATAGAGAAGTTCTCGACGCATTCATTCTAGTGAAAAAAGGTAAGAGTGGAAAAAGATTTGGTTTTTTGATATAGCAATATGACGGATGCGATAAGGGCTATTAGTCGGTCAAACGACTATGTGATTTTAAGAAATAGATTATTGGTGGACTTAGCCAAGTTTAAGGGGAGGAGACAGGTTTTGAAAAAATCTTCAACGGAAGGAAATGCAAAACAGAGACAGAACGAAAAAAAAAAAACAAAAGGGAGGAGAACGAAAAGTTGCAAGAATTTAGCAAAACAGAAGTAGGAGAAAGTTCCTCGAGGAGTAATAATGATCCGAATAAGACAGAAAAAGAGGACAACAAGGTGAAGAATACAAGCATAGTGGTTCAAGGACATGTTGAAGACGAACAACTTTGGAAGCTTCAAAGTTTTTTGGTGGGTACAACAGCAACGTGTTGTGATACGAAGAGTTTATTTGAAAGAATAGTTAGGAATGGATTAGGGGAAATTAAAATCAGGAGAATTCAAGGAATGTACTTTTTGATTGAAATACTAGATGAGGTTTGATATATGATTCTTTAAAAAATGCTAGCGGTGATGAGGGATGATTTATTCAACATAATGATGGGGTTATTTAGACTTGGAAGGCTTGAAAAAAGTATAAATTCTTCCTTCATAGCTCTTATTCCCAAAACCAAATTTTTGGTGGGATCTTTGTATGAAATAGTGGCTAAGGTGCTGTCTAGACAAATCCGAGAGGTGATTGATAGTGTAGTGAGTGATGCTCAATGTGCATTTATGAAAGGGAGACAATTTTTTGACAGAATTATGGTGGAAAATGAAATTATTCACTCGATTAAGAAAAATTCGAGCTCGGGTGGTAGCTTAATTTTGAAGCTAGATTTTTCATAAGCTGGATTTTTCAAAAGCCTATGATTGTGTTAGATGAGGCTTTTTGCTATGGGGTTTGGGGTGAAATAGAGAGGGTGAATATCTAAGTGTGTATCTACAGCAAGAGCAACTATTCTTGTCAATGGATTGGCAACATATAACACTCCAAACCCAGCCAAGACGTTATGGCGAATCTGGCGATGTCACATGATGGTGCTTTAGAAAACGTAATTACAATAAAGCCATTTTTGAAATCTTAGTTTACCATAAAAAATGTGTCATTTATTCATTCATTATCCATTTTCAAACGTTATACGTTGCGGAAGCTTTTGAAATAATTTGTGAATTCGTGTGTATTTGATAAAATGTTTGGTTATTTTGAAAACTCGCGTCTTATCCTACTGCTAGCAGTTTATAATATAAAAATCCCAAATTTTAAACAAAAATTTGTAAAGGCCATGTTACATAAAACTCCCCAAATATAATCAGAACCATAAATAAAAGTAAAAACCGTTAAAGGTCCAGAAACGTGATCACCGCCGAGTCCTCCACCGCAACGATCCGCCTAATGCTGGGGATTACCTGAATAGATTAAACAGAAAAGGGTGAGTTTTCGCAAACTCAATGTGTAATCCCCACAGAAAACATACACACAATCATATAAGAAAATAGACATAAGTTCACAGTTCGGGTCTGAGCCCATTACAGAAACGGTGTGGACCTCAGCCCACTCAGATACAGAATCAGATATATTCTAGGGCCTTAGTCCCTTTCAAACAAGATATGCAGATTAGAACAGAACAGCAGAATCCTACCCTCCAACCTCTACACACCAACTCCGTCCATCTCTACACACCATGTGGGGATAAAATCAACCCACCCATCCCTACACACCATGTTTGCATCAGAATGTGGCACATAATCAAAAGTTGCGGTGAGTGCGGATAATGAGCTTAAGAGCCTTTCAAATACTTCCTCCAAATATCATCAACCCACCCCGATGCATGCAACATACATAATATGACATGCTTTTATGCAAATAATAGTCCATACATTCAAATCAGTATACATGCTAAGTGTAACATGTTCAGTACAGATTCCACATAATCAGATCACATAGCTACGATCTAAGTACTGCTTACCGACCCTCCATTAGGTTCA
This sequence comes from Gossypium rotundifolium, assembly GCA_025506655.1. Classification (NCBI taxonomy): domain Eukaryota; kingdom Viridiplantae; phylum Streptophyta; class Magnoliopsida; order Malvales; family Malvaceae; genus Gossypium; species Gossypium rotundifolium. Next base: position 182,895,251 of record CP106724.1, on the reverse strand, counting down.
CAATCGACTTGGGCAACCCGTGCAACCTTCTAGAACATTTCATGAAAATGGGCTTACATGCCCATGTGGTCTGCCCGTGTGAGGCCACACGCAAGACCCAAATCGGCCTTGGCCTCAAAATCCCACACTCTCGTGTGGTTCACCTATGGGCTGGGCACGCGCTGCGTCTGTGTGTCGCACACGGCATTGCCCATTATCACTGCCTTTGTGTCACTCACGTACGGCCTGTTTCATCGATCTCACGGCCTTGTGCTGACTTACAGTCTTGCACACGGGCGAACACATGCCCGTGTGGCGTCGACAGTGAAAACCTTATTTTTTGTATTTTCGGGTACACACCTAGTTTGATTTCGACGCGTAACCACTCCCGAGCACTCTAAAACCTCTATTCGTCAATTGAAAGCCCAATTTCAGTCACTTAATCCAAGTTGTTATGAATAGGAAATTTCTCGAAACTTACCGACAACCTTACCTTTAACGAGCAACGATGATTTTCCACTACTAAAACCCTGAAAAGCAGTCCACATCTCCTTGATTGTCCCTAATCAGAAAGCAAAGCTTTAATACTCCATTACTACACCAAAATGAAACATAACGTACCTCTTGACTTACCGAATACACACTAACTGCAGGGATGTGCAGTGTCGATGGGAAAGGGGAAACAAAACGAAATCGAGGTGGAAGGGAAAAGTGAAAAAAAGGGCAGTAAACTAGGGAAAAATAAGGGAAACGATAGAGAAATTGGGGAAAAAGGAGAATGCCGAAGTTTATTTTTGTTGGGGAGAGAAAACTGAATAGATTTTCTGATATTCCCCCTATCATCTCCCCAAATCTCTCCGTACTATCAGATTTTTAGTCCAACATAAACACTCGGGACGCGACAGGAAAAAATAATGCTCACGTAGGGATTCGAACCCCAGACCTCCAGCCACTTAACACTCCACTTAACCACTAGACCAGCAAGCCCATTCTATTAATTACTTACACTCTTTTACTTAAGCCTACTAACTAGAGATAGGGCTTTATTCATAAAAATACCAAAAAACTACAAAGCTTAGACTTGAACTTGGGACCTCTCACACACACCCAGAACACTTAACCACTGAATTAGATGCACAATTGTGTCTCAAATGTAAGGAAACAATTATACAAATATTGGGGCATTATAACTCTACCCCTAAAAGAAAATTTTATCCTTGAAATTTTACTTGATCAGAAGAGGTGAGGATACTACTGCCGCATCGAATCTTCTGGCTCCCGAGTGGCCTCTTCAGTGCTATGATTCTGCCATAGTACCTTCACTAAGGGGATAGATTTCCTCCGCAGAACCTTAATGTCACACTCTAGAATCTGAACCGGCTCCTCCTCAAATGTCAAATCTGGTCTAATCTCAATGTCTTCAATAGGAACAACATGCGTGAGATCAGAGAGTAGTGTCTCAACATTGAGACGTGAAACACATCATGAATGCGATCCAACTCTAGAGGAAGTTCCAACTGATATGTGACTAGCCCCACTCGTTTCAAAATACGGTACGACCCAATAAACCGAGGGCTCAGCTTACGCTTGCGACCAAACCTCAAGACCTTCTTTTATGGCGAGACCTTGAGAAAGACTAAGTCCCCTACAGAATACTTAATATCATTTCTCTTCATATCAACATAGGACTTCTGCCTATCAGATGCCACTTGCAGTTGGTCTCGAATAAATTGGACCTTATCTTCAATTTCAGAAACCAATTCCGGACCTAGAACACGTCACTCACCCAACTTAGTCCAACATAAGGGAGTACGACACTTACGACCATACAAAGCCTCGTAAGGTGCCATCTGAATGCTAGACTGATAGCTGTTGTTATAGGCGAACTCTGCCAATGGAAAATACTCTTCCCAACTGCCTCGAAAATCTATAACACAGCTCCTCAACATATCCTCCAGTACTTGAATCACCTTCTCCAATTGACCATCTGTCTGAGGATGGAAAGCAGTACTAAAGTCCAACCTCGAACCCAAAGATTCGCGCAACTTCTTCCAAAATTGAAACATAAAGTGAGGACCCCTATCAGAGATGATTAAGATAGGAACCCCATGCAGTCTCACTATTTCAGATACATACAGTCTAGCCAACTTCAAAAGAGAAAAGTCCATTCTAACCGGAATGAAATGAGTGGACTTGGTCAATCGATCCACGATGACCTAGACAGAGTCCTTCTTAGTGGGTGTTAAAGGCAACCCACTAACGAAGTCCATCGTTACTCGTACTCATTTCCACATCGAAATCTTTACCAGCTGTAGCAACCCAGAAGGCAACTGATGCTTAGCCTTAAGCTGTTGACAAGTCAGACAACAAACAACAAAGTCAGTAACCTTATGCTTCAACCCTAGCTACCAGTACAACTCTCGGAGGTCTCGATACATCTTGTTCCCACTAGAATGCATAGTATAAGGGCTACTATGCACCTTCCTCAAAATCGACTGTCGTAACTCCTCATCACTCGGTACACAGATCCGATCGTGAAAATAAAGTACCCCATCACTGTTTATCCCAAAATCAGTAGAATCATCCATCTTACCCTAACGGATACGTAACTCAAGCGACTTATCCCCCATCTGTTTACCTATAATCTGATCAATCCACGTGGGCTTAACCTGAAGTTCTGCTAACAGACTCCCATTGTCGAATAAGTTGAGTTGTACAAACATCGCTCTCAGATCGATCATAGCCCTACGGCTCAAAGCATCTTCCATTACATTAGCCTTACCAAGATGGTACTCGATGGTGCAGTCGTACTCCTTAAGTAGTTCAACCATCTATGCTGCCTAAGGTTTAACTCCTTCTAAGTGAGGAGATACTTGAGGCTTTTGTGATCAGTATAAATAGTACTCTTCTCACCATATAGGTAATGCCTCCAAATTTTTAGAGCGAAGACTACCGCTGCCAACTCTAAATTGTGCGTCGGGTAGTTAGCCTCATGCGTATTGAGCTGACGTGACACATAAGCTACCACCTTACCATCCTACATCAGTACGCAACCCAGACCCACATGCGACACATCACTGTATACAACGTAATCCTTCCCTAATTCAGGCTGTATCAAAATCGAAGCCTGAGTCAAAATAGATTTAAACTTCTCAAAGCTCTTTTGTTGCTTATCAATCTAGACAAAGGGAACTCCCTTGTGCAGAAGCCTGGTCAATAGTGCTGCGATCAAAGAGAACTCTTCTACAAAGTGTCAGTAATAACCCGCTAACCCTAGAAAGTTTGGCTATTTCCAATCTAACACAGCCTTAATCTTACGAGGATCAACACAAATCCTCTCCGCAAAAACCACATGCCCCAAAAAGATTACTTCTCGGAGCCAGAACTCACACTTATTGAACTTCGCATACAACTATTACTCACGCAAAGTCTGTAATACCATTCGAAAATGCTCATCGTGCTCATCCTTAGTCTTCGAATACACCAGAATGTCGTCAATGAAGACTACCACGAACCGATCCAGATAGGGCTAGAACACTCGATTTATCAGATCTATAAAAGCTACTGGTGCGTTCGTCAGTCCAAATGGCATCACTAGAAACTCGTAATGTCCATACCGAGTCTTGAATATCGTCTTATGCACATCGGCCTCCTTAACCTTCAGTTGATGGTATCCTGATCGTAGATTAATCTTAGAGAAAATCGAAGCTCCTCAAAACTGGTCAAATAGATTATCTATTTTTGGTAGTGGGTACTTGTTCTTGATGGCTAGCTTATTCAATTGACGATAATTGATACACATATGCATGGATCTATCCTTCTTTTTTACAAATAGTACAGGTTCTCACCACGAAGACATACTAGGGTGGATGAACCCACGATCCAGTAACTCTTGAATCTGAGCCTTAAGCTCCACAAGCTCCTTCGGTGCCATTCTATAAGGATGACACCGGAGCTGTACCAGGAAATAGCTCAATCCCAAAATCTACTTCGTAGTTTGGCGGTAACCCAGGTAACTCTTTAGGAAAGACGTTCGGAAAGTCTTTAACCATTTTGATTTCCCCAACAGAAGAATCCCCAGAGTTCAGAACACTAATGTAGGCTAGATACACCTCACACCCCTTATGAACCAACTTTTTGGCTCTCAATGCAGAAATCATATTAGTCAAGAAATCTCGACATTCCCCAATCATCACACCTCGTTGTTCTCGTTGGTTCTCAAAACCACCCTTTTTATCGCACAGTCTAGACTTACTCGGTGCTTGACCAGCTAGTCCATTTCCAGAATCAAATCAAACTCCCCAAATAGAAGTTCCGTCAGATTAGCTAGAAATATTGTCCCTTGAACCTCTAACGGGACGTCTCTATATAGTTTACTGACCCAGATAGATTGCCCCAAAGGACTCACAATAGTTAACTCGCTCCAAGAAATCTCAACTGAAATCCCCAAAGTTTCAGACACAGCACTAACTATGTAAAAGTGTGAAGAGCCTATGTCTATCAATGCCAAGTATTGTACATAAAAAAATTAAGAATGTACCCGTAATGACGTTTGAGCATCACCATCCTCTCAGCGACGTACAACATAACCTAGTGTAGGCTGCCTCGCCTTAGTCGGTCCCACACCTCTGCCCGGTGCTCTCTATCCTTGGCCCATGCCATTACCACCCCTGGCCTATCCTTAGCCCTTAGGTGGCTGCTGAACTACTCTCTGAGGCTACGCAGCATCAATACTCACAACTTACACCTGATTAGTTCTCAACGGACAATTCCAAACAAACTGCTCAGTCGACCCACACCTTAAACATGCCCCAACCGCCCTTCAACACTCACCCGGGTAGCGTCTACCACAGTGCCCACAAAGCGCCACCCCAGTAGGTGCAACAGAAGACCCAACTCCCATTGGCCCATTAGATCTGACCTTTTTCTTAGGCCTCATCTCAGAATTCGATAGCTCCAATTCCCTCTTATTCTTCCCTTTCTCACGATTTTTGGCGCTCAACATGCTTAACCTCCTCAGTGATATTCGCTTTCTCCTCTAAAACAGAAAAATCATGCTCGCTCTGCGAGAGCTATCAGAACCTGCAAGCTGTCCCTAGGTCCATCCTCAAAACGGACGCAACACTCATACTCGGTCGCCACCATGCCCCGGGCATACCAGCTCAATCTCAAGAACTCGGCCTCATACTCAGCCACTGAACGGTCCCCCTATGTGAGGTTAAGGAACTCGCGCCTCCTAGAATCAATGTTGCTGGCTCCCACATACTTACTCTAGAACACCGTCTTAAAGTAGTCCCAAGTCAATCGGTTGGGCTGAGTGCCCTCCTTAATAGTCAGCCACCACTGGTAAGCTTGATCACGAAGTAAAGAGACACCCCCCTCAAGCTTCTGCTCCGCGGTAAAATTCAGATCATCCATAATTCCTTCGGTGGCCTCCATCCAATATTCAGACACATTAGGGTGACTCCACTGACGCCCCTAAATAACTCAACCCCATTGGACCGAAGTCGTTTTGTAACCGACCCACGGCCCCCAGATCTAGTGTTGGGCCCAGCGACCCTCTCTAAAATCTATAGTATGGCTCGAGATAGTACGTCATCCCCAACCTCATGGTCATAAGACCCAGTCTATGTAGCAGTTGAGATCAGCTTCTCGCTCATATCCAGATTAGGCAGATTCTCAAATGCCGAGGACCCAGCTCGAGCCCCCTACAGCCTCTACCACGGCCTCTACTACCCCGTCCGTGGATACTTCATGCACTTATTGTAATTTCAGAGTTTATCTGGTATTAATAGTTTTATGCATTAGTTACAGTTCCAATATTTGTTAACAGCAGTATCAGAAGTTTAGAGTTCGTTATCGCAAATCGCAGTTTTTACTACGATATTTAGTTTCACTACAATTTCCAACTAACACTACCTAGAGTGTTTCAGTATAGTATACTACCTAGTGGCTATTACAAGCATTCAAGTACTATTTTAAACGAATCTAAATAGAATTAAGATCACTTATAGGATCGACGTTGGAGACTCGGTGTACTACATACTCAATCTAAAATATTTTAAGTCATAAAAGAAAATCATTTTGGACAACCCAATTCAAAAATCCAAATCCACAGCCGTATTTTGCGACTTGACTTTGATACCACTAAATGTAACACCCCAAACTCGGCCTAGACGCTATGACCGAATTTGGCAATGTCATATGATGGTGTTTTAGACAACGTAATTACAATAAAGCCATTTTCAAAATCTTAGGTTACCATAAAAAACGTGTTGTTTATTTATTCATTATCCATTTTCAAACATTATTCGTTACGGAATCTTTTGAAAGAATTTGTGAATTCATGTGTATTTGATAAAACATTTGGTTATTTTAAAAACTAGTGTCTTATCCTACTGCTAGTAGTTTATAATATAAAAATCCCAAATTTTAAACAAAAACCTATAAAGGCCATGTCACATAAAACTCCCCAAATATAATCAGAACCATAAATAAAAGTAAAAATCATTAAAGGTCCAGAATCCTAGTCACTGCCGAGTCCTCCGCCGCAACGATCTGCCTAATGATGGGGATTACCTGAACAGATTAAACAGAAAAGAGTGAGTTTTCGCAAACTTAGTGTGTAATACCCACAGAGAAAACATACAGTCATATCAAAAAATAGACATAAGTTCACAATTTGAGTCTGAGCCCATTATAAAACTGTGTGGACCTCAGCCCACTCAGATACAGAATTAAATACATTCTACGACCTTAGCCCCTTTCAGACAAGATATGCAAATCAGAATAGAACGGCAGAATCCTACCCACCAGCCTCTACACACTAACTCCGTCCAACCTTACACACCATGTGGGGATAAAATCAACTCACCCATCCCTACACACCATCTTTGTCTAGAATCGGCACATAATCGTAAAGTTACTGGTGAATTTGCCGGATAATGAGCTTAAGAGCCTTTCAAATACTTCCTCCAAATATCATCAACCCTCCCCGATGCATGCAACATACATAATATGACATGCTTTTATGCAAATAATAGTCCATACATTCAAATCAGTATACATGCTAAGTGTAACATGTTCAGTACAGATTCCACATAATCAGATCACATAGCTACGATCAAAGTACTCTTACTGACCCTCCATTAGGTTCACAATCGTCTTGGGTGACCCGTGTAACCTTTTAGAACATTTCATAAAAATGGGCTCACACGCCCATGTGGTCTACCTGTGTAGGCCCACACGGCCCAAATTGGTCTTGGTCGTGCGAATCACATGACCTGGCCCAGAATCCCACACGCCCGTGTGGCCCAAATGGCCCAATTGGTCTAGCCCGTGTGTCGCACACAACCGTGTCACTCATGCACGGCCTAGATCGTCGATACATGATAGTGTTTTGACTTACAGTCTTGCACATGGCCTACCACACGGGTGACCACACACCGTGTGGCGTCGACAGTGAGGTTTTTAGCTTTCACTAAATCCTCGTTTTCTGCATTTTCGAGTACACACCTTGTTCGATTTTGACGTGTAACCACTCCTAAGCACTCCAAAACCTATATTCGTCAATTGAAAACCCAATTTCAGTCACTTAATCCAAGTTGTTATGAACAGGAAATTTCTTGAAACTTACCGACAACCTTACCTTTAACGACCAACGATGATTTCCCACTGCTAAAACCCCAAAAAGTAGTCCACAGCTCCTTGATTGTCCCCTAATGTGAAAGCAAACCTTTAATACTCCATTACTACACCAAAACGAAACATAACGTACCTCTTGACTTACCGAATACACACTAATCGCAGGGATGTTTGGTGTCGATGGGAAAGGGGAAACAAAATGAAATTGAGGTGGAAGGGAAAAGTGAAAAAAAACAGCAACAGGTTAGGGAAAAACAAGGGAAACGGTAGAAAAATTGGGGAAAAGAAGAATGTCAAGTTTGTTTTGGTTGAGGAGAGAAAAACTGAATAGATTTTCTAATATTCCCCCTATCATCCCCCTAATTCTCTATTTACTATCATATTTTTAGTCCAACACAAACACTCGAGACGTGACAGGTAAAAATAATGCTCATGTAGGGATTCGAACTCCAGACCTCCAGCCACTTAACACTCCACATAACCACTAGACCAGCAGGCCCATTCTGTTAATTACTTACACCCTTTTACTTAAGCCTACTAACTAGAGATAGGGTTTTATTCATAAAAATACCAAAAAAAATTGCCAAAGCTTAGACTTGAACTTAGGACCTCACACACACCTAGAACACTTAACCACTGAATCATATACACAATTGTGTCTCAAATGCATGAAAACAGTTATACAAATATTGGGGCGTTACACAACAAATGAGTTCAGAATAAGCAAGGGCTTCACTTTATGCTTGAGAAGGCTAAAGATATTAGGTTAATTGCTAGCATTTAAAATATAATCCTGAATCAATCATTCTCTCTTCTACATTTTGCAAATGACACCATTCTCATTTTGAAAGCTGAGAAAGAGTATGCTAAAATAATAAATATATTTTAAGTTGTTTTGAATCTTGTTTTGGTCTTAGTATTAATTTCCACAAATCATGCTTGGTGGGATTTGGGATGGAAGAGGAGTTTCTTTTGCGGATGGCAACATTTAAAATTTTAAGTCTTGATTTTGTTTTTATTAATGGAAATTTTAAGTCTTGATTTTTTTATTAATGGAAATTTTAACTATTGATTTTTCGTTTTATTCATGGAATTTTAACTATTGATTTTTCATTTTATTCATGGAATTTTTAGGTCATTTATTTTGGTTTTATTAATGGAAATTTAATTCTTCATTATGTTTTTTTTATTCTTAGAGTCTTGATTTTCGTTTTATAAATATATGATTAGAATTTGTAATTTTAGATATAATATGAAAAAAAAAAAAAAGAAGAAGAAGTTAAAACATGAAATTATAAACACAATCATTTACGGTTAATGAAATATAAGCATAACTAATTGCCTTTGTAATTCCGGCATGAGTTTATCTTTTCACTTTGTAATTAAATCTTTAATTAAACTTGTAAATTGAAGTGATATTATGAGTGTTATCATTTCACTTTGTAATTTTTTTTAATGAGTTGAAAATAATATTTCGATGACGGACCATATTCCAGTGTGTAACACCCCAAACCCGGCCCATTCACTACGACCAAATTTGAAATATCACTACGAAAAACGTTTGAAAATAATCTAACTTGTAGGTAAAGTATATAAAAATTTATTGTCTTTAGGAAAGAAAACCTTGTGTATTTAAAATTTCGAAATAAATTAAGTTGTTACAAAATTCCGGATTAAAACTTTATTATATATACTTAAGAAAATAAGATCATTTGCAATTAATATTTAAATTGTCAATCCATAATAGAACATAATAATAAAGATACTTAATAAAAATACTTAAATACTTTAATGGGCCTTATTACAATAAACACTTAATCAAAATATGAAACTATAATTACTTAATTAATTAAAATATCTTACGCATGGGCCACCTCGTATCCACTCCAACCCCGTCGATCATCATATCACTGCGAGGTTTGATAAAATATTTGGGTGAGTCACACGGACTCGGTGTGTAACTAATCCAATGGATTCCACCCACATGTTAACCACATATTAACACATATATCGATAATAATTATCATATTCCCACATTATCACATTACGGCCTTGGCCCATATTCAAATCACTTATCAAGTAACAAGGTAATTAACCACATAATTTCCACATCTTTGGGCTTAGCACATTTCTTATTCAAATCCACATTCACATCTTTGGGCTTGGCCCATTTCCACATTAATCCACATATCAAATAAAATTATGCAAAGTGCACCCAATCCAAACCTAGGGTCCATCCTCTACACACCCCCTTATCCAGCCTACCACACACTGGGGATTAACAAATCACCCTCTCCTTTTCACTCCAAAGGCAATCAATGCCGTCCACGTGCAATTAAGCACAATAATCCACAACGCGACCTCAGTCAGCGCCAATCCACGATGTAGCCGTAGCTAACACCAAAACCACGATGGGACACATAGTCACTCATCAACCACGATATGGCACATAGTTGATATCAACCACGATGAGGCACATAGCCACTCATCAAGCCATGCGAACTAAATCGCAATTAATCCACAACGTGACCTCAGTCAACGTCAATCCACGATGTAGTTCAAGGCTAACATCAAACCACGTATTTGAAGTACACCCGTACCTTCTTTCATATCCCAGCCCATGCACATGCAACATGTAATAGTGTCATAATAATAAATGCATGCACATGTTATTAAGGCATACAATCACAATTCCACAAGCATAGTCACATTCACATCGGTACTTTCACATTCTTATCAACAGGTAATACTAACCTGTTTATCGATATACCCCATTTTAGGGTATCCATCTCATAACTTTTCTCGCATTTGTTAGTACACAATCAACACATACCGATATAGCAAAACCCGAAAAACGGTGGGTTAATCACACACCTTACTATTTAGTGAAATCCTGAACTATTTGATTCTAACACGATGAATGGGGTTTTTCCTCTTCCCTTAATCTCGATTTGGTCTCCTACCCAAATCCCAAAGGCTTTGATTATCTCTGCTGATTTGACCCTAAATATCATAGTACACAATCGGTCAACACTAAAACCAAAAATATGGCCTTAGGTCGAATTCTAGCAACTACTTACCATGCTCTTCCAAATCCCGAAACTGTTATTTGATCCTTGAGACTGTTGAAATCCTACATGCCATATGTCAAATTCGGCTTTAATACATAAATCTATGGAAAATGGCCCTTTGGCCGAATACCATATTGTCTTACCTTGATGAATCGACTCCCGAAAGACTCCTTCAAAGCACCTTGACGTTATCTACCCACAAGTGATCACATCACTTATTATCTTAAGGAAACATTTGGTCAACCTATAACCAAAGTTTAATCACTTGATTCGGCACCCTTAAGAAAAAGAATCCAAAATCGATTACTACAGAAATACTTACCATTACACGTTACTTGAAGAGGCTAGAAGAAAGACTCACACTAACGCTTTCGGCTCTTAAATCTTGCGACAAAAAGAGAGAATGAGGCCACTATGGGATTGGCTATGGCTTTTAAATGGCAAGGGTTATTCACTATCCAAGATAATATGTAAAATTAAAGTTGAAGAAAAGAGAAAGAATAGGGAGAAGAAGTGAGAAGCAATTCGTCTCAAAGAGAGAATTAGAGGAACAATTTTTGGCTAAGGAAAATAAAATGAAGAATAGAATAGCTTAAAAGATGGTCACCCTATTTATACAACTCAAATTTAAACTCCTACCTCCTCTCAAATTCCACTTCCTTCTCCTATAATAACTCTTGAACACATATTCAAAATATATAAAAATAAATCTATAATTATCTTCTATCTATCAACTTAAAATAAATCCACCTTTATCAACTTAATAAAATAAAATTATCCATCATTAATCCCTTATCAAACTCCTAAATCATCTCTTATCTACCTATAAAAGAATAATAAAAATAAATTAACAATTATCTACTACTTATCTAGTCAAATTCAAAATAAAATCTAGCTTAATCCTTACCCAATTGGAGGTCCAATTGCTGTCCATTACTCACCCCGTTGTTGACGTCAAAAGCCAAAATAAAAGCCTCAAAATTTTGCTTCCTTGCGTCTTGAACTCGGGACACGTGACTTGCACCAAGCCCCTTTAACGCAAGCTTTAACGCCCAAGCCACTCGCCAAGGCGTTCTTTTGTGACATAGTGCACCGAATTTCTTTTAAGACTTACTTAGCCCAAGCGCCTTCTTCTTGCACAAAAATAAATTGCCCTTTCTTGCTTCCTTCGCAACTCGAACACAGGCCCTCATTGTCATAAGCCACATATAGCGCTCTAAGCCACTCGCCATGGCTTTTTTATGACATAAACTCGCCACAATTAATTTTAAAGCCTCTTTATCTTGCTCCCTCTTACGCAAAAAAATAAAACACCCATTTGCTTTCCACGCTACTCGAACCCAAGATCTGCGCCAGCGTCACCTCCAGCCCTTAAGTGGCACCTTGTAGCCACTTTACCAAGGCCTACTTTATGTCCAAAGACCATTTGCATATTTCCTTAAAGCCGTCTTGATCTAACCTCCTTCTTGATGTAAAATACAAAATAAAACACTCCCATGCGCCTCAAGACTCGAACTCCAGACCCTTGTTGGCATCATTTCCAGGCCTTAAGTGGCGTCCTTAAGCCACTTTACCAAGCCCCTTTTTATGACCCAAAATGCCCACAAATTATTCTTAAGGCCTCCTCAGCCTAATTTCTTCTTTTTACACTTAAATCCAAAATTTTCCCAAAGCTTTCACCTTCATTCTAAAGTTCTAAAAACTCTTAAAACATCTCCAAATACCCTTAAAACCCACTAGCACTTGGGTTATGCTCCAAACGCATAACCCTTAATATAGGATGTTACAGTTCTACCCTCCTTAAAAATAATTTCGTCCTCGAAATTACTTACTAACGAATAGTTGCACATTTTAACTCACCGCACTACGGTTATGCTGTGCACTCTGATCTTAACAAAACTAACACATTCCTTAGATACTATCTCAAGATCCATATTCAAAGTTCCATACTTCACTAGCATACAAACACGAACTATCTTACCTTCTAGGCATAGTTTCTAAGTTCACATCCAGAGTTCAAGCACTTCACTAGCACATAAGAATGAACTATCTCAAAGCAATTAATAATATTTCAAAATCAAGGAATTTACCGCTATCACTTCCTTGGTTGCCTCGCATCCAAACCTTCACACCTCGCTTGGCGTTCCACGACCTTGGTCAAACCATTTCCTCCATGGTTTGGGCCACGAACCTCGTTGCTGAGGACAATTCTTAACCAAATGAGCCTTAGATCCACATCGAAACATACCTTACTATTACCCCAACATTCTCCTATGTGAGCTCTCCCACTTTGGCGCATAGACGACTCGATTCTCAAAAGCGCACAGTGCACGTCTGAAATTCTCGATCCTTGGTCTTTTCTCGAACATCTCCAAATGATCTTGACGGTCCAAAACTTCTCTTATTCCCATTCCTATTCTTTTCTCGATTTTCTCTTACGATCCTCTTAACTTCTTGACTATCCGAGCTTTCTCCACCAGAATGGCGAAGTCTTTTTCTCTGTGCGGAGCAATCAACTCTCGCAACTCATTTCGTAGCCCATCTTCGAACCGAACACACCTTTCGTAATCAGTAGCCACGATCCCTTTGGGGTACTGACTTAATCGCACAAATTCAGCTTCATACTCTGCTACCGACTTGCTTCCTTAAACCAAGTTTAGAAACGTCTTTCTCTGCGAGTCTAAGTAGCTAGCTTCAGCGTACTTCCCTTCAAACTTAAGCTTAAAATATTCCCAATCCACTTGATCCACCGGAACACCTTGTCTGACAGTGAGCCACCATAGATAAGCTTCATCTTGGAGCAATGAGATAGCACCTTTCAGCTTTTCCTCATCAGTACAGTCCAAATCATCCATGATTCTTTCAACTGCTTCCAACCAATACTCCGCTACATTCAGAGCTACTCTCGATACTCCTCTAAAAACTTCAGTTCCGTTCGACCTAAGCCTTTCCGATACAGACTTTCGAGTTCCATTTCCCATACTAGCTCCTGCTACTCGTTCTAGCACTCGTAGCATAGCCCGTAATACTGCGTCATCTTCTCCTGTTTGATCTTGATCCTCCGCGCCCATTCTTTGGCGGACTTCATTCGACCCATGGCGGATTCGACCGGTTTCGATCATCGCTATTCTACTTCTATCGCGTCCACGACGACCACGTCCCCTAGAACTCATTTCTAACGTCGCGATTTAATCTGATTAAAAATTTTATGCATTAGTACTTTGGTTCCGCTGATTAACCGCGAACAATTTTATGAAAAGAAATTCTAGAAGTGGTTCTTTCGATCACACAAAGTTTCAGTTCAAGTTCGCTATTCTAATTCAGAGAGTCACATTCACATTCATCCATCTCAATAGCGACACTTTCATTCATCAACACATTCATTCAGTGGTATCTACCACACACATTCACTATTCAGACATTTCTGCCCGTTTCTACCCCAGGGGTATTTTGGTAGTAAATCAGGATCAAATTAAAAATTTTTATAAACCAAAAGTATTTCAAAAACTTGGGGTAATCTTGAAAATTTATTTTCCAAATTAGAGGTATTGCCAAAATTCAGGAATCGGGTTATTTCGGTAATTTTTTTTTGAAATTCAGAGGCATTTTGGTAGTTTTGAAATTCGAAGGTATTTCAAAAATTTTGAAATTCGGGGGTACTTTGGTAATTCTTCAAACCAGGGTCATTTTGGTCATTTTGTAAAACAAGGGTAATTTGGTAATTTTGCAAGTCAGGGGTATTTTAGTAAATTTCCAAATTAGGGTATCTTAACATTTTGCAAAAATAAAATTTTCTTGTATTTTTGTAAAGTGAGAATATTTTAATAAAAGTCGAGGGTATTTTTGAAAATCTTAAAAACTAAGGGTATTTTTATAATTTACAACACAGGGGCATTTTTGTAATTTTGTAAATCAGAGATTTTGAAAAAAATCACAATAATCTTTTACTACAATTAAAAGGGTAATTTAGGAATTTTATAAAATAGTATGGCTACTCCCTTTCGGGTTTTAATTATCGGTTTAGCCTGTGAATAAGTCCTCTTGGTTAGGGTGAACCGTAGCTACGCACCAGGTAGGATTCGAGTAAAGAGGAGGTGAGTCACTAGGACTGCTTAAGTACCAAGCTCTTAGGGAATCCACTCCTAGACATGCGCACAATGGTTGCCACACCTTAACTCAGCGACTTACTTCACAGGTTGGATTAATAGTCCTTAAGTCTTATGCATGTGTTTGAGTGTACTAGCCCTAGGGTTCAATAGCCCTAATATTCTAATCTATGAGCCCAACTAAGCCCATAACATTCACATATAAATCACTTCAACAATCAGAGGTACTTACCTGGTGGACTTCGGGCCGGAGATACAGGTGCCATGCCAGAATAACCTGAAAAATTTCTTTAAAAGTCCATATTTTTGTAAAGCCCATTTTTGAAAACTATTTTCGGGCCCAAAACCTCAAAGTCGAGTTTTGAATCGGGCTCTGATACCAAACTATAATACCCCAAACCCGGCCCATTCACTACGACCGAATTTGAAATACAACTGCGGAAAAACGTTTGAAAATAATCTGACTTGTAGGTAAAGTATATAAAAATTTATTGTCTTTAGGAAAGAAAACCTTGTGTATTTAAAATTTTGAAATAAATTAAGTTATTACAAAATTTCGGATTAAAACTTTATTATATATACTTAATAAAATAAGATTATTTGCAATTAATATTTAAATTGTCAATCCATAATAGAACATAATAATAAAGATACTTAATAAAAATACTTAAATACTTTAATGGGCCTTATTACAATAAACACTTAATCAAAATACTGAAACTATAATTACTTAATTAATTAAAATATCTTCCGCATGGGCCACCTCGTATCTACTCCAACCCGGTCTGATCATCATATCACCTGCGAGGTTTGATAAAATATTTGGGTGAGTCACACGGACTCAGTCTGTAACTAATCCACTGGATTCCACCCACATGTTAACCACATATTAACACATATATCAGATAATAATTATCATATTCCCATATTATCACATTCTGGCATTGGCCCATATTCAAATCACTTATCAAGTAACAAGGTAATTAACCACATAATTTCCACATCTTTGGGCTTAGCCTATTTCTTATTCAAATCCACATTCACATACTTGGGCTTGGCCCATTTCCACATTAATCCACATATCAAATAAAATTATGCAAAGTGCACCCAACCTAAACCTAGGGTCCATCCTCTACGCACCCCCTTATCCAGCCTACCACACACCAGGGGATTAACAAATCACCCTCTCCTTTTCACTCCAAAGGCAATCAATGCCGTCCACGTGCAATTAAGCACAATAATCCACAACGCAACCTCAGTCAGCGCCAATCCACGATGTAGCCATAGCTAACACCAAAACCGCGATGGGACACATAGTCACTCATCAACCACGATATGGCACATAGCCGATATCAACCACGATAAGGCACATAGCCACTCATCAAGCCACGCAAACTAAATCGTAATTAATCCACAACGTGACCTTAGTCAACGTCAATCCACGATGTAGTTCAAGGCTAACATCAAACCACGTACTCGAAGTACACCCGTACCTTCTTTCATATCCCAACCCATGCACATGCAACATGTAATAGTGTCATAATAATAAATGCATGCACATGTTATTAAGGCAGACAATCACAATTCCAAAAGCTTAGTCACATTCACATCGGTACTTTCACATTCTTATCAACAAGTAATACTAACCTGTTTATTGATATACCCCATTTTAGGGTATCCATCTCATAACTTTTACTGCATTTGTTAGTACACAATCAACACATACAGATATAGCAAAAATCGGTGGGTTAATCACACACCTTACTATTTAGCAAAATCCCAAACTATTTGATTTTAACACGATGAACGGGGTTTTTCCTCCTCCCTTAATGCCGATTTGGTCTCCTATCCAAATCCCGAAGGCTTTGATTATCTCTGCCGATTTGACCCTAAATATCATAGTACACAATCGGTCAACACTAAAACCAAAAATATGGCCTTAGGCCGAATTCTAGCAACTACTTACCCTGCTCTTCCAAATCCCAAAACTGTTATTTGATCCTTGAGACTGTTGAAATCCTACATGCCATATGTCAAATTTGGCTTTAATACATAAATCTATAGAAAATGGCCCTTTGGCCGAGTACCATATTGTCTAACCTTGATGAATCGACTCCCGAAAGACTCCTTCAAAGCACCTTGATGTTATCTACCCACAAGTGATCACATCACTTATTGTCTTAAGGAAACATTCGGCCAACCTATAACCAAAGTTTAATCACTTGATTCGGCACCCTTAAGAAAAAGAATCCAAAACCGATTACTACAGAAATACTTACCATTACATGTTACTTGAAGAGGCTAGAAGAAAGACTCACACTAACGCTTTCGGCTCTTAAGTCTTGCGACAAAAAGAGAGAATGAGGCCACTATGGGATTCGACTATGGCTTTTAAATGGCAAGGGGTTATTCGGCTATCCAAGATAATATGTAGAATTAAAGTTGAAGAAAAGAGAAAGAATAGGGAGAAGAAGTGAGAAGCAATTCGGCTCAAAGAGAGAATTAGAGGAACAATTTTTGGCCAAGGAAAATAAAATGAAGAAAATAATAGCTTAAAAGATGGTCACCCTATTTATACAACTCAAATTGGCACTCCTACCTCCTCTCAAATTCCACTTCCTTCTCCTATAATAACTCTTGAACACATATTCAAAATATATAAAAATAAATCTATAATTATCTTCTATCTATCAACTTAAAATAAATCCACCTTTATCAACTTAATAAAATAAAAATTATCCATCATTAATCCCTTATCAAACTCCTAAATCATCTCTTATCTACCTATAAAAGAATAATAAAAATAAATTAACAATTATCTACTACTTATCTAGCCGAAATTCAAAATAAAATCTAGCTTAATCCTTACCCAATTAGAGGTCCAATTGCTGTCCATTACTCACCCTGTTGTTGACGTCAAAAGCCAAAAATAAAAGCCTCAAAATTTTGCTTCCCTTGCGTCTTGAACTCAGGACCTGCACTGCACCAAGCCCCTTTAACGCAAGCTTTAACGCCCCAAGCCACTCTGCCAAGGCGTTCTTTTGTGACATAGTGCACCCAGAATTTCTTTTAAGACTTACTTAGCCCAAGTGCCTTCTTGCTGCACAAAAATAAAATGCCCTTTCTTGCTTCCTTCGCAACTCGAACCTGGGCCCTCATTGCTGCAAGCCACATATAGCGCTCTAAGCCACTCTGCCATGGCTTTTTTTATGACATAAACTCACCACAACTAATTTTAAAGCCTCTTTATCTTGCTCCCCTCTTAACGCAAAAAAATAAAACACCCATTTGCTTTCCACGCTACTCGAACCCAAGATCTGCGCCAGGCGTCACCTCCAGGCCCTTAAGTGGCGCCTTGCAGCCACTTTACCAAGGCCTACTTTATGTCCAAAGACCACTGCATATTTCCTTAAAGCCGTCTTCAGTCTAACCTCCCTTCTTGATGCAAAATACAAAAATAAAACACTCCCATGCTGCCCTCAAGACTCGAACTCCAGACCCTTGTTGGCGTCATTCCCAGGCCTTAAGTGGCGTCCTTAAGCCACTTTACCAAGCCCCTTTTTATGACCCAAAATGCCCACAAATTATTCTTAAGGCCTCCTCAGCCTAATTTCCTCTTTTTACACTTAAATCCAAAATTTTCCCAAAGCTTTCACCTTCATTCTAAAGTTCTAAAAACTCTTAAAACATCTCCAAATACCCTTAAAACCACTAGCACTTGGGTTATGCTCCAAACACATAACCCCTAATCTAGGATGTTACACAGTGACTGTAACTGATTCATTTGGTTTACAAATTATGTTTTTGGATGTATATTTGAGGGAAAATGGCCCCAATAACAATTTTTGTTCATAATATTCGACAACCATGCACTAGAAGGGTCTTTGGGCGTTGTTTAGGTATCATAGAAAAGTTATCGACGCATTCATTCCAGTGAAAAAAGGTAAGAGTGGAAAAAGATTTGGTCTTGTGAGATATAGCAATATGACGGATGTGAGAAGGGCTATTAGTCGGTCAAACGACTATGTGATTTTAAGAAATAGATTATTGGTGGACTTAGCCAAGTTTAAGGGAGGAGATAGGTTTTGAAAAATCTTCAGCGGAAGGAAATGCGAATGAGATGCAGAATGAAAAAAAGGAAGAGAGCGAAAAGTTGCAAGAATTTAGCAAAGCAGTAGGAGAAAGTTCCTCGAGGAGTAATAATGATCCAAATAAAACAGAAAAGGAGGACAACAAGGTGAAGAATACTAGCATAGTGGTTAAGGATATGTTGAAGATGAGCAACTTTGGAAGCTTCAAAGATGTTTGGTGGGTACAACAGCAATGTGTTGTGATACGAAGAGTTTATTTGAAAGAATAGTTAGGGATGGATTAGGGGAAATTAAAATTTAAAAAATTCAAGTAATGTACTTTTTGATTGAAATACTAGATGAGGAATTGTTTGATGTATTGAAGTAGAATGATTAGGCGTACTTGAGAGAGTTCTGCACCAAAATAGAACTTTGGTCGGCGACAATAATGGTGGAGGAAAGAGTGCCATGGATTGAAGTTTATGGTATCCCCCTACACTGTTGGAACTATACTTCTTTCTAAAGAATTATTGGTGTATGGGGTGAGTTAATTTTCTTGGAGAGAATCTGATAATGGTTAACAACTTCGATAAAATGTCAATTTTGGTATCAATCAATCAGCCAAAAAGAATGAATGAGATAATCTATTTAGAGATGGGGAAGACTAAATTTCCCATAAGAGTCGTTAAAATGGGATTATTGAAATTTGAAGGTGATAATAGGAAGTTTCACTATCTGAAGGGAAGAGAAGAGCAGGAATCAGTACAAGAGAGGGATGGCACTTTCGTGTTAGAACCTGAATCAACAATGAGGCCAGGATTGAAACAGAATCTAGAGGAGAGACAAGGTTGGGAAAACGAATCAATTAATGCGATTATTCACGAAAAATCAAACGATAATGGCGAATGTCAGAACATTTCTCAAAACGTGATTAGGTTGGAAGAGGGATTGATCAATGGAATTGAGGCTGAAACTAGGGTGGGAAAGGGTTAAAAACGAGTGCAACAATTGGGCCAGGAAATATGTGAGTAATATGGGCTTCGCAATAGATGAATTAGTATTGGAAAATGTGAGGGTGTCCAAGATCAGTAACGAAACAGTGAGGAGGGTATGGGCTTGGTGATGGTTATGGGTTTATAGAAAGTTAATCCAAATAAGTTAGAGGGAAACAGATTGCAACAAACAAAGTGAAAAATAGGGTGATTTGGGAAGGGGAGGAGTAAATAGAGAAAACAAAAGGTTTCAATTGAAGAATCTCCAAAATTTCTTAAACAGAAGAAACAAAAAGTAATGGAAGAAAGATTAGATCGATGTTTGAAATTTAGAATAGGATTCTCTCAGTAACGGAGAAGAATAAGAGAGATCGAGCGTTGAAAAAGCAGAAAGGCAAAGGAATTGTGGGTAAAGAAGAGGTTGTTGTTAATGCTTCTCTCTCGGACTCGGACATCAACAATAGAAAGAGAGTGATTCTTAGGGAGGCAAGGAAAACATTGAAAGTGGGAAAATGTAACACCCCAAACCTGACCCAAACACTATAGCCGGATCTGGCATGTCACCAAAAAGATTCTGTAAAAAAAGTGTCAAAATTTTCGGGAAATATTTTTTTTCCTTGTATTCAATCTTTTGTTCGGAAGAACTTAATAACGTGATAAGTTTAACTAAGTTATAAATTGCTTTTGTTGTTTTATGAATTAAAAACCAAAATCTTAATATATGCCTTAGTTTAAATAAAGTTTAAGTGCCTAGCAGTAATGAAAGCCCAAAATAAAACCCAAAACAGAGTATAATACTCTAGTGGCCCATGGCCTTATTACAACGAGATTTAAATCCCATTAAATAAAAACATAAAATAATATATTAAGCCTTTTTGCTGAATCCAAATGTTCTTTTGCATGGCCACCTTGCTCTCCTCTCCAGCCCGGTCCGTTGCACTAGGTGCTACCTGAAATTGTTAAAATAACAGGGTGAGTCGCGAAACTCAGTTTGCAACCCTCGTGCACCATTAGATTCGGCCTTAGCCCACAGATCAAAATATAAAACATAATATAGCAGATAACATGCATAAAACCCAACCCAATCCTAGGTTTCCATCCGCTACACGCCACCCTTACCTACCGATCACACCATTAGGGATTTCTACAATCAACCCACACCGCTACACACCATCGATGGCAGTCATACTGCAGTTAGCTACTTATCGTCAAGTTGTGACATAGTCACCGGTGAAATGGCATAAGCCACGTAAAGCGAGTTATGACGAGTCACCGGTGAAATGGCATAAACCACCAAAAACAGAGTACTTCCCTTTTTTCATCAATTACCCAACCCCAAACATACAGAGAAATCGACATACAGAGCATATTACTGAAGAATGACAGAAATCACTAACCTGATGATTATCCTTTACCCTCCTCGGGTTTTCAATCATAATGCCAAGGTTTCGGCATTTAATAGAGTTTAGCAGATTTATACATATATATATATATATTAGCACTCAATCTAATAGTGTGAAAGGTTACACACCTGATTATTGTCGATACCCTTGTTAAACTGATCTACAACTTTGCTCAAAAAGCGAAAAGATGTGAAAATAGGGCCTCTCCTATATTCCACCATGGTTAGTGTTCTGACCGATTTTATGAATTTAAAATAAACAATCCTCCTCACCTAAACTGATTAGATCCCGGAAGTAGGATGGTTTGAATGCTACCGGTAAAACCTTGACGATTGAGATCTCCTTTAAATCTCGATGTGCCGCAAAAGAAAAAGAACTGGGATTAGTTTCCAAATGGCCATTCGGCTAAGGTTTATAAAAGCCGGAGAAATATTAGAATCTCAAAATCGACACTTACCTATTGTTTTCTTCAAGATTCGGCACAAGCAAACTCCACTGAAGAAAATTCGACAACTTCAGAAGGTGAGATCTTAATGGTTTCGGCTTTTTATGAAAATCCCAGAAGGATGAACTAATATGGTTTTGGCTAAAAAGAAAAGTGAAAAGAGAGCAAGGAGAGGCTTGAAGATTCAGCTAACTGAAGAAAAAGAGAAGAGAGAAAGAATAGAGTACAAATTTTGGTCGAGAAAAGAGAAAAGATGAGAGCTTTAGCAGAAATTTTGGCACAATGGGAGAGAAAAAAGTTAAGGTTCAAATGCTGAAATTTGAAGAGATACTCTCCTATTTATAGGATTTTCGGCACCTACCTATCAAAAACTTAAAGTGCCCTTCCTAATATCTAAAGCTTAAGCAAATAATAGAGAAAATTCGGCACTCCTTTTTCCTATGTAGTAGCCGAATTCTTCACCCTCTAGGTGATGGAGTTTCGGCCATAACTTAGTCTCCTAGATAGCCCCACCTTCTTTTCCTTATCCTTATCACAACACCTATCCTGAAGAGACTTAACTGACTCTAACTCTTCCCTCCATTATCGACTTTAATTATCCACATTAAAATCCTAAAATTTTGCCTTGTTGTCAGTCCCTATAGCCCTCTTTGGCTCTGCAATTTTAACCTAATTTCTTAGGCTTTAAGCAATCGAAATTTGGGCCCTTCTCATGCACTAGTGACGCCAACTCCTCTTCCTCCTAGTGGCACCATTTCCCTCTGGGCCACAAGCCCAATATGCCAATTAAACTATTAAAACTTCAATTTAAACCCCTAGAGTGTCTAAACAAAATATTTAATCAAAGCCTTAGCCCGAACCTGGGCCCCATTTTCACCTCAAATCCTTAAATTAATATTTTTAAGCATACACTAGCCAAAATGCACAAGCCCATAAATTCAGGATGTTACAGTTCTACCCCCTTAAAATAAATTTCGGCCTCAAAATTTACCTGATCAAAAGAGATGGGGATACTACTATCGTATAACATCCTCTAGCTCCCACGTCACCTCTTCTGCGCCGTGATTTCGCCACAAAACTTTGACCAAAGGAATGAACTTCCTTCTCAACACTTTTATGTCTCGATCCAAGATTTGCACGGGTTCATCCTCAAAAGATAAATCTGGCATTACTTCAATCTCTTCCATCGGCACCACATGCGATGGGTCAGAACGATAACGTCTTAGCATCGAGACATCAAACACGTCATGTATCTGCTCCAACTCTAAAGGCAACTTCAAACGATAAGCCACTGGCCCCACGCGTTCCAATACCCGATAAGGCCCAATAAACTGAGGACTTAGCTTACCCTTCCGTCCAAACCTCATTACCTTCTTCCATGGTGATACCTTTAAAAAGGCTTGGTCTCCTACAGCAAATTCCATCTCCTTCCACTTTAGATCCGCATAAGACTTCTGCCGATCAGACGCTTCCTTCAATTGAGCTCGTATTAACTTAACTTTCCCCTCCATTTTTGAAACTAGTTCTGAACCCAACACTTGACGTTCACCCAATTTTGTCCAACAAGTAGGGGTACGACATCTCCTTCCATATAACGCTTCACACGACGCCATCTGAATATTAGCTTGAAAACTATTATTGTATACAAATTCTTTCAAAGGTAAATACTCCTCCCAACTACCCCTAAAATCGATGATGCAACCCCTTAGCATATCCTCCAAGATCTGAATTACCCTCTCGGATCGACCATCGATGCGTGGGTGAAAAAGTGGTACTAAAGTCTAACCTTATTCACATTGCCTGATGAAGAGCCTTCCAGAATCGTGACGTGAACCTAGGGTCCCTATCGGATATTATCGACACCAGTACACCATGTAATCTTACGACCTCAGCCACGTACAACTTATCCAAACTTGGTAGAGAATAGTCGACCCGAACCGATATAAAGTGGGCAGACTTTATCAACCGATCCACAATCACCCAAATCGAGTCCTTCTTAGTGGGCGTAAGGTGTAACCCACTAACAAAATCCATCGTGATTCTCTCCAATTTCCACTGTGAAATCTTGACCGGCTGTAACAACCCCAAAGGCAGCTGGTGTTCCACTTTCACCTGTTGGCACGTCAACCACTTTCCCACCAATCCGTTATCTCTCGCTTCAGACCTGGCCACCAAAATTATTCTCGCAAGTCCCGATACATCTTACCCCTCCAGGATGCATAGCTAAGGCCTACTATGCGACTCTTGAAGAATCATTTGCCTTAACTTCCCATCTTTTGGCATACAAATCTTCCCACAGAAACACAAAACTCCATCACTATTCAAACTATAATCCTCTCCTTCACCATTCTGCACTTGTCGGATTCGAGTACTCAAGACATCATCCAGAAGCTGCTTCTCCTTGATTTGATTTGTCCACATAGGTCTTACTTGAAGTTCAGCTACCAAACTGCAATCCTCATACAAACTAAGATGAGCAAACATTGCCCTCAAATCCGCTATTGCCTTCCTACTCAACGCATCTGCCACCACGTTGGCCTTACCCGGATGATACTCGAACGAACAGTCATACTCCTTCAAGAGTTCAATCTACCTACATTACCTCAAATTTAACTCCTTTTGGGTAAGGATATACTTCAGGCTCTTATGGTCAGTGTAAATCACGGACTTCTCCCCATACAGGAAATGCCTCTAAATCTTCAGAGTAAAAACTACCGCTGCCAATTCAAAATCGTGCGTAGGGTAGTTCAATTCATGCGGTCGCAACTATCGAGATGCATATGCAACAACTTTTCCCTCTTGCATCAACACACACCTCAAACCTATGTGTGATGCATCACAATAAATGGTAAATTCTTTTCCCGCCTCTGGCTGAATTAACATCAGCATTTCCGTCAAGATTCTCTTCAGCTTATCAAAACTCTCCTGTTGTTTGTCAGTCCATACAAACAATACTCCCTTCCTTAACAACTTAGTTAAAGGTGTCGCTATTGAAGAGAACCCCTCAACAAACCTCCTGTAATACCCTTCCAATCCCAAGAAACTTCAAATTTCTGCCACGGACTTCGGCGGTTTCCAACCTAGCATAGCTTCTATCTTCTGATGGTCTACCCTAATTCCCTCTACGGAAACTACATGCCCTAAGAAAGTCACTTTCTTCAGCCAGAACTCACACTTACTAAACTTTGCGTACAGCTGCTTCTTCCTCAGAATTTGCAACACCACACGAAGATGTGCATCATGCTCCTCCTCGACTTGGAGTAAACTAAAATATCGTAGATGAACACCACCACGAACCGATCTAGGTATGGTTGAAACACCCAATTCATCATATCCATAAATGTTGTTGGCGCATTCATCAAACCAAACGGCATTACCAAGAACTCATAATAACCATAGCGTGTTCGAAACACTGCCTTATGAATGTCTCCTTCCTTTACCTTTAACTGATGGTACCCCGACCTTAGATCAATCTTTGAAAAGATTGAAGCTCCTTTAAGCTAATCAAACAGGTCATCGATTCTTGGCAAAGGGTACTTGTTCTTAATCGTCAACTTATTCAGTTGACGATAGTCCACGCACATACACATGGATCCGTCCTTCTTTTTCACGAATAGTACCTGTACTCCCCATGGAGACACACTTGGATAAATCCATGATCCAACAGTTCTTGGATCGAGGCTTTGAGCTCCACCAACTCCTTTGGTGCCATTCGATACGGAGCAATGGACACCGGGTGTCCTAGAAATATCTCTATTTGAACTCTACTTCGCGATCTGGAGGTAACCTTGGTAACTCCTCTGGGAAGACATCCACGAAATCCTTGACTGCTCGAACCTCCTCGACAGTCACCTCCTCAAACATCAAGGCACTAATAAAAGCTAGGAATGCATTGCATCCTTTACGAATCATCTTAATGACCCTCAATGCCGATACTCGTTGGACAAATAGTTCCTTCTTTTCCCTAACACAACCACCTCCCGCCTTCCCGGTACTCAACATCACGCTTGGTCTCACAATCCAACTTAGCACGATGCTTAGTCAACCAATCCATTCCTAGAATAAGATCAAACTCTCCAAATGGCAATTCCATTAAGTCTGCCGAAAACACTACCCCTTGAGTCTCTAACGGTACATCCTTAAATAGCTTGTCCACTACCCTAGATTGTCCTAGGGGACTAACCATATTCATCTTTCTAGTAGTTGTTTCAGAGTCTATACTTAGGTTCTTAGATATCGAACATGCAACATAGGAGTGGGCTAACCCAATATCAATCAAGGTAAGAAAAGGGTTATTAGCAATAAGAAATGTACCGGTTATGACATCCGGTGCGTCACCATCCTCCTGTTAACAAACTGCATAAACTAGATCCGGCTGCCTCGCATCTATATTACCTGCACCTCTATCAGGTGCTCCACGATCGCGACCAGCCACATTTCCCCCTCTACCTGGGCCACGACCCCTCGGTACTAGCTGACCACCTCTTTTAGCATGATCAGAACCTCGTCCAAGCCATTTTTGTTCATACGTGGGCAGATCCTTAATCATATGTTCCATGGATCCACACCTAAAACATCCACCGATTTTTTTTCTACACTCCCCAGAATGTGCTTTCTCGCACCAATTACATAATCGATTCTGATTCCCCCAACAGCTGTTGAAGCACGAGCTGGCCCATCAGACCCTGGCCTTTTCTGCGAATTCCTAGATGCTCCTACCAGCCCAAAATTTCTCTTATTCCTTTTCCTCTCCTTATATCTTTCCTGTCTTTCCGTCTGTTTTACCTCCTCAGTTATCTTAACCTTTTCCACCAGAACAGTAAAATATCTCTCTCTCTCTGCGGTGCTATCAAAACCCTTAACTCATTCGCAATCCATCTTCGAATAGAACACAACGTTCATATTCAGTTACTACTATTCCTCGAGCGTAGCGACTCAAGTGTAGAAACTCCGCCTCATATTCAGCCACAGATTTACTTCCCTATACCAAATTCAGGAATGCCTTCCTCTGCGCATCCACATAGCTGGCCTCAACATACTTTCCCTAGAATGACTCCTTAAAGAAGTCCTAGTCAATTCGATCTGCGGCAGTACCCTCATTCACCGTGAGCCACCACTAATAAGCCTCGTCTCATAGAAGAGACACAACCCCTTTCAACTTCTCCTCCACCGTGAAATCTAAGTCATCCATTATGCGCTCAGTTGCTTCCATCCAATACTCAACTGTGTTAGGGGATACACCAGAAACTCCCCTAAACACTTCTGCCCCATTAGCTCGGAGTCGTTCAGACACAGACTTTCGAGCTCCTGAACCCGTGCCTACTCTAGCCACTCTCTCCAGAATCTATAACATTGCTCGAGACACTACATCATCTTCACCCGTTTGGTTTTGAAATTCTCCTTCCACACTTGGCAATTTCGGCATCTCGTTTCTTGACCCGTTGCCAAACCCTACTGGCTCTAACACGGTCATCTTACCCCTACCGCGTCCACACGGTGGATGTTCTCTTCCTCTTGTACTCATTATTTCGATCGACGTTTATCTGATTAAGAGTTTTATGAATCATTAATTCGTTCCACCGATTAACCACGAACAATCTTATGAATAGTAGTTTTATGAGTAGTTCTTTCGATTTCGCATTCACAATTTAGTCTCACATTTGTATCCCCTAGTTCTAGGAAACACATACATTCAATCAACATACAAAGAACATCCATGAACTTACATTCCTCAAATAAAGGTGTTTTCGTTGTTTCACTACCGGGGTATTTTTGTAATTTATCCTACAGGGGTATTTTCGTACTTTTCCAAAATAGGGTTTCTTGTGATTTCATGAAATAAGGGTATTTTGGTAATTTGGAAATCTGGGGGTATTTCAGTAATTTTAACATCTAAGGGTATTTCGGTCATTTTAAAATCTAGGGGTATTTTGGTAATTTTGGAAATCCAGGGGTATTTCGATCATTTTGAAATATTGGGGTATTTCGATAATTTTGGAAATCTAGAGGTATTTCGATCATTTTAAAATCTAGAGGTATTTCGGTAATTTAGAAATCTAGGGGTATTTCGATCATTTTACACATCAGGGGTAGTTTGGTAACTTTTACAAATCAAGGGTGTTTTCAAAATTTTTTTCAAAATTTTACAAAACTAAGAGAGTATCTTGGAGAATTTGATTTTAAAAGGAATATAGTAGTGTTCAAGTGTTTTTGGTTGTTGTCATGTTGTGTGAGTTATTGTTTTTTTTTTTCAAGGAAAAATTTTGTTGATTTTGTAAATCGGGGTATATTTGCAAATCTTGGCATATATTTTTTTCCAAAATAAGAGTATTTTAGCAACTTTGTAAAAACAAGGTGGTTGGTCCCTTTCGGGTTTTAATTATAGGGTTTAGCCTATCAATAAGTCCTCATGATTAGGGTGAACAATCACTACGCACCAGGTAAGATTCCAACGAAGAGGAGGTGAGTCGCTAGGACTGCTTACATACCAAGCTCTCCCTGAATCCACTCCTAGACATGCGTATGCCCGTTACCACACCCTATCTCGGCTAAGGTGAACAGTCACTACACACCAGGTAAGGTTCCAACGAAAAGGAGGTGAGTCACTAGGACTGCTTAAGTACTAGGCTCTTGGGACCAATCCTGAACATGCGTATATGCATTGCCACACCCTAGTCTTGCGACTCATTCACGGGTTTGTTTAGTGAGTTTAAGTCTTATGAGATTTAGGAAGTAGTTTAAGCTAAGCCTAAGGTCTATCAAATTCTAACTAAAATAATCTATGTCTCATAAGCCCATCAAGCCCACTTATATATATCATACAATGGTTCAGAATACTTACCTGGCGGACTTGGGCCGGAGACGAAGGTGCCATGCCGAAAAACCCATTCTGTAACATTTATAAAACATGCATACTTTGAAAACCTATTTTTAGAAAACGTTTTGAGCCCAAAAACCCCAGAGCTGAGTTTTAAATCGGGCTCTAATAACAATCTGTAACACCCAAACCGACCCAAACACTATAGTAGAATCTGGCATGTCACTGAAAAAAGATTCTGTAAAAAAAGTGTCAAAATTTTTGGGAAATATTTTTTTTCCTTGTATTCAATCTTTTGTTCGGAAGAACTTAATAACATGATAAGTTTAACTAAGTTATAAATTGCTTTTTTGTTGTTTTATGAATTAAAAACCAAAATCTTAATATATGACTTAGTTTAATTAAAGTTTAAGTGCCTGGCAGTAATGAAAGTCCAAAATAAAACCCAAAATAGAGTATAATAGTGAAGTGGCCCATGGCCTTATTACAACAAGATTTAAAACCCATTAAATAAAAATATAAAGTAATAGATTAGAGTCTTTTTTGCTGAATCCAAGTGTTCTTTTGCATGGCCACCTTGCTCTCCTCTCCAGCCCGGTCCGTTGCACTAGGTGCTACCTGAAATTGTTAAAATAACAGGGTGAGTCGTGAAACTTAGTGTGCAACCCTCGTGCACCATTAGATTAGGCCTTAGCCCTCAGATCAAAATATAAAACACAATATAGCAGATAACATACATAAAACCCAACCCAATCCTAGGTTTCCATCCGCTACATGCCACCCTTACCTGCCGATCACACTATTGGGGATTTCTACAATCAACCCACACCGCTACACACCATCGATGGCAGTCATGCTGCAGTTAGCTGTTCATCATCAAGTTGTGACATAGTCACCACGTTGAAATGGCATAAGCCACCAGAAACAGAGTTGTGACAGAGTCACCAGGCTGAAATGGCATAAGCCACCGAAGCAGTACTTCCCTTTTCATCAATTACCCAACCCCAAGCATACAGAGAAATTGACATACAGAGCATATTACTGAAGAAGGACAGAAATCACTAACCTGATGATTAGGCTTTACCCTCATCGGGTTTTCAATCACATTGCTGGGGCTTCGGCTTTTAACAAAGTTTAGTAGATTTATACATATTTATATATATATTAGCACTCAATCTAATAGTGTGAAAGGTTACACACCTGATTATTGTCGATACCCTTGTCAAACCGATCTACAACTTTGCTCAAAAAGCGGAAAGATGTGAAAATAGGGCCTCTCCTATATTCGGCCATGGTTAGTGTTCTACTCGATTTTATAAATTTCAAATAAACAATCCTCCTCACTGAACTAATTAGATATCGAAAGTAGGATGGTTTGAATGCTACTAGTGAAAACCTTGACAATTAACATCTCCTTTAAAACCTGATGTGCCGCAAAAGAAAAAGAACCCGGGATTAGTTTCCAAATGGCTATTCAGCTAAAGTTTCTAAAAGTCGGAGAAATATTGGAATCTCGAAATCGACACTTACCTATTGTTTTATTCAAGATTTGGCACAAGCAAAATCCACTGAAGAAAATTTGGCAACTTCAGAAGGTGAGATCTTAGTGGTTTCGGCTTTTTATGAAAATCTTGGAAGGATGAACTGATATGGTTTTGGCTAAAAAGAAAAGTGAAAAGAGAGCAAGGAGAGGCTTGAAGATTCGGCTAACTAAAGAAAAAGAGAATAGTGAAAGAATAGAGTAGAAATTTCGGCAGAGAAAAGAGAAAAGATGAGAGCTTTAGCAGAAATTTCGGCACAATGGGAGAGAAAGAAGTTAGGGTTCAAATGCCAAAATTTTAAGAGATAATATCCTATTTATAGGATTTTCGGCACCTACCTATCAAAAACTGAAAGTGCCCTTCCTAATATCTAAAGCTTAAGCAAATAATAGAGAAAATTTGGCACCCATTTTCCCATGTAGTAGCCGAATTCTTCACCCCTCTAGGTGATGGAATTTTGGCCATCACTTAGTCTCCTAGATAGCCCCTCCTTCTTTCCTTTATCCTTATCACAACACCTATCTGAAGAGACTTAAGCGACTCTAACTCTTCCTCCATTATCGACTTTAATTATCCACATTAAAATCCCTAAAATTTTGCCTTGTTGCCGTCCCCTATAGCCCTCCTTGGCTGCTAAATTTTGACCTAATTTCTTGGGCTTTAAGCAACCGAAATTTGGGCCCTTCTCATGCACTAGTGACGCCAACTCCTCTTCCTCCTAGTGGCACCATTTCCCTCTGGGCCAGAAGCCCAATATGCCAATTAAACTACTAAAACTTCAATTTAAGACCCTAGAGTGTCTAAACAAAATATTTAATCAAAGCCTTAGCCCAAACCTGAGCCCCATTTGCACCTCAAATCCTTAAATTAATATTTTTAAGCATACACTAGCCAAAATGCACAAGCCCATAAATTCAGGATGTTACAGTTCTACCCCCCTTAAAATAAATTTTGGCCTCGAAATTTGCCTGATCAAAAGAGATGGGGATACTACTGTCGTATAACATCCTCTGGCTCCCACGTCGCCTTCTTCTGCGCCGTGATTTCGCCACAAAACTTTAACCAAAGGGACGGACTTCCTTCTCAACACTTTTACGTCTCGATCCAAGATTTGTATGGGTTCATCCTCAAAAGATAAATCTGGCCTTACTTAAATCTCTTCCACGGCACCACATGCGATGGGTCAGAACGATAACGTCTTAGCATCGAGACATGAAACACGTCATGTATCTGCTCCAACTCTAAAGGCAACTCCAAATAATAAGCCACTAGCCCCACGCGTTCCAATACCCGATAAGGCCTAATAAACTGAGGACTTAGCTTACCCTTCCGTCCAACCTCATTACCTTCTTCCATGGGGATACCTTCAAAAAGACTTGGTCTCCTACTGCAAATTCCATCTCCTTCCGCTTTAGATCCGCATAAGACTTCTGCCGATCAGATGCTTCCTTCAATCGAGCCCGTATTAACTTAACTTTCTCCTCCGTTTACGAAACTAGTTACGGACCCAACACGGCGTTCACCCAACTCCGTCCAACAAGTAGAAATGCGACATCTCCTTCCATATAACGCTTTATGCGGTGCCATCGAATACTAGCTTGATAACTATTATTGTATGCAAATTCGCCAAAGGTAAACACTCCTCCCAACTACCCTAAAATCGATGATGCAACCCCTTAGCATATCCTCCAAGATCTGAATTACCTCTCGGTGACCATCGATCAGGTGGGTGGCAGTACTAAAGTCTAACCTTGTTCCCATTGCACGATGAAGAGCCTTCGAATCGTGGCGTGAACCTAGGGTCCCTATCGGATATTATCGACACGATTACACCATGTAATCTTACGACCTCAGCCACGTACAACTTAGCCAAACTTGGTAGAGAATAGTCAACCCAAACCGGTATGAAATAGGCAGACTTCATCAACCGATCCACAATCACCCAAATCGAGTCCTTTTTATTGGGTGTAAGGGGTAACCTACTAACAAAATCCATCATGATTCTCTCCCATTTCCACTACGAAATCTCTACCAGCTGTAACAACCCCGAAGGCAACTGGTGTTCTGCTTTCACTTGTTGGCACGTCAAGCACTTTCCCACCAATTCCGTTATCTCTCGCTTCAGAACTGGCCACCAAAATTATTCTCGCAAGTCCTGATACATCTTACCCCTCCAGGATGCATAGCATAAGGGCTACTATGCGACTCCTGAAGAACCATCTGCCTTAACTCCCTATCTTTTGGCATACAAACCTTCCCATGGAAACACAAAACTCCATCACCATTCAAACTATAATCCTCTCCTTTACCATTCTGTACTTGTCGAATTCGAGTACTCAAGGCATCATCTAGAAGCTGCTTCTCCTTGATTTGATTTGTCCACATAGGTCTTACTTGAAGTTCAGCTACCAAACTGCCATCCTCATACAAACTAAGATGAGCGAACATTGCCCTTAAATCCGCTATTGCCTTCCTACTCAACGCATTTGCCACCACGTTGGCCTTACCCGGATGATACTCGAACGAACAGTCATAGTCCTTCAAGAGTTCAATCCACCTACGTTGCCTCAGATTTAACTCCTTCTAGGTAAAGATATATGTAAATAATTGACTTTTCCCCATACAGGTAATGCCTCCAAATCTTCAGAGCAAAAACTATCGCCACCAATTCAAAATCATGTGTAGGGTAGTTCAATTCATGCGGTCGCAACTGTCGAGACGCATATGCAACAACTTTTCCCTCTTGCATCAACACACACCCCAAACCTGTGTGTGACGCATCACAATAAATGGTAAATTCTTTTCCCGCCTCTGGATGAATTAACACCGGCGCTTCCATCAAGATTCTCTTCAGCTTATCAAAACTCTCCTGTTGTTTGTCAGTCCATACAAACAATATCCCTTCCTTAACAACTTAGTTAAAGGTGCCGCTATTGAAGAGAACCCCTCAACAAACCTCCTGTAATACCCCGCCAATCCTAAGAAACTTTAAATTTCTGCCATGGACTTCGACGGTTTCCAACCTAGCACAGCTTCTATCTTCAGAGGGTCGACCCTAATTCCCTCTGCGGAAACTACATGCCCTAAGAAAGTCACTTCTTTCAGCTAGAACTCACACTTACTGAACTTTGCGTACAGCTGCGTCTCCCTAGAATTTGCAACACCATACGAAGATGTGCATCATGCTCCTCCACCGACTTGGAGTAAACCAAAATATCGACGATGAACACCACCACGAATCGATCTAGGTATGGTTGAAACACCCAGTTCATCATATCAATAAATGCTACTGGCGCATTCGTCAAACCGAACGACATTACTAAGAACTCATAATGACCATAGCGTGTTCGAAATGTCGTCTTATGAATGTCACTTAACCTTTAACTGATGGTGCCCCGACCTTAGTTCATTCTTCGAAAAGACCAAAGCTCCTTTAAGCTGATCAAACAGGTCATCGATTCTTGGCAAAGGGTACTTGTTCTTAATCATCAACTTATTCAGTTGATGATAGTCCACGCACATACGCATGGATCCGTCCTTCTTTTTCACGAATAGGACCGGCGCTTCCCACGGAGACACACTCGGTTGGATAAATCCACGATCCTGGATCTGGGCTTTGAGCTCCACCAACTCCTTTGGTGCCATTCGATACGGAGCAATAGACACCTGGAGCTATTCCTGGAAATACCTCTATTCCGAACTCCACTTTGCGATTTGGAGGTAACCCTGGTAACTCCTCTGGGAAGACATCCATGAAATCCTTGACTGTTTGAAACTCTTTGATAGTCACTTCCTCAGCATCTAAGGCACTAATAAAAGCTAGGAATGCGTTGCATCCTTTTCGAATCATCTTAACAGCCCTCAATGTCGATACTACGTTGGATAAATTGTTCCTTCTTTTCCCTAACACAACCACCTCCCTGCCTTCCGGGGTACTCAACATCACACGCTTGGTCTCACAATCCAACTTAGCACGATGCTTAGTCAACCAATCCATTTCTAGAATAAGATCAAACTCTCCAAATAGCAATTCCATTAAGTCTGCCAGAAACACTACCCCTTGAGTCTCTAACGGTACATCCTTAAATAGCTTGTCCACTACCCTAGATTGTCCTAGGGGACTAACCATAGTCATCTTTCTAGTAGTTGTTTCAGAGTCTATACTTAGGTTCTTAGATATAGAACATGGTACATAGGAGTGGGCTGACCCAATATCAATCAGGGCAAGAAAAGGGTTATCAGCAATAAGAAACGTACCGGTTATGACATTCGATGCATCACCATCCTCCTGTCGATGAACTGCATAGCTGCCTTGCATCTACATTACCTCCACCTCTATCAGATGCTCCACGACCGCGACCAGCCCCATTTCCCCCCTACAGGCCACGACCCTCGATCTTGGTGACCATCTCTTCGGCTGATCAAAACCTCGTCTAACCCGGCTTCACTGCTCATACATGGGCAGGTCCTTAATCATATGTTTTGTGGATCCACACCTGAAACATCCACCGGTTCTTTTTCTATACTCCCCAGAATATGCTTTCCCGTACCAATTACATAATCGATTCTGATTCCCCCGAGTAGGTGTCGAAGCACGAGCTGGCCCATCAGACTAGGCCTTTTCTGCGAATTCCCAGATACTCCTGTGGGCCCAAAATTTCTCTTATTCCTTTCTCGCTCCTTATCTCTTTCCTGTCTTTCCGTTCGTTTTACCTCCTCAGCTATCTTAACCTTCTCCACCAGAACAATAAAATCTCTCTCTCTCTGCGGTGCTATCAAAACCCTTAACTTATTCCACAATCTATCCTCGAACTGAACACAACGTTCATATTCGGTTGATACTATTCCTCGAGCGTAGCGGCTCAAGCGTAGAAAGTTTGCCTCATATTCAGCCACAAATTTACTTCCCTGTACCAAATTCAGGAATGCCTTCCTCTGCGCATCCACATAGCTGGCCTCAACATACTTTCCCTGAAATGACTCCTTAAAGAAGTCCCAGTCAATTCGATCTACGGCTGTACCCTCATTCATCGTGAGCCACCACTGATAAGCCTCGTCTCGTAGAAGAGATACAACCCCTTTCAACTTTTCCTCTACCGTGAAATCTAAGTCATCCATTATGCGCTCAGTTGCTTCCATCCAATACTCAGCTGTGTTAGGGGCTACGCCAAAAACTCCCCTAAACACTTCTGCCCCATTAGCTCGGAGTCGTTCAGGCACAAACTTCCGAGCTCCTGAACCCGTGCCTACTCCAGCCACTCTCTCCAGAATCTATAACATTGCCTGAGACACTGCATCGTCTTCACCCGTTTGGTCTTAAAATTCTCCCTCCATAGCTAGAAGTTTCGACATCTCGTTTCTTGACCCGTTGTCAAACCCTATTAGCTCTGACACGGTCATCCTACCCCTACCGCATCCACGCAGCGGACGTCCTCTACCTCTTGTACTCATTCTTCTGATCGACGTTTATCTGATTAAGAGTTTTATGAATCATTAATTCATTCCACCGATTAACCACGAACAATCTTATAAATAGTAGTTTTAGGAGTAGTTCTTTCGATTTTGCATTCACAATTCAGTCTCACGTTCGTATCCCCTAGTTCTAGGAAACACATACATTAAATCAACATATAAAGAACATCAATGAACTTACATTCATCAAATAAAGGCATTTTCATTGTTTCACTATCCAGGGGTATTTAAGTAATTTATCTTACAAGCGTATTTTGTAATTTTCCAAAATAGGGTTCCTTGTGATTTCGTGAAATAAGGGTATTTTGATAACTCAAAAATTCGAGGGTATTTCAGTAATTTTGACATCCAGGGGTATTTTGATCATTTTGAAATCCGAGGGTATTTCGATAATTTTGGAAATTCAGGGGTATTTCGGTTATTTTGAAATCCGGGGGTATTTTGATAATTTTGGAAATCTAGAGGTATTTCGATCATTTTGAAATCTGGGGGTATTTTGGTGATTTTGAAATCCAGGGGTATTTCGGTCATTTTGCACATCAGGGGTAGTTTGGTAACTTTTACAAATCAAGGGTGTTTTCAAAATTTTTTTCAAAATTTTACAAAACTAAGAGAGTATCTTGGAGAATTTGATTTTAAAAGGAATATAGTAGTGTTTAGGTGTTTTTTGTTGTTGTCATGTTGTGTGAGTTATTGTTTTTTTTTTTCAAGGAAAAATTTTGTTGATTTTATAAATCGGGGTATATTTACAAATCTTGGTATATATTTTTTTCAAAATAAGAGTATTTTAGCAACTTTGTAAAAACAAGGTGGTTGGTCCCTTTCGGGTTTTAATTATAGGGTTTAGCCTATCAACAAGTCCTCATGATTAGGGTGAACGGTCACTACGCACCAGGTAAGATTCCAGCGAAGAGGAGGTGAGTCACTAGGACTGCTTAAATACCAAGCTCTCCCTGAATCCACTCCTAGACATGCGTATGCCCGTTGCCACACCCTATCTCGGCTAAGTGAATAGTCACTACACACCAGGTAAGGTTCCAGCTAAAAGGAGGTGAATCACTTGGACTGCTTAAGTACCAGGCTCTTCCAGACCCAATCCTAGACATGCGTATGTCTATTGCCACACCCTAGTCTTGTGACTCGTTCACGGGTTTGTTTAGTGAGTTTAAGTCTTATGAGATTTAGGAAGTAGTTTAAGCTAAGCCTAAGGTCCATCAGATTCTAACTAAAATAATCTACATCTCATAAGCCCATCAAGCCCACATATATATATCATACAAAGGTTCAGAATACTTACCTGGCGGACTTGGGCCGGAGACGCAGGTGCCATGCTGAAAAACCCATCCTGTAACATTTATAAAACATGCATACTTCAAAAACCTAGTTTTAGAAAACGTTTTGACCCCAAAAACCCCAGAGCCGAGTTTTGAACCGGGCTCTGATACCAATCTGTAACACCCCAAACCCGACCCAAACACTATAGCCGGATCTGGCATGTCACTAAAAAGATTCTATAAAAAAAGTGTCAAAATTTTTGGGAAATATTTTTTTTCATTGTATTCAATCTTTTGTTCAGAAGAACTTAATAACGTGATAAGTTTAACTAAGTTATAAATTGCTTTTGTTGTTTTATGAATTAAAAACCAAAATCTTAATATATACCTTAGTTTAATTAAAGTTTAAGTGCCTGGCAGTAATGAAAGCCCAAAATAAAACCCAAAACAGAGTATAATACTCTAGTGGCCCATGGCCTTATTACAACAAGATTTAAAGCCCATTAAATAAAAATATAAAATAATAGATTAGAGTCTTTTTGCTGAATCTAAATGTTCTTTTGCATGGCCACCTTGCTCTCCTCTCCAGCCTGGTTCGTTGCACTAGATGCTACCTGAAATTGTTAAAATAACAGGGTGAGTCATGAAACTCAGTGTGTAACCCTCGTGCACCATTAGATTGGGCCTTAGCCCATAGATCAAAATATAAAACACAATATAGCAAATAACATACATAAAACCCAACCCAATCGTAGGTTTCCATCCACTACACGCCACCCTTACCTGCCGATCACACCATTGGGGATTTCTACAATCAACCCACACCGCTACACACCATCGATGGCGGTCATCTTTGCGATTTAGCATTCATCGTCAAGTTGTGACATAATCACCGGTGAAATGGCATAAGCCACCGAAGCGAGTTGTGACAGAGTCACCAGGCTGAAATGGCATAAGCCACCGAAGCAGTACTTCCCTTTTTCATCAATTACCCAACCCCAAGCATACAGAGAAATCAACATACAGAGCATATTACTGGAGAAGGACAGAAATCACTAACCTGATGATTAGGCTTTACCCTCCTCGGGTTTTCAATCACAATACTGGGGTTTCGGCTTTTAACAGAGTTTAGTAGATTTATACATATTTATATATATTAGCACTCAATCTAATAGTGTGAAAGGTTACACACCTGATTATTATCGATACCCTTGTTAAATCGATCTACAACTTTGCTCAAAAAGCCGAAAAGATGTGAAAATAGGGCCTCTCCTATATTCGGCCATGGTTAGTGTTCTACCCGATTTTATGAATTTAAAATAAACAATCCTCCTCACCTAAACTGATTAGATCCCGGAAGTAGGATGGTTTGAATGCTACCAGTGAAAACCTTGACGATTGAAATCTCCTTTAAATCTTGATGTGCCGCAAAAAAAAAAAGAACCCAGGATTAGTTTCCAAATGGCCATTTGACTAAGGTTTCTAAAAGCCTGAGAAATATTGGAATCTTGAAATCGACACTTACCTATTGTTTTCTTCAAGATTCAACACAAGCAAACTCCACTGAAAAAATTCGACAACTTCAAAAGGTGAGATCTTAGTGATTTTAGCTTTTTATGAAAATCCTGAAAGGATGAACTGATATGGTTTTGGCTAATAAGAAAAGTGAAAAGAGAGCAAGGAGAGGCTTGAAGATTCGGCTAATTGAAGAAAAAGAGAAGAGTGAAAGAATAGAGTAGAAATTTTGGCAGAGAAAAGAGAAAAGATGAGAGCTTTAGCAGAAATTTTGTCACAATGGGAGAGAAAGAAGTTAGGGTTCAAATGCCAAAATTTGAAGAGATACTCTCCTATTTATAGGATTTTTGGTACCTACCTATTAAAAACCAAAAGTGCACTTCCTAATAACTAAAGCTTAAGCAAATAATAGGGAAAATTTGGCACCCCTTTTCCCATGTAGTAGCCGAATTCTTGACCCCTCTAGGTGATGGAATTTCGGCCATCACTTAGTCTCATAGATAGCCCCTCCTTCTTTCCCTTATCCTTATCACAACACCTATCCTGAAAAGACTTAACTGACTCTAACTCTTCCCTCCATTATCAGCTTTAATTATCCACATTAAAATCTCTAAAATTTTGCCTTGTTGTCGTCCCCTATAGCCCTCCTTGGCTGCCAAATTTTGACCTAAGTTCTTGGGCTTTAAGAAACCGAAATTTGGGCCCTTCTCATGCACTAGTGACGCAAACTCCTCTTCCTCCTAATGGCACCATTTCCCTCTGGGCCATAAGCCCAATATGCCAATTAAACTACTAAAACTTCAATTTAAGCCCCTAGAGTGTATAAACAAAATATTTAATCAAAGCCTTAGCCAAACTTGAGCCTCATCTGCACCTCAAATCCTTACATTAATATTTTTAAGCATACATTACCCGAAATGCACAAGCCCATAAATTGAGGATGTTACAGAAAAATCTTGGGTTCAGCATTCGGGGTGACAAACAAGATGTTGTTGAAGAGATTATGAAATTGGAAGAAAGGTAGATTTGAGCAACAAAGAAAAGTATAAAGGTCAATAGGCCACTGGTTAGGTTATTACCAATTATAACCATGATTTTTTTACTATGAATGTGAGTCTTTTGGGGGAAGAATGAGGATTTTGTCATGGAATATTAGGGGCATGTCTTCAGATTTGAAAAAAAAAAGTTATATCAAAAAGTAATTTGTAAAGCTAAAACAAATGTTTGCTTTATTCAGGAATCAATATTAGAAAGGTTATGAAGGGAATTCAACTACTGTAGGAAATTCGGGAGGTGTAATTACTATATGGGATAAAGGCTGGTTTCGAGCAAGTAGTTATATATGTTCTAAACATTTTGTAGTAGTGGAAGGATAATAGTTAGAAGAAGGTTTAGAAACAACGTTGATTAATGTTTATGAACCTAATGGGAGTTCGGGTAAAAAATCTTTATGGGAGGAAATTATAGAGTTGAAGGGTTCGTTTGCCTACTCATGGATCATTGGGGTGATTTTAACACAATAAGAAAAAGGAGTGAAAGAAGTAATTATGTGGGACTGTTGAATGGTTCAAAGGCATTTAACAATTTCATTGATAATAAGGTGGTGGATTTACCTCTGACGGGTAAGAAGTTCACTTGGTTCGAGCCAAATAACAAGACGAGGAGATTGTATTGATTTTTATTGGATGAACAATGATTAATTCGCTTCAAAGACTTTACTCGGCAAGGCTTTTGTAGATCCATTTCCTATCATATTTCGTTACTGCTATATAATGATTCTGTGGATTAGGGACCACGCCTATTCAATTTTATTAATGCATGGGTCACAAAGAAGGAGTGCATGAATCTTATTAGTGAAGTATGGGGAGGGATGTGTGAAGCTAAAATAAGAATGTCCGGAAAGCTGAAGAGGTTGAAACTGGCTATCAAAGAATGGAATAAAAAATCTAGTCAGAATAAAGATAAAAAAAAAATTAAAATTGATTGAAAGAAAATTTTTGAAATAGGATGATATTGGTAGCCACAGAAATTTGAATGAAAAGGAAATGGAAGAAAGTAGTCGATTAAATATGGAATTTTGGGATGCAATTAGGTTAAGTGAATTAGTGTGGTGTCAAAAATCAAGGTTGTTATGTTTAAAAGAAGGTGATTCCAACATTGCTTTCGTGAAATTTAGAGCTAAGAAGAAAACGATTTAAAGGCTCAAATTTGAGTCTTATTGGTGCAAAGAACCGAAGCTACTGAAGAAAAAAGTGTTCGAGTACTTTAGCAACCATTTTAGTTGTCCAGTTAGAAAATGGAAAGTGAAGATGGATTTAAATTTCAAAAGATTAACAGAGGAAGAGGCTTCAAGGCTTGAAATGCTTTTCACGATGGAGGAGATTAAAGACGCAGTTTGGTGTTGTAATGAGTCTAAAGCTTTAGTGCTTGATGGGTTTAATTTGTACTTCTTTAAGAAATGCTAGCAAGTGATGAGGGAAGATTTATTCAACATGATGATGGGGTTATTTAGACTTGGAAAGCTTGAAAAAAGTATAAATTCATCCTTCATAGCTCTTATTCCCAAAACCGATTTGTTTGGTGGGATCTTTGTATAAAATAGTGGCTAAGGTGCTGTCTAAACGAATCCAAGAGGTGATTGATAGTATAGTAGTGATACTTAGTGTACATTTATGAAAGTGAGACAT
Organism: Gossypium rotundifolium; assembly: GCA_025506655.1. Taxonomy (NCBI): domain Eukaryota; kingdom Viridiplantae; phylum Streptophyta; class Magnoliopsida; order Malvales; family Malvaceae; genus Gossypium; species Gossypium rotundifolium. The sequence continues at coordinate 182,854,235 of CP106724.1, read as the reverse complement.
TTTTTGACAAAATTCTGGTGGCAAATGAAATTATTCACTCGATTAAGAAAAATTCTAGCTCGGGTGGTAGCTTAATTTTGAAGCTAGATTTTTCAAAAGCCTATGATTGTGTTAGATAAGGCTTTTTGGATTTGGTACATTTTCATATGGGGTTCGGAGTGAAATGGAGAGGGTGGATATCTAAGTGCGTATCTACAGCAAGAGCAGCTATTCTTGTCAACTAATTGACAACAAATGAGTTCAGAATAAGCAAGAGCTTCAGACAGGAGATCCACTTTCTCCATTTCTGTTTATTCTAGTAACAGAAGTGCTTCACTTGATGCTTGAGAAGGCTAAAGATATTGGGTTAATTTCTAGCATTTAGAATATAATCATAAATCAATCATTCTCTCTTCTACAATTTGCAGATGACACCATTCTCTTTTTGAAAGCTGAGGAAGAGTATGTTAAAATATTAAATATATTTTAAGTTGTTTCGAATCTTGTTTTGGTCTTAGTATTAATTTCTAGAAATAATGCTTGGTGGGTTTTGGGATGGAAGAGGAGTTTCTTTTATGGATGGCAGCATTATATCGATGTATGATTGGGAATTTACCTTTTAATTACTTAGGTATTCCATTAGGTGCTCGAGAAAAATAGCTACTTGGAAGCCAATCGTGGAAAAATTTTAGGAGAAACTAGCTTGTTGGAAATGCCGGTCGCTCTCTTTTGCTGCAAGAGTAGTATTAACTAATTTGTTACTGTCAACCCTCCCATATATTTCATGTCATTATTTCAATCCCCTATCACGATGATAAATATAATCGATAAAATCAAAAGGAAATCTATGTGGTAAGGTTCAGATGAAAGAAGAAAAATAGAAAGAGTTGGATGGAATCAAGTGTGTTTAACAAAAAAAATTGGGAGGGGCTGGTGTGGTTAATCTTAAAATTAGAATCGAGCTCTTATGGCAAAATGGGGATGGAGATACGCTATGGAAAATAACGCTCTGTAGAGAAAAGTTATGCATTTGAATTACGGCTCGCCTCTGCAACAGTGGAGATTTAAGACATCCAAACCAAAAGAGATGTCAATTGTATGGCGCGATATTGTGTAAAATTCAAAATTAGAGGAAGTGTCAAAATGGATTGGGACAGATCTTTTAGATGGGCAATCGAGAATAGGAAATCGATCCTTTTTTGGGAGGATATTTGGTGTGGTAATTGTCCTCTGAATGTGAAGTTTCCTAGATTGTTCAGACTTGCTATTGTGAAGAACATTGAGGTCAAAGATCTAGCAAGGAATAATAGGTTTGAGGAGGCGTATTGGGGGGGACGTTTCCTCAAGGAATTCGTTGGGTAGAAAGGTAAGTATGTTGAACAATTTGAAGAATTTGATGGGGAGTTTCAAACTATATCCTAAAGTGGAGGATCATATCATTTGGATTCACGATAGTGCTGAAGAGTTTACAGTTAGGAAGTTGTCTCAATTGTTGTCCTATGATGGAATGAGAGCTATTGATTTCCCATTTGACAGGATTTGAAAATTGAAGGTACCACCAATAGTCCAAAACTTCCTGTGGATGTTGGTTATTAAGGGTCTCCCAATGAAGGATTTTCTGATTAGTCAGGGGTGAAACTAGAAATGTTAAGCAGTGGCTACCCATGATGCAACAGGGAAATGGAAAGTGTAAATCACCTGTTCTTTACTTGCAAAAATGTGAATGGGTTTTGGTTAAGAATCTTCAATTGGTGGGGGTATTATATGAAAACCAATTGAGAATTTTGTTTAAAATTTCACTATGTTTTGTAATGTGAATTGGATAGGAGTAAAAAAAATATTGTGGTGGATTGTGATTTCGGTGTCATGTTGGACCGTGTGGTTAGCTCGGAACGATAAAGTGTTTGACAAGACATCGACGAATCTAGATACAATATTGTACCACTCTAAAATATGAGCTTTGATGTGGGTTAGGGCAGTGCATGAAGAATGTCAATTTTCGGAAGGTTATTGGTGGTATTGGCCAGCGAAATGTAGCTCCTCAAAAAGCATGACAAACATTATTGTTTACCATTAGGAGCCACCTCCTCCTAGATGGATGAAATTCAATATGGATGGTGTTGTTTTGGAGGACGAAGCGAGTTATGGTGGGGTTTTGAGAGATGATAAAGGAGTGGCTTGTGCGTTATTCTAGGGACGGATCGAAGCTAGGGTCACAAAGTAGCAAAAATAATAACAGTTAAAACAGCAATAGATATGTATATTGGATGAGTCCGAAGGCACATATTCCATTAATAATTGAATTATGATTGTTTGTTGCTTCAGAATGGCTAACAAATAGGAGTATAGACCATGGTCGTTACGGAAATTGTTTGGGGACATCGACTGTGGCATTAAACAGTTGGCTCAATTTCATATCGCGATTATTCATCAGCAAAGTAATGGTATGAACAATGCTTTAGCGAAAGTAGGTATATCGAGATCTTCTTGTACTTATTGTGCGGAGGTTTTTGTATGTGGTTGTCTATTGTATTATTGTTTTATTCTTGTTATTCTTGAAAGAGTTGGTGGTTCCAACGTCTTACTTGAATTATTTTATTCGACTGAGCAAAAAAAAAAAAAAAACTTTATATTATAAATTTCTTTCTACTTTAGCAATTATTTTGGAGTTAGAATACTTCTCAATTCATATTATTTGTTTATATTAAATTAAAAGTAAATTTTAAAACTTAAAAAATACTATAAACCTCTACAATTCATACATTTAGACATAGACTTCTAAAACTTGATAGCAAACCTACATGTACAAAGTATTAATTGGTGGAAAACTTATGTCTTTTCATTTAGTTTTGCATGCAATAAATTTTATGATTTTTAAATGATACTATAATATAACAAAGTAAAATTAAAAATAATTAAAATGCGGATAAATTTGATGTGAAAATAGGGATAATAAAATTATATATTTTAAGTTATCAAGGTTGATTAGGTTTTAAATTAAGTGTATATCTTATCTAGATTTAAGCTCTAACATGGTTTTTTATTATATTAATTATGAGATGAATCGGTATGTAAATGACATTAAATAATTAATAAAACATAAATCAAATCAAAATAGTTGGTAAAAATATTTTTGTTGAAATTGATTTGATTTGAATCGAATATTTTATGTTTGATGATCAACCGATTAGCTTGATCTTTAAAAAATTGAGTTCCCCGAACGTATGTTTACTTTTAACTTTTTAATAGAAAAATAAAAGTTAAAATAAATAGTAAAAGAAAAACTAATCAAAAGAAGAATTTTAATTTTTTTTTTTTTTGATAAATGCCAAATTTCATTAAAGGAAGTGGAGGAAAAGCTGGCCGTACAAAATCCAAGACAAAATAAAATAAAACAAACCAACAAATAGGAAAATGAAAAGGCAAAAGAATAAGCAAAACTGTGTTCCTAGCACACAGAAAACAAACAACACCAGCAAGGAAAACCAGAAGTCGGAGACCACCTACGACCAACTCAAACAAAACTCGACGAACATCTTCCTCTCCATCATCAGATCTATGCTCAATAGTCGGAAGAATATCATCTTTGAAGAAAAAGAACATGTGGAGATTCTAAGAACCTTCTCCAACCTTCAAAGATCACGAAAACCCCCAAAGATCAACCTTGCGTCCGGAGCCAGTCACACCAATCCTCCTCCACAATGTGGTTAACACAAACAGGGACCTCATCAACCAAACAACAAGGTAAAGGCCAACGATTTCCCTCCACTGCCAAAGTATGCGCCGCCTTGTTCCCTTTCCTTGGAGAAAAATTATAAGAAACTTCTTCAATTGCAGTAGCCAACATGCAAATCTTCCTTATTATAGGCCGAATTATAGATTTGTCATTTGTCGCCAATCGGATCTTCTTTATAACTGTTAATGAATCCCCCTCCACACTTATCTTCCGGAAACCCATATCCATAGCGAAGAGAAGCGCATGCTCACAGGCTCTTGCTTCCGCCACAAAGGCATCGGCAATGTCTATATACTGGTAAGCACAAGCACCCATCACTAACCCTTTGTCGTTACGGGCAACTACTGCTACGACAGCAGAGTTAGACGCTCTATCAAAAGAGGCGTCAAAGTTTAGTTTTATGATGCCCGATTTTGGTGGTCTCCAAACCTCTGATTTTGCAAGGAAAGAGGGAGAATCAGTTGTACGACACCTTTTTAATTCATTAGGAAAGGATATTGTATGAATGTACCACAAAATTAATTACATTCCCTTTGATTAGAAAAGTATTAAAAAGATAAAAACATTGTAATCCAAACTCCAACCTCCAAAGTCCAATACCATATAATTCAAAATTGCAAACTCAAATGGAACAAATAAAGTAGAATACATTACAATAGTTTTCATTAACATTCCAATTGTCCCAATCATCACAACCAAAATAAAAAAGATAAGCTTCACCAAGTTGGCTAACAACCTTCATGATCATAAGTAATCACTCTAAAATTTATTATCTAAAATAATATTTTGAACATTCTTTTCCTGTACTATTTTAAACCTATTCCAAGCAATAGAATTCTTAAAAATGATCATGATCACTTGCAAATGACACTTACAATCATGCAAATTCTTTAAAGCAACAAATATAGTAGCAAAGCTTTTCTCACCAGGACGACAACCAATTCAAAGTCCATTTGTGATTATACACAAAAACTATAATAGAAGAATCACGCTAAACTAAACTCTTAACATGAGATATTTACCAATATTCTTCAAAATTAAATTGATGAAAGGTGCTGCACATGGTGACCATAAGATGTTAGGATACTTCTCATTAAGTAATCTCCTAGCGACTTTATAATTTGTAGCACTATATGTAATTAGTTAGACCACATTTGTAACACCCCAAAGATTTAATTCTTACTCTAATAAAATTCATCATAGTTAAATACTTGCTTTAGTGGTTAAGGGCCTTAGGTGTGAATGGTGGGTTGTGAGTTCGAGTATTTGGGAAAGTCTTTTGCTAAGTAATTTTTTGTTGTGTTGCTTAGTAGAATTTAAGTTAAAAGTGTAACTTTAAGAGTGGGGAGGATATTTGTTGCTTGATTATAGGGATAGGAGGTGGATAGTTGTGTTGGTTTAAAATTTAAGTTTTAATTTATTAAAAAATAACAAACAAAACTCCTTCCCTCAAAATCACGTTTCCACTTTCTTTCTTTTCTTGTTTTCTTTTTCTTTTTCTCTCTTCTTGCGCCATTGTCATTTTGGAAGTGAGTAATTTTTAATCTTTCTTTTTGCTATCCTATTGACATTTGATTACTTGCAATTGGTGGCTGCTCGTTTGGCTCCTTCACTTTTGTTATCTTAAGTAACGTTAATGGATCTTTAATTGTTTAGTTTTGGGGTTATGATATGCTAGTGGTGTTATTTATTTGCACCTGTACTACTCTGATACAATTCTGATTCTATATAAGAAATATGACTGTATTTGTTCTGTTATGTGATTAAATTTGAATTTCTATTTCTTTTGAGTTACACATTGAGTTATAAAAACTCACTCTTTGTTTGTCTAATAATTTCAGGTAACCCTCATACTTAGGTGGGTCGGTGTAACGGGAGCTCGGTTATTTCCACAATTCCGTAAAACTTTATTAAATAAATTTGGCTTATTTAAAATTTTTGATTTTAGAATTTTGTAATTTTTGGACTCTCTGGACATTTGGGTTTGTTATTGGTTTGGATTTTGTTTTGGATTTTTGCTTGACATTTGATAAAACGATTTTTTTCGAAAAATGGCTATGTTTCTGCGATCAACTATTTTTAAGAAAACAAACTCGGATTTCCAAAATATAACGCTTTAAGAACTTCGCTGCAACTTATTTGATTTAATTTAGGAAATGAAATCATTTATTGATTTTAGCTATTAAGTATAACAAACATTTTTCAATTAAAACGGGCTTTTAAATAGCAAAGGTTTTGACATTTTTCAAAAAGCGAAAGTCGGGTTTATAATTATTATACATAACATTTCAGATTCGGCCATAACGTTTAGGTCGGGTTTAGGGTGCTACAACATTGCTTGAACCAACAATTTTCATAATCTCCACAAACAAATTGCAAAGAGTATCGACATCCAAAATCATGTAGGACGCATTAAGGGATTTGATGAAGCATAATCCTTTAGGACAATACACTAAAAGATTGGTTAATGACTTTTGTCTCATATCTTTCTACCCACCTCATTATGGTGCATCCACATTTCACCCTAATCCTTTAGTAGAATTCAAGCAGCCATAAATCCCTTTTTGGGTATTCTAGTAGACTGGTTAACAATGCACGATATGATAGAGCTTTGTATCCCAATCCCATAGATGCTATGGCATCAAGGAACAACTGAAACTTTGCGAGACCCATTTTGTATTTCTTTGATATTTGATTGAACTTTTTAAAAGTTTATTTGAGCGAGAGATTGGGAGGGAAACTTTCGTTTCTTGCAAGCTTTTAAAAAATATTCTAAACATATATTTACTTTTTTGGGTAAACATAATAATTTTTTATGAAATTTTAGAAAGGGTTTTGAATAACCCAAATTCCCCATTCAAATTTCACCTAAAGAGATAATTTTTCAAAATCCCATTCATTTAATACATGTGATCTCACGGTAAAATAAAAAAAAAATGGCTAGCATTTGATACATTGGCAAAGTACTTTTTTATTTCACAAGCATCCTTAAAAAATTATCATACATCTCTTTTTTTTAAATATTTATTTTTGGGCATGCATTTGGTATATTGGTATTGGATTTTTTTTCCGCAAGCAGTATTGAAAAATTACTAAGTCTCTTTTTATAAATATCTATTTTTAATTTTTTACTATACTTAACACTTGTCAATCCTCTAACTCTACTTGTGAAGTTAAAAATTACATCGATGGTATACCAAATATTTTCTATAACTTTAAAATGTAATTTTATTTGATTTCAATATTTTTATATTTTATATTATTAAAATATTTACATATTTTTATGAATGTAATGACATCCATCTTGCATATTTTCATATTATTTTTCTTTTATAATTATTTTTAAACTTATTAAATTTGATTAAATTTATGTTTTAATTTTGAAACCAAACAATTAAAAATATTAAATGATGTACTTTAAAATGGTAGCATTTTTAAAGGCTTGATAAATTTAAATTTTCAAAATGTTTTATCCACCCTAAAAGATGAAAAGAGGAAGCATGTAATTGTAGTGGCCCAAAACGATGGCGGAGGAGACCAAGACGAAGGGGGAAATGATTGATGAGATCAGAAAACCCATCGAGTCACTTATCAAGTCTTTTCTTTTGGAATTTTTCCATTTAACTCAGTGGTAACTATCTGATACTGGCCATTCAATCCCCTTTGGTTTATATGCAATTTGCTTTTAAAATTATTGTTTTACTCTACTTGCACAAGGAATATATATAATACTAAATTAGCACAATAATAAATAAAATCAATAAAAGAAGTGAAATATTTAATGGATTTTGTTCTTATAATCAAATCATAATCTTTCAGAAAATTAGAAGATTGATAAAAAAATTTATTTATAGTCAAACTTAAATAAAGATAAAATACGAATACATACCCAAAATAAATATATTTAATTATAAAATATGAATACGTAACTATACAATTCTAACATTTAGACATGGACATCTAAAACTTAAACTTGGTAGCAAACATACATGTAAAAAGTTCTAATAAGTGGAAAACTTAGGTCTTGTCGCAATACAAGTAGATTTTATGATTTTTTTACATGATAATATAATATAACAAAGTGAAGTTAAAAATAATTGAAATGCATTAATTTGATGTGAAAATAGTGATAATAAAATTATATATTTTAAGTTATCAAAGTTGACTAGATTTTAAATTAAATGTTATATTTATTAGCTACGAGATTCAACCTGAATTTTTATTAATTAATTATGAGATGAATAAAGATGTGGTATGTAAATGATATTAAATAATTAATCAGACATAAATCAAATCAAAGTAAGCTGGTAAAAATATTTTAGTTTAAATTGATTTGATTTTCTTTGATTTGAATATTATGTTTGATGATAAATCGATTAGTTTGATTTTTAAAAATTGAATTCCTGTAAGCATGTTAATTTTTTTAATAAAAAAATGAAAGTTAGAAATAAATAGTCAAATGAAGATTTTAGACTTTTAAATAGAGATGAGTTTCCATCAAAATACTTTGCGGAAAATTTGTTAGGAAATAATCACTACACCAAAACAGACTTTTAGTGGCGTTTTTAGTGGCGTTTCAAAGAAAAACGCCACGAATATAACACAATAGCGGCGTTTGAAGGAAAACGCCGCAAAAAATGAGCAATAGCGGCGTTTATTTTCAAAACGCCGCTAAAAAGGATAAATAGCGGCCTTTTTTTGGGAAAAGCCGCTAAAAATCTGAGCATTAGCGGCGCTTTTCTAAAACGTCGCTACAAGTCTAAACATTAGCGGTAGCTTTCTGAGCATTAGCGGCGCTAAAATGCCGCTGAGCATTAGCGCTTTTTAAAATGCGCTTCTCAAAACGCCGCTAAAGGTCCGGACATTAGCGGCACTTTTTAAAATGCCACTAAAAGTTCGGGCATTAGCGGGGCTTCTCCAAAACGCCGCTAAAGGTCATTAGCGGCACTTTTGAAAAACGTCGCATGCATTAGCGGCGCCGCTAAAGGTTGCATTAGCGGCGCTTTTGAAAAATGCCACAAATATCTGTTTAAACTATTTTATTTAAAAATAAAACGTCACCATTTCGGTTTCAATATAAAAATTAAAAAAAATAACTCAGCATTAGTGTTTATAATTTAGTGGTTCAATTGTTTAATGTTTGGGGTTTATAAGTTTAAAAGGTTATGGGTTTAGGGTTTAGAGTTTATGATTTAAGGTTTAAGATTTATAGTCCATATGATTTAAGGTTTAGGGGTTATTGGTTGGGGATTAAGGATTAAACGATATGGGTTTAGGGTTTATAGGTTAGGTGTTATGGGTTTAAGGGTTAAGAAGATGGAGGCTAAGGTTGAGGGTTTTAAGGTTTATAATTCTAAGGTTTAGGGTTTTAATGTTTATGGTTTATGGTTTATAGTTTAAGATTTAGGGTTTGAAGTTTAGGGTTTTAAGGTTTAGAGTTTAGTGATTTAAGGTCGAGTGTCGAGTGTTTATGGTTTAAGGTTTATAGGTTTAAAATATTATGGGTTTAGGGTTTAAATTTTAAAATTTAAAGGTTTTGGGTTTAGGGTGTAACACCCTGAATTTGGGTCTAGAATAAGTGGGCTCGTGTGTCGAGAGAATGGATTTTGTCATTAAAAAAAATTATTATTGCATGTTTAGTTTAATTTTTAAGAGGTTTAGGAAGGGTTGGTAGTGTTGGAAAAGTCCTAGGCTCGATCTAGGGCTTTAGCAAAAATGTTGTTTTTTTAGGGAGGTTGGTGGTAGAGGTTGGTGATAGTCATAAGGATCGTTCGGAAATGATAACAAAAATATTGTTAGAAGGAGTTAGAAGATGTACATAAAACATATCTTATTCCCTTTATGAGGAAGAAAGAAAAGTAAAGAAAGATATTGGTTGTTAACCAAGGAAAATAATTGTGGTGGCTTGGGGTGCTCAAAAGGTTTTTTTTTAGATAAAAAATCAAATGGGTTTTCGGTGGTGGTCGAGGTTCAAGTCTGGACTTGGAAAGAAACTTTTAGTGCGCATAAGTGGTATGAAGGCCAGAGTTTAGGCCTTATAAATAGTTGGGACTGTTTTATGACACAAGGAAATGCCTGGCCCAGTGGCAAAGGCGTTAGAAGTAGTAGAGGGAGCATGGTTCTAGTCGTGGCGTGTGCATGTTAATGTTTTTTTAAGTAAACCTGGAGTGCAACAGAAGGTTTATAATTAATTAGGTAGGAAATATGACACAAATAAAATACGCGGCGTAGTAGTAAGGGGCGTGGACCATTGTGAAGAGGTCGGAGGTTCGAATCTCGATGTTGGCTAATATTTTTAGATTCCTTTAGATGATTCGATCGCTGGAAAATATGCTTTAAAAAAGTCGAGAATGGAACATGTCACAAGCAAAGTTGTGGTGTAGTGGCAAGAAGCATGTCGTGGCTCTTACAGGTCGCGAGTTTGAGTTGTCTTGTCCACATTAACTTGTTATTTTGTTGCAGGCGTGTGTAAGTTGGTCGCTGGAAAGTATACCTTAAAATAAGTTGAGAATGGAATATATCACAAGAACGGTTGTGGTACAGTGGCAAGGGGCGTGTGTTGGTGCTTGGAGGGCTTAGGTTCGAGTTGCCTTGTACACATTAACTTGTTATTTTTCTTTGGCGTGGGAAGGTATTTGAATGTAATTCAAATTGAATTTTTGGCTAAATAAAGGAATTTAATTGGTGATAAGTTTGAGTCGATTAGGGAGTGTAAATTTATTTATTTATTTTAGTATAAATATGGGTGCCGAAATTCTCTTTAAATAGAGAGGGGATATCTTTTCAATTTCGCATTTGAACCCCATTCTCTCAATCTTTTCTCTCCGTCTCTTCTACAAGCCAAAACCCTAGTTGCTTTTCGCAATTTTTCTTTTGAATTCTTGAAGCGAAACCTTTTATTTCATTCTCTTATTCATTCTTTTCTCTTGTCTGATTTTTCCATTAAGCCAAAAGATGGAATCTAATCCCATTAATATTGTTTGGCCGAAACTTTGAAGGGGGAATTCGGGATTTGGTTGTGTCGACTACAAGTAGGAGATCACTCGGGATTCCAAAATCTAAGGTAAGCAAAGTGTGGATTAGGCCGAAGGCCATTTAGTGACTTAGATCTATCTACTATTTATTCAAAAGCCGAAAACTAACCAAATCAAGTGATCTAGTGTTAGCCGATTCCAAGGGAGAAAGACTACGGAATTTTGGGATTTGATTAGTAGTGAAATCGGCACCAAGGTAAGATTTACGTTGTGATAAATCCTTCGGGATTTGATTAATTAGCCGAATGGCTTTTTGCTAAAGTACTTAAGGTTGGCCGAATGTAGGAATTAAGGATCTAAAGCATTAGATCGGGTTTTCAGAATTTAAGTGAAAGCGTTAAGTGAATCAGGTGTGTACCCCACACTAAGCTTTAATTAATTTACGGTTATGTTTTAATTAATATGTTACAAGAATATGTTAAGATGTGACTAAGAGTATCATGCAATGGTACAAAGTACTCAGGTATGTTTTCCTACTCCTACTATGAGTATGATAAAAATGTCAATAGTGATAAGAATGTGAAATAAAGCATGTTTTTGCATGATTTGTTTGACATGGGGCATATGGGTGATATGTAAAAGGGAAGTGAATTGGTGGTTTTATACCACAATATCTGAATGTGGTGACTTATGTCATGTAATTTGAATGTGGTGACTTATGTCACGTAATCTGAATGTGGTGACTTAGGTCACGAATTACTATCTAGTGGCTATGCCACGAAATTATAAGGGCGATGAGCACGTCGACTGCAGCGACTGCCTTCGATGGTGTGTAGCGGATGGAGGGTTGACTTAGTATCCCCACGGTGTAATGGTTGGTACGGGTGATGTGTAGCGGATGGATACTTAGGCTTGGGTTCGAGTTTGCATCATGATTTATATGTGTTATTATGATTTGATATGCCTGAAATTTATTGAGACTTGTGATGGTTGTACACATTGAGTCCGTTTGACTCACCCCTTTGTGGGACTATTTTCAAGTGACACTCGATGATGGACCGGTCGTGAAGCTTCGATGATGGCCATGCAGATTCGAGATTTTATTTCATTTTGGACTTGTTATATTTTAAGTATTTTGGATTTAATTTGGGTTTTGATTTGATGTAATAAGGCCTTGGTTTGAAGCATTATGCATGCATATTTAATTATCTAAGTATGACTCGATTTTGATAATACAAGGTTAAAGTCTATTTTCTTAAGTATAAATATTAAATGTTTTAACACCTAATCAACACGGGTTTTAAAATCCGAGCCCAACCCAAATCAACTGTTTTCAAAAACTCGCAAGATTTTAGCAAAGTCCAAATAGTATTTCGAACGGTTTTTTCTAGGAACATGCCAGATCCGGTCAGGGCTTGTGGGCCGAGTTTGGGGTGTTTCATTTTGGTATCAAAGCCCAGTTTTAAACTCTCGACCTTGGGTTTAAGGCCCAAAATTTTTTCAAAATTAAGCCCAAAAGAATTTTGTGAAAAAATTTAAGAAATAAGCAGGTTTTCTGGCATGGCACCTGAGTCTCCGGCCCAAAGTCCACCAGGTAAGTACCCCTATCTATTGTGTGGATTGTCATATGGTTTGTATATGGGTACAAAGGGAACGTAGATTAGTATATTAAGTCATTAAACCCTAGGATTAGTTTACTCCAACACAGAATTGCATAAAATTTTAAAGCCTAAGTAAACAAACATGTGTCTAAGTCACCGAGTTAGGGTGTGGCAACCATTGTGCGCATGTCTAGGATTGGTTTCGATGGTAGCTTGGTATTTAAACAGTCCTAGTGACTCACCTCCTCTCCACTCGAATCCTACCTGGTGCGTAGTAATGGTTCACCCTAACCAAGAGGACTCAGCCACAGGCTAAACCTAATAACTAAAACCCGAAAGGGACTAGCCATATTTTGATAAAAACCCTAGTCTTAAAATCACCAAATGACCCCTTTGATGTGTAGGAAAACTATTTTTAAAAAAAAAATTCCAAAATATTCTCGATTTACTAAAATGACCTAAATACCCCTGGTTGGAAAAAATTACTAAAATACCCTTGGTTCATAAAATTTCCATACTACCCACAGTTTTTACCAAGATTTTCTTTCCTTATAAATATCCAAAAACTTTATTTTTACAAAATATTAAGATACCCTGATTTGGAAAAATTTACAAAATTTGCCCTGATTTGTAAAATGACCAAAGTACCCCTGATCTTAAAATTATCGAAATACCCTCGAATTTCAAAAATTATCGAAATACCCGTAGATTGCAAAACAATTATCAAAATACCCTTATTTCATGAAATCAACAAGGAACTCTACTTTGAAAATTATGAAAATGCCCCTATAGGAAAAATTATGAAAATACCTCTGGGTAGTGGAATAACAAAAATACCCCTATGTGTTGAATGTGGGTGCATGGATGTTGTCTGTATGTTGATGGTTGAATGTATGTAGTTCTTAGAACTAGGAAAGGTGAACTTGAGACTGAATTGCGAATTCGAAAGAACTACTCTTAAAACTACTAATCATAAGACTGTTCATGGATAATCAGTGGAAGAAAACCAATAATTCATAAAATTTTTAATCAGATAAATGCGAACCGATAGCATGAGTACAAGGGGACGATGTCACTCTAGATGTGAATACCGGTGCGTACTCTACCATAGTATACTAAGTGTTTATTTTGGGTTTAGAATTGGAGTGCATGTGAAAGCATGGTAGTGAGACTTAGGTAGTAAAATTACTAGTTAGTTGGAAATTTCGAGGACAAAATTTCTTTAAGGAGGGTAGAATTGTAACATCCCGAATTTGGGCTTAAAATAAGTGGGTTCGTGTGTCGAGAGAATGGATTTTATCGTTAAAAAATTATTATTGCATGTTTAGTTTAATTTTTAGGAGGTTTAGGAAGGTTGGTAGTGTTGGAAAAGTCCTAGGCTCGATCTAGGGCTTTAGCAAAAATGTTGTTTTTTAGGGAGGTTGGTGGTAGTCATAAGGCTTTTAAAATATTGTTGGGTTAAAACATATCACAAAGAAGTAGGTTGTCGGTGGCTTGGGGTGCTTAGGATAAGTGGTGGTCGAGGTTCAAGTCTGGACTTGGCAAAAAACTTTTAGCGCATAAGTGGTATGAAGGCGAGTTTAGGCCTTATAAATAGTTGGGACTTTTTATGACACAAGGAAGCTCTGGCCAATGACAAAGGCGTTAGAAGTAGTAGGGGAGCATGGTTCTAGTCGCGTGCGCATGTTAATGTTTTTTAAGTAAACACAGAGTGCGACGGAAGGTTTATAATTAATTAGGTAGGAAATAGGACACAAATAAAATACGCGGCGTAGTGGTAAGGGGCGTGGACCATCGTGAAGAGGTCGGAGGTTCGAATCTGGATGTTGGCTAATATTTTTAGATTTCTTTAGATGATTCGGTCGCTAGAAAATATGCTTTAAAAGAAGTCGAGAATGGAACATGTCACAAGCAAAGTTGTGGTGCAGTGGCAAGAAGCGTGTTGTGGCTCTTACAAGTCGCGGGTTCGAGTTGTCTTGTCCACATTAACTTGTTATTTTGCTGCAGGCGTGTGTAAGTTGGTCACTGGAAAGTATACCGTAAAATAAGTTGAGAATGGAATATATCACAAGAACGATTGTGGTACAGTGGCAGGGGCGTGTGTTGGTGCTTGGAGGGCTTGGGTTCGAGTTGCCTTGTGCACATTAACTTGTTACTTTGCTGCTGCGTGGGGAAGGTATTTGAATGTAATTCAAATTGAATTTTTGGCTAAATAAAGGAATTTAATTGGTGATAAGTTTGAGTCAATTAGGGAGTGTAAATTTATTTATTTATTTTAGTATAAATATGGGTGCCGAAATTCTCTTTAAATAGAGAGGGGATATCTTTTCAATTTCGGCATTTGAACCCCATTCTCTCAATCTTTTCTCTCCGTCTCTTCTACAAGCCAAAACCCTAGTTGCTTTCTGCAATTTTTTCTTTTGAATTCTTCAGAAGCCGAAACCTTTTATTTCATTCTCTTATTCATTCTTTTTCTCTTGTGCCGATTTCTCCATTAAGCCGAAAGATGGAATCTAATCCCATTAGTATTGTTTGGCCGAAACTTTGAAGGGGGAATTCGGGATTTGGTTATGTCGACTACAAGTAGGAGATCACTCGGGATTCCAAAATCTAAGGTAAGCAAAGTGTGGATTAGGCCGAAGGCCATTTAGTGACTTAGATCTATCTACTATTTATTCAAAAGCCGAAAACTAACCAAATCAAGTGATCTAGTGTTAGCCGATTCCAAGGGAGAAAGACTACGAATTTGGGATTTGATTAGTAGTGAAATCGGCACCAAGGTAAGATTTACGTTGTGATAAATCCTTCGGGATTTGATTAATTAGCCGAATGGCTTTTGCTAAAGTACTTAAGGTTGGCGAATGTAGGAATTAAGGATCTAAAGCATTAGATCGGGTTTTAATTCGATGAAAGCGTTAAGTGAATCGGTGTGTACCCACACTAAGCTTTAATTAATTTACGGTTATGTTTTAATTAATATGCTACAAGAATATGTTAAGATGTGACTAAGAGTATCATGCAATGGTACAAAGTACTCAGGTACGTTTTCTTACTCCTGCTATGAGTATGATAAAAATGTCAATAGTGATAAGAATGTGAAATAAAGCATGTTTTTGCATGATTTGTTTGACATGGGGCATATGGGTGATATGTAAAGGGGAAGTGAATTGGTGGTTTTATACCCCAATATCTGAATGTGGTGACTTATGTCACGTAATTTGAATGTGGTGACTTATGTCACGTAATCTGAATGTGGTGACTTAGGTCACGAATTACTATCTGGTGGCTATGCCACGAAATTATAAGGGCGATGAGCACGTCGACTGCAGCAACTGCCTTCGATGGTGTGTAGCGGATGGAGGGTTGACTTAGTAGTCCCCACGGTGTGATGGTTGGTACGGGTGATGTGTAGCGGATGGATACTTAGGCTTGGGTTCGGGTTTGCATCATGATTTATATGTGTTACTATGATTTGATATGCCTGAAATTAATTGAGACTTGTGATGGTTGTACACATTGAGTCCGTTTGACTCACCTCAGTGATAGCCATGCACAGTTCGGGATTTTATTTCATTTTGGACTTGTTATATTTTAAGTATTTTGGATTTAATTTGGGTTTTGATTTGATGTAATAAGGCCTTGGTTTGAACTGTTATGCATGCATATTTAATTATCTAAGTATGACTCGATTTTGATAATACAAGGTTAAAGTCTATTTTTCTTAAGTATAAATATTAAATGTTTTAACACCTAATCAACACGGGTTTTAAAATCTGAGCCCAACCCAAATCAACTATTTTCAAAAACTCGCAAGATTTTAGCAAAGTCCAAATAGTATTTCGAACAGTTTTTCCTAGGAACATGCCAGATCCGGTCAGGGCTTGTGGGCCGGGTTTGGGGTGTTTCATAGGGTTTATGATTTAATGTTTAAGGGTTATATTGGTTAAGGATTAGGGATTAAATGATATAGGCCTATGGTTTTTGGGTTAGGTGTTAGATGTTAAAGGTTTAAGGGTTTAGAGGACGGAGGTTAGGGTTTAGGAGTTAATGGGATAGGGGTTTATTAGGGGTTTAGGGTAAAAAATATATATATGTTAACAATTTGAAATACTATTATTAAAATAAATTTAAAGTTTTTTGGGTATATGATTGCTTTGTTTTTAATTTATATATTAGATAATTTCAAATTTTAAATAATTTTCAAGATTTTAAAATTTGATCTAATTCTTTTAAATATTATAATAATTTTAAAAATTATTTATTTAAATGAAAAATTAAAATACTATTATTAAATAATTTTATATTGTTTTATTTTATATATTATTTTAAATTTTGTTTTATTTAAATGAAAAAGTTTATATTGGTTTTTATTTTATATATTAAATAATTTTAATTTTTAAAGGCATTAGCGGCTTTTTGTTAAAAAATGCCATAAAAGAAATGTTTTAAGCGAGATAGTTTTATTAAATTTTTAGTGGTGTTTTGGTAAAACACATAATAGGTCCCCTTTTAGCGGCGCTTTGATTAAAAACGTCACAAATGTTAAATTTTTTTTGTTAAAAGCGTGTCGTTTTGCTCTCTTATTTTTACCCACACGAGAACACTTGTTTCCCATTTAGATTCTGCAGGTTCATTTCCCCCTTTTCCAATCATTTCCTCTACCGAGACTAGAAGCGGAAGAGTAACCTGTCTTGTGAATCCCCTTACCGGACCAGTCTGTCTGAGCTTTCCCGACACGGAAGATAGTCAATCGCTGCTCCTAGAACCGAAAGTATTTTCACCCATTTTTCCCCCATTGACATCCGTTTTGCTCTCTTGTTCACCCTTTTCCCCAATTTCAAATCCCTAAAGTTCACCCTTCATACTGGGCATTGATTTTCCATATAGAAAATTGGATTAACAAAGGCAAGGGTTTTTGTAGGACGTCCCTTTGCTTAGAAGCATAATAGGTAATCAAACCCTAATTCCCGATTTATTATTTTTCATTTTTTGTCAAATCCCTAATTTTCGATGTAAGAATGCTCTGCTCTTGCATTTGTGCTATTTAGATCAGGTAATAAAGCGGTTAAGGTGCCCGGCTTTTAAGGTGCCCAGCAGGTACTCTTTGTTTAAGTATCTGGTGGCTCTTTGTGTTTCTCTTCTATTGTAAGGTTGTTTCATCTATTGATGTTGACTTTTTTCCTCCTCTGTTCAAGAAGCACAAAGTGCAATTAATGACTTAAGTGGTAAGACTGATGTTTTTCACTCTACATGTTATTTTCATTAGTTGCATTTTTTAACTCATCAAATAAAGCTGTTATTTATAGCCCAAAATTTTTATTTCATATATCTCATGCTTGAGTGATTTTAATAGGTTCTTTGTAATAGTAAAGCCAAAAATAATGATTTTCTATTTATTATGCTATTCCTTGTATTTCTTTGTAAAATCACCATGTGTAGAGTATTTTTAGATGCCAAAAGTGTGGTGGAACTTACCAATGGCTCATCTGGTGCCGTTTTTTTGCAATTCATTATCTTTTGTTCAAAATCAAACATTTACAATAATTATTTCATTGTTCTTTGCTAGCCTCATTACTATTAGTACTTCATCATTTTATTTAACCTTTTGTATATCTTTATCTTTATCTTTGAAAGGAAATAAACTTACATCTATTACCTTTTATGTAGAGGATGGTAAAGAGACAACCAATCTTGAGGCTCACGAGAATAATCCTCAATATACTCTTGTTTATGTGGGCAATCTTGCTCAGAGGCAAGTAACTATCTCCACCGACTTTTAAATAACTGACTCTTGATCAAGTCTTTCAACTGTTAAAACTTGTTAGATTGTTAACTTGAATGATTGTTAACTGGTATGGTGTTGCCCGACTTTTGAATTTAAATTTGTTTGAGGATTTTATATTGCGTTGATGAAGCGATAACATATAAGAAGGATATATTTGTTGGATTCTTCGTTGAAATCAATAAAAGCATGTCATTGTAATTTAGTCTATAAGCTATTTGAAAATATTCACATCTAGCAATGTAGTAGATGATGCTTTGGCCTTTAGAACTAGATTCACTTGCATATAAACATGTCTTGTCGATTGGAACAAGATTGTTGATCTTACATTGCACGAGTTGGTGCCTACAAGTTCTACTTATTTATTTTCCTAGTTAGGTCTTCTCTTTTTAAGATGCTTATGGCTTATACACAAAGTTTCCTTATGAAAATCCATGATATTCTAAATATTATTGGAAACTGTTTCAAGTACTAAGGTTCTTTTGTCACTCAAATACAAGAAGCTACGAACCACAGTTCTTGCTTTCCTTGATCAAACTTTTAATCTAGCTAAGAAAAGCTCCTACAAGAAAGACATGTTTCAATACTAAGTATGTACCATACTAATTACACTTAATTCATCATCCATTGTTTTGTAAGATGATTTGTGAGGATACACCACAAGTGCTAGATTCGAGATGTGCTGGGTTAGTGAAAGGCCTATCAAAATATTCCTTCCTCGTTTATTTCGGGTTAAATGTAGCTCCTTGTATTAAAATTCCATCATGCATTTATCAATACTCTATTTTTGTTGCTAATTATTATTATTATTTTCTATGGCGAGTTTTTCAATCTCCACATACTTCTCGAGAAAGCTTTCATTGGATTCGTAAACCAATACATTATGTTGATGCCTTAGTAAGTTTTATCTTGAAATTTTGTATTCTTGCTGATACTTGTGGGGCGATTACTTGATACTATACATTAATATCTTGCAAGCTTTATATACATCCATGGATAAATTCCTTGAGGTTTATTTGTCCTTGCTAATGGCCTACTTTGAAGTGGGGAAATTGGTTTCTTTTGAAATTACTATCTTTGATTAATGTACCTTTTTGAATTTGTGATAGATTTTCAGTGGGAATTTATTGATATTCTTTGGTACTTGTGTATCTTGGCTGTTGATACATTTTTTAATTTGTAATAAATTTTTAGTGGGAAAATTTTGCAGATGTTTATCACATGCTTGTGTATCTTGGCTGTTGACTTTAGAATATGTCCTAGAGAATATGCTAAGACAGAGACTTACGGGACTAGCTTGGTAAGATAATGTTAAGGTCGTTAATATTTTTCTTTTCATCTTCATGCATATTATTTCTTTTGCTAATAATTTAGCACTAAGTAGGTAAATTCTGACTTTTAGAGGTGAAACCCATGTTAACATTTAATCCTATACCCTCGTACATAATATTTTTGTTATTGTTGTTCTCATAAGGGGTCTTTTCATCCTTTCAGAAAGATTATTATGTATGGGAAGTGGATGTCTTCATTCATTCACTTTGAAAACTTCTGAACTTGTCCTACCAATATCTCAAAACTTATTGAATTTGTTTGTATTTTGATAAACTTTTATGTTTTTTATCCGGAAAATAGCAATCCCAAATATTTTATCATATTAATGCTTTTGAACCTTGCATAATTTTTTAGATGGACCTTGGAGTTGGCTCCTTTGTGCTAATGAATGCAGTTACTTCACGTGAAGCACGAAACATCAAATCATCAATGAGAGTCGTTATATTTTCCGGATCCGGTGTTAACTTGTCATGTATATTTCTTACCATTGTACATTATTTCTCTTACGAGCAAGCGTTATAATTTTGGCATCACAATTTTCTTTTGTGCATGCAAGACATATCTAAATTTGGTATCTTTGTATATAGATGTATATTGTTTCATATCTATGTTCCACTAACTTTTCTCAATGCTTCCTAAGGAGTTGGTGGAAGGCGGCCTTTAAATCTACAACTCCGCTACTCTTTGTTAGGATTTGCTAGACTTGCTTCTACATTGAGTCTAGACTATCAGGTAGAATGTATTTCTTTGCGCTGGACTTTTTGTAATAATAGTTGTTTGCAATGGAATAGGATAAGTTGTGTACTATATCTACTTGCTAATATAAAACAAATGGAACTCTGGGAGATGTCTAAAATAATGCTCCAAACCAGTTTGTACTCAAAAGCATTTTGCATAATAAGCATAGAATTTATACGGACTGGTTTTAGTTAAATGATGCCTTTCTTAATGTTGGTAGTTCAACATTTTAGCTGTTGATAATTGATGATCAATACTTTTTTTCGTTTAATGGAATTTCTCCCTTGTAGGTACATGTGGGGGAATATGGAGTCAACTGGAATTTCTTTTTCACACTTGATGGTGTATCTATCCTTACATCCATTTTAAATGTTCCCGCAGAATATTCTGGAATTCTTGGTTCAGTAATTTTAGTTGGTATACCTTCATATTTATGAAGTTTGTTTTTATTTTCTGGTATTTGCTTTTTGATTGGTCCTATCTGAAGAAGTCCATATATTATAGGTGAGATGATTTGTGCGGTTTATAGCACGCTTGGTGTTCTAAGGAAATACATCATGTAAATATGACAAACAGAACTTAGGAATAAAAGGGGTTTTTCTTTTTCATTTTTCTCCATGGAGCTCATCTAAATACTTGCAAAAGTATTTCTATAATTTTAGGCAAATCTCACATGCTTGTTATTAGATGGAATTATAGAAATTTGTATTCTTCTATAATTTTTATTTTAATATGTCTTCAAATTAAATTATATTCTAAATTGGATTTTTGGTGTTTTTATAATATTTTAATTTTTTTATTTTTTATAACCTTTAGCGGCGTTTTTGAAAAAAGCGCCGCTAAAAGTCATGATTTTCGCGGCATTTGTGTAAAAAGCACCGCTAAAAGTCCCTACCTTTAGCGGCAGTTTTTATAAAAGCGCCGCTAAAAGTCCCTACCTTTAGCGGCGTTTCTTATAAAAGCGCCGCTATAAAAATCCACACCTTTAGTGGCGTTTTTAGAAAAGCTAAAGGCCGCTAAAGAGCCACTAAAAGTCCACACCTTTAGTGGCATTTTTTATAAAATAAATGACTTCTAGCGGTTTTTTCACAATAAATGCCGCTAACTTTTGTGGCGCTATTTTTAGCGGCGTTTTTTGCGGCGCTTCAAACACTATTAGTGGCGCTTAAAAACGCCGCTAAAAGCCAAAAAAATGCCGCTAAAAATCTGTTTTGGTGTAGTGAATAATTGTATGAATGTAACATAAAATTAATTGCATTTTCTTTTATTAGAAAATTATTAAAAAGTCCAAACTCAAATCTTGAGAGTCCAGTTATAAACTCAAATGGAATAAATAAATTACAACACATTGAATAGTCTTTGTTAACATTCCAAATATCTTAATCATCACATGTGTACATGTTGACTAACAATCTTCATCATCAACAAGTAATTACTCCAAAATTTGTTGAAACTAATATTAGAAAACATTCTTTACCTTCCAGACCCATTCTAAGCAATAAACTTCTTGGAAGTGATCATGGCTTGCAAATGACACTTATAATCATGCAAATTCTTCAAAGTAATAAAAATAATAGCAAAACATTTCTCACTAGGACGACAATCAACTCAATGTCCATTTGTGATTATACACAAAAACTGTAATAGAAGAAGCATGCTAAACTAAACTCTTAACATGAGAAATTTTACCAACATCCTTAAAAATTATATTGATAGAAAGTGCTGCACATGATGACCAAAAGATGTTAGGATACTTCTCATTAAAAAATTTTCTAATAGCTTTATAATTTGCAGCATTATATGTAATTAGCTAGACCACATTGCTTAATCCAATAACTTTTACAATCTTCGCAAATAAATTGCAAAGAGTATCAACATCTAAAATCATGTCTGATGCATTAACGGATTTGATAAAGCATAATCTTTTAGGAAAATACACTAGAAAATTGGTTGACGACTTTTGTCTCTTATCTTTCTACCTACCTCCCATTATGGTGCATCCACATTCCACCTAAATGCTGTAAATCCCTTTTTTAGTATTCTAGTAGATTGGTTCACAATGCATGATATGATGGAGCTTTGTATCCCAATCCGATAGATGCTATGGCATCAAGGCACAGTAGAAACTTGTCAATCCCTTGACTCTATTTGTAAAGTCTAAAAACTCCACTGGCAATATATCAAATAAATTCTTTTATTTTTTTTAATATTTTACTATACCTCTGGAGAACACTTATCAATCTCCTGACCTTATTTGTGGAGTCTAAAAACTCTATTGGTAATGTACCAAATAATATTCCAAATAAAAAAGCATTAACTTGACAATATAATTTTTTTATTCCACAAGCATCCTTAAAAAATTGACATTGTCTTTTTTTTTTAATATCTATTTTTTAAATATTTTACTATGCTCCTACTGGACATTTGTCTACCCCTAATCATACTTATAAAGTCTAAAAACTCCGCTAATTGTGTATCAAATATTTTCCTTAATTTTGAAATGTAATTTTATTTAGTTCCAATATTCTTTATATTTTATATTACTAAAAATGTTTAGATATTTTTATGAATCTAATGATATCTATCTTGCATATTTTCATATTATTTTCCTTTTATAATTATTTTTATAATTAAAATTGAGAAATGTGTAAAGCTAGTGGTTAAATGTGTGAAAAAGTGATAAACATGGGTTGCTAGGGCTCTTATAGAAATTCGGCTATCATGGGTATTAAAGAAATTTCATGAATTTGTGAATTTGTGAAATAAGGACTAAATTGTAAAAGATGTGAAATATTAGGGGCAAATGTGTAAAAATGCTTTAAAGTGAAATTTGGACTAAATTGAATAAATGGATGATTAAATGAGTTGAACTTGATATTATATAGATGAAGAAAGGAGAAATACGGACTTAGATCCGGGAAAGAATAAAGTTACGGAGTAGTTGACTCGATTCGCTGTTGTAGCATCCAAGGTAAGTTCGTATGTAATAAGCATTGTTATAATTATGCTTTAAATGCTTTGATATTGAATAAATTATGTATACGAGATTATAGTCTTGTTTGACGACGATTCGGCTATATATGGCACTTAGTGTGCGAGATCGAGATAGCTTCGGCTATGTATGACACTTAGTGTGCGATTCAAGATAGCTTCGGCTATGTATGTCACTTAGTGTGTGAGATTAAAATAGCTTTGGCTGTGAAATGGCACTTAGTGTGCGAGATATCAAGCATTCAACAGTATTTCGAACAGGTATGAGTTGGTTATGAGTTTGTATAGGTATGTACATGGAAAGTATGAGCTTCAATTAGAAGAAGTTATGAATTTGCATTTAAGTATATGATTTAGCATATGGAAAGCTTGTTGTTACCATGAATTACATGTAAATAGTTCAAGTTTTTGATTGGTGTAATATGATTTGTTGAGTTTAATTCATACGAGCTTAGTAAGCTTCATAGCTTACTTTGTGTATTTTTCTGTGTTTTATAGCGATATCGAAGCTAGCTCGGAATTGGGGATCGTTGGATATCGTGTCACACTACCACCTATCATTTGGTACCTTTTGTAACACCCCTTACCGAGACAGTAGCCAGAGTCAAGCACGAGGCATTACCAGACTTAACTTACTAGTTTGGGGCATAAAAATTTGTTTTTAAAATTAATTCGTTCACATACATCCAATATGTTCCTAAAAAGGGCCTTCGAGGCCCTAAAACATGCAATTGAAACGGTTTGGGACCAAACCGGAAACATTAAAAATTTTCTGATTTCTTAAACAAATCAAAACAATTTATTTCCCTATTCATAATGAAACTGTCCATTTGCGTCATAGTCACTAAATTGACTATAAATCGAGTTACAAAACTCAAAATTTAGATCCGTAAATTTTTTTTGAAACTAGACTCATATATCTTCTTACTATAATTTTTCCAGAATTTTTGGCATAGTCAATTAGTACAGTTTATTAGTTAAAGTCTCCCTTGTTACACTATCTGATGGTTCTGACCCCTCTTCACTAAAAATCAATTATCTCATAATATACAATTCTTTTACCTACACCGTTTCTTTCATATAAAAATAGACTCAATAATATTTATTTATATACCTCATTCACACCCTAATTCCATTTCTACTATCCTTAGTGATTTTTCAAAATCACGTCACTGCTGCTGTCCAAAAACTGTTCCATTGCAAATTTTACTTTCATAACTTCTTTGTAATAACTATCGTTTAGGCATACATAACACCCAAAACATGCTCTTAATTAGCCATTTTAATGGCTGATAATTATCAAGTATTTACAACCGATTCTTTAGCCATATCGTAAGGACATACACACAAAATGGCTAAGTCCCTATACATGCCATAACTTAAAACGTTTCGAGTCACAAAATACTGAGATAATCCTTTGATAGTGTGAAACAATCTCCGACGTCCTTGCAATCCCTGAGTTGGCTTGCGATACTATAAAAAGAGAGAAAGGAATGGGAGTAAGCATAAAACTTAGTAAGTTTGCATGTAAATGAATAACAACATTCTTAATGAATTATCTTATTCTTTTCTTATCAAGATCATTTAAGCCTTTAACTCAATATGCTTAAGTCTTGAATTCTTACCTGTACCTTTTTAGCATGAACTTGTCTTATCTTTCCTTTGGTATACTCTTTGAATTTTCTGTTGAACCACTTGGAATACTAAGGATACACGGGTACTTTTCCTTTTGAAACTTACCATTGCCATGTCTTGACATGGTCTTGAAATAGTCTTACGTGGTATCCTTGCCTTATGAACTCACCAATGCCATGCCTTGGCATGGTTTTACATCAGATCTTTTCCTTATAGTAATTTAACAAAGCCATGTCTTGACATGGTCTTACATGATTTCCTTAAACCCTAATGTCATGACATTTGTATCCTACACATTCCTAAGGTTCAACCGGGACTTTCTGAGATTGATTCTCGTCAATTCATGCTTGAGTCTTTAAATGATTAAATTTACAGAATAAATATGTAAATGCTGGAACTTAATAGTATTAAATGGAAAATAATTGTAAGACCCCAAACTCGGCCTAGTAGTTAGGCCCAAATATGGCGTGTCACATCAAAGTGTTTTTCGAAAATCATGTTTCCATTTAAAACCCTTCTTATTTAAAAGCTTAAGTAAAATCCCAGTTACGTTAGTTTTTCTTAAAATGTGGTACATTGAAAAATTTTTAAATTTATTCCCAAAATATCATTTTAATTGCGGAAGTTAATTTTGAGAGTAATCGATTTACAAAAAATATTAAATCGAGAACCCATTTCGAAAATGTGATGTTTAAAAATTGAGTTGCAGAAGCATTTTGAAAACATTGCGGAAACGTAGTGTTTTGAAGACAGTTATCATAAATAAATCTCACAAATAATAAGTTAAAAATAGAGAGGCCTTATTACAACCCAAGTCCAAATATTTAAAAGTAAATAATCAAAACAGCAAGCATAAGCAGTGTGTGGTCTTCTCTGAGTCCCTCGCAGCTCCAAATCCTCTAAGGCCGGGGATTACCTGCACAGTTAAAAATAGGGTGAGTTTACGAAAACTCAGTGCGTAATCCCCTAGCAGTATGGGCCCAAGCCCTATTCAGTAACAGATCAGTCTGGGCTTTAACACTATAGAGTAACAGAGTGGGCCTAAGCCCAAAATCATAACAATGCAGAACAGAGATGCAACCCAACGTAGTCCAGCCACCACACCATCCATACCAACCAACACACCATGTGGGGACCAAGTCAACCCACCCAGCCAGCTCACCAATCTTAGCACCGGCTGTGGCACTAAGTCAACAGAACGACTCGGTGCCGTGGACAGAACAATTGAAAGCCATAGATATCGCAGCAACGCTGCCAGTTAACAGAATGGATAAAAGCATAAACAGAATGGTTATAAATCATAATTAGGATGGCACAAAGCTATCGGTGTCGTAACCATTTTTTTGAAAAATGGAGGTCGACTTGGATTTTGGAAATGAAAATGAAAAATGGGAGTCGCCACAGATCCTTTTTGTTGGGGTGTGATTGGGTCACCTCGTAAAATGGTTCTTTTAATAAACAATTTGATTTATTAAAATAGCAATTTCGGTCTACGAAATTTAGAAAACGGGTTCAGGAGTCGGTTACGTACGAGGAAGGGTTAGCACCCTCGATACACCCAAGATTGGTACCTAATTGATTATCTAATGTCTTAATGTCAAAAATTTGAAAAGATTTGAAAATACGATCCTCTTTGATTTTTAAAAATTGAACAGATCAAAATGGATGATAAGACCCTCTTAGTTCAAAGAGATAAAATGTCATACCTAGTAAGTTAGGGTACGACACTTTGGGTTCCCGAAACTGAGCTTGTCCTTTGACTTTAAAACTCGGATTTAAGTTTGAGAAGGATATTCCGTCATTTGTCAAATGAGAAACCGGAACTCAGTAAGTTAGGGCTCAATTTCTTGAAATTCTAAATACGAAATATTACCTTTATTTAAAAAACTTATCTCGGGGTATCTAGATGTCATGGCCAGTAAGTTAGGACACAACATTTCAGATTTTCGAGAACAAGTATTTTATTCAAAACTTGTATTGCGATTTTAAAAGGGATATTCCGTTATTCAGATTAAATAAGAAAAACCAAAACCCAGTAAGTTAGGGCACGATTTCTCGGATTTCTAAATACGGAATATTGCCTTTATGAAAGAAATCAATTTTGTATCGGGTAAAAGTTAATATAACACAAATTTGTAAAAAAAAAACATGATGGTACAAATGTGCATGATGAAAGAATAATAAATGTGTTAATATGAATAACAATAATGAAGACGAAAATAAAATAAAATAAGTCAAAAATGAAAATAATAATAATAATAATAATAATAATAATAATAATAATAATAGAAACAATAATAAAAATAAAATAATAATAAGTAATAAATACAAAGAGAAAATATAATTATAATAGTAATAATAACAAAAATAATAGCAATAATAATAGTAAAAATAACAATAGTAATAGTAATGACCATAATAATAGTAATATAAGAAAATAGTAACAATAATATGTTGATATATGTATTAATGATGATAATAATAATAATAATAGCTTAAATAGAAAATAATAATACATTAATAAGAAAAATAATGATAATAATAATAGAAAATATAAAAAGAATAAATAAATAATAATAATAATACAGTGGTAGTAAAGTAATGATAATAGCAAATATAATAGTAATAATAAAGATATTAAGTAACAATAATAATAATAATAATAAGGTAATAATAATGGTATTAAGTAATAATAATAATGATAATAAGGTAATAATAATAGATAATATTACATTAATAAAAGAATAATAATAATAGATAAATAAATAAATAAATGAGAGTAATAAATAATAATAATAATAATAATAATAATAATAATAATAATGGTATTAGCAATAAAGATAAAATAGTAATAATAGTAATAATAACAGTAATTAATAATAATAACAAGGAAATATTAATAGTAATAATAATAAGGAAGTTAATTAAATTAATAATAAAATAGTGAAAATAACAAAAAAGGACTAAATTGAACTTGAAAGAGAAATTTGGGGTGAATCAGCAAACAAATAAAAAGAAAAAAGGTCCATTTGAACACTCGCATAACATGGAAGGACCAATAGGGAAATTAACCACGTCCTCCAAAAAGAAATCACTTTGCGTGGGACCCAATTGCAATAGAAGAAAGATTATAGGGTAAAATTGAAAATACAAAAAACTGTATTAAAAGATATAAAAATGCGGAATGACCATTCGCGCAGATAACCCAAAATAAAAAAACACGTGGATCCCTTTGTGGAGTGGGTTGGATCGGGTCGGACCAAGGGCAAAACGTCGTCGTTTTGGCGTTGGGACTCAAGCCCAAAACGGTGCCGTTTTGGCACCCTATAAAAGCCACCCATCCTTCAAAAAAAGGTCATTTTGCCCCTCTTCGGAAAAAAAATCAGAAATCCTCCGTCTCCCTCTCTCAACTCCGACCAAGTTCCAGCCAGTGGCCGCCGTGGGCTCCACTGCCGGTGACCGCCGTGCACGACGGTCGGAGCCCAAAATTTCTCTGTTTTTTAGCCGATTAAAAGGTAAGCCCCCTCTTTTTTTATTTTATACGTATATATACATGTGTGTATGTAAAAAGGGATTTAAAAAAATAGAAATATAAAGATCTCCTCTAGTATCTCTGTTTTGATTTTTGTGTTTTTGTTTTTACATATATCAAGATAAGTTTGTAAAAGAACAAAGCAAATGAAAAGAAAACGAAAGAGAAAAGGAATAATAAAGCAACACCTTTCGAATTTCAAATCTCTTTCTTTTCCATTTTGTTTGTATTTTATTTCACTATTTTTGTTTTTAAAAAAAGGATCCCCATTACAATCGTTCGGATTGGCTTTTATAGCCGTTTTACAAATACTTTGCTGTCATTTCTCTTTTATTGCTTGCAGGTGGATGGGCGGTGGCCGCAGGCGGTGCTAGACTCTGACAGTGGCGGTGAAGCAAAGGCAAATGGCTAGTGTTTGGGTTTTTTTTTTTTTTTCTGATTAATGCGAGATGGGGAAGTTGGGCTTAGGTTTGGATTGGGCTATAGTGGGTTTAATTTTGGGTTGTTTTTGGGTTTAATGTAAAATGGGCCGGGCAATTTTGGGCTTATACAATCGGTAACTGTAATAAGTTTGGCACATAGCCATTAGCGTCAGTAATATAATCGGTAAATATGATCGACACAGAGTCATTGATATATATGTTAGGCATATAGCCATGGGTAAGTACGATTGGCACAAAGCCGTAATCAAGATGGCACAGAGCCATATTTAGGTTGGCACAGAGCCATAATCAGATTACGCGACTATAAGCCATCAATCGATCCACAGTCGTCATGCAACCCGTGCGACCTCGACAGATCAATACTGGATCCACAGTCGTCATGCGACCCGTGTGACCCTATCAGAACTTTCTCCGTATCAATGTCCCAACCCCATGCAATATGTCGTGTATGTCATGCTCAATCATTACACGCGTATGCAAAATGGCCAAGCTCAGTAACAATCATTTAAACATGTAATAAAAGCATATCAGTCATACAACCACATTCAAATTAGTCAACTCATAGTCTAAGTCAGTCATTTACCTACAAAGGCAAAATAGTCATTTTACCCTATAAGGGTATTTCGATAATCCCACCCTACAGGGATATTTCGATAATTCTACCCTATAGGGTATTTTGGTAATTTTGTAAATTGAAGGTATTTCAGTAATTTTTGCAAATCGAGGGTATTTCAATAATTTTGTAAACCAAGGCATTCTAAACAAAGATAACGATGCGAATGGGCGTAAGGCCCATTCTTGGCCTAAATGGGCCCACACGTTCGTGTGGCCCATTTAGCCCAAATCTAGCCACAGATATGAGATTCACATAGTCCAGTCCAATATTTACTACACAATCATTTAACTTATCCAATTCGCCCCACGGGCCCATTGGCCCCACATGGCCCCTTTCGGCCCATCGTGGCCCAAACAAACTAAACCCATAAGAGCACTCATGGTGGCCTCAACTATCGCGTCGAAGCTCCCACACGTGCGCTTGCACGCTCGTGTGGCTACCATCGCCGTGTGACTGGCATTTTGGCATTTGCCGGTCTATAGCTAGAGTAGTGCGAAATACACACCTGATAGGAATCTAGAGTTAACCCGCGCTCTGAACACTCCTATGCCCAAACGCCAACCAAGGTAAGCTTACTCTCATTATAGATCACTAAAGCCAGCTTCTTGCCTACTCTCATGCTAGCTTCCGATGTGGGATCCCTCCATCAATCCTCCAAAACCGTCCCAAATTAGCAAAATAGTCACATTTCGCATGCAAGGGGTTTCGAACTTAGGCTCCCCTACATACTTAGTCACGCCACAACCACTGGACTACATACTTTCTTGTGTCATGTTTTCCCCAACAATATTCTTAAAGCCTACTCACTTACAACCAGGGTTTTATTCACCTAAACCAAAATTTTTCCTAAAGCCCAGGTTTGAACCCAAGACTTCATGGAAACCCCCTAACCTTCAAAATCACTCACCTAATAGGTCCAACTTGTATTAGTGTCATTTTCTTGTTCTCAAAAAATTTTACACACTCTCATGCCCAAGGCCCAATAGGCCCAATTCTACTAGGCCCAAAAATTCGAGGCGTTACAATTTTACCCTCCTTAAAGAAATTTTATCCTTGATATTTCCAACTCTCAGAATAGTCGCATAACCCAAACTACACCAACGCGACTATACCAATGTGCTTCCGCTGCACACTCTAATTCCAAACATTACCTCTTACGTACACCCAAAATACCTATCCACTAGAGCAGATAGATATCATACAAATACAATTTTCATATCCACAACATCACACAGAATAGATACAAAATTTAAATTTAAGCATCACAGTACAGTCTAATATCTAAAGAAACCACCATATTCTAACTCACTGTATTTAAATGTAACACCCCAAACCCGGCCTAGACATTACGATCGGATCTAGCATGTCACATCGAAAGATAGTTGAAAAGCTAAGCGTTCATTGAAAATGTCGCGTCTCTTTTTGAACCCGAGTTTCAATGTTTGTTTGTAAAAACCCCGATTTACTTAATGTCTCTTTTAGAAAGTTGTTATTATTTTGTAAATCGCTTTTGTTAAGAAAATCAAAATTTGAATATTTGCGGTATCGTGATATTTTGGAAAGCAATTATTAAAGTTTTAGGAAAACCCCCATATTAAACATTTAAAAATAAATAATAATAGAAATGGAAGCTTAACAGAAAATTTAAATCCAAAGGACTTATTACAATAATAAACCCAAATTAAATAAAATATTAAAATTAAAGCGAAATGGAAGTTTACTAAAGTTCACGATGTATGGCCCCACCGAGTTCTCCACGGCTCCAAGTCCTCTATCGCTAGGAATTACCTACAAGGTTAACGGGAAAAAGGGTGAGTTACGAGAACTTAGTGTGTAATTCCCCTAGTCGGTCATTAACTAGGCCCGAGCCCAAATCAAATAGATCGGGTCAAGCCCAATCTGAAAGCAAACTAAGTCGAAGCCCAATCTGAAGCGGTCGAGCGAAGCCCAATTCAGTAACAACCTGGGCCTTAGCCCTATAAGCATGATAATGCAGATAATGTAGTGTAATGTAATGTAATGTAACTTAACCCAATCCAACCAAACATACCCCCATACCAACCAATCACACTTGTGGGGATCAAGTCAACCTACCCTGCCAAACACACCAATATTGCAGACAAGTTGCTAATCACAGAATATTTGTGGCTAAGCCACCGAGTCATAATTATGTATATCTATATATATTTGGCTATACCACCAGGCTACACTGCTCTTCGATCATTAACCTGCCCCATGCAAGATGATAAGATGCAATATACATATCAACATATAAAAATGTAATGTAAACATACACATGTTATTCATTCACAATTAAAGGTATAACAGTCATCTTCACCCTTTTGGGGGTATTCTGGTAAATTTGTAACCCAAGGGTATTTCGGTAATTTACCCTCCAAGGGTATTTCGATAATTTTGCAACCCAGAGGTATTTCGGTAATTTACCTTCTGAGGGTATTTTAGTAATTTTACAACCCAAGGGTATTTCGATAATTTACCCTCCAGGGGTATTTCGATAATTTCACAACCCAAGGGTATTTTGGTAATTTTGCAAACCAGGGTATTTTGGTAATTTCACAAATTAGGGGTGTTTCGGTAATTTTACAAACTAGGGGTATTTCGATAATTTTGTAATTTGAGGGTATTTCAATAATTTTCCAACCCTCAGAAGGTCTACAGTCACCTCGAGCGACTCAAGTATTCTAAATAGAGATAATGATGCGAATGGGCCTAAGGCCAATTCTCACCCAAGTGGGCCCACACGCTTGTGTGGCCCATTTAACCCAAATCTAGCCACAGATATGAGATTCACCTAGACCAGTTCACTATCACTACACAATCATACAATTTATTCATATGGGCCCTCGGGCCCATTAAGCCTACTTGGCCCCTTTCTGCCCATCGTGGCCTAAACAACGTCAACCCACAAGAATACTCATGGTGGCCTTGACTATCGCGTCGAAGCTCCCACATGCGCCCGCATGCTCGTGTGGCTACCATCGCTGATGGATTGGCATTTCAACATTTGCCGCTCTACTGACTAGAGTAGTCGAGATACACACGATAGAGTGCAAGCTAATCTGCGCTCCGAATGTTCCTATGCCCAAACACCCACCAAGGTATGCTTCCTTTCCTCATAGACAGCTCCATATATAGCCAGCTTCTCACATTCCCTCTTGTTAGCTTTCCGATGTGGGATCCCTTCTTCAGTGGAGTTTAAATCCAACACAAACTCTAGCCGTCCAATCTTTAAAATAAATACTCCCCTGCTTGTCATGAGATTCGAACCCAGGCTCTCTTGCAACCTTAATGATGCCACAACCACTAGACCACATGCTTCCTTGTGTCTAACATCATGCGCAACTAAATATAAACTTATGGCCAAAGTCTAAGTTCCTTTAAAAAAAGAAATCAAAATGAAATGCAAGCACCAAGACTTGAACCTTGGATCCCCTTGCTTCCTTGTGTGGTGTCACCTCCTTGTCTTCCATGTGGTGCCACTTTGCCACTACACCACAAGCTCTTTTTTGTGCCATTTTTCTCTACATTTTATTTTTAAAGCCTACTTACTAACTCCCAAGGTTTTATTCACCTAAAACCAAAATTTTCCTAAAGCTCAAGTTTGATCTCGGGACTTCATAGAAGCCCCCTAACCTTTCAAAATTACTCACCTAATAGGTCCAACTTGCATTAAGGTCGTTCTCTTATTCTCAAAAATTTTTAAATACTCCCACACCCAAGGCCCAATGGGCCCAATCCTACTATGCCCAAATTTGGGTCGTTACATTAAATTTCTAAACAGACAAAAGTATTCAAAAACTTACGGATTCGGCGTCGGAGACTCAGTGTACCACACTTTCAGAAAATGATCAATACAACATTTCAGAACATTAATTCTTTTCAAGCCTTTTTGATTTTCAAGCCTTTTGAAATAACACTTTCAGAAATTCAATTTTGAAAACCCAATCCACAATCGAGGTTTACAACCCGGGCTCTAATACCACTAATGTAACCCCCAAACTTGGCCTAGTAGTTAAGCCCGAATCTGGCGTGTCACATCGAAGTGTTTTTTGAAAATCATGTTTCCATTTAAAACCCTTCTTGTTTAAAAGCTTAAGTAAAATCCCAGTTACATTAATTTTTCTTAAAATATGGTACATTGAAAAATTATTAACTTTATTCCCAAAATATCCTTTTAATTGTGAAAGCTAATTTTGAGAGGAATCGATTTACGAAAAGATTAAATCGCGAACCCATTTCGAAAATGTGATGTTTAAAAATTGAGTTGCAGAAGCATTTTGAAAACATTGTGGAAACGTAGTGTTTTGAAGACAGTTATCATTTTCGAAATCGTATTCCACTTTTAGCAGTTAGAAAACATCATAAATAAATCTCACAAATAATAAGTTAAAAATATAGAGGCCTTATTACAACCCAAATCAAAATATTTAAAAGTAAATAATCAAAACAGCAAGCATAAGCAGTGTGTGGTCTTCTCCGAGTCCCTCGCAGCTCAAAATCCTCTAAGGCTGGGGATTACCTGCACAGTTAAAAATAGGGTGAGTTTACAAAAACTCAATGCGTAATCCCCTAATAGTTTGAGCCCAAGCCATATTCAAGAATGATCGATGCAGGCTTTAGCACTATCAAGATGTGAGTGGGCCTAAGCCCAAAATCATAACAATGCAGAATAGAGATGCAACCCAACCTAGTCCAGCTAGCACACCACCCATACCAACCAACACACCATGTGGGGACCAAGTCGACCCACCCAGCCAACTCACCAATCTTAGCACCAGCTTCGGCACTAAGTCAACAGAACGACTCGGCGCCGTGGACAGAACGGCTAAAAGCCATAGATATCACAGCAATGCTACCAATTAACAGAACGGCTAAAAGACATAAATAGAATGGTTATAAACCATAATCAATATGGCACAGAGCCATAATCAGGATGGCACAAAGCTATCAGTAACTGTAATAAGTTTGGCACATAGCCATCAGTGTTGGTAAAATAATCGGCACACAGCCTTGGGTAAAAGTGATCGATATAGAGTCATCGATATATATGTTAGGCACATAGCCACGGGTTAGTACGATTGGCACAAAGCCATAATCAAGATGGCATAGAGCCATATTTAGGTTGGCACAGAGCCATAATTAGATTACGCGGCTGTAAGCCATCAGTCGGTCTATAGTCGTCATGCGACCCGTGCAACCTTAACAGATCAATATTGGATCCACAGTCATCATGCGACCCGTGCGACCCTATTAGAACTTTCTCTGTATCAATGTCCCAACCCCATACAATATGTCATGTATGTCATGCTCAATCATTACACGTGTATGCAAAATGGCAATGCTCAGTAACAATCATTTAAACATGTAATAAAAGCATATCAGTCATACAACCACAGTCAAATTAGTCAACTTATAGTCTAAGTCAATCATTTACCTACAAAGGCAAAATAGTCATTTTACCCTATAAGGGTATTTCGGTAATGCCACCCTACAAGGGTATTTCGATAATTTTATAAATCGGGAGTATTTTGGTAATTTTACAAATCAGGGGTATTTCAGTAATTTTGCAAATCAGGGGTATTTCAGTAATTTTGTAAACCAAGGTATTCTAAACAGAGATAACGATGCGAATGGGCTTAGGGCCTATTCTCGGCGCAAATAGGCCCACACGCTCGTGTGGCCCATTTAGCCCAAATCTAACCACAGATATGAAATTCACATATTCCAGTCCAAAATTTACTACACAATCATACAACTTATCCGATTGGCCTCACGGGCCCATTGGCCCCACATGGCCCCTTTCGGCCCAAACAACCTAAATCCATAAGAACACTCATGATGGCCTCAACTATCACGTCGAAGCTCCCACACGTGCGCTTGCACGCTCGTGTGGCAAACCATCGCTATGTGACCGGTATTTGGAATAGGGATCTGGAGTTAACCCGCGCTCTGAACACTCCTATGCCCAAACGCCAACCAAGGTATGCTTACTCTCCTCATAGATCACTCTATTTAAAATCGCTTCTCGCCTACCCTTATGCTAACTTCCCAATGTGGGATCCATCCATCAATCCTCCAAAACCATCCCAAATTTGCAAAATAGTCACCTTTCGCATGCAAGGGGTTTCAAACTCAGGCTCTCCTATAACTTAATCCATGCCACTAGCCACCTTACCAACTAGCTCCTTGTGTAACAAAATAAGCACAACTAAATATAAGCATATGGGCCAAAGTCTAAATTCATTTAAAAGGAAATCAAAATGATTTGCAAGCGCCAAGACTTGAACCCAGGCTCCCTTGCACCCTTAATGACGCCACAACCACTAGGCCACATGCTTCCTTGTGTCATGTTTTATCCTCAAATATTCTTAAAGCCTACTCACTTACAACCAGGGTTTTATTCACCTAAACCAAAATTTTTCCTAAAGCTCAGGCTTGAACCCAAGACTTCATGGAAGCCCCCTAACCTTCCAAAATCACTCACCTAATAGGCCCAACTTGTATTAGTGTCGTTCTCTTGTTCTCAAAAAATTTACACACTCTCATGCCCAAGGTCCAATAGGCCCAATTCTACTAGGCCCAAAAATTTGGGGCGTTACAATAATAGAATATTTCATTTATTTACCGTAAACTTACCTCAGAACAAAATACGATCAACTATATTGATTTAGTCCATTATCTTTTTCTTTCCCCGGTCTAACTCTAGATTTCAATCCTCTTGATCTATAATAGCAAATTTAGCTTATTTAATACTCAAATTTATTAAAATAGTCCTTGACTCTAACTTTAGCAAAATTACAATTTTGCCCCTAAACTTTTACATATTTACACATTTTCCCCAAAGCTCGAAAATTAAACTTTATCCCTTATTCTTATGTTTTATGACATGCTGATCACTTTTCCTTCTATGACAACATCAAATTCTCACTCTAACATGTACTTATGAACATTAGGTATTTTTACTGATTAAGTCATTTTACTCGTTTTCACTTAAAATCGCTTAGCAAAAGTTGTTTAACATAATTTCAGTCTTCATATCCTATCATAAAACATCAAAATAAACACATTTCACCTATAGGTATTTTTCAAAATATGAACCCTAGGTTAAATTATTGATAGATTAAACTAGATCAAGTTACCGGGACTCTAAAAACGTAAAGAACATTTAAAACGGGGCTTAGATGCACTTACTATGAGCTTGAGAAGTTGAAGAAACCCTAGCTATGGTGACCCCTTTGAAATTTTAGCCTAATGAAGAAGATGGACAACATTTTGCCATCTTTTTCCCTTTTAATTCCTTTCAATTCCAAATGACTAAAATGCCCTTCATTAAAACTTTAGTTATTTTTATCTATGTATGTCCATTTTTGTCCATGGAAAATATAATGGTTTAATTACCATTTAAGGATTCCTACTTCAAACCCCCATTTCAATCAAGTACTCTATGAATTAGAAACCCTATTTAGCAACTTTTATAAATAAGTCCTAATAGGCAATTTAAGCATACTATCAATAAAATTTATTATCAATACTCTAACACATGTATTTAATCACGGTAAATCATAATAATTAATCGTAATCATAATAATTCTATTTGGATGTTACACCTTTGAACTTTGGATGTTACACATGTAAAGGTATCCATTTTATTATGGATTGATAATGATTTTGGTCATTTATAATGGCTTGTAAATGTATATGTTTGGTTTGTAAATATAGCCATGAGATTTGGCTTAATTTGGTGGATTTGGTTATGTGCTTATATGTGCATATATGGTAGTTGATTTTGAGTTCATGGATGGATATGTGAATGACCATATTATGAGGTTTGTGGAATTGGTATCATGCTTGTGTATTGGTACAAAATGGGATATGTTAGGTAAAGGTTTAACTAGTTGATTGGTATATGTATTTTAGTATGTTTTGGTTGTGTAAAACTTGAGATATTAGCATATTGGTTGCTAGTGTTGGAAATGGTATGAATTAGCCTTGATTGTGGCTAAATTGGATGTTTGTTTATACTATGGATTGGTGCCATTTCGGTTGTTTTGGTGGGCATAAATGTGGGTGGCAAATTGGCTTGGTAAATAGCCTATTTTTGTCCACACGGCAGAGACACGGGTGTGTGTCTCAGCCATGTGTGACACACGGTCATGTTACACGGCGGTGTATCCCCTGGTGTTGAAATTAAAATGAAGTCAGTATGCTCCACACGGTCTCACACATGGGCGTGTGATCAGCTCCGTGTGGCACAAGTCAGTATACCCCCTAATTGGCATACGGCCTAGCACATGGGCGTGTGACTTGGCCATGTTGCATAAGTTAGTATACCCTACAGGTTTGGCATGGCCTAGCACACGGCCTAGCACACAGTGTGTGTGGCCACTTCGAAGGACACACGGGCGTGTGGTTGGCTGTGTGACCCAAGTCAATAACCTCACTTGTTTGGACACGGTGTAGGACACGGGCTAGGACACGGGCTAGGACACGACCATGTGCTCCCATTTCGAATGTTCACACGGCTTGTGACACGGGCATTCATAAAAAATTGACAGTATACTTTTTTATTCCACAAGCTTCCTTAAAAAATTGACATTGTCTTTTTTTTAATATCTATTTTTTTTTAATATTTTACTATACTCCTACAGGACATTTGTCTACCCCTAATCATACTTATGAAGTCTAAAAACTCCACTAATTGTGTATCAAACATTTTCCATAATTTTGAAATGTAATTTTATTTAGTTCCAATATTCTTTATATTTTATGTTATTAAAATGTTTAGATATTTTTATGAATCTAATGATATCTATCTCGCATATTTTCATATTATTTTCCTTTTATAATTAATTTTTAACTTATTAAATTTTATTAAATTTATTTTTAAAATTTTATTTATCGAAACCAAACAATTAAACATATTAAAGGATGTATTTTAAAATTGTATCATTTTTAAAGACTTGATAAATTGAAAATTTCAAAATGTTGTATCCACCTTAAAGGATGAAAAGAGGAAGCATGCAATTGTAGTGGCCCAAAACGATGGCGAAAGAGACCAAGACGAAGGGGGAGATGACTTATGAGATCAAAAAACCCATTGAGTCACTTACTAAGTCTTTTCTTTTGGAATTTTCACCATTTATCTCAGTGGTAACTATCTCATACTGACCATTCAATCCCCTTTGGTTTATATCGAATTTGCTTTTAAAATATATCAATTTATCTAACAACTTTAAAATTACAAATAATGAACCATGTATATCTTTTATCATTTTGAAATTTTTCTGTTCAAACCTTATTTGTACCTTTATTATTTTTAAAATTAAATATTCAAATGGTAATTAATTTTAATAAAATTAAAATATATTAATTTTGTTGATGGATTACATCATTAAACTTCTTATTACTATAAATATATAAATATTAAAAATATTAAAATTTATGTTTATTAAATTAAATTCTTAATCAATTTTGTTGATTGTATTAATTTTACACAATATTAACTTTTTCTGTTTTCAATGGATACGATTCTCAAGATATTTTTCAAGTGTTTTGTTATAAACAAATTTATATTACAAATTGATATATTCACTTATAAATACCGCACTTTCACTTTCATATTTAATTGCACATTCTTAAGTCTCAACATAATATTATTAGTACCGTTAGTTAAAAAAAAAAAAAACTTGAAGTGGCGCATAATATTTGTTTTAAGATTTTCTTTTCCTTTCACTTCACTTGCTTTTTTTTTCAAAACTTTTAAACTTAACAATTTGATTAAAATTAATATAAAAATATGTCCTAATTTTTCATTTAAAAATATTAATTGTTTTTATTACCATTAACATTGAAATCCTTATTAAAGTACACTTCTTTAATTGATTACATAATGCTAATTTTTGAATTTATTTATTTATTTTAATTAAAAATATTGTTTTAATACCATTAATATTAATGACCTTATTAAAGTAATCATCTTTAATTAATTATTTTATTATATTAAATGCTAACTAATTTTTCCTAATAAATATTTATATTTACATTGATTTTGAAAAAAAATTATTATTTTTATAAATTTTAAAATTCATTTAATTTGCATTTTATTTACCATTAAATAATATAACTTTATAATTAACAATGTACAGATCAACTATTATATACTTGTTGTATAAATATAAGTTATTAGTTATTAATTTTATTAATCCACAATTAAGGTATTCCAATCCCTCTTGAATGTGTTTTGTGTAGTAAGTGTCGAAACCATTTTAAAATTTTTAGAAAATGGGGTCGACTTTTAAAAATATAAACGGGAGTCGCCACCAATCCCTTATTACTTAGGTGTGATTGGATCACCTTAAAAAATATTTTATTTAAAACATTTGATTTTGGTCCACAAAAAAAAAAAAGAGAACGGGTTCGAGAGTCGGTTACGTATGAGAAAAGGTTAGCACCCTCATAACGCCCAAAAATTGGTACCTAATCGATAAAATCATTTCCAAATGTT
Source organism: Gossypium rotundifolium (assembly GCA_025506655.1). Classification (NCBI taxonomy): domain Eukaryota; kingdom Viridiplantae; phylum Streptophyta; class Magnoliopsida; order Malvales; family Malvaceae; genus Gossypium; species Gossypium rotundifolium. Next base: position 182,814,351 of record CP106724.1, on the reverse strand, counting down.
TGAAATCTAAAGTATTTAAAAATATGATTTCTTAAAAACTTTGAGCAATTTGAGTTAAAATTTGAGATTTCTTTGTTCCGAAGGAATATAAACATCACATCAGCACGATAGGACACGATATTTTAAAACCTTCGTAATCAAAATTATCTCATGATTTACAAAATTTGTTAAAAGGATATTTAGTTATTTAGCCAAACGGAAAATCGCAACCCAGCACGATTGGGCACTATTTCCTGAATTTCTAAATACAAAACATTGCCTTATTTTAAAAACCTTTAGATAAATATAGTAATTTTGCAAAAAAATAATTTTATTTTAAACAATAATCCATGTGACAATATTGTATTTATAAACTATTGAATGTAATTATTAAAAACAATTATAATTCACTAACATTTCATATTAATATAGACAAATAAAATATATAATAGCACACATAAAATAAAATAGCACATATAAAATAACATACATAAAATATTACAAATATAAAATGATATATAGACAACAAAATAGCATACATATATATTTGAGAAAGTAAATAAGTTTTGACATAAACAATTGATCCATAACTTAAAAAACATGTTTATAATATTCCAATACATAAAAAAAAAAACTTTATGTTTACTTAATAAATTATGTTATACTATATAAATAATTTTAGATAAAATATTTAAAAACAAAATATATAGGATATAATATTATATAATATACTATTTTAAAAATGTGTAATATGATAACTGTAATATCCGGAATATAGGGGTTATGCATTTTAACTTAATTGTATGTAGTAGCATGCCTATGTGTGGTTTGAGTGTGCTTTGGGAGTTTTAGGAACTTCAGTATGTAGGAGAATGTCTTAGAAAAATATTATATTTTTTTAAGTCTTAAGATGGAGCTAAGCAAGATAGGCTTTAAGAAAAATTGGTATGAGGTTTTAATCACAACAAGTCAATTGGTAAAGTGGTGTTGGCGCATGGGTGAATGCATGAGGGGAGAGGTTCGAATCCCTTAGTTAGCAATTGGAAGGATTTTTATTTTTGTTCTCTTTCCTATTGTGTCGGTCAAGCTCTATTTTTGGTATGGATGGATTTTCTTTCATTTTGGATGGTAGACTAAAGGAAAAGGCAAGTTATTAGTTAAGGTATGGAATCAAGGTGTTATGGAAGGATAAGGGGACATAAGGCTTGATGAATGGGTGATGTTTTGGAAATTTTTCATGGTCATTTTGACCATGAATGTGGATGGTTTGGGAGCCTAGGGGGTGACCGAATTTTGATGAGGGTTTTGGTAGGTTAGTAGCTAATTGGTCATTTTGGCAATTGAGTTATTTTGTACTTTCTCTAAAGCAAATTTTCTTTCTCTCCACCTTTCCTCTTCTAGCCGAATGCATTCTTAGCAATAGGTAAACATCTTTTATTCTTTTTCTCTTTTCTATTGGTCATTCCATTTTGACCATTTTGGTTTAATTTGCCTATTCTCTCAAGTTTCTTTTCCCCTATTGCCGAAAACACCAAAAGCCTTGAAGACATTTTCTCTTTTCTTTTCTTCCTCTCTAGTGCCGAAATCATCATAGCACTAAGGTCATTTTTCATCTCTTTCTTTTCTTCTTCTTTCTCTTGTAATAGCCGAAACCTTCCTTCCATTTTCACCATAGCCATAACACCTAAAACCTCCCATCTCTATTCTCTTTTGAAAAGGCCGAATCTTTTTCTTGTCATCAAGCCGAATCACATCACACCCCATTCTCTTCTCTTTCTTCTTCAAAGTCAATCATTCTCCTATATAGCCGAATCTCTTTGTAATATCAAGTAAGGGTGCAATCGATTTTAGCGTTAATGGTAAGGTTTAACTGTCTATTGCTTTTCTTCCTTTTTCTTCTTTTGGATTAGCCGATTTTAGGACTCTAATCCTTTTATCCTCTTTGGCCGAAACCTTAAAGGAGGATTTTGGAATTCTTTTTGTAGCCAATGATTAAAGAGAGATCCATCGGGATTTAAATATTCAAGGTAAAGGATTTTTATATTACTTGTTATATCGTTTTAGATATACTACTAATCGATTTCGTTTTAGGGGACTCTATCATTCGATTATTATTTTTCCGTGAACGTAAGATTTTAGGGCAAACAAAATAGGTTCGAAAAGAGCGGTAAGGAGTGTTTGGAAGAGGGGTGGTTCTGCTATACCCTCAAATTTCAAACGAAGGGCTGTATCGGGGATCCGAGACTTTCCACCTGGTTGTGGACCCTTTGCCAACGAAGATCGATTATTTGAAGTCGTGCGTACACCTGAGCCATTATTTGTTCGTGGTTTTTCATCGGGTTATGAACCACCTATCGGAGAGAAATCGCATATAATTGTTGTTCGAGATTCCGAGGGTAAGGATTTAGAATACTTATCAATTATATAGTTTTATAAGTATTAGTGTTCTAATCAAGCGTGATAAATATTTAGGTATCGACGAGCGGGAAAGTATAGTTCTCACTGTTATAAGGTGTGTAACACTACGCTAAATTTCTAATAGATCGATAATATTAATGATTTGCATGTGTTAAGAAGATATGTATGATAATGGTTGCAGGTACCATTCAGTGGTACATGATATTCAGGTATGTTTACCCCCTAATACTTTGTTAATAATGCTATAAGCATGAATATGAAATGTGTATGATTCCGTTATGATTTTGGGGGTATATGGCATAATATCGAAATAATATGTTTATTGCATGGGCATATGGGTGATTTTGATAAAGGGAAGTGTTCGGTGGTTTTACCACATTATCCGGTGACTTTGGTCACAATATTATGAATCTGGTGACTTGGTCACATATTATAAATCGGTGACTCTGTCACAATTATCCGATGGCTATGCCACAATTTATAAGGCGATGTGCGCTTGATGCAATTGGCGCCTTCGATGGTGTGTAGCGGATGGAGGGTCGATTTAGTAATCCCCACGGTGTGATTGGTAGGTACGAGTGGTGTGTAGCGGATGGATATTTAGGTGGGCTCGGGATTGCATCTCATTTTATTTGTACATGTGATTTAATCGATTATTATCTGATTTGCTATAGAATCGGCTTATGGCTAAATGCTATTTAAATGGGCTTTATTGCTATGATTGATTGGGCTTTTAGCGTAATGTTTTACATTGAGTCTGTTGACTCACCCTTTATGGGATATATTTTTAAGTGACGCTTAATGTGATAGATTGGGTCAGCGAGGACTATGTGGTGGCCATTGCTCAACTCAGTATTTTGGTTTCCTTTTAATTAAACTTACTACATTTTCCATTTAACATTTTCGAATTTATTTTTGGGCTATGTTTTTGTAATAAGGCCGCTATAAACTGTTTAAATTTTTACATTTTAGATTTTTTTTATTCTGCTACGATCAAATGTTTACTAAATAATTAAATGATTTGAAAAACAAATTAAATTGTTTTGACACCTAAATACCTATGGTTTTCACAATAATAATAAGTTTTAAATTTGGTTAACTTTTAACTTATAATCTTTCTCATAAAGATAACGTTTTAATGAAACATCAACTTAATTAAACACCATTTACAATGCGATCTCTAAATAGACTTATTTTCTCTGAACCAACATATTATTTATTAAAAATAAGATTTATTTGAACTTTTTACTCGAGGAACATACCAGATCCGGTCAGAGCTTGTGGGCCGGGTTTGGGGTGTTTCAACTTGGTATCGAGCCTAGTTTTAAACACTCGGCCTTGGGTTTTGAAGCCCACAGCGTTTTCAAAATTAGGCCCAAATGACTTTTGAAAATTTTTTAGTTAAACTGGTTTTATGGAAGCATGGCACCCTAGTTCTCGGCCCAGGTCCGCCATGTAAGTTCTTTTGTTGATAAATTGATGTGAGCATGTTAATGTATGATACTTTAGTTGATAAGCCTAAGGAAACTATTCTTTAGAGACATGGGCCCTAGGTATATGTGTACTTCTACGGAAAAACCACTGATTAAAACTCTATTGCATAAAATTTTCTTTAAACAAGAAAGTGAAAAGACTTTAATGCATAAAATTTTTGTAAAAATAGATAAGACGAGAAGTAGACATGAGTTTTAGGGGCGTGGTGGTCGTGGGACTTGAGAGGCGAGAATGGTCGTGTCGGAACCGATTAGGTGCAGTCGGGGTTTGAAAATGAAGCACCGCCACCGGCCATTGGGGTGGAATTTTAAGAGCAAGCGGAGGAGATACGCAGTGATGTCAGAGCTATCTTTGAGTTTTAGAGCAAGTAGCGGAGCTAGTATGGGTAATGGGGCTTGAAAGTCGAGTGAGAGACTTAGATCGAATGGAGCCGAGGTTTTAGGGAGTATCTGGGGTAGCTCGAATGTGGTGGATCTTGGTTAGAGGCGGTCGAGGGATCATGGATGATTTGGACAACCCGCTAAGGAAAAGTTGAAAGGTCTTTGTTTATTTACTTCGAGATGAGGCTTACCAGTGGTGGCTCATTGTTAAGGAGAGTATTCCTACAAATCGAGTGGATTGGAGGTATTTTAAGGTTAAGTTTGAAGGGAAATACGTTGGAGTGAGCTATATCGACTCTCAAAGAAAGGCGTTTTGAATTTAATACAAGGAAATAAGTCGGTAGCTGAGTATGAAGTGGAGTTTTTGCGGCTTAGTCGGTATGCGGAGGATAGTAGCTACGATTATGAATGGAGTGTCGATTCGAGGATGGATCGAGAGATGAGTCATGCAGTGTTGATTACTCCAAGACCGGAAAGAGACTTTACAATCTTAGTGGATAGGGCACGGATAGCTGAAGAAGTTAAGCGAACTAAGAGACAGAATTGGGACCGAGGTCAGAATAAGAATAAGAGGAGCTATGGGTCTTCAGGGTCATCCGAGAACTTTCAAAAGAGACCTAGAGTTGATGGGCTGCGAGGTCAGCAAGTTGCTATGAGAGGACAATATCGTAATTGTGCTCAGTGTGGAAAAATGCACCTAGGAGAATGTTGGAAAAAAATAGGGGGATGTTTTAAATGCGGGTCCAAGGACCATATGGTTAAGGATTGTCCAATGGATACAGATAGGAACCGTCCAGTAGGTCAGGGTTTTAATCAAGCTGGCAGAGGTGGTCAGCAGACGATGAGGGGTCGTGGTCCGAATGGTAGAGGTAATGGTTTTGGTAGAGGTCGCGGGACCCCAGGCAGAGGTAGTGGTAGCACTGAGGCGAGACGGCCAGGTCTGGTGTATGTGCTTCATCGGAGAGAAGATAGTGACGCACCTGATATTATAACGGGTACGTTCCTTATTTCTGGGTTGCCCTTTATTGCTTTGATAGATATAGGGTCAACTCATTCATACATCGTAAGTGAAGTATCTGAAACTCTGCATGTGACTTCTGAGACTGTACCTAGAAAGATGACTGTACTTAGTCCTTTAGGACAGACTGTAGTAGTAGATAAGCTCTTTAAGGAAGTGCCTTTAGAAGTGCAAGGGACGCAGTTTTCGGCTGACTTAATGGAATTGCCATTCGGGGAATTTGACCTGATCTTAGGCGTGGACTGGCTAGTGAAGTACCGTGCAAATGTGGATTGTGATGTTAAGTGGATTTCACTAAGAACTATTGACGATAAGGAAGTTATGGTGATGGGCGAGAGACGAAACTATTTATCAAATGTGGTATCTGCTCTTAAGGCAGAGAAGATGGTAAGGAAAGGATGTGTAGCTTTTTTGATGTTGGTTAGTGCCTTGGAGGTTAAGGAAGCAACTGCTGAAGAGGTCAGGACTGTGAGTGAATTTGTGGATGTCTTTCCGGAAGAACTTCTAGGATTGCCTCCGGATCGGGAGGTAGAATTTGAGATTGACTTGTTGCTTGGTATGGCACCAGTATCTATCACTCCGTACAGAATGGCACCAAAGGAGTTGGTTGAGCTTAAGGCTCAGATTCAAGAGTTGCTAGATCGTGGGTTTATCCAACCAAGTGTGTCTCCATGGGGAGCACCGGTCTTTTTGTAAAGAAGAAGGACGGAACGATGAGGATGTGTATAGATTACCGGCAGTTGAATAAGCTGACCATCAAGAACAAGTATCCTTTACCGAGGATCGACGACTTGTTCGATCAGCTTAAGGGAGCTGCGGTATTCTTAAAGATAGATCTAAGGTCGGGGTATCATCAGCTTAAGGTGAAGGAAGTAGATATCCATTAGACAGCTTTTCGGACAAGGTATGGGCATTATGAGTTTTTAGTAATGCCGTTCGGATTGAAGAACGCCCCAGCTGCGTTCATGGATATGATGAATCGGGTTTTCTAACCCTACTTGGATCAGTTCGTCGTTGTATTTATAGACGACATCTTAGTATATTCCAAGTATGAGATAGAGCATGATAAGCATCTCCGGATAGTGTTGCAAGTGTTAAGAGAGAAGAAACTTTATGCCAAATTCAGCAAGTGTGAATTTTGGCTGAAAGAAGTTGCGTTTTTAGGCCATGTGGTGTCTGTAGAAGGGATAAGGGTGGATCCTCGGAAGATTGAGGCAGTATTAGATTGGAAACCACCTAAGTTCGTAACTGAGGTTCGTAGTTTCTTAGGATTAGCATGCTACTTCAGAAGATTCGTCGAACGATTTTCATCGATAGTTGCACCTTTAACGAAATTGTTGAGAAATGAGGTACCTTTCGTATGGGCAGTTAAGCAGCAAGAGAGTTTTGAGAAGCTTAAGAGGGTTTTGACTGAAGCTCTGGTTTTGATTCAGCCTGAGGCAAGGAAGGATTTCGTGGTGTATTGTAATGCTTCTCACACAGGATTAGGATGTGTTCTGATGCAAGACGGGAAGATAGTTGCGTATGCGTCTCGACAATTGAAGCCACACGAGGTTAACTATCCGACGCATGACTTGGAGTTAGCAGCGGTAGTCTTTACTCTTAAAGTTTGGAGGCATTATTTATATGGGGAAAAGTCAGTGATATATACGGACCACAAGAGTATGAAATATCTGCTGACTCAAAAGGAGCTGAACTTGAGACAGCGAAGGTGAGTGGAGTTGTTGAAAGACTATCCGAGCAAGGCGAATGTGGTGGCAGACGCTTTAAGTCAGAAAGTGGTGTTAGATCTAAGGGCGATGTTTGCACATCTTAGTCTTTATGACGATGGAAGCTTGCTGGCGGAATTACAAGTAAAGCCAACGTGGTTGAGACAAGTGAAAGAAAGATAGTTGGTAGATGATGATCTAAGTGCTAAGCTACGACAGGTGCAGAATGGGGAGCTGAAAGATTGTGGTGTTAACAGCGATGGAGTATTGTGTTTCAAGGGTAAGGTCTCGATTTGAAAGATCGGGAGTTGAGGCAAAGGATTCTTTAGAGTCACATGGTAGCCCTTATGTTATGCATCCTGGAGGAAGTAAGTTATCTTGAGATTTCTGGGATCAATTTTGGTGGCACGGTCTTAAGCGGAAGTTCTGAATTCATAGGGAAGTGCTTAGCGTGTCGACAAGTCAAGGTTAAATATCAAGTACCTTGGGATTACTTGATAGATAAAGATTCCACGATGGAAGTGGGAGAGAATCACCATGGACTTTGTTAATGGGCTTCCTCTTACGCCTACTAAGAAAGACTCGGTATGGGTGATAGTGGATCAATTGACGAAATCTGCACATTTCATCCCAGTACGGGTTGATTACTCTTTGCAAAAATTGACGAAGTCGTATGTGGTTGAGATTGTGAGGTTGCATGGAGTGCTTGGTGTCGATTATTTCGGATAGGATCCGAGGTTTATGTCTCGATTTTGGAAAGCATTGCATCGGGCTTTGGGCACAGATTGGACTTGATCGACATTTCATCCGCAATGACGGCGGTCCGGCGAGTAATCAAGTTTTAGAGGATATGTTAAGGGGATATGTGATAGATTTCAGAGGAAGCTGGGAGGAGTTCTTACCTTTAGCGGAATTTGCGTACAAAAACAGTTACCAAGCCAGTATTCGGATGGCACCGTATGAAGCACTATATGGACGTAAGTGTCGCACTCCTACGTGTTGGACAGAATTAAGGGAACGTCATGTTTTGGTTCCAGAGATTGTGGCAGAATCTGAAGAAAAGGTTAAGGTAATCCGGACTCGGTTAAGGGAAGCATCTGACAGGCAAAAGTCATTCGCAGATCTTAAGCGGAAGGAAATAGAGTTTGCTGTGGGGGATCAAGTGTTCCTAAAGGTTTCACCTTGGAAAAAGGTGATGAGATTTGGTCGCAAAGGGAAGTTAAGTCCCAGGTTTATAGGACCTTATTGGGTTTTGAAGCGGGTTAGACCAGTGGCATATCAGTTAGAATTGCCTACGAAATTGAAGCAAATGTACGATGTGTTCCATGTTTCAATGTTACGTCGTTACCGGTCGGATCTACCTCATGTAGTGCCACTTGAGGAGGTGGAATTAAGACCAGATTTGTCTAACGAAGAGGAGCCAATTCAAATTCTAGAACGGGATGTGAAGGTGTAACGGAGGAAATCAGTTCCTCTCGTCAAAGTGTTATAGCGTAATCATGGATCGGAAGAAGCTTCGTGGGAGCCGGAGGAAGCAATACGACGGTAATACCCTCACTTGTTCTAGCCAGGTAATTTCGAGGTCGAAATTATTTTTAAAGGGGTAGAACTGTAATATCCAGAATATAGGGGTTATGCATTTTAACTTAATTGTATGTAGTAGCATGCCTATGTGTGGTTTGAGTGTGCTTTGGGAGTTTTAGGAACTTCAGTATGTAGGAGAATGCCTTAGAAAAATATTAGATTTTTTAAGTCTTAAGATGGAGCTAAGCAAGGTAGGCCTTAAGAAAAATTGGTATGAGGTTTTAATCATAACAAGTCAATTGGCAAAGTGGTGTTGGCACATGGGTGAATGCATGAGGGGAGAGGTTCGAATCCCTTAGTTAGCAATTGGAAGGATTTTTATTTTTGTTCTCTTTCCTATTGTGTCGGTCAAGCTCTATTTTTGGTATGGATGGATTTTCTTTCATTTTTGGATAGTAGACTAAAGGAAAAAGGCAAGTTATTAGTTAAGGTATGGAATCAAGGTGTTATGGAAGGATAAGGGGACATAAGGCTTGATGAATGGGTGATGTTTTAAAAATTTTTCATGGTCATTTTGACCATGAACGTGGACGGTTTGGGAGCCTAGGGGGTGACCGAATTTTGATGAGGGTTTTGGTAGGTTAGTAGCTAATTGGTCATTTTGGAAATTGAGTTATTTTGTACTTTCTCTAAAGCAAATTTTCTTTCTCTCCACCTTTCCTCTCCTAGCCGAATGCATTCTTAGCAATAGGTAAACATCTTTTATTCTTTTTCTCTTTTCTATTGGCCATTCCATTTTGACCATTTTGGTTTAATTTGCCTATTCTCTCAAGTTTCTTTTCCCCTATTGCCAAAAACACCAAAAGCTTTGAAGACATTTTCTCTTTTCTTTTCTTCCTCTCTAGTGCGAAATCATCATAGCACTAAGGTCATTTTCATCTCTTTCTTTTCTTATTCTTTCTCTTGTAATAGCGAAACCTTCCTTCCATTTTCACCATAGCCATAACACCTAAAACCCCCATCTCTATTCTTTTTGAAAAGGTGAATCTTTTCTTGTCATCAAGCGAATCACATCACACCCATTCTCTTCTCTTTCTTCTTCAAAGTCAATCATTCTCCTATATAGCGAATCTCTTTGTAATATCAAGTAAGGGTGCAATCGATTTTAGCGTTAATGGTAAGGTTTAACCTGTCTATTGCTTTTCTTCCTTTTTCTTCTTTTGGATTAGCTGATTTTAGGACTCTAATCCTTTTATCCTCTTTGGCCGAAACCTTAAAGGAGGATTTCGGAATTCTTTTTGTAGCCAACGATTAAGGAGAGATCCATCGAGATTTAAATATTCAAGGTAAAGGATTTTTATATTACTTGTTATATCGTTTTAGATAGACTACTAATCGATTTCGTTTTAGGGGACTCTATCGTTCGATTATTATTTTTCCGTGAACGTAAGATTTTAGGGCAAACAAAATAGGTTCGAAAAGAGCGGTAAGGAGTGTTTGGAAGAGGGGTGGTTCAACTATACCCTCAAATTTCAAACAAAGGGTGTATTGGGATCCGAGACTTTCCAAGGGTTGTGGACCCTTTGCCAACGAAGATCGATTATTTGAAGTCGTGCGTACACGAGCCATTATTTGTTCGTGGTTTTCATCGGGTTATGAACCACCTATCGGAGAGAAATCACATATAATTGTTGTTCGAGATTAGAGGGTAAGGATTTAGAATACTTATCAATTATATATTTTATAAGTATTAGTGTTCTAATCAAGCGTGATAAATATTTAGGTATCGACGGCGAGAAAGTATAGTTCTCCTTTGTTATAAGGTGTGTAACACTATGCTAAATTTCTAATAGATCGATAATATTAATGATTTGCATGTGTTAAGAAAATATGTATGATAATGGTTGCGGGTACCATTCAGTGGTACATGATATTCAGGTATGTTTACCCCCTAATACTTCGTTAATAATGCTATAAGCATGAATATGAAATGTGTATGATTCCGTTATGATTTTGGGGGTATATGGCATAATATCGAAATAATATGTTTATTGCATGGGCATATGGGTGATTTTGATAAAGGGGAAGTGTTCCGGTGGTTTTTACTGCATTATCCGGTGACTTGGTCACAATATTATGAATCCGGTGACTTGGTCACATATTATAAATCCGGTGACTCTGTCACAATTATCCGTGGCTATGCTACAATTTATAAGGCGATGTGCGATTGACTCTACTGACTACCTTCGATGGTGTGTAGCGGATGGAGGGTCGATTTAGTAATCCCACGGTGTGATTGGTAGGTGCAATTGGTGTGTAGCGGATGGATATTTAGGTGGGCTCGGATTGCATCTCATTTTATATGTACATGTGATTTAATCGATTATTATCGATTTGCTATATAATGGGCTTATGGCTAAATGCTATTTAAATGGGCTTTATTGCTATGATCGATTGGGCTTTTAGCGTAATGTTTCACATTGAGTCATTGACTCACCCTTTATGGGATATATTTTTAGGTGGCGCTTAATGTGATAGATTGGGTCATGAGGACTATGTGGTGGTCATTGCTCAACTCGAGATTTCGGTTTCCTTTTAATTAAACTTACTACATTTTCCATTTAACATTTAGGATTTATTTTTGTGCTATGTTTTTGTAATAAGGCCGCTATAAACTGTTTAAATTTTTACGTTTTAGATTTTTTTATTCTGCTACGATCAAATGTTTACTAAATAATTAAATGATTTGAAAAACAACTTAAATTGTTTTGACACCTAAATACCTATGGTTTTCACAATAATAATAAGTTTTAAATTTGGTTAACTTTTAACTTATAATCTTTCTCATAAAGATAACGTTTTAATGAAACATCAACAATTAAACACCATTTACAACGCGATCTCTAAATAGACTTATTTTCTCTGAACCAACATATTATTTATTAAAAACAAGATTTATTTGAACTTTTACTCGAGGAACATACGGATCCAAATTAGGGGCTTGTGGTAGGGTTTGGGGTGTTTCAATAACTAATATATAAGTTAAAAAATAATATGTAAATAAATAATCAAATTAAATAATAATTAATAAAATTTAAAATACATAACGATGATATATAGTAAAAAAATATACAAGTTTAATTAATTTACGAATAATAAAGGTAATATAATATTTTAACATGATAAAATAATTTAAAAGCAATATTAAAATAAAATAAAAAATAAAAAAAGAAAGAAAGAAAGAAAGGTTAAATAGCAAATAAAATAAGCGTAAAGGATTAAATTTAAACGCGCGTTAAACCCCAGGGACCTGTTGGGCAATTATGCCCTTCTTCAAAACAGCGTCGTAATGGTTTTGGCCTTTAAAGCAGTTTAAGGGACTTAATTAAAACAAAATTAAAATTTAAGGCCAATTTTATAAAAAATAAAGTTTCCAATTGGGCTGAATTGAGACAAGTAAAACTACAAAAGGATTAAAATGGAAATTATCCCATTCAAGGAAAAACATGCGGATCTTGTCCCAGGTCGGGTCAACGCGCAGATCCTGGTCATTTAAACGACATCGTTTTGGCACTTATTTGCTTAAGCGAAAACGGCGTCGTTTTTTAAGTGCTATATATAACAATTTTCAGGCAAAAAAAATCATTTGGGCATTCTTGTTTAAAAAAAAATATTAGAATGCTCTTAAGGGTTCCGTCTGTATTCCCCTTATCGTCCCTTCAGGCCACTGTCATGTGCCTCACGCGCCGTCGTCCCCGGCGGCGCCCAGGTAAGATCTTCACCCTTTTTACTCATTTTCTTCTTTTAACAGTATTTATGTGTAAAGGAAAAATGTAAAATAAAAATAAAATAAAAAATCACCTCGATTAAAAAACTCTGTATTCTCTTTAAATGTATTTTTTCCTTTTTTATTCTTTGTCAATCTATGTGTATTTTTTCCTGTCTTCCCCCCCTTTTTACAAGTTTAAGATAGGCTTTTATAGCCTTTCGAAATGTAAAATAAAAAAGAAATAAAAAGTTGCCATGCTTACTGTGATCTGCTTCCTTTTTGTGCAGGTGAAGAGCGGCGGAGAATCTGGCGACGAGGCGAGTTGATGGTGGCGCGATTCGCGGCTAGACGAGAACTGGTGGCTGCGGTTCTTGCGCTGGACTCCTGTTTGCGGCGCCTAGGGTTTCTTAGGAACCCTAGGTCCTCTGATGATTGTTAAACATTGGGCCCTTTAGGGCCATGAGTGTTTTGGGTCCTATCTGGGTAGTCTGTTAGGATTAGGTTTTAATGGGTCATGGGTCATGGGTCATGGGTTTAATCTGGGTTTGATGGCATCTGTTTGGGCATTGGGTTAATGGGTAGGCAGTTTTAGAATTAGTTTTGGGCCATTAAATCTAGGCTTGTAATTGGTCTTGTACTGGGCTATAAAAATGGACATTATTTATTATTTATTTTTTGATTTTGGTTTTCTTAAGCCCGGGCAAATTGGGCCTATAACAATAAGGAACAAGAATCTTGAAACCATTTTTTTTCGTTAAATACAAATATAGTAAACAAATTTAAGGAAATTTTAGTGCATATTAGAAGTTGCATGTAACGTGGATTAGATTAGGAAATTAATGTTGCATGTTAGTTTTAGAGAAACATGCTATGGTGCATGCAATTAGTTGATTGAAATAGTTGGAGATAGATTTTCAAAAATTTCCTCAAATGATATGTAAGCAAATAGACTATTCATGGCATATTAAAATAATTTATTATTAAAATTTAAGAAATTAACTATTGATTTTGTTGATGAAACTATTCATAAATTACATAAATTGATTTATTCCCATTAAAATTATATATATATATATATATATATTAGCTATTTGAGAGAGAATTTAAAGAGGATAAATTGGAAGGCATAAATATAAAAAAAAAACTTGGGCAATAAACTTCTTGTTGGTTTCAAGTGTATGGAATGAAATAAATGTTTCTTTTAAATGTGGATGCACTACACCAAAACAAACTTTCAGTGGCGTTTTAATAAAAAAACGAGGCAAACATTATACATTAGCAGCATTTGAAAAAAAAACGCCGCAAAAAGTTAAGCAATAGCAGCGTTTATTCCCCAAACACCGCTAAAAAAGATCAATAGCGGCGTTTATTCCCCAAACACTACTAAAAAAGATCAATCGTGGCTTTTTTTACCAAACGCGCTATAGATCTGATCATTAGCGGCGCTTTTGTAAAAACGCCGCTATAGGTCTGAGAATTAGTGGCGCTTTTGTAAAAACACCGCTATAGGTCTGAGCATTAGCGGCGCTTTTTAAAAACGCCGCTATAGGTCTGAGCATTAGCGGCGCTTTTGTAAAAAATGCCACAGATAATTGTACAATTTTTATATTAAATACTTTCTTATGTAATTGTAAAAGAGATAGTATTAAATTTAAAATGTTGAATTAATTATCATTATAGTTTAGATTTTATGGTTTAGAGTATAAATGGTGTAGGGTGTAAGGTTAGGAGTCACTATTTTAATGTTTAGGGATTATATGGTTTAAGGGTTGTGGTTTAATGTTTAAGGGTTAATGGTTAATGGTTATGGGGTTTAAGGGTTAAAGGTTATGGGTTTAGGGTTCAAGGACTAGGTACAAGGGTAGGCATTAGGGTTTATAGGGTTAGGACTAAAAGGTTTATGGTTTAGTATTTAGGGTTTATGATTTAAAATTTAGGGTTTAGGATTTAGGGTTTAGGGTTTAAGGTAACTAGTGTCTTTTAATTTATATATTAAATAATTTATTATCTAATTATAAAGAGATAAAATTAATTTTAATATATTAAAATTATGATTATATATAGTTTAAATTATTTAATAGATAAATAGATAAACTTTATATATATATTAAATGGTTTAGGTTTTAAGGTTTAATTGAGATTTGTAAAATGATGAAATTATTTGAAATATTAAAAATAAATAAAAAGTAAAACTCAAAAATAAAAAGTTTATAAAAATAAAAAATGAAATACATGGAAATTGTCATACAAGTTGTTATGTTTAAAAATTTTAAAAGTTTTAGTCGTCATTATTTAGTTTACAAAATAACGAGTCAATTTTGTTTTTCTTAAATTAATAATTTAAATTAAACTATTTAAAAATTGAGGTGAACATTAACTAAAATAAAATAAGTATTAAAATGAAAATATTATACAAATTTAAATACATTACCCTTACACATCAACTAATGTATGTATATTACAAATAAAAATATTGAAGTACATAATAATATTAATAGTAATTTTTTTAAATATCATAGTTTATTCACTACTACGTTATACTTTGTTTTTATTTGTTGATAGTTACAATAATAATCATATAATATATTTTCACATACAAATAAAATCATCCAATAACAATTAAAATAATAAAAGGCACAAAGAGAGAGCAATACGTTGTCGCTTCATTTTGAATTTTTAGTTGGCGTTTTAAAAAAATGCCGTAACAAAATATTATATGTTTGAACGACACAGTTTTATATGTGTTGTTAGTGGCGCTTTGTATAAAATGCCACAAAAATATATCAAGCAACTGCTAAACGGCGACGTTTCGTCTAAAAATGCGGCGAATGTATCAAGTGTCCAAACGAATGACGTCATTTTGTACTATATTTTTAGTGGTGTTTTGTATAAAAACGCCGCAAATAAGTTGTCATTAGTGGCGTTTTATCATAAGCTTCAAATTTTTACTCATCTAACTTAAACGACGTCGTTTTGTTAGCCCCCAAATTTCCTCAAAGTCAGATTCTTCCGATTTTTTTAGCCAAGTTCCTAAAATTTTCTCGCCCTAATTTTCCAAATTCCCCCAAGCTCTTCTTCCCCAATTTCGTGATTGAATTTTTGAGAAATTAGAGGCCCGAATTTCCTTTATTCTCTACCTCTGTTGATTTCCCCATTTTCCCCCAAATTCCCCCAACTTCTTCTTCCCCAAAATTTTTAACCTAGTTTCCCAATATCCAATCTTCTCTCCTCGATTTTACTATTGCAACTCTTCGCATCTTCTCTCCACCGGCGCATCTTCTCTCCTTCACCGTCGTTGGAAATTTTGTTCGTAGACATATTTTACTCTTAGAAGCTGATAAATTTAGAACATAAATTCCCATTTGATCATTGTTTTTGACATGGAAATTTCATAGGTCCTGCATCTTTCAACTGTTCTTCCTATTTTCTAGCTAAAAGAGGTCCCAATAAATGTATGTCTTCCTTGGAATAATCTACATTTCCTTTGAAACAAGAAATACGCTTGGGTTTGCATCGATCAGATTACATGCTTGATGAGAAAATTAAATTACTCCAAATAGAGTTTAATAGTACAATTTCATCTTTGTTTGCTGGTTTGGTTGTCTTGTGACTGACCTTCACAGGTTGAGCCAATAAGCATTTTACCAAAGTATCTGATTTTAACTTCATTTTTATTTGCCTAAGTTTGAATATTATATGCTGTTATTTCCATATTGAATGAACCTTATTGAGAAAGGCATTCAAATGGTGCGTGCTTGTTCTTGTCGCTTCAATTGAGTTAAATTTCGGGGAATTAGGTACAATGTTCTTTTACCATGCGAAGAAAAATCTGAGGCATAGATATCTTATAATTATAGTCAAGGTTCTTTGTTATGGTTTTTACCCTAGTAGTGATAAATTACTAGAGAAAGTTTCATTAGCCTGTGTTTTTTGCTAACCTTAATTGAAAAAAACATAACCATTGTAGGTGTGAAACTTAATATCAATGTTGCACTTTCATTATGCCCCTTATTTGGAATATAGTAGCATAAAGGAGTAATAGAAATATTTGTTGGTGTACTAATGCAAAAGCTTGAAAGATAATCTGAATTGCTTATGCATTGTTGGGCAAACTAAATTATCAACAAGATATTCTGATTTCTTACATGTTTTGTATTCTGACATACTTGTGAAGCTCAATTACATCTTCTATATTATTGTTATTCTTGTATATATTCTGACATGTGGAATTGTCTGTAGCCCTCTGCTGCATTTAATTAGTTACTGCTTCCTACTCCTCTTGCAACTATTGGTTCTATTGAAGCTCCTCCTGCAACAATACAGTTAGTCGAATTTTGACCTTTGATTGCTATTTAGTTTGTACTTTTACTTTTTTAAAACATGACTTGTTTTATTGTTTGACCTCTAAAGATATAAATTTTATTATTGTTGTTGTTGTTGTTGTTGTTGTCTATTCCTTGTGCTGATTAAATATCTAATGTTTTCTGACTGCATCTGCTCTTTTGATGGTCCCTCAACTATAAGAACCTATAATGATAAGCAGCATCAAATGTGCAAGTCTATCTTGATGAATTTTAAATTGGTTGAGTTATTGCGCCTTGAGCTAGGCACCGACTATTATGTTTGTTTAAAATGATATGAAATTTAGGATGAATGATTGATGGAAGAAGGAAAACAATGATGATGTGTTTGTGTTGAATATGAAAAGAACGACATAAAACTAGATAAAGAATTGAGAAGATTCGAATTCTTTCTCTATTTTAGCTCGTAGTCCTACTTTCCATCTAATTTTATCACCATATTCATTTGCAAAAGTTTAAACCATTTCACCCTAATAACACCGGATGTCAACATTTAATAACACTAGAATTGCAACTTAGTTGCAATAAGATTAATAATGCCTTTGCACCACTACTTTCACATAAAATGTTACGATGTAATGCCCTGCTTCTACATACTAATATTTCTTGTCTGTTTATCCATGGCGTGAGTAGAGAAATATTAAGGATAAGTTTATATTAGATTGTCTTAACTACACTGGGTAATGCCAAGTTAATGCATAGGTAATGCATAAATTTTAATAACTTTCTGAGGAGGGCTTATATATTTGCATAGCATTGTTACTTGAAATTTTATTCAAAAATTTAATGCCAAGTTTATATTTCTTGTCTGTTTATGCCAAGTTACTGCTGCAAAAGGTAATGCATAAATTTTAATAACTTTCTGAGGAGGCCTTATATATTTGCATAGCATTATTACTTGAAATTTTATTCAAAAAATCAGAAACTTTTGTTTGGAATCTTATTGCCAATGGCATGTAGTTTTCACTTTTCTTTAGTTGACTTCTATGTTTTTGTTATGTCCAGTTCGTTCGATGAATAACTAATAAACAAACTACTAAAAAAGAAAGAACATTTATTTATAATTAATTCACACTTTTTTTAAAAGTGTTATTATTTGGTACATAAACATGCAACCCAATGGAAAATTGTATCTAAATTTGCTTTGTATTAGAGACAAACAAAGAATGTTTGAATTGAAAAAATATTAAATCACCTACCCTTTAGATTTACCTTATTATTAATGTGTTGAATTAATTGTTGCTCAGCCATGCATAGTTGATATTATAGAATAGGAGAGAAACAGAGTATAAGAATTTTCTTAGCTTTGATTACAGACTACATAGTTGATATTATATGTTAGGAAAAAAAACTAGTAAATTTTGATGATTTTAATTATATATTTTAGGTGAAATTCCATCGGTGATTGGAAACCTTATTTCCCTCCTACGGATTGGATTTGGTGGTAATAACTTAACAGGTGTAAAATCATTTTTATTCTTATTTATATTCATTTTGCTTATTTATATTAATTTTCCCTTTAAATTTCTTCACAAATACTATTTTTCTAACTGCAACCTCTGTTTCTTGGTGTGAGTGGAGTAGACCAGCTTCTTAAGGTACGTTTTAGTTCAAAATTCATTAAGGCATGTTTTAGTTCAAAATTCTTATCAATAACAGTTATATCATGATGATTTTGGAAAATTTGCTGTCCAAATTGTTGTTTATTATATTATTTCAACTGGTGTATAATCATTTATAATATTGCTATCCAAAAAAAAAAGATTCAAAGTATATAATTTGAAAACCTAACGGGTTGCCTAATATCTCACCGTAAGATATAACGAGATCCTCCCTGTGTAACAATGCCATATATGATAAATCTTAAAAATTTACATTCAAATTCTTTGTCCAAATTTCTTTTTATTATCACGCTTGTTGGTATATATGTTGTTTATTATATTGCTGTCCAAAAAAAAAAAAAGATTCAAAGTATATAGGCTGGAAACCTAACGGGTTGCCTTAAGATATAACGGATCCTCCCTAGGTATAACAATGCCATGTATGATGAATCTTAAGAAATTTCTGTTCAAATTGATGTCCAAATTGTTGTTTATTATATTGATTTGTATTTTTCTTTTCACAAAGTTTCAACTTTGTCTCCTTTTATTTAAGACTACGAATTAAATCACAATTACAATAATAAATAATACAAGTTTAAATATTTATAATTAAAATTATGAGTTCTTGAATATCTTCAAATTTAAACCGGAATATATTTAGACAAATCGATATATTATAAAATTTAAGCGAGAATAAATTTTATATAAAGCGATATTTAAACTTGAGGTAAAATGCACAGTGCTAAGAGCTTCAACTTTATGATTAAATAAAATCCTGATGGGTGGTTTGGTTTTAATATTAAGGATGTAGCCATGGGATTAGTACCCTTCCTTTGCATGTAAAATGTAAAATTTCTTAAATAAATATAGTACATAATACATAGGTTAAAGATCAAATTTCATAGCTTTCATCAAATTATTTAACTTACATAATACATAACTTACATAATTTTAAGATCAAACTTCATAACTTACATAATTTACATAACTTACATAATACCTGTATAGATAAACAACTTACCCATGTAATTTACTATTAACTTTAGACTTCAACAACTATGAAATGGATAGAACTTGGATGAATTTGTCAAGGGTAAGCAATGGCTATCGATATGGTGTAGAAACTTTTCTAAATTTTGCATTTCAAAATGCAAGCCAAGAGAATATGATTCTTTGCCCGTGTAAGAAGTGTTGCAATATCAATTGGCATTATCGTGAATTTGTCTACAAACATCTAGTTGTTGATGGCTTTATTCGGGGGTATAAAAAATGGATTTTCCATGGAGAGTGTACATCTAGTGGAGCCTCTTCATCGATGAATCTGGGTTATCCTCATAGTGCTTACAATCAGAATGTTAGAGAAGATGACATAGATGGCATGTTGTGGGATGCATTTAATATGCGCGGTGATGGTTTGCAATCATTTCCACATGACTTGGGTGCAACCGATGATTACAATTTTGGTGGAAATACTTTCACCAAAAGTGGAAGAAGTGTACCTGATGATCAGCCAAATGAAGAAGCGGTGAAGTTCTACTCGTTACTTGGTGAAATGAACGAAGAACTATATGAGGGATCTAAATTTTCAAAATTGTCTTTCTATATTCGTCTTTTTCACCTAAAATGTTTGGGAGGGTGGACCAGAAACTCTTTGACAATGTTGTTAGGAGTTTTTGAGAGAAATGTTCCCGTTTGCGAAAATCCCTCAAGCTTCTAAAGACATGAAGAAACTGTTCAAAGATTTGGGCCTTGGCTTCAACAAAATTCATAGTTGCCTAAATGACTGCATATTGTATTGGGGCGACCGGAAAAACCAACATTGTTGTCATGTATGCGGTCAATCCCGTTGGATGAATGGAAATACAGATGATGGTAACGAGGATGAAAATGATACACAGTCAAGGAAGCAGCCATTTAAGATTTTGTGGTATTTTTCGCTAATACCAAGGCTTCAAAGGCTTTTCATATCGTCAAAGACAGCTGAATCAATGACGTGGCACTATGATGGACGAACCGATGATGGATTGTTAAGGCATCCTGTAGATTCTTTAGCTTGGAAATCATTTGACTCCAAATTTCCAAGTTTTGCAAGCGATCCTCGGAGTGTGAGGCTAGGGCTAGCATTTGATGGATTTAACCCTTACAAAATCATGAGCACGTGTGTCTGATTACTTAACTGCGGTGCTTGGTCCTTACAATTTTCCTCTATGGGTTTGCATGAAACAATCATCCTTTATCTTGTCTATGATTATCCCTGGAGAGAAAGGGCCCGAGAATGATATTGACATATATTTGCAGCCACTTATTGAAGAGTTAAAATAATTATGGGCTGGTGTTGAGACATACGATGTACTGAGAAAGGAGAACTTTAATTTACGTGCAGCTTTGATGTGGACTATTAATAACTTCCCAGCCTATGCCAATTTATCTGGTTAGAGTACCAAGGGATGTTATACTTGTCCTTGTTATGCTGCGTAAACATGTTCGTAATGGTTATATAATGGGAAGAAGTTCTCTTACATGGGGCATCGTCGGTGGTTACTGGAAAATCATAGATTTAGATTTCAGAGTACTCAATTTGAAGGTATTGAAGAGTTTGGAGAAGCTCCTTCATAGACCGGTGGATCTAAAATATTATTCATGTTGAAATATATGAATTTCATTTATGGGAAGATGAATCAACTGGCCAACACGCAAAGATATAGAAGATCAAGGGATGAATCTGATGAAGAGGATGATCCTAATGAGGCGAACTTGTGGAAAAAAAAAGTATTTTTTTGAGTTGCCTTATTGGGAGCATCAGATTTTACGCCATAATCTTGTTGTCATGCACATTGAGAAAAATGTCTGCGAGAACATCATTGGGACTATTTTGAATGTCGATGGAAAATTGAAAGATGATCTTCAGAGTCGTCTTGATTTAGTCCACATAGGAATTCGACGTGAGCTTCATCCCCAAGCACTTCTGAATGTGAAATATCAGTTACCGTCTGCTATTGTTTCAATGTCAAAGACGGAGAAAGAAGTGTTCTGTATGGTGTTGAAGGATATAAAGGTCCTGCGTATGCATCAAATATATCTCGATGTGTGAGTCTTAAATATCAAAGACTATATGGCTTAAAATCGCATGACTATCACATCTTGATGCAAGACTTACTGCCAGTTGCTATGCGGTGTTGTATGTCGAAAAAGGTGACGTCTTGTGGAATTGAACTATCCAATATAATGAAAGGCATTTGTGGCAAAGTTTTGGATGTTCAAGAACTTGAGACACTACAAGATCGAGCCGCATTGACTTTATGCAATCTAGAGAAGATCTTCCCGCCTTCCTCTTCACAATTATGGTGCACTTGTTAATTCATCTCCATCGTGAAGCAATACTTGGTGAACCCGTTTTCTATCTATGGATGTATCCCATTGAAAGGTCTTAATTTATTTATAAACTATTCCTTCATTCACCTAAATGCCTTTAGTTGCAACTTCCGATAATGTTCTATACCGTGTTTAGGTTCCTATCCAAATTAAAGTCTTACTGCCGTAATAAACATTATCTGGAAGGATCAATTGTCAAGGCTACTTGGCGAGGAATGTATGACTTTACATCGAGGTATTTGGAAGATGTTGAAACAAGAATGAACAGATCAAGTAGAAATGCTGGGCTCACAGATCATAACTTGGCTGAAACTTATTTATTTCAAAGTTTTGGAGAACCAATCGGCAAAGTTGAAATTGCAAAATTAGACGATAGATCGTGGGTCCAAGCACATCGATACGTTCTTTTTCATCACGATTCAATGGAACCATTACGCAAGTAAGTTGTAGAATTTGATAAATATTCATTAATTATAATTTGTCTGTCTTCTAACAAAGTAAACCTTTTTTAACATAGTGAGTACAAACAAATATTGAGAGCTCGTTCACGGTCCCGAAGATTACATCGACGAGAAATTAATAAGTTGTTCACAAAATCATTTCATGAATGGTTAAGCCAAACGGTATGCAATTGAAGTTTTCATTAACAAGTAATAATGTTTTCTCATAACATTTATAATTACTCGATTTACTTTCGATTCAATAGGTTTGGAGTTAGAATGAAGTAAATGTCAAAGTTAAATGGCTTTCACAAGGTCCAAACAGAATAGTGAAAAGATGCAGTGCCTTCCTCATCAACGGATACAGATTTCATACAAGGTATCGCGAGAGATTGAGGAGAACCCAAAATTGTGGAATTGTTGTTAATTCTTTAATTACAAGTTATGCTAGTGCTAGGGACAGTAATCCTGTCGAGGGGAATCTGGAGTATTACAGACTTATTACTGATATCATTGAGTTGGATTATTACGGCAAATGGAAAGTTGTCTTATTTTGAGGTGATTGGGCTGATGTGAATACGGCTCGCGGAATTAAAAACGATCAATATGGTTTTACAATGGTGAATTTCTCTCGATTGATTCACACTGGAGAACAACTGATAGACGAGCCGTATGTGTTTTCTTCTCAAGTGAAACAAGTTTTTTACTCAGAAGATCCAACTGATGAGGGTTGGTACGTTGTACTTCGAAACACCCCTAGAGACTTGTTCGACATGGGCAATGGAAGTAGAGATGACATCGTCAAAAGATCAGAAACTCTTCCTTTTCCAGAACAAAACTTAAATGAAAATATTCCTAGTACTAGTACACAATTTCAATGGGTTCGTCAGGACGTGGACAAGATATTTACGAATTATGATGTAGTAAGATTTTACCCTTTTTATTTATATGTAATATTATAATTTTAATCTTGGTCATTTTATATAATTTAACTATTTTATATGTACCATTATTGTTTTCATTTGTTACTAAAATTTCAACTATTTTACGTGTATTGCAGAAAAAATGAGTAGAAGAAGATTGCGAGATTTAAATATTGTACAAAATACTGTAAATTCCAAAGAGGGTAATAGCGAACACCAAACAATTGTTGGATCCTCTAGTGTGCCTGACATAGATGATGAGCCTGCAGAATTACAAAGTAATGTTAAGTTTATTTTACATGCATGTTGACTTTTATTATTGACTCATTTTTCAATTTTAATATAACAATAATATATCATTGTGCAACTGAGAGTGGTGGGACACGCAAAGGTCATGGACGTCTGTTGCTTAGAGATTTATCTGAATTAAATCCGTCGGCGTGTGAAAGTAAGGAGAAAGCAGTCATGGCCACTGTTGGCCTCAAGCTCGACTTTTAGCAGGCTATATGGGCATTATTGAATAGAATGCAAATATGTTGCCCATCAATTACGAGTCATGGCATCACATGCCTAATGCAAACAAAAATCAAGCTCTCCATAACATTAAGATAACAAAATGTGAATGTAATTTATAATACTTTGGTTGAAGTTTCATTTATATTTACTTTCTAAACTTATGTTTTTTTAGGAGAGATTTGCTTTGGAGGTCTACGATGACTATATAAAGAAGACATTGGGAAAAAAATGGAGAGACCATAAAAGCACACTGAAAAAAGAATATTTTAAGAAAGAAATAAGCCTCGAGGATAAATTGCGAAATTTCCCGCCGGGAATGTTGAGGTATCAATAGGAAGATGCGGTTAGGTTTTGGAACTCAAAGAAAGGAGAGGTATTACCTAGTTTTAAACTCTTATAAATTTTTCAGTTTATAGTATTTACTATATACGTAATAATAATATCATTATGTAGGACTGTGGCGTGTTGGAACGAAAGCAAAGCGTGAAACAAAAATTCACGTAGGGTTAGAAGTTTTATTGCGGTATTATAATTTATTAATTACATCAAATATTAATGACTTTATACTATTAAATTATATTTTTACTACTACACTTTGTAGGAAGTCTCCATAGGTCAAAAAAGTTGGACGCGTTGACTTTTTGACATTACGTATAGAAAGAAGGATGGGTCTCCGATGACATCAAGTTGGATAGATTATGGTATATTTACTAAATAAAATTTGATTTATTATAAATATTTATAATGTTTACTTATAATAGTTTAATTATTCGTTAGTATTTTAAATTAATAATGTTAAGATATGTTGCATTCATTCTTATTGTATATTTCGTTTCTAACTTTTTGATTGATTTATTAGGAGAAACTAAAGGAGAAGAAGGCACAGCATGAAGCGGCTACTTCGAGTGATAGTTCTGTTGATCTTGAGGATATCGATAACAGAATTATTACCGATGTTTTGAATCCTAAAAGGTATGGTCGGAATTTTTATGCTACATTTTTTTTTTTTGGTGAAATTATATGCTACATTTGCTATTTTTATTACTGATGTTTCGGGTCCTGAAAGGTATGGTCGGTGAGATTTCAAGGATCTGGTGTTACCCCGACCCAATATTTTGGATCCGGCTCCCACCAGTACATGTCTTCCGATAGTCAAGCTCAAGCTGAAGTTCAAAGGTTAAAAGACCAAATATCTCATATGCAAGCGAGCACGTTTCAGCAAATTGATGAGGTTGAAAGAAAATATGAAGAACTTCAAGTGGATGCAGCAGCGAGGGAGGCAGTGGCGGTAGCGATGGTAGCAGAGTAAAGTCAAAAATACGATGAGCTCCAGCTACAGCTTCAGCAGATGATGCAGATGTTTCAATGATCATGAAATCGCCATCTTAGTCCTTAGTTTCTCTTTGTAGTATTATTTTAATATTGTTACATTTAACATTATTGTAAGAATAGTTTCAATTATGCTTCATTTATTAATTTAAATCACATATCTATTATTAAATTTGAAGTATCATTTAGACTTAATGCTTTTGATGAGATTTAAATGCTACATTTGTTGTTTTGGGTTGAAATTATCTATTTTTGGTTGGTTTTAATGCAAGAAGGGTAGGACAATGGAGAAATTGACAATTACAAATCTGTGCAAATTAGTGGTGTTTGTGGGAAAAATGCCGCTAAAAGTAATGAGACTTTTAGCGGCATTTGTGGGGAAAGCGCCGCTAAAAGTCGTTTGTAAGGAAAGCGCCACTAAAAGTCAAAACTTTTAGTGGCGTTTTTTCCCCATAAACGCCGCTAAATTTTGCGGCACTTCCTTTAGTGGTGCTTTTAAAAATGCCGCAAAGACTATTAGTGGCGCTTATAAACGTTGCTAAAAGAAAAAAAAAATGCCACTAAAAGTTTGTTTTGGTGTAGTGATGAGATTAGATATCAACTTGGTTTAAAAAGGTGGAACCATGATTGCTTTTGAACTATATCAACTTTGGTAAAAGTATTAGGGAAGCCCCTATATTTAGGGTTGGATTGCATTTCAATTTCTCTATTGAAAAATTGGACAAATTAGCCCTTATACATTTCAAAACGGGCAAGTTAGCCCATCCATTAAATTTTATCTATTAAATGATGGCGTGGCTCATTAATTTAAATGGTTAATTACTAATTTGATCCCTGAACTGTACTAAAATATCATTTTGATTTTTTAAAATTTTCTTAACAATAATTCTTAAAACAAATTTAAAAATATTCAAAATAAATATAAATTATTAAAAATTATGTTAAAATATTTTTAAAATATTAGAAAAAAAATTTCTAACACCTAGGTAGCGGTGTTGTGAATCCCTTTTAACCCTTAACATCCCCAAGCTGAATCTAGAAGGCGCCCGATCAAGAGAAGAATGCTTGCAAGTGGTCCCATCAGAGTTAGAGATTGTGAAACAAGATTTCAAAAAGATGAGTTCAGAGCTTGGGAAGAGGATAGAGAAGTTGGAAGAAGAGAAAATGTATTTGAGGTTAGACGTGGATGCTCAGAAACGGAAGGCTGATAAGTTAAGAAAATGGAAGAAAAGGGTCGAGGAAGACCTAGACCGCCTAAAGACATAATATAAGAAGCTGGGTCTATCAATGAAAAATGCAGGATTGGGGAAGACTTCGGAACAGTAGCAACATGAGGTTCAAGAGGAAAAGGCCAAATATGACTATTGGGAGAAGAAGTTCCTAGAGATGCAGATGCAAAACGAGACCCTAGAAAAGAGGTTTGCAGAAAGCCAAAAGGAAAAAATGGATTAAAAGCTAGAGTGGCTGAATTAGGATGGTCTTTTCACCACCATCGAAGCCGTAATTCTACAAATGAGCTGAAGTCGAGTCTAAATAAGATTGATGAAATGAAGGGCAAGATTGAAAGATTAGAATCGACCATTGGAAACAAGAGCTCCACCATTCCCGTGATCAAGTTAGAAGTCGAGATTACCTCATGGGTGAAGCAATAGTTCAGATTCAAGAGGTAGCTGATCATCTACAGACTTTGGTAGCACAGGCTGATATATTGAGCATGAAGTATGAGCTACAGTGGGATCGTGGTCAAGAGCTAGCCTCTTTGTTTGGGAAAATCAAAACTTTAGGCCTTAGGGTGAAAGCATATTTGTAGTCCGCTTTATGTAAAAGATTTTGGTTTTCTAATAAAGTTTTCTAAAATGAAGTTGAATCTGAATCGATGCCTATTTGCACTCATGCATTTGCATTACATCACATTATATGCATTTAAGTACATAAAGAGAGCCTAATTAGTTGAAATTAATACAGATAAAGAGAGAAAAGGTTAATTTAGAAACTGAGCACCATTACGGTACACGTGCCAAGACAAAGAAAATGGATAAAGACTTGAACAATTCTAGAAAGACATGCAAGACCAGATGCAAGAGCAATTGGCAAAGCTCTAACAATAAATGAGAGACCAAATGTTGGAAGCTCAAAGGAACATGATGGCTCAAATGGCCCAGATGCTGAATGGGGCAATGGACAAAGGAAAAGGTCCCATGGCTATTACAGGAGATGATAGCGAAGGAATTCCTTGGGTTTTACCCCACCACATGCATAACCACAACCTGAGGAGTATCCCCAAAGGCCATCTGCCACGATTAGGCCTCAACAAGGACAAGCTGATACTAGACCGCCTATGAACTTCCAAGTTGGCTCAGAATCTAACCCTGGAGATAACCCAGCTAATCCTGTTATCCTTGATTTGGATATAGCAAAGAAGGAAGGGACAAGAATTGAATCCTCGAGGCAGTTAGAGAATCGTTGTAAATGGTTGGAAGAAAAGTTTAAGGCTTTGGAAAATGCCGATCATCACCATGGTATTGATGTAAAAGACTTGAGTTTGGTTCCAGATTTGGTGCTTCCTTATAAATTTAAGATGCCAAAATTTGAGAAGTACAATGGGACTAGCTGCCCTGAAGCCCACATCACTATGTTCTGTAGACGGATGACTGGCTATGTGAACAATGATTAACTTTTGATTCATTGTTTCCAAGATAGTTTAGTGGGGGCAGCATCCAGGTGGTATAATCAACTCAGCCGTGCTAGGATTAGCTCCTAGAGAGATCTAGCCCAAGCCTTCATGAAGTAATACAATCATGCCACGGACATGACACCTGATAGAATCACCTTACAAAACATGGAAAAAAAATTCAAATGAAAGCATTAGGCAATACGCACAAAGATGGAAGGAAGTTGCCATGCAAGTTCAACCACCTCTCGTAGAGAAGGAAATCACCATGCTTTTTATCAACACCCTGAAAGCTCCATTCATCACCCACATGATAGAAAGTACTACCAAGAGTTTTGCAGATATAGTGATGGCAGGAGAAATGATTGAAAATGCCATAAGAGGTGGCAAGATTGAAGTAGGGGGAAACCACTAAAAGGTCTGCTCCTAGGAAAAATGACAATGAGGTGAATAATACGAGTACATACAATAAAGAGTACTTAAAGGCAATTACTGTTAGCCAGCCGAAAGTATTTATTGTTAGACAGGAATCAGGCACCAGATAAAATTCTAAAAAGCTCCAATTTACGCCAATCCCAATGACATATAAAGAGCTATACCAAAGTTTATTTGACGCACACGTCGTGTCCCTATTTTATCTACAGCCGTTGCAGCCCCCATATCCTAAATGGTATGACTCAAATGCTCACTGTGATTACCATGCGGGAATATCGAGGCATTCAATAGAAAACTACACTACCTTCAAAAAGGTAGTCGAGAGGCTCATCAAGATGGGGATTGTAAAATTTGATGATACACCTAGTGCAGAGAACCCATTGCCTAACCATGGGGATAAGGGATAAACGCGATTGGCGAAAATGTCATGAGAAAGATCAAGGAGGATATTGTAGAGGTAAAACCCAGTTGAGAATGGTCTAGAGGGAAATAGTAAGAAGAGGACTGATATTATCCGATTCTGAGGAAGGATGTGAAGGAATAAAGGACTAATGTGAGTTCCACAAAGTAGAAGGACATGAGATCCAGGAATGCATTGAGTTTAGGATCTTGGTGCAAAGCCTTATGGACAATAAGGAATTGGAGTTTTATGAATAAGGCTTAGAAGGAGGAAAAACATACATGCAACCAAAGGAGAATTGACGAAGTAAAAAGTCAATTATCCGAGGATCATTATCTCCCGACCAAGAAATATGAAAGGCAGAACACAAGTGGTGCCAAAAGTTGTAATCTAGAAGCCTGTTTCCTTTCCTTACAAGGATAACAAAATGGTACCTTGGAATTATAACTGTAACGTGACAATACCGAAAGTGGAAAGCTCAGTCGACGCTTCTGAAGAGGCCAAAATGAAGGGTTATATACACGTAGTGGAAGGCGTTATGATTCGGGAAATGTTAGAATAGAACTAGTGAAGTCAAAATTGTGGCAATTGAATGAGAGAAAGGACCTAAGGCCCTTATCAATAAACCAATGAAAGAAGAAGAGGCTAAAGAATTTCTAAAATTCTTAAAACATAGTGAATACAGTGTGGTAGAACAACTGCGCAAACAATCGGCTTGCATATTAGTGCTGGCCTTGCTTTTAAGTTTAGAAGTATATCGCGAAGCATTGATGAAAGTGCTGAATGAAACTTATGTTACTAAGGATATATCCGTCAACAAAATGGATCATCTAGTTAGTAACAAAAGTGCTGACAACTTCATCTACTTCAGTGATGATGAAATTCCACCTGGAGGTATGGGATCGACCAAAGCTTTGCATGTTACTACTCGTTGTAAGGGATACACTCTACCAAGTGTGTTAATAGATAATGGATCGACTTTTAATGTATTGCCATTGTCTACACTGAAGAGGTTGCATATAGACAGTTCTCACATGAAGACATGCCAGAACATAGTAAGAGCATTTGATGGTATTGAAAGTAGAGTGATAGGAAGGATTAACATACTTCTGCTAATTGGGCCAAACACATATAAGGTGGACTTTCTGGTGATGGATATTAGGCCCTCCTACAATTGCTTGTTGGGAAGGCCTTGGATTCATTCAGTAGGGGCAGTGTCGTCATCCCTGCACCAAAAACTAAAACTGGTAACAGAAGGTCAGCTGGTTACTACAAACGCGAAGAAAGATATCATAGCGACTATTACCAATGAGGCACAATATTTAGAGGCGAATGAAGAAGCAACTGAATGCTCTTTCTGATCTTTAGAGTTCGTGAACGTGACATTTATTTTAAAAGGGAATGGGGTTCTAATGCCTATGATATCCAGAACCACGAGGATAGTCTTACAAATGATGGTAGGGAAAGGAGCCCTACCAGGAAAAGGACTAGGCAGATATCTCCAAGGGGAAGTTCAAGTTTCGATACTGAAAGAAAAGAGAGACCATTTTGGCTTGGGTTTTAGGCCAGATGCTAAACAAAGGAAGAGGGAAATAGAGAAAAGTAAGAGAGGAGAAGAGCACGGTTGAATGGGGAAGAAGTCGAGTGGGAATTGATGACATTCTCCCACATATCTTAGACCTTTGTATCCGGAGGGATAATCTACCCTGAGAGAGGGTTATTGGAAAATGAAAATCCTCATATCAATGCCATACACGAGGAAAAAACTAGACAAAGAAACCTATCGGGCATTCGCCCTTATGAACCTGGAAGCGTTTTGAACAACTGGACTGTAGAGGAACTTCCTGTAGTTTTTAGAGATTATACAGAGTAATATTCAGAATGCACTTGTTTTTTTAAGCCTAGGAACAATAAGATTTCTTTTGTGAAATAGGCTCATGTTCAGACATTATTTGTTTTAATAAAATACATCTTTGATAATTAACTCGAGCAAATATTCTTTCATTTTTTTATTTCTTTTGATCTTCTAATCTTATTCCAATTTTTTTATTCTCATTCATATCATGTAAATAGTTGTCCTCGAATTCATTTGTTCTTTGTACATTCTTTGGTGCCCACCACAGGTCCCTATATATCAATGATATGAGCAACGATACTACAGATCCAGAGATCCATTTTAAGCAAGACATGTATTTAGAGGAATCTCAGGATTTTGAAGGTGACAGAGATTCTAACTTGTCTCCAGATTTGTTGAGAATGGTAAAGCAAGAGGAGAAACAAATTTTACCCCATGAAGAGGAGGTGGAGAACATAGCCTTAGAGGAAGGAAAGGTCGTGAAAATTAGAACGCGCATAATCGAGGAGACGAAACAAGACTTTGTTGAGTTACTACGGGAATTCAAGGACGTCTTTGCATGGTCATACCAAGATATGCCTGGTTTAAGTATTGATATTGTAGTGCATCTCCTTCCAATAAGAGAAGAATGCAAGCCAATTTAGCAAAAGCTATGAAGGATGAGGCTTGACGTGGTGTTGAAAATAAAAGAGGAAGTCAAGAAACAGTTTGGTGCTGGTTTTCTATAGGTGGTCAAATACTCAGAGTGGGTTGCCAATATTATTCCTGTCCCTAAAAAAGATGGAAAGGTCTGGATGTGTGTAAACTATAAGGACTTAAATAAAGCCAGCCCAAAGGACAATTTCCCTTTGCCTCATATTGACACGTTGGTGGATAATACGGTGGGATACTCATTGGTTTCTTTCATGGATAGTTTTTCAAGATTCAATCAAATCAAGATGCACCTTGAGGATATAGAGAAAATCACTTTCATAACATTGTGGGGTACCTTTTGTTATAAAGTAATGCCATTTGGACTAAAGAATGCAGGGGAAACATATCAAAGGGCCATGGTAACTTTATTCCATGACATGATGCACAAAGAGATTGAAGTATATGTTGATTATATGATCGCCAAATCTAGAACAGAAAAGGAACATATTGAGGTTTTGAAGAAATTATTTTTGAGGTTGAGGAAATTTCAATTGAAGCTAAACCCGGCCAAGTTTACTTTCGGAGCTCGGTCAGGGATATTACTGGGTTTTGTGGTCAGCGAAAGAGGAATCGAAGTTGACTCAAATAAGGTCAAAGCAATACAAGAGTTGCCTCCACCATGCACTCAAAAGGAAGTTCGAGGCTTTCTTGGAAGATTAAATTACATTGCTCGGTTTATTTCACAGTTAACCGGGAAATGTGATCCCATATTTAGTCTTCTCAAGAAACACAACCAAGGTGTATGGGACGAAGAATGCCAGAGAGCTTTTGACAAAATCAAACAATATCTTTCAAATGCTCCAGTACTATCTCCGCCTAATCTAGATAGACCATTGATATTGTATTTGTCAGTGTTCAATAACTTCATGGGATGTGCGCTTGGTCAGCATGATGAGTCAGAAAGAAAAGAAAAGGTGATATACTATCTTAGTAAAAAGTTCATTGAATGTGAAATGAGATATTTGTCAATTGAAAAATTGTGTTGCGTCTTGATTTGGACAACTCGGAGATTGAGGCAGTACATGCTATATCATACAACCTGGTTAATTTCAAAGCTTGACCCATTAAAGTATATGATGGAGTCAACTGCTCTGAATGGAAGAATGGCAAAGTGGCAGATTCTGCTTTTTGAATTTGATATAGTCTATGTAAACCAAAAGGCTATAAAAGGGAGTACAATAGTAGAATTCTTGGCTAGCAGGGCTTTAGAGGATTATGAACCTTTGAGCTTTGAATTCCCCAATGAGGAGTTAATGTATGTAGCAACTATTGAAGAATGTCCGTGGAAGCTAAATTTTGATGGAGTGTCAAATGCTGTGGGAAATGAAATTGGGGCAATCTTGGTATCCCCTAGTGGTGATCAGTATCCGTTCACATACAAATTGGATTTTGATTGCACAAACAACATGACAGAGTATGAATCATGCATCATGGAAATTCGAGCAGATATAGAGCGTAAAATTAGAGTGCTAGAAGTATATGGAGATTCTACATTAGTGATTTACCAGCTTAAAGGTGAATGGGAGACGAGAGATCCCAAACTAATCGATTATTGAAAGATAGTTTTGGGATTGATTGAGGAGTTTGACGACATCACTTTTAATTATCTCCCACGTGATGAAAATCGGATGGCAGATGCTTTGGCAACCTTGGCTTCTATGATCAAAGTGAACAAACCAGAGGATATGAGACCCATTGAGATGAGTATTTTCAAAGTTCTAGCTCATTGTTATAACTTGGAAGAAAAGGAAAAATATGACCACCCTTGGTATCATGATGTATTGCGATACGTAAAAAATCGTGAATATCCAGAGCATGCAATTGACAATGAGAAAAGGACATTAAGAAGATTGGTCTCTGACTATGTTTTAAAGGGGGATATCTTGTACAAAAGGAGAAAAGATCAAGTACTATTGAGATGCGTTGGCGCTATTAAAGCTAGGAAAATCCTAGAAGAAGTTCTTGAGGGCGTTTGTGGAACCCATGCTAATGGATTCACAATGGCCAGATAGATAATGAGATTTGGATATTATTGGTCTGCTATGGAAGGAGATTGTATCAATTTTGCCAAAAGATGCCATAAATGCCATATTTATGGAGACAAAATTCATGTGCCTCCGTCACCTTTGCATGTTATGACTTTGCCATGGCCTTTTTCCATGTGGGGCATGGATGTTATTGGACCAGTCTCACCAAAAGCTTCGAATGGGCAATGGTTCATCTTTGTGGTCATTGACTACTTCACAAAATGGGTAGAGGCTACTTCATATGCTAGAGTCACCAAGTCAACAATTAGTCGGTTCTTAAAGAAAGAGATCATTTGTCGATATGGAATGCCCAAGAGGATCATATTAGACAACACACTAAACTTGAAAAATAGTACGATGGCAGAGGTTTGTAGTCTATTCAACATCAAACACCATAACTCGTCTCCGTATCGTCCAAAAATGAATAGAGTCGTGGAAGCGACCAATAAAAACATCAAGAAGATAGTAGGAAAAATGACTGAGACGTATAGGGATTGGCACGAGAAATTACCATTTGCACTATATGCTTATCGAACGTCCGTCAAAACCTCTACTGAGGCAACTCCTTTCTCACTGGTCTACTGGATGGCGGTAGTTTTACCTATGGAAGTGGAAATACCTTCTCGCCTAGTTTTGTCAGAAATAAAGCTAGATGAAGCTGAATGGATCCAGGCTCGATATGATCATTTGAACTTAATTGAAGAAAAGAGGCTAAGGGTTATTCGTCATGGTCAGATGTACCAAAAATGAATGATACAAGCTATAATAAAAAAGTTCGCCTAAGAGAGTTTTATGAGGGGGACCTTGTACTGAAAAAGATCCTTCCCATATGAAAAGATTTCAGAGGAAAATGGATGCCGAATTGGGAAGGACCATATGTGGTGAAGAAAGTTTTCTTTGGAGGTTCACTGATTCTAACTGAAATGGATAGGAAAAGCTTACTCAATCCTGTGAACTTAGATTCAGTCAAAAAATACTTTGCTTGAAAAGAAGAAGAGGCCAAGGTGAAAACCCACAAAGGGCACTTTGAGACTTCTAAAAAAAGAAAAAAAAAAGGGAGAGGCCAAGACGAAAACCCGCAAAGGGTGCCTTGAAACCAAAGGGGATTTTGTGTTGAAAACCCAAAAAGGGCCGCTCAAATTTTGAATGGACATGCAGTGATCTTGCTATACTTGAATCAACAAGAAATGAAGTATGTTGTCTATTGGGGCATCAATAAAGTACTTTGAGTCTTTTAAACACATGTTATGCTCAAAGCAGTCTTAATAAAGTTTGTATATAGAAGTCCAATCTGCGATATCTAGGGCATCTGATCTTTGTTTTATTCATTTTACTATCTTTGGGTTCTTTTTCTTCTCAAATATATGTTCCCAGTTAATTTTCTTTATATCTTTGATAATTCATTTAACTCTCTTTGAAATCAATTTATTGTTACCCATCATTCATAAACATGTTACATTGAAATAATAATTGATGAACTAATAATTTCACAAAAGAAGTTCTACATATTACTTTGGAAATTTCTAGATAAAATAATAAACTGAAACAGGACAATTGTTTAGAATTTCTATGTACATAGATTGGAGATATTTGAGAAAAAAGAGTCTTGATGGAGACTATTTCTCTGAATTCTTTGTCCAATTAAGTGGTTGTGACGGAGATAAACAATGTCATCAGGTCATTCGGAGAATGGTATGACAGACCAATTTTTGATTCAAAAAACCCTAAATTGTGGTGGAATGAATTGAAGTTGAAACAAGTCCTATATCCTTTAAGGACGGATAGAAAAAGTTGTGATTCCTGGGGTGTAACACCTCAAACCCGGCCCATGAGTCCTGTCGGATCTGGTATGCTACGGAGTAAAATAATTTGAGTCATTTTGAAAGTTTGGTGAAAACTTGGTAAAATTTGGCTAAGGTATGAAAGCGGGTTTGAAAATTTAGTTGGGCTTATTATAAATCTGATTAATGAGAAACCCTTTTGAAAATATTTGATCATGTAGCAATTTAAAATCATCGAGTTATTAGTGACTTGGTAAATTTTGTTACCCGATGGTAACTTCCTTGAAAACTCGTAGTAGTTACTTAGTTTTGAAAAAAATTTACTTTTAAGGTTCAATTAATAATTATGAAATTCCATTTGTATGAGTAAAATAAAGCAATAAAATAAACATCCAACAATAATAATAGTGGCCTTATTACAATCCCAAAATAAAACTTAGAAAATAAATAACTAAAATGAATTAAACAAGTTCCAAATATGAAAAACAAGCATGGGCCTCGAGTCCTCTCGGCTCCATCTCCGTGATCTACTCATCCGCAAAATGTTAAGGGAAAGGGTGAGTCACCAAGACTCGGTGTGTAAATCCCCACCCAAAAAGCACTCATACACATGATATTAATTAACATGCAAATATGCAACCCAACCTAACCATCCATACTCCTTAACTACCCCGTGTGGTCAAAACCAGTGTTGACTTAGAGTCACAATTTAAATGATGGGGCCAACCCATCGTGTGGTCAAAACCACCGATGACCATAGGTCACAAATATCAAGTGTGGTCAAAACCTTTGGTGGTACCAAACCTTTGGGACTTAGTCGCAAATAATCAATCGATGTGGTCAAAACCACCGATGACCATAGGTCACAAATAATCGATGGGGCCAACCCATCTTGTGGTCAAAACCACAACGACGATCCATAAAATCATCTCCCTCCTCTCATTAATCCCACCATCACATGCTTATACATCAATTATCATATATCATGTCACAACATTTAACATCATGTGATGGCATGCAAATCATATATCAAAAATCACAGGTTAGGGGACTTACCCGAAATCCATGATTATGCCACAAGCTAATCACAACCAAAAGATTGAAGGCAAACAATAAAGTCAAGTAAATTAATAAAGTGTGTAGTGAGATCTTACACACCTGTTACTATCGAAATTCCTAGATCCGAAAAGCCGATCTACGATTCTAGATCTTGACCCTTGAACGGATTTGATTTCCAAACAAATCCCGAAAACGTCACTTGATTTGTCGAGATCCCTACCAAAACACTAGTTAAGAATCGACTTGTATAATCACACATAATCAAGGCCTATGGCCTAAAGTCACTTACCTCCTTACCTTGGGGAATCAAATCCCGAAAGATCTCCTTACTCCTTTAATGTTATCCTCTCTTGACTATAAAACAAAGCATGAATCCAAGGTCTTAGTAAGGTTCGGCCAACCCAAAAATACATGGTTGAGCCCCAAGGTTTTGGTTGGCCATAATAATTAAAGAAAAAACTTAGAGAGAACCCTTACCACACCTATTGAATTCGGAAGCACCCTTGATTAGGGGGAAAGATTTGGCTATCTTCAATGTAGAGGAAAGGAACCGAAAACAGCACCCTTTTTCCTTAAGGGAGATTCGGCCAAGGCAAGACAGAAGGGCTAGAAATTTTCTCTTAAAAGAGGGGGGTATATTCGGCTAAAAGAAGCAAG
Organism: Gossypium rotundifolium; assembly: GCA_025506655.1. Lineage (NCBI taxonomy): Eukaryota > Viridiplantae > Streptophyta > Magnoliopsida > Malvales > Malvaceae > Gossypium > Gossypium rotundifolium. The sequence goes on along the minus strand of CP106724.1, from coordinate 182,777,940 downwards.
AGGGGAAGAGAATTTTGAACAATTTTGGGCAATTGTATAAGGGGAATTTCGGCAGCACAATAAGGAGAGAAAGAGGAAAAGAATTTGCTAGAATTTTTGGCACTTCTATGCTGTAACAAAATCAAATATGGACAGCCCCCAAGGAGTCCAAATTTCGGCAAACACCCTCTATTTTGTGATAATTTCCAGCCTTGAATTATCACAAATAAATCTAGCTTTATCTTACTTTTAATCTCCTAATCCCCTCAACAATTTAATAGCAAATAAAACACTAATGGCTCCCCTTCCAAATAGATTATATGCAAAAATATTAAGCCTTATCTCTTATCAATTAAGAGTCCAATATCAATACCCCTCCTTCACGCCAAAGAAGAAAAGAGAGAAGAAAAAAATAAACCAAAGTTTGCTTCTTGGGTTCGAACACGAAACCCCATGTCTTAGCCTCTTCCTAAGCGCCCCTAGCCATTTCTCCCATTAGACTTTCATGTCATGAGCCCTCACCTTTTAATTATAAGCCTTCCTCCTCGCCCTTACTCCTTTAACGCCAAAGCCCAAAAAATAAAACTCCTTGCGTCCTTTATGTCTCGAACCCGAGACCTTAAACCAAAGCCCTTGAGTGGTGCCCCAAGCCACTCTGCCAACCTGCCTTTCATGCCATGAACCTTGCCCAAAATTTCTTTAAAGCCTTCCTTACTTGGGCCCTTCCTTTAACGCCCCAAAAGAAAAAGAAAAAAAACATATCCCCTTGTTACTTCCATGGATCGAACCTCCTCCTTGCAAACTCTCTTGATGCCCCAAGCCAATTATGTCATGCCCATTCTTTGTGTCATGCCTCACCTAGCTCCCCTTTAAAAACTTTTACTTAAGCCCTAACTCACCTAAAACATGCCAAATAAAATCATATTCCTTTCTTTAAAGTAACCCAGGCTCACCTCAATTTTCGATCGAGAAGAGTTCATCACATCCTCGGGTTCCCACGTACCATGATTCCGCCATAACACCGTGTGAGAAGGACCTCGATCGATCTTGGTCCTCCTCGAAAGACAAGAGGCTCACCTAACACATGGAAGACATCATGAATCGGCTGGAAGACATCATGAATCGGCAGCATTTCAACGACAACTCAAGTGGTAAGCTACCGGTCCCACGCATTTCAACACCGTGTACGGTCCGATGAATCTAGGGCTTAGCTTGCCCTTCCGGCCAAACCTCAGCACCTTCTTCCATGGTGATACCTTCAAGAAAACCTTATCGCCCACTGCATACTCAACCCCTCTGCGCTTAAGATCGGCGTAGGATTTCTGCCTATCCGATGCCTCCTTCAGATGAGCCCGAATCACTTTAACTTTATCCTCCGTCTCTGCCACTAACTCTAGACCCAACATCCGACGTTCTCCTAGTTCCATCCAACATGTGGGAGTACGACATTTTCGACCATATAACGCCTCATACGGTGCCATCTGAATGCTCGCTTGATAACTATTGTTATAAGCGAACTCTGCCAAGGGTAGGTACTCCTCCCAACTACCACGGAAATCCAAAACACAACCCCTCAGCATGTCTTCCAACACTTGAATAACCCTCTCAGATTGTCCATCAGACTGCGGATGGAAAGCCGTGCTGAAATTCAACTTAGTGCCTAACTCCTGATGTAAGGCCTTCCAAAATCTTAACGTGAATCGAGGATCCCGATCCGAAATAATAGACACTGGTACCCCATGCAACCGTACTATCTCTGTGATGTACAACTTGGCTAGCCTTTGAAGCGAATAGTCCACCCTTACCGGTATGAAATGGGCCGACTTAGTCAACCGGTCTACTACCACCCACATTGCATCTTTCTTACTGGGCGTAAGGGGAAGCCCACTTACGAAATCCATAGTAATGTCCTCCTACTTCCACTGTGGGATCTTTATCGGCTGTAACAGTCCCGATGGCAATTGATGCTCAGCCTTAACCTGCTGGCATGTCAGACACTTGCCCACCAACTCGGTTACTTCTCGCTTAAGACCTGGCCACCAAAATTGCTCCCTCAAATCTCGATACATCTTGCTGCTTCCCGGGTGCATAGCGCACGCACTGCTATGAGCTTCTTTAAGAATTCATTGCCTCAACTCATCATCCTTAGGCATGCACACTCTCCCCTAAAAGTGCAACACTCTATCACTGCTCAAGCTGAAACCTTCGGCCTCACCATTCTGTACTTGTAACCTCCGAGTGCTCAAAGCTTTGTCGGTCAACTGCCTATCTTTGACCTCATCAATCTAAGATGGCTTCACTTGTAATTCTGCCAAAAGGCTCCCGTCCTCATAAAGACTTAGATGAGCAAACATAGCTTGCAAATCTGCCACCACCTTTCGGCTCAATGCATCAGCTACCACATTAGCCTTCCCCGGATGGTATTCAATTGAGCAATCGTAGTCTTTCAGCAACTCAATCCACCTCCGCTGCCTCAGATTCAAATCTTTACGAGTCGGAGGTACTTGAACTCTTATGATCGTGTACACCATCGACCTTTCCCGTCTGGTAGTGCCTCCAAATCTTCAAGGCGAATACCACAAAGACCAATTCCAAGTCATGTGTCGGATAGTTGACTTCGTGAGGCCTCAATTGTCGTGACGCATAAGCGACCACCTTCCCTTCTTGCATCAGCACATACCCTAATCCGGTATATGATGCATCACAGTCCACCGAAAACTCCTTTTCGGCCTCAGGTTGAATTAAAATCGATGCTTCTGTCAGAATCCTCTTCATCTTGTCGAAACTCTCTGCTGCTTCTCGGACCATACAAACAGAACTCATTTTCTCAACAGCTTAGTCAACGTGCTGCGATTAAGGAGAAATTCTCCACAAATCTCCTGTAATATCCGACCAACCCTAGAAAACTCCGAATTTCCGTAACAGACTTTGGTGGCTCCCACTCCAACACCGCCTCAATCTTACGGGGATCCACCCTAATCCCCTCGGCCGAAACAACATGTCCTAGAAAGGTTACCTCCTTGAGCCAGAACTCACATTTACTGAACTTAGCGTACAACTGTTTCTCCCTTAGAACTTGTAGAACCACACGAAGATGTGCGTCATGCTCCTCTTCCGACTTCGAGTACACCAAAATGTTGTCTATGAAGACCACGATGGATCGATCTAGATAGGGTTGGAACACCCGATTCATCATGTCCATAAACGCGGCCGGTGCATTCATCAAACCAAAAGGCATTACCAGAAACTCGTAGTATCCATAATGAGTACGGAATGCCGTCTTATGAACATCAGCCTCCTTCACCTTAAGCTGATGGTACCCTGACCTAAGGTCAATCTTAGAGAACACCGATGCTCCTTTGAGTTGATCGAACAGATCGTCTATCTTGGGCAAAGGATACCAGTTCTTTATAGTCAACTTGTTCAACTGCCGATAGTCGATACACATCCTCATTGTCCCGTCCTTCTTCTTGACAAATAGCACTGGAGCTCCCCATGGCGATACACTTGGTCGGATAAACCCTCTATCCAATAATTCCTAAATTTACGCCTTCAACTCCACCAATTCTTTTGGCGCCATCCGATACGGAGCTATTGATACTGGCGCGGTTTCGGTAATAGATCTATCCCAAATTCAACCTCCCGGTCCAGAGGTACAACCGAAAGTTCCTCTGGAAACACATCCACATAGTCACTTACCATCCGAACATCCCCCACAGCAACATCCTTAGCTTCCAAGGCACAGATGTGAACCATATATGCTTCACAACCCTTCTTTACCATTCTTTCCGCCTTCAAAGTAGAAACCAAGTTGGATAGGTAATCTCTCCTTTTACCTATCATCACCACCTCATCACCTTCCTCGGTCTTTAACACCATGCGCTTAGCGCGCAATCCAGACTAGCCTGATACTTAACTAGCCAATCCATTACGAGGATTAAGTCGAACTCCCGGAATGGTAGTTCCATCAAATCAGCCAAGAACACGACCTCTTGGAGTTCTAGGGGTACATCCCTATAAAGTCTACTTACTTCTATAGAGTGACCTAGGGGGCTTAGTACAGTCATCTTCCTAGAAGTAAGTTCAGAGTCTAGATGCAAGGTTTTCACTACGCTACTAGCAATATATGAGTGGGTTGAGCCAATGCCAATCAGAGTGTTATAAGGCACACCAAAGATCAGGAACATACCGGTTATGACGTCCGGTGCGTCGCCCTCCTCTTGACGCCTCGCGGCATAGACTAAACCAGGTTGTCTAGCCTCAGTACCATCGGTATTTCCCCTCGGTACCCTACAACCTCTACCAGTACCACTACCTCCTCTACCTGCACCACGACCCCTTTGAGGCTGTTGATTATCCCTTCTGTTTGGTGCACGATCCTGACCCTCTGTCCTCAGTCTAGCTGCCTTCTTCAGATAGTCTCTAACACGATGCTCCATAGAACCACATTCAAAGCATCCACGATTACCATTCCAACACTCCCCCTTGTGAGACTTTCCACACCGATCACACCGTGGCGGCCATTGAGAATTAGTAGCGAGTGAGCCTAGCGACTTGATCGGACCCACCAAACCTTGTCCTCTTTCTTGATTACCCAAAATTTTGAAGGTCCGGAGCTCCTCTTATTCTAATTTCTATCCTGGTTCCGTCTAACGGACTGCCTTACCCCTTCAGCAACCTTAGATTTCTCCACTAGGACAGCAAACTCCCTTTCCTGTTGTGGAGCTATCATCATTCTCAGCTCATCTCTCAGGCCATCTTCAAACCTGACACAGCGTTCATGCTCGGTACCCACAATACCACGAGCATATCTGCTCAATGGGAGGAACTCGGCCTCATACTCAGCCACCGTCTTATTTCCCTGAACCAGGTTCAAGAAAGCTTTTCGCTGCGCATCTACATAACTAGTTCCGATATATTTCTTCTGGTAGGCATCCCTGAAGAATTCCCAAGTAAGTTTTTCTGCCACCGTTCCATCTCTCACAGAAGCCACCCTTTGGTAAGACTCATCCGAAGCGGAGAGATGATACCTTCACTTCTCCTCTCGGTGAAATCCAAATCACCCATAATCCTTTCGATGGATTCCAACCAATACTCACAAGACCTTGGTGCTACTCGAATACTCCTCGAATACTTACTACTCCATTAGCTTGAGTCGTTCAATACCACATGATTTATGGGTTCTTTTAGCGCTTGACCTCAAAGAACCCATTCAAATACCCGTGTCTGACTTGAGACACGACATCATTACCACTCGTCTGATCTTGAAATTTAGTTTTCGCCACCGGTAGATCCGGCATCTCATTTTTGGACCCATGACCAGACCTCGCGGGCTCCGACAGGGTCATCCTACCCCTACCACGGCCACGCGGCGGACGTCCACGACCTCTTGAACTCATTCTAACGATCGCGTTTATCTGTTTAAGAATTTTATGCATTAGTATTTCACTTGGTTACCCGCGAAGAAATTTTATGATAGGAGTTTTAGAAGTGGTTCTTTCGTAATCAAACAAGCACACGATCTTTCATTCATTCATTCCAAAGAGGCGTTATAGTTTCATTGTGATTATTTTTCCACTACCGAGGTATTTTCGTAATTTGTCCCTGTGGGTATTTTTGTATTTTTTTTCAAAAATAAAATCTCTTATGATTTTGTCAAAAATTATTTTGGAACTCTTAAATTTTCGGGGTATTTTGAAAAATTTTAAACTCCGGGGGTATTTTATTGATCTTGAAACTCAGGGGCATTTTAGTAATTTTTCATAAATCAGGGTGAATTTGTAAGATTTAGTAAATCAGCGATATTTTAAAAGTTGTAAAACTTTGAGGGCTCTTTTTGATAATTGTATTTTCCAAAATAGTGATGTTGCAAAATTTTGAAAGTCAGGGGTATTCTGGTAATTTTATAGGTTAGGGCAATTTTGTAATTTTCTAAAATTATGACGTTTTTGCAATTTAAGGTTTTTGAGCACTTTTTATGTGATGAAATTTTTGATTAAAACTGTGGGTATTTTGGTAATATCATAAATCAAGGGCGTTTTTGTAATTTTTTCCCCTAGGGGTATTTTTGGTAATTTCATAAAATCAGGGCATTTTCACAAAATGATTTCCAAAAATTGGATTCTAAGTGATTTTACAAAAGAGGGATATTTTGAAAATTCCTTTTTGAAAAATTTTCATACGGAGGGTATTTTGGTAATTTATAAACCAGGGGTATTATGGTCATTTTCTTTAAACCTAAAGTTTTAATTTATTTCAAAAACAAAACGGCTAGTCCCTTCCGGGTTTTAGTTATCAAGTGTGTCGTCTTAGCTAGGATGAATCGTCACTACGCACTAGGTAGGATTTGAGTGAGTAGGAGATGAGTCACGAGGACTGCTTAAATACCAGGCCCCCACCGAATCCAATCCTAGACATGCGTATAACGATTGCCACATCTTTTGCTTAGTGACAACTCACAGGGTTGTTTAGAGAATTATTAAGTCTTATGCATAGTTGAGGTATGCTAGCCCTAGGGTTCAACAGTTTCTACTCTAATAGTCTACGTTCCCGATTTACCCTTCTACCCCTCATCAAAAGAATTCACAAAAATGGATAGAAGTACTTACCTGGGCGGATAGGTGCCGGAGACTCGGTGCCATGCTGTTCAAGCCAAAACAGTTTCTCAAAACATCATAATAAGGCCTACTATCCAAAAACCAAACATTTTGGGTCTTGGGCCCCCCACAGTCGAGTTTTGAACCAGGCTCTGATACCAAAATGTAACACCCCAAACCCGGCCCATGAGTCCTGACCGGATCTGGTATGCTACGGAGTAAAATAATTTGAGTCATTTTGAAAGTTTGGTGAAAACTTGGTAAAATTTTACTAAGGTATGAAAACGGGGTTTGAAAATTTAGTTGGGCTTATTATAAATACAGTTGGGCTGAGAAACCCTTTTGAAAACATTTGATCATGTAGCATTTTAAAATCATCTGAGTTATTGGTGACTTGGTAAATTTTGTTACCCGATGGTAACTTCCTTGAAAACCCGTAGTGGTTACTTAGTTGAAAAAAAAATTTACTTTTAACCGGTTCAATTAATAATTATGAAATCCCATTTGTATGAGTAAAATGAAGCAATAAAATAAACATCCAACAATAATAATAGCGGCCTTATTACAATCCCAAAATAAAAACTTAGAAAATAAATAACTAAAACTGAATTAAATAAGTTCCAAATATGAAAAACAAGCATGGCCGCCTCGAGTTCTCTCCGGCTCCATCTCCGCGATCTACTCATCTGCAAAATGTTAAGGGAAAGGGTGAGTCACCAAGACTCAATGTGTAAATCCCCACCCTAAAAGCACTCATACACAAGATATTAATTAACATGCAAATAAGCAACCCAACCTAACCATCCATACTCCTTAACTACCCGTGTGGTCAAAACCACCGATGACTTAGAGTCACAATTTAAATGATGGGGCCAACCCATCGTGTGGTCAAAACCACCGATGACCATCGGTCACAATAATCAAGTGTGGTCAAAACCTTTGGTGGTACCAAACCACCGGGACTTAGTCGCAAATAATCAATCGATATGGTCAAAACCATCGATGACCATAGGTCACAAATAATCGATGGGGCCAACCCATCTTGTGGTCAAAACCACTGACGACAGTCCATAAAATCATCCCCCTCCTCTCATCAATCCCACCATCACATGCTTATACATCAATTATCATATATCATGTCACAACATTTAACATCATGTGATGGCATGCAAATCATATATCAAAAATCACAGGTTAGGGGACTTACCCGAAATCCATGATTATGCACAAGCTAATCACAACCAAAAGATTAAAGGCAAACAACAAAGTCATGTAAATTAATAAAGTGTGTAGTGAGATCTTACACACCTGTTACTATCGAAATTCCTAGATCTGAAAAGCCGATCTACGATGCTAGATCTTGACCCTTGAATGAATTTGATTTCCAAACAAATCCCAAAAATGTCACTTGATTTGTCGAGATCCCTACCAAAACACTAGTTAAGAATCAACTTGTATAATCACACATAATCAAGGCCTATGGTCGAAAGTCACTTACCTCCTTACCTTGGGGAATCAAATCCCGAAAGATCTCCTTACTCCTTTAATGTTATCCTTTCTTAACTATAAAACAAAGCATGAATCCAAGGTCTTAGTAAGGTTCAACCAACCCAAAAATACATGGTTGAGCCTCAAAGTTTTGGCTGGCCATAATAATTAAAGAAACAACTTAGAGAGAACCCTTACCACACCTATTGAATTCGGCAGCACCCTTGATTAGGGGGAAAAGATTCTGCTATCTTCAATGTAGAGGAAAGGAACCAAAAATAGCACCCTTTTTCCTTAAGGGAGATTCGGCCAAGGCAAGACAAAAGGGCTGGAAATTTCCTCTTAAAAGAGGGGGGTATATTCGGCTAAAAGAAGCAAGAGGGGAAGAGAATTTTGAACAATTTTGGGCAATTGTATAAGGGGAATTTCGGCAGCACAATGAGGAGAGAAAGAGGAAAAGAATTTGCTGGAATTTTTGCACTTCTATGCTGTAACAAAATCAAATATGGACAGCCCCCAAGGAGTCCAAATTTCGGCAAACACCCTCTATTTTGTGATAATTTCCAGCCTTAAATTATCACAAATAAATCTAGCTTTATCTTACTTTTAATCTCCTAATCCCCTCAACAATTTAATAGCAAATAAAACACTAATAGCTCCCCCCTTCCAGCAGATTATATGCAAAAATATTAAGCCTTATCTCTTATCAATTAAGAGTCCAATATGTCGCTAAAACCCTCCTTCACGCCAACAGCAAAAAGAAAGAAGAGAAAAAAAATAAACCAAAGTGCTGCTTCTTGGGTTCAAACACGGAACCCCATGTCAGACCTTCCTTAAGCGCCCTAGCCATTTCTCCCATTAGACTTTCATGTCATGAGCCCTCACCTTTTAATTATAAGCCTTCCTCCCGCCCTTACTCCTTTAACGCCAAAGCCCAAAAAAAAAACTCCTTGCGTCCTTTATGTCTCGAACCCGAGACCTTAAACCAAAGCCCTTAAGTAGCGCCCCAAGCCACTCCGCCAACCTACCTTTCATGCCATGAACCTTGCCCGAAATTTCTTTAAAGCCTTCCTTACTTGGGCCCTTCCTTTAATGCCCCAAAAGAAAAAGAAAAAAAACATATCCCCTTGTTACTTCTACAGATCGAACCTCCTCCCTTGCAAACTCTCTTGACGCCCCAAGCCAATTGTGCCAAGCCCATTCTTTGTGTCATGCCTCCCCTAACTTTTACTTAATCCCTAACTCACCTAGCTCCTTCCTTTTACACACTAAAGAAAAAAGATTTTTAATTCCAAATCTGACCTAATTCGGGGTTATTTCTACACCTTAAAACATGCCAAATAAAATCATATTATTTATTCTTTAAGCACACATGGGAATTTACAAATAACCCTTAGTTCAGGGTGTTACATGGGGGGTTGGTTTAAAGTTGATATACGACTCGTGTCCTGAGGTTTAAAAGGAATAAGCCCTAAAATTTCCATGAGGGCAAATTATTTGAGTAAGAAAATGATACTTTAAGGGGAACAAGGATGAAACCTTGATGGATAAATGAGTGATAACACCTTGAATAGGAATCATACTCATATCATTTTTGCATTCACATATCATAACATGGTTGAATAGGATTATTTGATTCATTTCGGTTATAATATCCTAATCATTCGGCATAAGCATATACCCATTCTACAGGTCATAGGACGATGTAGTAGGGTAAATGATTACTTTCAAATCTTGTCTCCCTGAGTTTGTAGTGGAGCAGATTGAAGATCGCAGATCTGGCATTCCTGAAGTTGCAGGAAGTAGATCGAAGACATTAAATCTTATCTCTCTGAGTTTGCAGTGGAGCATATTAAAGATAGTAGATCTGGCATTCCTGAAGTTGTAGGAAGCAGATCAAAGACATCAAATCTTGTCTCCCTAAGTTTGCAGTGGAACAGATTGAAGATAGCAGATCTGGCATTCCTGAAGTTGCAAGAAGCAGATCGAAGACATCAAATCTTGTCTCCCTGAGTTTGCAGTGGAGCAGATTAAAGATAGCAGATCTGGCATTCCTGAAGTTGCAGGAAGTAGATTGAAGACATCAAATCTTATCTCCCTGAGTTTGCAGTGGAACATATATAAGAAAGTAGATCGAAGACATCAAGTCTTATCTCTCTGAAGTTGCAGTAGAGCAGACTGAAGACAGTTAATCCTATCTCCCTAAAGTTGCAGTGTAGTGGATTAAAACGACACATCCTATACTTCTGAAGTTATAGCAGGTGGGATTAAATCCATTATAACTACAAATCTCATCTTTCAAGGTTGTAGTGAAATGGATCGAAACAACAAGATGCAGTGGACTGGAATGAAGCTACCTGAAGAATAGGAGCGCCGAAGAATCAGAATTCGGCAGGATCGGGCAAAATTGACCTTTCTTTATGTCTTTGCTCTATTCCCGTTGCACGACAATGAGCAAAGAGGAGTAGCTGTAGAAGACCCAATTTGCCCGGGGCCCATTCAACAACCTTAGACCCAACTACCCAAACCCATTACAGCCAATTACAACCCAATAATTAAACAAACCCAAATAGACATAAATTATTAAACCCCAAACCCGAAGCTCATTAAAATCAACCCAATACCAAGCCCAACTAGACATAAGACCTAAACAAAAAATAGAATTTTCTAACCCTAGGTGCACCGCACCTAGGGTCTTCTGACCCCTAACTTTGACGCTGTCTGCAGCACCACCAATCACTACCCTTATCACCTCAGCACCACCCATTTGCCTGCAAGGAAAAGAACAGAGAAATCATGAGGCAAACAACTTGTAAAAATGGCTATAAAATCTGATCTAAACAATTGTAAAGGGATTCAAAAAATCAATAAAAAGGAGAAATTTTAGATACAAACACTTGCAAGCATAGATTAAACAGCAAAGAGCAGAGATTAAACACTAAAAAACTACTAAAAATCAAAACCGAGGCCAAGAGAGGTGAGCTTTTTTTCTTTTAGTATTTTCAAAGATTTCTTTTTTTTTCTTTTTTTTGACATATATATTATTTGAAAAGAATAAAAAATTAAAATTTTACCTTTGGGGTGCTCTCTGCAGGTGTCTGCAGCATTGCCGGTGACGGAGGCACGACTACGACCGGCCGGATGCTCACGGACTTGACTGCGCAGAGAAAACACAAAGAATCAATTTTTTTTAAAGAGCAAGTGAAAAGTGAAAATTTTTTAAGGATTTTTGCCTTAAATAGGCCTCCAAAACTACCTCGTTTTGGGCAGGCCTCTCAGGCACCAAAACGACGTTGTTTTGCCATCAAGATCCGCGTGTTGACCCGACTCACCTCAGGATCCGCGTGTTTTTTTAGCAATGGGCTTATTGCACTTTTGGTCCTTCCACTTTTTTATGGTCTTGCGATTAAGTTTATTGTGTTTTTTTAATTTTGGCCCAACAATTCATTTCGGGTTTCAATTTGGTCCCCCCTGATGCTGCGCGTTTTGGAGGAGAAGTGAAAATTTCTTTTTTAGTCCTTCCATGTTATTTGCGTGTTCAATAGGGTCCATGTTCTTTTATATATTTTGAATCAGTCCCAAAATTTTGTTTTAAATTCAATTTAGTCCTTGTTTTAATTATTTTACATTTATTATTATTTAGTATTTTTATCATATATTATTATTACTATTATTACTATATTATTATATATATATTTATTTATTATTATTTCATTTATTAATTGCTATTTTATTACTATTATTATTTTATTTTTATAGTATCATCATTATTATTTTGTTATTATTATTTCTTATATTACCATTTTACTAATATTATTATTACTATTATTACTATTATTTCTATTTCTATTATTATTCCTTCTATTGTTATTATTATAGATGTATTACTATCATTATCCTTTATTTTACTATTATTGCATTATTATTGTTATTATCATCATTATATCATTGAATTAGTTAACCTAGTATTATTACATACATCATTTTTAATTATTCGTTTAGTTTTACCTATTATTTCTTACGTTAATAATTCATTTGTTTTATTTCTCTACTTCGTTTTATTCTCGTCTTTGTTATTACCATTTACATTAGTCTATTAATAATCACTCTATCATGCAACCTAGCTTGGTAATTTATTCTTTTATCAAACCGTATTACGCTAATATTTACTCGGTGCATCAGGTTTTTAAAATAACTGATATTTCATATTTAGAGATTAGAGAAAATCATGCCCTAACTTATTGGGTTCCGGTTTCTCTCATAATGGAATATCCTTTTAAATCCCAATACAAGTTTCAAACACTTGTTCTCGGAGATACGAAGTGTTGTGCCCTAACATACTAGCCATGACATCTGTTACCCTAAGATGAGTTTCTTAATAACAAAGGCAATGTTCGAAATTTGGTATTTTGAGAAATTGTGCCCTAACTTACTGGGTTCAGATTGTTTCATTTGACCCAAATAATCGAATATCATTCTTAAATTCAAATCCATGAGTTTTTCAAAAGTTAAAAGAGAAGCTCAGTTTCGGAAATTTGAAATGTCGTACCCTAACTCACTGGGCGTGATATTTTATTTTTTCGAAATAAGAGGGTCTCATCATTTATTTTTTTTATTATTTAAGTTTTCTTTAACAAAAGGATCGTATTTTCGAAAATTTTCAAATTTTCAACATTAGGACATGATTTTATCAATTAGGTACCAATTTTGGGTGTTACGAGGGTACTTATCCTTCCTCATACGTAATTGACTCCCGAACCTATTTTCTTAAATTTCGTAGGCCAAAATTAATATATAAAAAAATGTTTTAAGGTGATCCAATCACACCTAAGCAAAAAGGGATTGGTGGCGACTTCCGTTTTTCATTTTTTAGGGCCGATCCCCATCATTTTTATAAAAACTAAAAAATGGTTTCGACAAAAATAATTTTAAATAAATAATACATAATAAAAGGTTTAAAGTAAATAATATATAAATCAATTTAAAATAATACAAAAGGTTTAAAATAAATAATACATAAAATATCGAAATGAATAAATAATTAACAAAAAAATAAAAAAGGTTAAAAATCCAACAGATTAGGGACTAGATCAGAATAGAAATAAAATTAAGGGTCTAAATTTAAAAAAGAAAATGAATTGGGGCCCAATTGGATGCGCAGAAAAATAAGGAGACCATTTGGGCAATTACCCATTATTTGTAAAACGCCACGTCTCGAAAGGGGCTAAAGTGAAACGAATGTAAAACTGTTGGGCCAGATTTGAAAACAAAAAGATCTAATTGAAATAGGCCCAAAAAAGCGGAAGGATTAGAATGGAAATTAGACCATTCGTCTCAAAACACGCGGACCTGAAGCGGATCGGGTTTGACCCGAAACGACACCGTTTCAGGTGTCTGTCTCTTCGAATGGTCTGAGGACCAAATTGAAATAGAAGTGAAAACTCCGTGGACAAAATCAGAAATTTAAAAGGACGAAAGACCACATTGAGACACATCGCAAAAGTGAAGGGAACTTTTGCACAAATATACCTTTAATCAGAAACGCGCGGATCCCCTGGGGCAGGTCAGATCTCGCACTGATCAAAGGTCAAACGGCGTCGTTTTAGCGCTAATAATCCCTACTCGAAACGACGTTGTTTTCATCTATTATAAAATGCAAAAATCTGCCCTAAAAATTAGTTTCCCTTCCTTTCTTAAAAAAAAAACAAAAACCCCTATTAAAGCTCTCTACTTTTTTTGGGTTTTTCGATCGGGGAATGAAGAACCCCGGCAAGTCTTCGCCATGGCTCGTCGTGGCGGTGAACGGAGATGCCAAAATCGGGTATTTCGACCCCTTTTTATTGTCCTTTTTTAAAAACTTTTCCAAAACCCTATGCTATTTTAGAAAGTAAAATAAAAACTCGTAAAGTAATAGGGATTTTCATGCCTTTCAAACCCTTTTTCAAACCTTCAGGGTTCCGAGGTGTTCTCGCGCTCGTCGACAATAGTGTTCGATTCAGGTAACCCTTTTTGCTTTTATTTTCATTTATCAAAATTTGCAAATGAAAAATAAACAAAAGGAAGCAGTATATTAAAAAATAAAACTAAAAAATAGAAATCACCTAAAAAGTCTGTTCTTTGATTTCTAATGTTTGTAAAAGAAGGAAGAAGAATTATAGGGGATTCGTTTTGATTTTTATAATCTAATTTACAGATCTGATTTTAGCCGCTTCTACTTTGTTTTTTGTTATTTTTTTGTCGTTTGCTCTTTGTTCTTGTTGTTTCATGCGATTTGCAGGTGTTAGAGGCATGCGAGGGTTCTTGCTGGCAGTGGCGGTAGTAAAGGCGTGGGCTGTTGGTGCTTAGAAGAGGCTGCGGCACTGAGGGTAAGCTAGGGTTTCAGCTTTTCTGAAACCCTAGCTTGGCTATTGGGTCAAGTGGGCTTTGGGGTAGGTTTAGGTTTGGGTTTGAAATTTAGGCTTTGGATTTGGACTTGTTTGGGATTGGGCTTGAACTAGTTTTAAGTTAGTTTTGGGCTGATGGTTTGATATGTAAATGGACTCTTAATAATGGATTATTAAGATTTATTTTGGGTTTTTATCTCTTTTTATTTTTGGGTCTTGGTTCTGGGCCAAAATTAGCTATTACAGTTGCCCCTCTTTGATTATTGTCGTGTAACGAGAATAGAGCAAAGACTTCAAAAGAGCCAATTTTGCCGGTCTTGCCGAGTCTCGGTGCTTCTTTTCTTCTTCTTAAAGTAGCCTCGCTCTAACCCACTGCAACTTCAGGAGTATAGGAATTGGTGCTTCAAATTTGCTCGAATGTAATTTCAGGGAGAAGAGATTTGTAGCTTCGATCTACTCCACTAGAACTTTAAGGAGATAAGAATTGGTACTCAATGTAATTTTAGGGAGAAGGGATTTGTAGCTTTGACCTACTCCACTGAAGTTTCAACGAGACAAGATTTCAGGGAGAAGAGATTTGTAGCTTTGATCTTCTCTATTGGAACTTCAAGGATATAAAAATTTAGAGAGAAGAGATTTTAACTTCGATCTTCTCTACTAAAGCTTCAAGGAAATGAGGATTTCAAGGAGAAGGGATTTGTAGTTTGACCTACTCCGTTGGAACCTCAAAGAGATAAGAATTCAGGTCTACTATCTTCAATCTGCTCCACTACAAACACAGGGATGCCAGACTAGTATCTATGATCTGCTTCGCTTAAGAAGGCAAGATCGGCAAACTCGTGGATATGATGGTATCTTCGATCCACTTCGCTTAGGAAGGCAAGATCTGCTATCTTCAATCTTCAATCTGCTCCACTGCAAACTCAGGGATGCCACATTGGTATCTTCGATCCGTTTCGCTTAGGAAGGCAAGATCTGCTATCTTCAATCTGCTCCACTACAAATTCAGGGATGCCAGATTGGTATCTTCGATCCGCATTGCTCAGGAAGGCAAGATTTGCTATCTTCAATCTGCTCCACTATAAACTCAGGGATGCCAGACTGGTATCTTCGATCTGCTTCACTCAGGAAGCAAGATCTGTGAATTCACCGATGTTGCGACATCGTCCTATGGGGGACCTATCCTATAAAATCAGTTTTATGTGTTTATACTTATGCAAAATGGTTAAGATGTAATGATTGGAATGAATCTAATGCTCCAAACTAAATGTATTATGGACGACATTCGCATGAATGCCGAATGTCATGAGAATGATCCTTCTTATAATGATTAGGATGCAATGATCAAAATGAATCAAATGCTCCTAACTAAATGATATTATGGATGACATTTGCATGAATGCAAAATGTCATGAGAATGATCCCTTTTTAAATGCTTAGGGTTGTCATTGCTCGTTGTTCTTCCAGGTTGTATCACTTGACGTTATATCATGTCTTCTTGTTTGGGTGGTATTCTGATCGAAAACCCGAAGAAACAATCGTATTTTGCTCAACCGGTTTGCCCCAATGTAACTTCAAGGTCCATTCCATGGTATCTCTAGGGCTTTAAGGCTTATACCATCTTCAGACCTTCTCACTGCAATTCAGGGGGGGATAGGATCTATGTCATCTTCAATCCATCCCACTATGACTCAAGGGTATAGAATTTATAACTTCTTCAATCAATTTGGTCTGCTACACCTTCCGTCCCCTGGGTGGCATGACCAGATGTATATGAATGTCGAATTTTTTAAGAATAATCCCATTTTAATGCTTGGGTTACTCATTATTTGTCGAGACTGTATCACCGATGCAATATCTTGTCTTTTTATTCAACTAATACTTCTGACAAAAAATCTTAACAGATAGTCTCAAATTAGACTCCTTTCCAAACCTTAGTTTGGTGAGTTCTAAACTATAATCTTGTTTCAAGTTCTCGTACTATTTAGAAGCTTCCAGAGTAATATGTAGAACTTCTTTGTGAAAATATTATTAGTCCATTAATCATTATTTCAATGCAAAATGTTTGAAAAAAAAATCATAACAATGGACCGGAAGGAAATTAAATGAGAGCAAAGCTCGAAATGAATAAATTAATCAAGATATCAAATTTTGAAAAACAAAAATGATAATGAATTAATCAAGATAACAAATGAAATTTATTGGGAGCCTATCTTGAAAAGAATAAAGTAATTAAAGATAGCAACTTCAATTTGGGTAAGATGAAAACTAGGTGCCCTAGATATCGCAGCATGAGCTTCTTTATTCAAACTTTTTGAGGACCATTTTAAGCTCAATATGTGTTTAGGGGATCTAGAATACTCTGTTGATGCCCCAAGACGTAACATCTCTCCTTCTTGTTAATTCGGAGAAAGCGAGACTCGCATGCCCCATTTTTATTAAAATTTGAATCGCCCTTCTCGGGTTTTCAAATCAAACCCCATTTGGTCTCAAAGCACCCTTTTTGGGTTTTCGCATTGGCCTCTCCTTCTTCTTTTCATTTTCTCTTCTCTTTTCTTTTCTTTTCTTTTTATCTTCTTCTTTTTCTTTTTTTTTTTTTTTTTCTTTTTGTCTTCTTCTTTTTCTTTTTCCCTTTTTACTGAAATATTTCTTAATTTGAACTCGTAGGATTAGGCAAGTCCTTGTTATCCCTCTCGGTCAAAATCAACACTTTTTCAGATAAGGTCTTCTTTACCACGTAAGGTCCTTCCCAGTTTGGCATCCATTTTCCTTAAAAGTCTTTCTGTACGAGAAG
Organism: Gossypium rotundifolium; assembly: GCA_025506655.1. Taxonomy (NCBI): domain Eukaryota; kingdom Viridiplantae; phylum Streptophyta; class Magnoliopsida; order Malvales; family Malvaceae; genus Gossypium; species Gossypium rotundifolium. Next base: position 182,760,700 of record CP106724.1, on the reverse strand, counting down.
GATCTTTTTAAAACTAGGCCTCCTTCATGAAATTCTCTAGGGCGAACCTTTTCTTCATAATCTCGGACAGCTTTCCACCTATTTTCTTCAGTTAGGTTTACTTAATCATATCGAAATTAGATCCAACTTCATCTTTGACAAGACTTGAAGAGAAGGAACCTCAACTTCGATGAGAAAGGCGTTGCCCTAGTGGGAGTCCTAGCAAACGTTCGACAAGTACAGATGCCAATCTTCATGAGCCTCAATCATTTTCCCCGCAATCTTTTTTTCTTTTTTTTATCATTCGTTTTGGGGTGATACGGTGTTTAATTTTGAGTAGACTGCAAACTTTTGATGTCGATCGTTGTTAAAATTTAATGCATCGTCAGATATGATCCCTTTTTGGGATTCCATATCGACATAGAAATTATTGACTGTCGACTTTGTGACATTGGCATATGAAGTAGCTTCTGCCCACTTGGTGAAGTAATCGACGGCCACAGAGGTGAATCGATACACGTCAGAAGCTTTTGGCATGATTGGGCCACTACCATCCATGCCCCACATAGAGAAAGTCACAGATACTACTTATTCTTTGTAAGGTGGGATCTGTTTCTCATCTTATTCTACCATTCTTAACAAATCAGGAGATAGGTTACAATCTCTGTCGTCTCCAAAGTCCTGAGATCCCTCTAGACACATATCTCACTAAAAAGGGAGTCAGTAACAGTGTTGTTCATGTCATTGATATCTGAGGACCCATTGTGGGTACGAAGGTAAATTCTAGAGAATAAATGATTCCAAGAATGATTATTTGTATGGTATGATCATGAATAAAGAATGAAATAATATTTGAATAGAAATCCAAAGTACAAAAGAATCTATAAATAGAAAGTATGGAAAAATATTTTCTAAAAAATATGCATTTTATTGAAATAGAGAATCTGGACGCAAGCTTATTTAAAAAAAACACTCTTATTGCCTCTAGGCTTAAAGCAACAAGCGTGTTCCAAACATTACTCTGAGTAAGCTTTAAAAATACATGAATCTCTTCCACAATCCTATTGTTTAAAACACTCCCAAACATGTAAGGGCTTGGAAACTTTGATTCATCGGTTCACTCTTCAGATACGTCATTAATGTTCAAATTCCCCAGTATCAGGTTTTGCACTAGAGCCCTGAACTTGATGTACTCCTGATCTCATGCCCCCATTCATCATGGTACTCACAATATTTATCCCTTTAACAGCATGGTTGGGTAACTAATTTTCTGCACCAGAGGGATCATTGAATTTTATAACTCCTATTTTGATGAATCTTTCAACCAGCTTCTTGAAAGTAAGGAAATTTTCTATTGAATGTCCTGTAATCCCGGCATGGTACTCACATTGAGCATTTGAGTCATACCATTTAGGGTATAGGGGTTGTATTGGTTTCAAGTAAAAAGGGGCTACAACATGTGCGTCAAACAACATTTGGTACATCTCCTAGACGAGATTGGGATGGGTACGAATTGGGGTTTTTTTTAGTTTGATTTTGGATTGAGTTCTTCTCTTGGGGAGACCTGATAGCTGGTAGCTACTGTCTTTGGCTGGCTTACCATAATCGGCTTCGCATTACCCTTGTTGTACTTACTTACATTATCTACTTCTTTTTCTTTCTTCTTTAGGGCCATTAAGGTCCATTCTCCCTTTTTCTTTATTTCGACTAAACCATGTACCACAGGATTGACTCGATCATCCCCCAATTAAAACCTAAACCCATTGGGAACTTCAACAATGTCGAGGTATCAGTCTGATATTGGGGTTTGATAATGACGGGTACCCTTTGTGAATGCACGTCTGGTTGGGTTGGAACACTTATTGGAGTAAAATCTGAGGAATAGATAAGGTCTTCATTATCGCTCCCATTGTTAACCACCAGGTTTTCCTTTCTTCAAGCCTTCTGGCTAGTAACTAGGTTAGTTGGCTCATCACATCCATTTGATCTCGCATATCCTGTTGGATTTGACCAATTGCTACTGCATTTGTATTTTCCTTTGCTCTAATCTCTCCAACCTTCGTTCCATGTTTTCTAGGTTATCCGAAATAATTTTACCTAATTAGGGTCCTTTTGTGAAAATCTAATGCAAATGATGCAATGCAATGTAGATGCATAGAATGAATGCAAAAGAAAGAAATGCGTTGATTCTGAATTCAATTCCATTAGAACAACTTTTCTAGAAAATAAATTTCTTTACATAAAATGGATTACATATGTGGCCTTGTCCTCGTACTCCCAATGAAGACATCGATCTTCTCCTTCATATCAGGACGCTAAGGTCGAATCTTGCTAATTTTCCCAAAGATGTCTCTATCGTCTCCTTTTTAGCTTGATCCGTGCCGCGACCCATTGCTCACTTATCCCTGCAATGCTCATTAACTCATTTTAAAAGAGTTGAGATGTGACGGCTCTCGAATAATCCTTGTTGGCTTGAATCCTTAGGCAATGAAGCAAAGTCTTATTTTCCTCCGCGGACTATCAGTCTTCTTTCGTTGTGTTTACTTGGACCCTATTCGGACAATCGTACTATATTCCACTATATCAAGACGTTCGTTTTCCTATGACATGCTCTTCTATTTAGCAATCGAATATGAATCAACTCCTCCTTTCTATGATGATGCGATGCAATGCAATGTAATCATAAACAAAACAAAACATGTTAGCACAAGAAAAATAAACAACAAAATAGATTACCTAAATGGGTGACCACTAGTGTTTGGCACGGCTCTACTTAATGCGGGTTCTTAAGGCTCACTATATGCAGTTCGATTCTAAAGAGAGATACTCGAACCATTAGATTCCTCGATCCTCACCCATTATAGGCTCATACGGACCGAGTTCAGTTCAGGGGAATACATTTCCCTATGGCTACACGGAGATAAAAATCTCACGAAGATATAGGTACGGATGTATCCCGAAAGCGATCTACTATCCTGCACGGAGGTTAAAACCTGACGAAGGAGTTACTTCTCACTCCACTTAAAGAGATAAGACCAAAACGGTCCTTATGCAATATGATGCGAGACTCAAACCACAATAATTATGAAATAACAATACGAACAAATGCAATAATAGGATCATAATTTTTAAAATCATATTTTCAATTTTCGACAACAAGACAGAAAATAATCAATTTTACGGCTTGACTCTCTCATGTTCCCCCGCGGAGTCGTCAAGCTGTCGAAACCATTTTTTTGTAAAACGGGGTCGACTTTATGTTTTGAAAATGAACTTGAAAACGGAATCGCCACCGATTCTTTTTGATGAGGAGTGATCGGGTCACCTCATAATTTGGTCATTTTTAATAAAATTTTTAATTTACTAAAACAACTATTTTTTGGTCTACGAAATCCAAAAAAATGGGTTCGGGAGTAGGTTACGCACGAGGAAGGGTTAGCACCCTCGGTACACCCAAAATTGGTACCTAATTGATTAATTAACGTCTTAATGTCGAAAATTTGAAAAGATTTTAAAATATGATTTCTTTTAAAACATTAGAATACACTCGAGTTGAATACTAAGATTTTCTTGTTCCGAAGGAATAAAATATCACATCCAGCACGTTAGGATATGAAAATTTAAATCCTCAAACTCAAGATTATATTATAATTCCCAAATTTCATACATTTAAATTTTAAAAAGATATTTGATTATTTGGTCAAGCGGTAAATTAATACCCAACACGTTAGGGTACGATTTATCGAATTTTCAAATACGAAATATTGCCTTATTTTGAAATATTCTCGTCTTTTGGATAATCACGAGTGTAACACTCAAAGGCGTGCATTGATTTTGTTTGAAATTGAATGAAGCAATCTAAGTTGGATAAATATGTTGGGATTTGATTCACGATACGATAACATGAAGCAGCAACATGGTAATGGGCATGGAACACTAATAAAACATTATACAAGTGAACGACAATGATATGAAAATACGAATAAACGAATTATAATACATACAAGGATAATAATCTCACAACATTCATCATTTAAATACTAGCATTAATAATCAAATAACAATAAAATAAATAATATAAAGAAGATAATACATAAAACAATTCAAAGTAACTATCAAAACAATTTTAAGTAAATAATACATAATAAAAGGTTTAAAGTAAATAATATATAAAGCAATTTAAAATAATATAAAAGGTTTAAAATAAATAATACATAAAATATTGAAATGAATAAATAATTAACAAAAAATAAAAAGGTTAAAAATCCAACAGATTAGGGACTAAATCAGAATAAAAATAAAATTAAGGCTGAATTTAAAAAATAAAACGAATTAGGGCCCGATTGGACGTGCAGAAAGATAAGGGGGACCATTTGGGCAATTACCCCTTATTCGTAAAATGCCACGTCTCGAAAGGGACTAAAAGTGAAACGAATGTAAAACCATTGGGCCAGATTTAAAACAAAAGATCTCATTGAAATAGGCCCAAAAAGCGGAAGGATTAGAATGGAAATTAGACCATTTGTCTCAAAACACGCGGACTTGAAGCGGATCAGGTTTGACCCGAAATGACACCGTTTCAGGTGTCTGTCTCTTCGAATGGTCTGAGGACCAAATTGAAATAGAAGTGAAAACTCCGCGGCCAAAATTGGAAATTTAAAAAGGACGAAAGACCACATTGAGACGCATCGCAAAAGCGGAGGGACCTTTTGCACAAATATACCTTTAATCAGAAACACGCGGATCCCCTAGGGCGGGTCGGATCTCGCACGGATCAAAGGTCAAACGACACCGTTTTAGCGCTAATAATCCCCACTCGAAACGACGTCATTTTCATCTGTTATAAAATGCAAAAATCTGCCCCAAAAATTAGTTTCCCTTTCTTTCTTTAAAAAAAAACAAAAACCCCTTTTAAAGCTCTGCTTTTTTTGGGTTTTCCGATCTGGGGAATGAAAAACTCCAGCAAGTCTCCGCCATGGCTCCGCCACAGGCGGTGGCCGGAGATGCCAAAATCGGGTATTTCGACCCCTTTTTATTTTTATTTTTAAAAACTTTTCCAAAACCTTATGCTATTTTAGAAAGTAAAAAAAACCTCATAAAGTAATAGGGATTTTTATGCCTTTCGAACCCTCTTTCGAACCTTCGGGGTTTTGAGGTGTTCTCACACTCGTCGACGATAGTCTCCGATTCAGGTAACCCCCTTTTTGCTTTTATTTTCGTTTATCAAAATTTTCAAAAGAAAAATAAACAAAAGGAAGCAGTATATTAAAAAAATAAAACTAAAAAATGGAAATCACCTAAAACTTGCTTTGATTTCGATGTTAAGTAAAGAAGGAAGAAGAATTACGAGGATTCGTTTGATTTTATAATCAATTCTGATTCGGTTTTAGCCGTTTCTACTTTGTTTTTGTTATATTTTTGTCGTTTGCTCTTTGTTCTTGTTGTTGCATGCGATTTGCAGTGTCGAGGCGTCTTGAGGGACTCTTGGCGGCATGATAGCAGAGCGTGAGGTTCTTGGTGCTCGAGAAGAGTCTCTGCTGGCTGAGGGTAAGCTAGGGTTTCACTTTTTCAAACCCTAGCTTTATATTGGGTCAAGTGGGCTTTGGGGTGGATTTAAGTTTGGGTTTGAAATTTGGGCTTCGGATTTGGACTTGTTTGGGATTGGGCTTGAACTGGGTTTAGGTTAGTTTTGGGCTGATGGTTTGATATGTAAATGGACTCTTAATAATGGACTATTAAGATTTATTTTAGGTTTTTATCTCTGTTTATTTTTGGGTCTTGGGTCTGGGCCAAAATTGGCTATTACACATTTTATTATGTTAATTGAAAAATAGGTAAGTTAGTTCTTGTATATTAAATCAAAGAGCAATTTGATCTTCTTCTTCTTCTTCTTCTTTTTTTTTAATTTTTATCTATTTCTATTGTTAAAAATTGGTTTCAGTATGTTAGAATGAGGAGAAATTATTTTATGGATCCTTCCCACCACATCATTCATAGTCTCTTTCCAATTATTTAATGATATTACAACAATTTTTTTCTTGTTATTAATACATAATTTTGGTAATTCTTTTACCTTGAATCATGAACCTCGAACCATGAACCCGAACTCGAACCGAAATCCAAACCTTGAATTCTGAACCCTCAAAGGGTTAGAGCTTAAAGTTTAGGGTTCAGAGTAAAAAATAACCAAAACTATGTATCAGTGACAGAGAAAAAATTGTTGAAATGTCATTAAATAATTGGAAATGGACTATAGATAATATGATGGGAAAAGCCCATAAAATAATTTTTCTAAAATAAGATAAACATAGCACACTACAAGTAACTATTTAGCTATTTTATTAGTCATATCAATTTTAATAAAAAATTACTCTTTAATATATATATATAAATTAATTATTCAATTGAAAAAAATACACAAAATCCTTCCGATGGTGGATGTTGTAACACCCCTTACCCACGTCCGACACCGAAACAGGGTATGAGGCATTACCAGACTTAAACATACACATTCATGCAATACCAAGTCTAGATTTCATATTTCACCCTCATAAGACTTGTTATTTTGATGACCACTTTTACCATTATAATATGGTTACCAACGTATCCATCAAGCACTTATGTCATATTACTAACCATACATGGCAAACAAACATAATCACATTATAAACATTAAGATATAACATGAATAACTCGGCTTACAAGCCATAATCAATATAAGCCACATCTCATGGCCATATGTATATAACTTAATATAAGACTACACATTTGGCCAAAGCAAAATAATGCATGTCAATAAACTAAATCCCTATACATGCCACTCACTTGAAATTTCTAATATATGCTTCATTATACCAAAGGTAGCGACTTGATAGTGTGATGCTGCCTCCGACGATCTCCAACCCGAGCTAACCTGAAAACACTAAAGGAAAGAAAGGGAGGGAGTAAGCTTTATAGCTTAGTAAGACCGTATGAAAAAAAAAAACAATTTATCCCCTTGTTTCTCATGGTAATACAACCCAAATTGCATCTTTACTCATATTCCAATCAAGTTGTTTTCTCGAGTCATAGTCACTAAATTATTTATATCTGGAGCTACGGAACTCCAAATTAAGTTCTGGTAATTTTCCTTGAAACTACACTCATATATATTCTTACCATAAAATTTTTAGAATTTTTGGTTTGACTAATTAGTACAGTTTATTCATTAAATTCTCCCTTGTTACACTGTCCAACGGTTCTGACCTCTCTTCACTTAAAATCAATTATCTCATTGTACAGTTTTTATACACCATTCTCACTTGTTTCTAATGAAAATAGACTCATTTAAGATTTCAATCATATAAATTATATCTCATAATTATTTTTGTACAATTTTATGATTTTCCAAAGTTGAAACAGGGGATTCTGAAACTCATTCTGACCTTGTCTCACTAAAATTCAAATATTTTAGAATATAAAATTCCTTTTCTTACACTGTTTCTTTCATATGAAAATAGACACAATAAGCTTTAATTCTATATCTTATTCACTTTCTAATTCCATTTCTTATATTTTTTTATGATTTTTCAAATTCACATAACTATTGCTGTCTAAACTGTTTTAATGCTAATTTCACTCTTTCATGTTTTCTTTGCAATCACTTCTATTTAAACATACATAACACCAAAGACTTAAGCTTGTAATTAGCATAACAATGATTTCATGAGTATCACTAACATTTTATGTTTTCACAAATATCCAAAGCATCATAAAACAAATACACTAAACATCTTATCTTTCAATTTGATATGACTTAAAAGCCTAATACATGATTCTCAACCAAATGCATACATCATCAACATAATTACTTATTCCTAAGATTCACTTAAGGTCACTTTTATAATGATAATAACTCATAAGATCATAAGACCAAAAAATTTACGTACATACCTGTACCATTTGTACATATAATTTCATGCTTACATGCATACCTGCACATTACTTATATATACAATTACATGCTTTCTCATCTTATGTATCATTAATTTACCCGTTGAACCATTTGGAATACTAAAGGATAAACAAAAATCTTACACATAAGTGCCACACTGATATGTAGCCGAAGCTACCACTAAAATGTAGCCGGAGCTACCACTTATATGTAGCCGAGCTACCACTGATATGTAGCCGGAGCTACCACTTATCACTAAAGTATTCCTAAGGTTTAACTGGATTTCACTTATTTGTTCAGTATCACTTATACATACAATTTCATTTCTCAAATCAATACACATTTCACATACTAATTTTGCAACTATCAAATATCCGTAATGACAATCATAATATCACATGTATAAAAATTAACAATATATAAATTTATTTAAACATAATAGTGCATTATTTACACATAAATGTTATTTACACTTGACATCACTTTCTCATATACAATATCATCAACATAAACTTTAATACAATCATGGCAAGATAGATTCTCAAGTATAATAACAATGACATCAATATCATGCTCATTTAATCACACGGACTTACCTCAAATGTCGAAACGGCTAATTTTCCCGACTTAGCCCACAACTTCGTTCTTCCCCGATCTTAGACCAAATTTCATGTTTTCTTGATCTAACATGTCAAATTAACACTCATTTAATACATTTTATCAAGACACTAATCAATTCAATTCACATATCAAATTTTGGCAAATGTACAATTTTGCCCCCTAACTTTTCAAAAATTACACTTTTACCCCTAAACTCGTAAAATAATTTTTATTCAATTTTCTTATGTTTCATTACATGCTGAACATTTTTCTCTTCTATGGAAACTTCAAATTCTCACTAATTCACACACTTATGACCAATTTATAACTTTTATAATTAACATCTTTTATACGATTTCATCGAAAATCATCTGATAAAACTCGTTTCTCTAATCATAAACATGCATAATCTACCATAATTCATCAAAATACACAATTATTCGACATGGGTCAATTTTTAAAATTAAACTCTAGCTCAAAATAATGGTAGAAATAGCTAAACCAAGTTATCGAGATTTCAAAAATACGATGAACATTTAAAACGGGCTCGAAATCACTTACTATGAAGCTTAAAAAAAACTTGAAACCCTTAGCCATGGAGTCAAACAAATTTCGGCAGCCTCCTTGAAGAAGATGAGCATATTTTTTTCTTCTTATTTTGTCTTTTTATACATTTAAAACACTAAATGACTAAAATACCTTTAAGTCTTTCCTTTCAATTTTGTCCTATTCATGCCCATTTTTGTCCATCAAGTTATCCAATGGTCTAATTCCTTTTAAGGACCTTCAATTTAAACTCATAGCAATTTGACACCTCTAATATATAGAGCTCAACTTTTGCACTTTTTACAATTTAGTCCTTTTGACTAAATTAAGTGCCCAAACGTCGAAATTTTTGAACAAAATTTTTACGAAATCTTTCTGTAAAATTGCAGACCATAAAAATATAATAAAAATAAAATTTTACTCGTCAGATTTGTGGGCTTGAAACCACTATTCCGATTAAACCCAAATTTAGGCTATTACAAATGTTGTGAGGTGAGGTTAGGCCTGATAGCAATTTGTGAGTCCTCCGTAATTTAAAAAATAGGTAAGTTAAATTACGTTTTATCATGTTATTTAATAGGTAAGTTAATTTTTATACATTAAATCACAGAGCAATTTGATCATTCTTTTTCCATCCATTTCTATTGTTAAAAATTGGTTCCAATATGTTAGAATAATAATAATATATTATTTTATGGATTATTCCTACCACATCATTCATTGTATCTTTCTAATTGTTTAATGACATTATAACAATTTTTTCATCATTAATACATAATTTTGATAAATTTTTTACCTTGAATCCTGAATGCTCATAGTGTTTGAGTTTGAGGTTTAGGGTTCAAAGTTTATAAAATATATTTTAGAATGAGATAAATATAGCACACCATATACAACTATTTAACTATTCTATCAGTAATACTCTTTAATTTAATACATATATAAATTAATTATGGAATTGAAGAAAACACGCAAAATTCTTCCTATGGTGGAGGTTAGGCCTGATTGCAATTTGTGAGTCCTCCGTGATGAAATCATTTCAATTTAAAATCCGATGTTGATGGCGGAGGGGTATTAGTTCAGTGGCATTATAATTAATCAGTTGGAAATTTAACAATAAATCCCCCCAATGATACTGCGTTTGGTGCCGTAGCATTGTTATTAAGAAAATACCCAAAACCAAATAGATTTCAAGACATCACAACATGTTCTACGATTAGCTTCTAACACCACATTTAATTAGAGGCAAATGTGTATGATGTTAGGCTAAACTTATTCACACAAGTCAGATTTGTTGTAATTATGTATAAAAATTTAGATTACAAAAATGCATTAATGCAACATTTTGATTAGTGATTCAATTCTTGAATGGGAAGATTAATAGGAAAAGTGGTTTTCATTCATATTGTGAGGTGGGCCCAGGAGTCGTGCTCTAACATTAACTCTCATGCATCTTCATTTTATTGTCGGTGCAATGTTTGGACTAATTTCAGAGTAACAACTTTAACATCTCTTCTCTAACAAAACATCCACGTCTCATTAATTACATATGGCTTTAGATTTATTTTTTCAACTCTTTTTTTTAATATTTAATTTGATTTGAGGAAATATTATTTATTTTTATTCAAAAATATCCAAAGTAATATAAGTATTATACTAATAAAATTAAAGATATGAATTAAATAATTTTAAAAAAAATTATACATAATTTTAACAATATGATATGAATAATTTCGTTTGCAAATTTGTGATAAAACATATTAATTTGAAAATAAATTAAAATTAATATTTTAATTGAAAAAGAAAGATGGAGCATTTTTTTTCAGAGGCATATTAGGAAATTTTGATGGGTTTTAAATTTTATAATTTTCGTCGTATTTTTGTCGGTGAAAAAATAGCAAAAGATATATTGAAAAGAGAAGAATATTTTGAAACACAAGCATGTGCCACAAAGTCAGCTGCTGGCTGCATAAGTTGGACTATCAACTCCAATCATTTATTATTATTATTATTTTTTACTTTTTATGTTAAATAAATAAAATCAAAATAAAAAAACAAACTCAATTTTTATAATATATATTACAACTTAATTACAAAAATTAAACCTTAATTACAAAAAAATTAAACTCAAATTATAAATTAATTTACAATTACTCAAATTATGGGGTTTAGGGTTTAGTGCGGATGTCGGTGGGAACCCGGTGCACACAGGCGGTCGTGATTCTGCCACGGATTCCTCCTTCTTCTAGCTTCGGTGGGGTTGTGGAACCTCAAAGGGAATCAGGTCCCTCCCGTGTGGGTCAGTTCAGGTGTTGCGATGATGACCCACCTTGATAAAATAATGACCCGGAGGTGTTTGCATAAACCACGGCGGGGTGATTGCATCCCGTCTGGTGAAGGAGCAGTAGAAAGAATCGCTCTCCAGCGGCACCTCCTCTAATCCCACACCCGATGTCGGCCTCACGATCGGCTAGCTAAAAGGAGTTGTCGGGAACGGACTCAACCCGCCATGGATTCCAACTGGGGGACTAGAAAAGGAAACATATATGGGTTAGGAGGATACATGTAAGGCGTGGTACGACCGGCATAAAGCGGATGAATGCTGTGTTATCGGTGTTGTCACCGAATCGATGGGCCCGGTGATTGTATAAGTATTTGATGATGGGCCCGGTGATCGTATAAGCGTGTTGATGGGCCCGGTGATCGTATAAGCGCTGTTGATGGGCCCGTGATCGTAGTGGCTGTTGTTGGCCCGTCTCATCACCCTTCTCCTTGGATGTAAAGGGCCCGACGTTCCTTATTCGCGAATTTGTTGTCGCTCTCTTCACCGACAACAGATCTGACTTGCCATGGATTCTAAACCATGGCATGTACTCGACGCACGCTTAACTCAGAACTACGATCGGTTCCGGTTAGGTAAAAAGTCATACTGGGTTCTCCCACTTCTCGATATGTTCGACCAAAATATTGGCCAATCCGTGTCTTGCCGCCAGTAAGTCCACTTGTGCTCATCATCGAGCACCTCAGAATACGGAATCGGTTGTCGACATCCAAATTGCCGCAGAACCCGATCTGATGGTGCATCTCCACGGTCGCGTGGGTGATTAGCGGGACCTTAACGTGCTAGCTGTTCGGATTTTGGAGGAACTCCTCCGGAATTACTGCCCGAATTTCGGGATCCTCGTACGGTGTCCATTGAAACTATATTAACATTACCAAAATATTAGTTATATACATAAATACTAAATTATAATAACGAAATTGACACTTACTTGTGATTAGGCCGTTGTTCCAATAGGAGCAGTATATCCTCAAGCGAGTCGTATTCCAACATGACTTCTGGATGGTTCCACCTAATTAAATAAACTCTTAGCATGCAATTATACTATAAATCTACGACATAATTGAAAAATATAATATTAAATTTACCTCGTTATCAATGGGAATGAATATGGTCGGTCGAGTCGAGGGGCGTAAAAATGGAAATCGAAACCATGCCCATGATCGCAGTAGTGATAGGCAACCTCCGATTTTTGCTTTATCCGCACGCCGCTTCGCACATCTCCGATACAACCTCGATAGACGGCAGACTTCAACTGAGTTCACCGTACCGCTCTGAAATCAACAAGTTTCGAGAGCCATCTCGGTGGACGAGGTTTCTAGAGACGTCCGACATCGATAGCCTCCAATTATCGAAGTATGTATGCCGTGCATACCGTATTCTTTCATCTTGATCGAATCTTCATTCGGTCGCGGGAATGTGTCTCGTAACCAAACCATATCGATCCGACCTCCTTGCAATTTATCCGGAATGGCACCGAGAGCTCAGTAGCATACTGACCATCCAATCGTGAGATGTTACGGTCCGGTGACACCGAATTCGGCCCACCATTAATCCCAATCAGAATCGCACATCTTCTAAGGTGATGCTACACTCTCGCATGGCGATGGAAAGTGTGCGTCTCGGGTCTCCACCTCTCTATCAACGCGCTTATCAAAACCGGTCCAACTTGAACCCCTACCTATCGTGGCCACGTGCCAAAAACCCGCTTCCGCAAGTAATTCTCGATCAATGGTGATGGGGACCGGGCATGTTGCGAATTAATAATTAAATCCAATTTAAACCGGATATTGAAATTGGTTGGATATTTTCCCTACCCTACCCTCCCTACCCTCCCTGAATTCATCTATTAGTCAAATGGGAAGTATTTAATATGCTTAATAATTACAGCAAAGTATTTCCAGATCTGAATGGGGATCACTGGATCCAACTGTTCCATTTGCCTTTTGTAAAGATAGAATCCAGACAACCAAAACCCAACAATAAAGTAGTCTTCAATTTTGCATATAAATATATGTCCTCTTCAGCTTCATCTTCATTTCCACTACCTGCCTTCGTCTTCTTTCAACAAAGACGGTAAAAAAATGAGCCAAAACGCGTAAATTCCTCCAAACCCAGATCCCTGCAACAATCCCATCAAAGAAAACAAAAAGGTTCTGTCTTTAACATACTACTCAAGTTCTTTTTTCTTTTGGGGTTTTTTCTGAAACATTGTTTTGTTATTCATGTTTTGATCAGTTATGGTAATGTGTTATTTATGAGTTTTATATGAAACTAAAGTTGTTCAAAATGGTGGTTTTAAGTTACTGTTTGTGCTTCTTTTTTGCTGAGCATGCTTTAAGTTGAACTTCAATGGCCAAAGATTGAAAATATTACTTTTGAATGGACTATTTCTCTCATAAAATCAAGATTTAATTTTGAGAATAACGTTTTAATCTTTATTGGTCTTCAACAATAGATGCTGTTTACTTCTGCACAAGGTCTAGGCTCAAATGTTCTCAAGCTATTGATTTTTCTTCAAGTTCAGCTACCATTAGCTTGTTTTGGCATGTATTATTGTGCTTTCTGATCGCTAGCTATGCATTATCTATCAGTTTGATTCAATTGTCTGTAGATTTGACTGTCTAGATCTACTTGATTTCGCTCTCCTTGCGGTGCTGCTATCTTTCAGTTTAATTTATTAGATTATAAGGACAACTTATGTATGGATTCAAAATTTGATTTGTGGTAATGATTGACTAGTGGTTATTGTTCTTCCAGCTATATGTAACAAGAAAAAGCATTTAAAAGAAACATGGCCATGGCGAAGTATTCAAGAGTTGATGGGAGGAAGTCGTCGAGTTATTGTTCAACGGCTGTTGTAGTTGTGTTTGTTGCTTTTTGTTTGGTTGGGATTTGGATGTTCATGTCCTCGTCTGTTGTCCCACTTGAGAATTCAGATTTGTCATCTCAGGAGACTAGAAATGAGGCGAAGCAAACACTGCAAGAAGGCGTTTCTAAGCAATTTGATGATACCTCAGGTGATATATCAGAGGATGCAACAAGAGAAGGTGGCACTATGCCTGGTAAAGTATCCTTGAATACCGATGAGGAATCTCGAAAGTCAGTTGAGGAAAACCAGGAAGAAAATAATGGAAATGATAGTTTTGATGAGAAAACCGGCTCAGGAAATGAAGAAAAGACAGTGGATGGAGATGATGGGAGTGGAAATGGTAAAGATGGGGAGATGGATTCAAGAGAGGGAGAGTCAAATTTAGAGTCGGGACAAGCAGAGAATGAAGGTGGCGAAATGAATAACAATGTGCAGGCAGAATCAGAGGAGAACTCAGGTGAAATCAGATCTGAGTCAGCTGAGGGTGCTAAGAACAATGATGAAGAAGTAAGTGAAGATAAAATAAAACATGTTGACAAAGAGGATATTTCGACCGAGGAAAATAACGAAAAGAATCAAGATGAGAACTCAGAACCAAGTGCAGTTGAGAACAGTGCGGAAAGCGAGGAAAACAATCAAACTTCAAATGAGATTCTTCCCACTGCTGCTCAGTCAGAAATTTTGACCGAGTCTACAACTCAGAATGGAGCTTGGTCGACTCAAGCAGAAGAGTCACAAAATGAGAAGAAATCGCAACAAGCTTCAATATCCAATGAAGAAAATGATCACCAGTGGAAAGTTTGTAAGTCAACTGCTGGGCCAGACTACATTCCATGCCTAGACAATTGGCAAGTTATCCGAAAGCTTCCAAGCACAAAGCACTATGAACATCGAGAGAGGCACTGTCCTAGTGAACCGCCTACATGTCTTGTCCCACTACCTGAAGGATATAAGCGCTCAATAAAGTGGCCTAAAAGCAGGGATAAAGTAATCACCTTTCTATCTACTATGTCAATAAGTGTGTGTTTTGTGTATTTACTTTGGTTGAAATTTATTTTTTTGGTGGTTGGTGCAGATATGGTACTACAATGTCCCCCACACCAAGCTAGCAGACGTTAAGGGGCATCAGAATTGGGTTAAAGTAACTGGTGAATACCTTACCTTTCCTGGTGGTGGAACTCAGTTTAAAAATGGGGCTCTTCATTATATTGATTTTCTTCAACAAGTAAGTACTGTCATGTGTATATACATATGTATATATATTTGCTTCAATAATGCAGAGTATTATTTTGTCAAACTGTGTAAAGCTGACCACATATTTGCGTCAACAATGCAGTCTGTTCCTGATATTGCATGGGGAAAAAGAAGCCGTGTGATGCTGGATGTTGGGTGTGGGGTGGCTAGCTTCGGTGGCTATCTCTTTGAAAGAGATGTTCTTGCAATGTCATTTGCTCCGAAGGACGAGCATGAAGCCCAAGTGCAGTTTGCACTTGAACGGGGAATTCCTGCAATATTAAATGTGATGGGCACCAAAAGGCTACCTTTTCCTAGTTCTGTCTTTGATGTTGTGCACTGTGCACGTTGCAGGGTTCCCTGGCACGTTGAAGGTGCAATTTCATTTTTGTATTTTTCAGTGTTTAGTTATATACTATTATATTCCTTTTCTGACATGGAGACACATCTGAGGCATATTTCAGGTGGCAAACTTCTGTTAGAGCTCAACCGTGTCCTCCGACCTGGTGGGTACTTCATTTGGTCTGCTACTCCAGTTTACCAGAAGCTCCCTGAAGATGTTGGCATTTGGCAAGGTAAAATATTTTATAATCTAGTAACGCATGTCCAAAGAGATAATGAGATATCAATTTATCTTTAAAATTCATTTTTTGATTTTGGGGGCTGTGGTTTTTTTATGGCAGAGATGTCTCGACTAACAAAATCAATGTGCTGGGATCTGGTGACTGTCAAAAAGGACAGATTGAATGCTGTTGGAGCTGCAATATATCAAAAGCCAGCTTCCAACGACTGCTACAACAAAAGGTCAAAAAATGTACCTCCACTTTGTGAAGAATCTGATGATCCTAATGCAGCCTGGTAAGTGTACTCCCAATTTTCACTAGGTTAAACGAGATTTTTTCTTAATGAAAATTCACTCTGAATTTTATTGATGAAAAATGTTTGCAGTAGTCCCATTGGTTAATATTTTTTCGGTTTGTGTCTTCAGGAATGTATCCCTTCAGGCATGCATGCATAAAGTACCTGAAGATTCAACAGAGCGGGGATCCCTTTGGCCTGCGCAATGGCCAGAACGGTTGGAACAACCTCCATACTGGTTGAATTCTCAGATCGGTGTTTATGGTAAGGCTGCTCAGGAGGATTTCACTGCAGACTACAATCACTGGAAAACTGTTGTCTCTGAGTCTTATTTGAAAGGGATGGGAATCGACTGGTCTTCTGTGAGAAATGTCATGGATATGAAATCTGTTTATGGAGGGTATTTCCATTTAACTCCTCTCTAGTTATGACAGTATTCATTAGGTTTATAGGTTCTTATTTTTATTGTGCTTCTATTCTCGGTTTATAGGTTTGCTGCAGCCCTGAAAGACTTGAAAGTCTGGGTTATGAATGTAGTTCCAATCGACGCTGCCGATACACTTCCAGTAATCTACGAACGTGGATTGTTCGGAATACATCACGATTGGTGTGAATCATTTAATACATACCCGAGAACGTATGATGTTCTTCATGCAGATCATCTGTTCTCCAGTATTCAGAACAGGTTTGCTATCTTCCATGCTAAATTTCTTGCAGATGTTATTTCTCAACCAAGATTACCTCCCTGATATGACATTTGATTGACAATCCGCAGGTGCAAGTTGGTTACGGTAATTGCAGAAGTTGATCGAATCCTGAGGCCAGAAGGGAAGCTGATTGTACGAGACAAAGCCGAAACAATAAGCGCAGTGGAGAGCATGGCTAAATCTCTACAATGGGAGATCCGAATGATTTATTCGAAAGACGGTGAAGGATTGCTTTGTGTTCGCAAGAAATTCTGGCGTCCCACCGTGGAAGAACCTATAAAGTCTGCCATTGTTTGAACAGGATGCTAAACATTACTCGTGTGTTTTCCACAATTAGGCATAATATTTTACATTTTCTTTTTCGATTCACAAGCATGTTATAGTCTGTAATCCATTTTGGCAAGTGTAAAATTATATAGTCGACTACGTTAGAATGAATCATAATTTTTGTATTAATTTTCCTTGATGGAATTAAAAGAGCTAGTTTCATTACCATGAATCTTGATGAAATTCAATTTCATTCATCATGATTTTTATCTTAGAATGGTGCACCATAATTCTTTAGAAAAAGAGTCTCACATTGATTTGGCAGTATTTTGTCGCACGATAATATATCAACCTGACCAAACTCATGTTTGATGAATGTACTATTATTTGATATATTGATGAACAAATACGCATGGATATCATTTTCTTTCTAAACTGGAAAAAGAAGCAAACTATTTATAGTAATCAGATTAAAGTTTTGCTTATATACAAAATTAATAAATTTTTTTAATTGATTAACCAAAGTCTTCAGTGTTCACAAGACTGTAATGGCACTGAGGATTCTGATTAATCAGAGTGGTCATGTCATTTCATATACGCTTTCCAATTTTGCAAAGACAATCTGAACTCTATTCAATTTTTCCCTTTGATTTCTTTGTGAAGGATCTCAACAGGAGGTATTGCTTTGGCGTAGAAAATTATGTCATCCTAATCAAAGCTTCACTAAAAATGCATTCTTCAATTAATTTTCTATCATTTGCCGCTACTTCCTTTATCTAACAGTAGTTTAGCACAAGAGGTCGGATAAAATTTTAATTTTTTATAATTTATATCTTTATAATTTGTAAAAGATTAAATCAAATTTTTATAATTTTAGGGCGAGCTAAAATACAATTTTACCTTTATCAATTTAAAATTTTTAAAAAAATTTAAAAGCTTAAATAACAATTTTACATTTTAGGAGAGGTCGGGGCCCATGCCAACCCCTGACTTCGCCCCTAACATTAAGCACACAATTTTAAGTTATAAAAATATCGTAATAATCACGTAAATTTACTCTTTTTATTATTATATATAGTTAGTAAAGAAAAGAGTTATCCAATGGACATAGTGTTTAACAAGGACTTAAGAAATGAAAGCTATTTACTTAGGTATGCCAGAGGGGTGGGTTCGATGGGTCCCGTCTCACTTAGCATCCAATTGGATAGGGATTGGTACAGGTTTTGCGAGTCGTGGGGCGGGGATGGGGACAAAAGTTAGACTTACCGTGGGTGGTGGAGCAGGTGTGGGATGACCTTGTACTCGCCTCATCCTCACCCGCTTTGCCCGCCTGACATAATATAATAAGCATATTTAAAAAATAAACTTTTATAAAAATTTAATTTAATAATTATCTTAATAATATTTTATTAATTTAATAGTATTTAATTTTTGCACTTGTGTTGCATTTGAAGACATTTATGATGTATTTGAAACATTGTTTGTATTTGGATGTTATATAAGGACTTTGTTAAACTTGTGTTGAAGTTTATTTTATTTATCAATTAAAGGGTCGTGGCGACTTATTTTTTTTAACGGTGACAATTGGAATAATGTTACATATGTGATGTGAGTTTGGGAGACATGTATTTCATATTTTTTTAATTAAAAATTAGTTTATATTTATTTAATTAATACTTATAAATGTATTATATGAAGTGGGTCGTAGGGCGAGTATAACGAAAACCAAGTAGATCTAAAGACCCACGTGGGTAGGAAGGTAGAGATTGTTTTAGCTTTGCAGGTCGTGAGGTGGGAATGATTTTGAATTTTGTCCCCAAAGATGTTCGCAAAGCGAGGAGTGAGGTTAAAAATTCTTGACTAGGATAGATGTGGATGAAGGGAGCATCCCACACCCACCCAGCCAAATTAAGATCCCTGTATCTACCATTACTCCAGTGGCTAGTTAACGCAAAACTCAACTATTAAGACACAGTGAGAAATTTGCATGGATTGGGTTGTTTTGATTCTGCAATTTGGTTCTGATAAATAAGTTATTTGCATGGAGATTGGGTTGTTTTGATTCTGGTGATTTTAGTTATATAGCCCGGGCTGGTAAGCTGGTTCTCTTACTCATTCTGGCCTTCAAATCTTGATGATTTACGGCTTGGGCTTGAGATTCATAGCCTTGTATTAGAGGTGAGCATGGGCCGGGCCGGGCCGGATTCGAGTCGGGCTCAACTAAAAATTTAAGCCCGTTCATCGGGCTTGGGCGGGCAGGCCCAAAAATGGGCCTAAAATTTTGCCCAAGCCCGCCCATATTAATATACTAAAAACAGCCCGGCCCGCCCCGCCCATATTAATTTTATATTATTTTATATAATTTTAAATATATATAATACATCAAAATATTTAAAAATCAAAATAAATATTTTTCAACAAATTGAAAATAAATTTTAAAAATATGTAGACTTAAATAACACTAAAATAGATGCAACTTAACAAGCAAATGTCTCTAAAATAATAACAAAATTAACAAATGTCTTTAAAATAATAACAAAATTAATAATAAAATAAGTTTTATATAATATCTAAACAATAACAACAAAATAATAGAAACATAAAAGTAAAATGGTAGCAAAATAACGAGAAAAACAATAAGAAAATAATATTTAAAAAATAATTTTTATTGCCTTTAATGAATTCGGGCGGGCGGGCCGGCCCGGCCAAAAATATCTTACTTGAGCCCGGCCCATTTTTTAAACGGGCCTTATTTTTTTGCCCAAGCCCATTTTCCGGGCCTATATTTTTGCCCAAACCCTCCCACATTTCGGGCGGGCCTTCGGGCCGGGTCGGGCCGCCTAGCCCATGCTCACCTCTACCTTGTATTAGTCATATAGGTTTGGTTGGATCGAATTTTTAAAATTTTTTTAAATGGTTAAGCTTGGTTTTGGTTCTCAATTTTTTATATCAGCTTTTGTTTTGATTATTTAGACTTATTTTAATAAAATGAACTTTGTTTTATAGCTTTTGAATATTATTTAACGAAATTTCAAGGTTTTTTTTCATAACTATTTCTACAAAACAATAATTTTCAAGAATTATTTTTACTATTTTAAATATAAAATATTTAGTTTTATATTAAAAAATTAAAAGTAATTATATATTAAATAAAAAAATTGGTTTGGTTTTGGAAAATCGCAATTTTTAAATTTGCATCCCGTAACTATCCAAATACTTTAGTTCCGGTCAATTTTCAGTTTGGTCGACTTTTTTGTTCAATCCTAGCTTGTGCTATCCCTATTTTATTAATGGAATGGCTTTGTTGGCCGAATTATTAGAAAATATTACCACTACATTTTATTTAAACAAGTACTTAATGGTTAGTATTTGATACATTGATAATGCACTTTTTTTTAAATTTCATAGCAGTCTTAAAAATTAATATATTTCTTTTTGTAAATATCAATTTTTTAATATTTTAGTATACTATTATAAGACACTTGTCAACTCATTAACCTTGCTTGTAGAATCTAAAAACTTCACTAACAATTTACTAAATATTTTCCTTAATGTAAATTTATTTTAAATTTCAGGTTATTATCTTAATTCATTATTGGTGCAATAAAATTCTATACATATTTAACATCAATATAAAATTTAAAATATTATTTTGTTTTACTTTATATAAATTATTCTCATTAAATTTACATTAGCATAAAATGTAAATTAGTTTAAAATTCAAAATATTTTACTTTAATATTAAAATTAAGATATGCCAAGGGTAAAAATTATAGGTTAGGATTTATTTAACTACAAAAATAATATAAAGGCTGGTTTAAAGAATGTATAATTGTTTAAGGGCTTTTCTAGTATATTAGAAAAAAAATCAGCCTAAGTTTTAGGTTTCTTATATTTAAATTTAGTATCTCATGTCAAGTGCGTTACACATGGTTTTACATGTTTATTTTTAAAATTAATTAAAAAATTGATAATTAAATGAAAATTAGCCTAATTTACAATAAAGGTCTATTAATTTTGAAAATAATTGATAGAATAAAATAAATAAAACAACTTGTCATTCAAATATGAATAAAATTTCACCTTTAAAGAATTATTACTTTAATAGTTCATTACCTTTGACATAATATTTCATAACACAATGATAAACAACATTCACAATAATGTAAATATTATTAAAATCAAATAATAGTAAAACTATTGAATATCAAATAGTAATAGATAAGTATCTCAAATAATAATGAAAATCATATTTTCTTTTGGTGATGGGAACAAAATATATTAAATAATGCTAAAATATATATATATATATATATATTTAGAAAATATGATTTTTTTCATAATCCTTAGATGTTATTTTGAATGAAAATGCCCTACTAATACATATATTTATAGTGCTAAATATTAGTTTTAATTGGTATATAAATATAATACTAATTAGATGATAATTAATCTAAAATAATAAGTATAAATTAATATGATCTAGAGTCTAATAACTATTAAATTAATAATAATTATTTTATATTAATAATTTTTATCAATGTAATTTTATATTCAAGAGTTATTAGAAAGATTATAATTTTTATTTTTATATTGTATTATATTTATTAATTTTATAAATTTAAAATTGAGTGTAACACCCAAATTCAAACCTAGAGCGTTAAGGCCAAATCTAGGAATGTTATGATCCAATCTTATCATGTTAAAAACCCCGTATAATTTGTTACTAAAAGAGTCCACTTATTAAAAACATATTATTATACTCATTAATGAAACCATTGATTGTTTGCCCTTTAAAGTAAAACATAATTTGCAGCGAAAGTTTCAAAATCATTATATTTTTTTTGAAAATTGAGTTTATTTTCTCGAAAACGTTTGGTCGCATAAAATGATTGTTTTTGTAATTGTTTTGTCAAACGTCGCAGAAAATTCAAATCAAATTCAAATCCAAAAATAAAATCCAAATGTCCAAAAAGTCCCAAATTTACAAAGCTCTCAAAAACTAGAAAATTAAGTAGACTTTTAAAGTAAATAAAATTTATGGACAAGTGGTCACATTTAAGCCTCTGTCACACCGACCAGCCTAAGTCTGAGGGTTACCTGAACAGAACAGACAGACAGAAAGTGAGTTTTAAGAAAACTCAGTGTGCAACTTTACGGAAATATAAGTTCAGATTTTATGGCATAACCAAGCAGATGCAAACATGAATCCTTTACAGAATCAGATCATCAACAGAATCATACAGACAGATATGCATAGTCCTACCCCCATTCTCTACACACGAACTTCGATCATCCCAACACACCACGTAGGGTATAAAATACCCATCTAGCCCTACACACTACATAGTGTCCATACGACACTTAACAAAATAATCCTAGTCATGCTGCCAGTGTAACGATGATTTAACGCCTCACAGAATACTTCCTCCATATATCACATATCCCACCCCACAATCAGATACAACAAAATATCAGATAAAACAGAGTTACCAGATGCTAGATATCAGAATAATCATATCTAATATGCTCGTATAATAGATAACAGACATGCATATACATAGCAGATCACACATTTATCATTACATAACCTACATTTAGGTATTGCTTATGCTAAATACCATACAAACAGTTTGTCAAACCTCATGCTTCAAGGCTTATCTAAGCCCATACTGATCCCACAGAAAGCCCACAGTCGATTGAAATGACATGTACAACTCCAGGGAAAAATTTAGAAATTTGGGCCCATATGCCTGTGTGGCATACATGCCCAAATTAGCCCTGCCCTTGTGGCCCACACGCCCAAATTGGCCTAGGCTGTGAGACCTACAAGACCACACACACATACCCATCACATGGCCGTGTGCGACCACACTGCCGGGCACACGCCCGTATGGCATCGGCAGGCCAGATTTTTAGCTTTCGACTATCGTTATTTTCTCTCATTTTGTTACACACCTGACTCGATTTTGATGTAAAAGCTCCCACCAGATAACCAGAACCTAAAACATCGATTGTTAATATTGAGTTAATAATCGAAATAATTTATAGAACTAAAACCCCAATTTACCGAAGTGCTCACTTTAGATGAATCAACGCTTCCTAACACCTAATTCGTCGAATGATTAAGCGCCTCTTGTGATCCTCCTAAACAGTTAGGCAAAACTAACGATTAAACCAACATTCGAGTAATTGAAATCAAATTCCCATAATAGGAAATCTCTGAAACGAAACGTAAATAGTAAGAAGCTACTTACAAAACACACCGACTGCAAAACGAACAATCTCAAGAGCTTAAACGAAGAAACAAAATTAATGAGCCATCAATGCTGCCGTTTGACCAAACAGAAAAGGGAGAAGGGAAAAAAAAGAAAGAAAGTAAAATGGGAGATGAGAAGTGAAACGTGAAACTGGGAAGGGAAGTTTTTGGAAAAAGAAAGTAAAATTAAAATCAACTAAAAAAAAAAACCAACACAATATCAACTCAATCCCTCAAATTAAGCCATTATCTCAAATTCAATCAAACTCCAACTAACCACTAAACCCCAAAAACTGACCCACTCACTCATCCACTCCCACAGAGTTTTAATTCCACCTAACTTCTACTACACAACCAGTACGCACTCACAAAAGCAAAAATATCATCCTTCACTCACACAGGGAATTGAACACAAGACCCAAAGGCAAGCTAACACCTTCTCACTTAAACCAACAAGCTCATTCTACTACCGAAAATATAACATAAACCCACCTAAAAGGGATAAGGCTAGGATAAAAATAGTAGAATTTCCAAAAGTGGAACTTGAACCTATGACCTCAAACACATAATCAAAACACTTAGCCATTGAATCAAACACATATTTATAATAAAGTTCATAAAAACAAATTTAAATAAATCAGGGCGTTACATTGAGAAATATAGATAATATAAAATACAAATTGTAACATCCTAGATTAGGGGTTATGCGTTTGTGCATAATTCATGAGTAGTAGGTTTTGGCAGTGTTTGGAAGTGAATTAAGGGTTTGTAAAATCCTAGGATGGAAGAGAAAGCTTTGGACAATTATTGGTTTTTAAGTTAAAAATAAGAAGTGATGTGGAAAAGTGGCAAGGGACGCCACCTAAGGTACAAGGGTTATGGCATCAAGTGAAGTACTTTGAGGGAAGAGGTTCGAATCCCATTGTGTGCATTTTTGCTTAATTTTATGAAATAGCATGTTTACTGTGATATGGATGAGTGGTGTACATTTTTAGAACCTTGGAAATGAAAGGAAATGTATGGAAATGTATGGAAATGTATGGAAATGTATGGAAATTTATGGAAATGTATGGAAATGTAAGGAAATGTATGGAAATGTAAGGAAATGTAGAGAAATGCAAGGAAATGAAAGGAAATGTAAGGAAATGTAAGGAAATATAAGGAAATGTAAGGAAATGAAATGAAATGAAAGGAAATGAAAGAAAATGAAAGGAAATGTAAGGAAATGTAAGGAAATGTAAGGAAATATAAGGAAATATAAGGAAATGTAAGGAAATGAAAGGAAATGAAAGGAAATGTAAGGAAATGAAAGGAAATGTAAGGAAATGAAAAGAAATGTAAGGAAATGTAAGGAAATGTAAGGAAATGTAAGGAAACTTGGAAATGATTTAGAAATGTTAAGTTTCAAAAGGAGGAAAGTAAACATTTTGGAAACCTAAGCTAAAAGAGGAAAGTAAACATTTTGGATACTTAAGTTAAAAGAGGAAAGTGAACATTTTGGAAACCTAGGAAATGTCAAGCTTAAAGAGCCAAACGAAAATTTTTGGAAACTTAGAAATGACCTAGAAATGTCGAGTTTTAAAGTTTAAAGAGGAAATTAAGGCAAGGTAGCCTTAAGAGAAAAAATGTGAAAATTGACACACAAACAAGCTTGGAAAAGTGGCTCAAGATGCCACTTAGGGCCTCTGAAATGGCGCCACATGCAAGTGTATTTGGGCTAGGGATCGAGTCACTTAGGAAGCAAATAAAAGAAGTTTTATTTTGCTACAAAGAGCAGAGAGGTGGACGGCATGTGGGCTCTTAAAAGAGGAGTTTTATTTCCTTTAGAATTTCGGCTAATTAGGAGATAATTGTTGGATTAATTCTTTTGATAAAGTGATAATTATCACATAGGAAGAGTGGTGGCCAAGTTAAGGACTCTAGCTAGTAATTTCGGCTATAAAAGGAAGAGAAGGCCATTCATTCATTCATTCACTCTTCCTTTGCTGAATTTCTTAAGCAGATTCTCCTCTCTCTACCGAAATTCCTACAGTTTTATTCTTCCTTCTCTTTTCTTTCTAATCCCTCCAAAAGCCGAAAGTTGTGAGAGCATCATTTAGCCATAGCCGAATCTCTGAAGGTTGAAGTGAAGGTGCAATCGATTCCTTCAAATAAGGGTAAGATCCAAGTTTAGTTTCCATTCTTTTATATTTTAGACTTATCAAAATTTAGGGACTAATTTCAATTATTAATCTTGGCGAATCATGGAAGGAGAAGTTCTTTTCAGAAGGTACACCATAGGCCGTGTGTTCCTAGTTATTCGGTGAATTTTGGATTTAAGATCCTTAAGGTAAGTGACTATGAATATTCGCCAAGTCCCTATTTTTGTAGTAGATCTATTATTATGTGTTTTAAGTGAAAACTAACCGATTCAAGGGATCTAGTGATTTGCCGATTTCAAAGGGAAGAATACAAGTTTCCGGATTTGATTTTTATTCAATCGGCATTAAGGTAAGTACACAAATCATACTAGGATTTGGTTTTATGGCGAATAGGCCTTTGCTAAATATTACCATGTTGGTAGAATGTAGGCATTAAAAACCTAAAGCAATAGATCGGATTTCGGGATTTCGAGTGAAATCGTTAAGCGAATTAGGTGTGTACCCCACACTAATCTTAATAGATTTATGGCTTAAACTTGATATATGTGTTAATATGAAAGTGTAAGAATGTGGCTAAAGTACCATGTTATGGTACAAAGTACTGTGCACGTTTTCCTACTCCTACTAGGATTACGAAATATGTTATACTTAACATGTGAAAAGTGACATGAATGTGAATTTAAGTATGACATGCATGATATGAATAATATGGGGCATTCGGGTTATTTGAGAAAGGGAAGTGATTGTGATGACTTGGTCTCACTATCTGAATGTGGTGACTTGGTCACATTATCGAATGTGGTGACTTGGTCACATTATCCGAATGTGGTAACTTTGTTACATTATTTGAATGTGGTGTCTCATGACACAATTATCTGGTGGCTATGCCACGAATTTTATATGGCGATGAGCACGCCGACTCTGACTGACGCCTTCGATGGTGTGTAGCGAATGGAGGGTTGACTTAGTAGTCCCCACGGTGTGCGAGGATGGTACGGTGGTGTGTAGCGGATGGCATATAGGTTTGGGTTCGGTTGCATCATATTGTTTAAATGCTTTATGAACATGTATGATATTGTATGCCGAAATATTAAATTTTAGTGTTAGTTACACATTGAGTCTGTTGACTCACCCTGTTGTGGGATTACTTTTCGTGTGACGACCGGTGATGGACCAAGGCAGTAGATGCTTAGTGGAGGCCATGTGAAGTTCGGATTTCTTTTATTTGGACTATTTTACTTTAAGTATTTTGAATTTAAATTTTGGGAATTATTTGATGTAATAAGACCTTAGTAGAATTACTTTATTACATTTTTAATTTACAAACTTTTATTTATTAAAAGATTAAGTAAATCTAGTTTTTTAAAAATAAAGCCCAAACGCTTTTGTCACCTAAAGTAAAGGATTTTAATAATGAAATAAACTTGTTTTCAATTCAAGCCCAACCCAAAACGATCTTTCTTCCAAATCACACAAGTTTTCCTAAGTAACAAAAGAATTTGAAACGGTTTACACCGGGAACATACAGATCCGGTCAAGGCTCGTGGTAGAGTTTGGGTGTTTCACAAATTCTTAATTGACTATTTTCTTTATCTTGATTTCCCAAATAGACATGAGTCATACTATTTGTCAAATTGGGATTTGGGTTGAATTGAGCGGATTTAATTAGTGCAATTAGTATATATAAAAATAACGTTTAATTTAAGTATAAAATGTATTTATTTTCTTTTAAGTTATAAATTTATAGATTAGAGATTAGATTATTTATATATTTATATTATTTTACATATACAAGGTTAATCTCGGGCATCTAATTTTATTAATTATAAGAAATTGATTTTAAAATTATATTTAAAATAAAATAATATTTATATAAATAATATTTATTTAATTAAAAACTTACATTTTGTTATTTTTAAATTATTCAATAAATATTCAATGATTTTATAAATTTATAAATGAAGTTCACATTAATATACTAGCCGAAACCATTTTTAAAGTTGATTTTAAACAATGGGGGATCGACTTTAAAAAACGAAAATGGGAGTCACCACCAATCCTTTTTTACTTAGGTGTGATTGGATCACCTTGAAAAACGTTTTATTTCAAAATACTAATTTTGGTCTACGAAAACAAGAAAAATGGGTTCAGGAGTTGGTTACGTATGAGGAAGGGTTAGCACCCTCATAACGCTCAAAAATTGGCACCTAATCGATAAAATCATGTCCTAAAGTTGAAACTTTGAAAAATTTTATAAAATGGTCCTTTTATTTGAAAAAAAACTAGACTTACCTATCTCAAAGAAATAAGACACTATACTCAGTAAGTTAGGATATAGCATCTCACGACTTTGAAATTAGGTACACCCTTTTTAGAAAATTCCTACCTCGAGACACAAAACATCATATCCAGTAAGTTAGGACACAACGTTTTGAATTCCCAAGAATAGGTTTTTGATTTGAAATTTGTAAGTTTCGGTTTTAGAAGAGAAGGAATATCTAATACTTTAAGTTCTATGAGAAAAATCGAAACCCAATAAGTTAGCGCACAATTCTTCTCGAAGTTTCTCAAATATCACATATCATCAGTATTTTAAAAACTATTTGAATAAAATGCTTTAATTCAAAAGATATTTTATAAAAATTATGGTTTGAGTAAGATATTATGACATATATATCTAATGACAATTCTACATAACCACAAATTATACTAACAATAAATAATAAAAGAATATAAATATATAATGAACTATGCTAAACAATAATAAACGATCTAATGAATATAAAAAACTAAACATGTAATGTAAAGTAAATAGTAATAATTGAAATTTTCACGAAATAACAAAATTAAATGAAAAAAAAAGAATAACATATTTGAACATTGAATAAAAAGAATGTGATGATTTTTTAAAATGATTTAATATATGTATATATATAATAACAAAAATTAAAAGTAAAAAATACTTATAATAAATATATATGATTTAATAATTTAATACATTCATAATTGATTATATATAATAAAAACAATTAGTAAACAATATATAATAATTTTATAAATATATATATATATATATATATATAATATACTAATCATAAAATTACATATATAATATAAACAATATAAATAAAATATACTATATAATATAAATAAATTTATAGAAGAAAAATAAGATTTTAGAAGTAATATATATGATATAACAAAATACTATATAATATAAAAATTTAAAAATATATATAATATAATAAATAATATACTAATTATAAAATAATATATAATATAGATAATATTAAACCACATAAAATAAATAATAATAATTAAATATATAAGGTTAATACATATAAAAATATAAATTTTATACTATAAACAAATTAATATATAAAAATAATATAACATTTTAATATGATAAGATTTCAATATAATACTAGAATAATCTAAAAATAAAGTAAAATAAAAAATAAAGAAAGGATGGTTAAAATGAAACAGAATATAAATTTTTTAAAAAAAATAAAATCGGATTGGACTAAATTGAAAAGGGTAAGAAAGCGGAGGATCAAACGATAAATAACCCATTATTTGAAAAATGCGGATTCGAATGGAGTGGGTCGGGTCACCCCTATACGGCGTCGTTTTGGACGCTCATAAATGGGACCAAAATGGCGTCATTTTGCTCCTCTATAAATGCCCTAAAAATTTTAAAAATCTTCATTTTTAACCCTCTCAAAAAAAAAAAAAAAAAGAAGAAACTTTTGCTCTCAAAACTCTCTCGGTGGGCGATTTTGGTCTCAACACCTGGCAAACCACCGTCTCTGTTGTCGTCACCACCACCGTACAGTGGCGGAATTTTAAAAAGTAAGTTTTTTAAAATGTATTTTATATATATTATATATATGTATGGTTTCAAAAATAATAAAATATAAAAATAGTATTGAATAATAAAAATGAGACCTTTACTGATTTTGGTATTCTCTGTGTACAAATAGTGTGTATTTTCTCTCTGTATGTATTCGTGTGTTTACAAGTTTTGTAAGGCTTTTATAGCCTTCAAAATAAATAAAAAGGAAATAAAATCTTGCCATGTTTGCTGTCGATTTCTTTTCTTTTGTAGGTGAATGAGAAGATCTCGGCGATGGCGGGGTTTGCTTGTGATGCAGGCGTGACTA
This sequence comes from Gossypium rotundifolium, assembly GCA_025506655.1. Lineage (NCBI taxonomy): Eukaryota > Viridiplantae > Streptophyta > Magnoliopsida > Malvales > Malvaceae > Gossypium > Gossypium rotundifolium. Next base: position 182,730,801 of record CP106724.1, on the reverse strand, counting down.
GTGATCGCGAGGAGTTGCTGGGTGTTGCAAGACGAGGGTGGAGTAGCAGGCGCCTAGGGTTTCCCTAGAAACCCTAGGTTTGAAACTTGTTTAGCACTAGGCCCTTTTGGGCCATTTGTATTTGGGCAGTAATATTTTGGGTCACTAGGCTTAGTTTGGGTCTGGGTCTGAGTCTGTTTAGGGTGTTAGTTTGTTGGGTCAAAGGATGTAATTTGGGCTTGTTTTGGTGATGTAACCGGACTGTTTAATGGACATTATTTATTTATTTATTTTCTGGTATATTTCCAAGCCCGGGCAAAATTGGGCTCTTACAGCTGCCCCTCTTTGCTCATTGTTGTGTAACGAGAATAGAGCAAAGACTATAAAAGGCCCAATTTTGCCCCGTCTTTGCCGAGCCTTGACTTGTTGGTACTCGTCTTCTTCAAACAACTTCAAACTCCACTGTAACTTTAATAAATCTGATAGCTTCAATCTGCTTCACTGCAACTTCAGGAAGGCAATATCCACTATCTTTTAATCTGCTCCATGCAAACTCAAAGAGGCAAGACTGATATTTTTGATTTGCTTCTTGCAATTTCAAGAATGCCAAATCTGCTATTTTAATCTGCTCCCTGCAACTTCAGGGATTGCCAGACTAATGTCTTCGATTTGCTTCCTGCAACCTCAGGAATGCCAAATCTGCTATTTTAATATGCTCCCTACAACTTTAGGGATCGCCAGACTAATGTCTTCGATCTGCTTCCTGCAACTTCAGGAATGCCAAATATGCTATTTTAATATGCTCCCTGCAACTTCAGGGATCGCCAGACTAATGTATTCGATCTATTTCCTGCAACCTCAGGAATGTTAAATCTGCTATTTTAATCTGCTCCCTGCAACTTCAGGGATCGCCAGACTAATGTCTTCGATCTTGCTATATTATCCTCTAGAGTTCACAACCTGTAGAATGGGTATATGCCTATGTCTAATAATTAGGATGCCTTGATCGAAATGTATCAAATGCTCCTAATTAGACATGCAATGATATATGAATGCAAAATATTATGCGAATGCTTCCTATTTTAAGTGTTATCACTCATTTATCCAACAAATTTTCCTCTTCGTTCTTTACGAAGTATCAACCATATTCTGCTCAAATAATTTGCCCCATGGTAATTCTGAGTCCTCTCCACTTGAACCTTGGGACATGAAGTTTGGTACCTCCCACTGCAACATTAGGGAAATAACATTTGGTTTCTTCTATCCAATCTGTTACCACTCAGAGTATAGAACTTGTACCGTTTTCCATCAATTTAACTTGTTACACCATTCCCTGGATGTATGAGTCTGAAATTTACATGAATGCAGGGTCTCCCGACAATGATCCCCTTTTATACTTGGATTGACATTATTTGTCATTTGTCGATATGATATCACCAACGGATATTGTTTTATCCAATAAGAATCCGAAGAGATAATCATTTTTCAATATTTCCAACCCTTAAGCTTGGTGAGTTTTGAATAATAGTCATGTTTCAGATTCCTCATATCATTTAGAAGTTTTTAGAGTAATATGCAAAACTCCTTTTATGAAAGTGTTATTAGTCCATTAATCGTTATTTCAATATAAAATGCTTGAAAATGTCACAAAAATGGACGAGCAAGAAATTAATCAAGAGCATAGCTCGAAACAAATAAGATAATCAAAGATCACCAAGGCAATAAAATAAAATTGATTTGGGTGTATCTTGAAAAGAATAAAGCAATCAAAAATAACAAATTCAAACATGAGTAAGATAGAAGCTAGGTGCCCCAAATATCATAGCCTGAGCTTCTCTGTTCAAACTTCTTGAGAACCATTTTAAACTCGATATGTGTTTAGGGGATCTGGAGTACTTTGTCGATGCCGCAAGGCGTAACATACTTCCTCATTGTTAATTCAAGCATAGCAAGACTACTGTATGCCACACTTTTGATCAAAATTTGAGCCGCCCTTTTCAGGTTTTTGGCTCAAAGCCCCTTTGGTCTCAAAGCGCCATTTGTGGGTTTTCGCCTTGGCCTCTCTTTTTTTTTTTGAGGCGCCATTTACGGGTTTTCACCTTGGTATTTCCTTTTTCAGGTCAAATATTTCTTGACTGAACCTAAATTTATCGGATTGGGCAAGTCTTCGCCATCTATCTCGATCAATATTGATGCTCTTCTAGAACAGGTCCTACATAAGCCCTTCCCAGTTTGGCATATGCCTTCCTCTGGAATCATTTTGTAGAAGAAAAATCTTTTAACATCAGGTTTCTTCGTGGAATACCCTAAGATGAGCTTCTTTAACGTAAGCTCGCATCATCTGGCCATGACAAAATAACTTTTAACCTTTTCTTCAATTAGGTTCAATTGGAAAAACGCTTCAATTTCATAAAACAATGGGTAAAATGTTGCCCCGGCGAAGGTTCTGGTCGACATTCAATAAGACAGAGGGTAAATGGTAGCTTCTTATACCAATCCTTACAAGTCTTAATTGTAACAGACCGAATTTAACCCTAGTCAGAAAGGTGGTTTCGGGACCACGAATCCGAGTCTGAGAAATATTTTAATATTTTATTTTTTGTTTATTATGTGTGAATTAAAATGTGTGAAAGTTTCGTAGAAAAATTTCATCGTTTGGGTGCTTAATTTGACAAAAAGGACTTAATCGCGTAAATTTTAAAAGTCTCAAACTATAGTGTAAAGTGCCTATTTGATGATGGCTTTTTAAAGTGGAGCATTAAAAAGGTAAATAACCCATTTTTGAGTTAGTGGGTGGCTTATGTCAAAATAACCTTAGTATATATGTTAGTTTTATTTTATGTTAAAGGTTATAATAGTAATTTAATAATTACTTTATAATATGTTAAAATAACATAAACAAAAGCCACCATCTTTCTCATTCTCTCATGGCGAATATTGAGAAAGAAAAGAGGGTTTTGTTCTTTGAATTTCGCACTTGGAGGCTTGATTTCAAGGTTAGTTTGAATTTAGTTTTGTTAATTTTACGTTTTGAGATCGTTGCTTCAAACCGTAGCTGACCCATGTTAAAAATTTTGAATCTAGGCATGTTTGAGGTTCAGGTATTGATAGATTCATATGGTTTTTGATATTTGATGATGTTAGATAAAAGATAAGTTAAAAATTAGTATTTTATGTATTGGAAATTTTGATGAATTTTTGTTTTTAGGGCCAAATTGTAAAAAATGAAATTTTAGAGGGGCTTATTTGTTAAATAATTGAAATAAAAGGACTTGTATAGTCCCTATACATATTCGGCCCTTAAGGAGTATTGAGAAATTTGGTGTATTTTGTGTTTTAGGCAAATAGGACTAAATTGTAAAAATTTGAAATAGTGGGGGTAAAATGGTAAATTGCCTATTTATGTGCTTAGGGACTAAATTGAGATGAAATGTACTTGAATGAGCTAAATTTTAATGTGTTTTAGATCAAGAGCAAAGAAAAGCAGTTTAGATCGGGGAAAGACGAAGGTTCTCGAATAAGCCGATTTGTACGGTCTATCGACGACCGAGGTAAGTCCTTAAGCGAACATATGTTAAAAGTTTATTTATAAATCTAATGTATGATGAAATTGGTATAATTATATTATAAAGTCATGAGTTGGCCGAATGTGATGTTAATAAATTGGATTGGTTGAAATTTTATTTAATGTGATATGAATAAGTGCTTTTGGTCTGCTATATGATTAAAATATGTGAAATATAAGTGGTGGTGAATTTAGTACTATGAAATGTGAAATGAAAGATTAACTATAATTTATTTCGGGCTTTAATGCCTAGCAGGCTTCGTGCCGGTGATTTATTTCGGGCTTTAATGCCTAGCAGGCTTCGTGCTAGTGATTTATTTCGGGCTTTAATGCCTAGCAGGCTTCATGTCGGTGATTTATTTCGGGCTTCAATGCCTACCAGGCTTCATGCCGGTGATTTATTTCGGGATTTAATGCCTAGCAGGCTTTATGCCGGTGATATGCTATAAATGGAGATTCTGAGAATCAAACAAGGTGAGATATATATATATATATATATATATAGTGCTATGTGCTAAAAGTTCGGGTAAGAATTAGCCTACTATATTAGTAAGGAATGAAGTGAGCTAAATTCTTATTGTTTAGTTAAAGATCGATGATGAATGAGACAAAAGTGTTTGTTTTGTGTATAAGTAGAAATAGAAGATCGATGCCTAGATTGGTTCATGTGATTCGGAATATACGATATAAGATGATATTCATGTGATTTGATAATGTACAGGTTCATGATGACGTAGCAACGATATTTAAATCAAGAGCGTTACTAGTATTCACTATGTACATTTTACATAATGAAATATTTATGTTCCATACTATAAGCTTGGGTATTAACATGTTTAAATGTATGTTCATTATGTTTATATTTGCTTGAGACTTACTAAGCTAGCAAGCTTCTTTGTGAGTGTGTTCTTCTCTACCTCTGCTTTTATAGATTTTGATTCAAGCTACGGACTCGAAGGATCTTCAAAGAAGTTAACCACACTATCCACTCTCTTTTGGTACTGATAAACTTGGTTTTTAATTCAAAAGGCATGTATAGGTTAGACTAAGCTGTATTACTAATGATACTTAATTGTGTATATATTTATAGCCTTGCGAAAATGGCTACTTATTTTGGGTTAAACTTCATCAATATGCTTGGATGAAATGGCTTGCTCATGCTATTAATGAATGTTTGTATTCGGTTGAAGTTTAGATATTATTGGAAATGTGGTAGGTGATATGAGTGTTATGTATATAGTTGTAAAATCTTAACTTGGGTTATTGAATGTTAAATATGGTTGTTACAGTTAGGTGATAGTAATGATCTCATAATGAAAATTTGTATATGTAAGTTGATTTGTTAGATTCATTTGTTAATGATAAGTATAGGTAGTTATAAATTGTATGGAAAGGTGGTATGGAAGGTTCGGTCTAGGCATGATTAAATATGCTTATAATTCTATGTTAATTTAGTTTGAGATCTATGTTTATGAATGGTCAATAGTGTACAAATTGTGACATAGAATTCATGAATTATGGAAGTTTAATTAGTATATTCGGTCTTTGATCATATGCATATATCATGCAAAGTTAATTTGTGTTTATGGCATTAAAAGCTAAGATGATGCGTATTCTGATATATGTAATTGTAAAAGGAATACTATTTCTTAGTTTATAAGTGTGCAAACGAGTGATATATGCATGTAACCATATGATGCTTATTAGTATTTCTAACTATAAAGTTTTAATGTGCATTGGTTGAAACAAGATTGTACATGAGGAATGGTTGCATGAAATGAATACGTGAGGTGGTGGTGCTAAGTAGGTGTTTGTATTTGTTTTGTGGTTGATTTTATTAAAGAAATGTATATTGATTGATCATTCTGTATTCGTTGATGATTATACCGAATATACTTAGAATTTTAATCATGCATATATGTGGTAAGTAAATAAAGAGAGATGTTAGGCAATTTTAAATTTCATGAAATTGATATGAATATGAATTTGGGTTATATGCTTGAGAAGTATGTATCTAGACATGTATCAATTCGGTTGTTTTAGAATAGGATGAAGTATATTAAATGAAAAGGGTATTACAGTACGAAAGTTATATTTTCTTTGAAAATACCTCGTAACCCTAATCCGACGACGGATACGGGTTAGGGGTGTTACATTAATCACCATTTTTTTGTTTTTCTTTTTGTATTTTTTTCTTTTGGCAACTTTTGTTACACTATGATATGTTGCCTGATCTTTGGACAAACTGTAACTTTGACTTTGTACAATTATGCATTATTAAACGTGATCCTTTATGTCATTTTTTACTGGCATCTAACCCTTTTTTTTTTTTTAGATTTTGATTTTGATTTTGATTTTGATGACTGTGGACTTTGCAATATTGGCATATGAAGCAACATTCACACTCTTAGTGAAATAGACGACGACCATGATGGTGAATCGATGTCAACTAGAAATGTTTGACGAGATCGTCCCCATGAAATCCATGCCCCCTATATAAAAAAGTCCGTGAAGAGAATAGAAAAGTCACATAAATCTCGTCTTCTTCAATTCGAAACACCCACACCCTACCACGAGAATGGACCGGATCCGTATGTTCCTAAAGTAAACCGGTTTCAAACATTTTCGTTACTTAGAGAAAATTTGTAAATTTTAGAAAAACTATTGTTTTGAGTTGGGCTTAGGTTGTAAACCCATTTATTTATACTTGTAAACCCATTTAATTAAATACATCCAAAATAGTTCTTAGCATAAAACTTAATAGTAAAGCAAAATAAAGAGAAATCCTTTGGGCCTTATGGCCTTATTACATCAAGTAAAACCCAAAATAAAATAAAAGTAAAAGTCCAAACTAAATAAAATCTCCGAATGTAGCATGGCCACCTCAACGTCTCATCGCCCTATCAGTCATTGTTCATCACCGAAAATAGTTCCCACAACGGGTGAGTCAATGACTCAATGTGCACACAATACTAACATTCAACAAATCAGCATTCATGTTCAAATCATCGGATCCATATAAAATGAAATTATGATGCAACCCAAACCCAATCCTAATGGTCCATCTGCTACACACCACCGTATTCGCCATTCACAGTGGGGACTACTAAGTCAACCCTCCATACGCTACACACCATATTCAAATATTTGTGACCGTAGTCACCATATAACGTTAGTGAGACCAAGTCAACACCTTCAAATATAACGTTGGTGAGACCAAGCCAACACCTTCAAATATAATGTTGGTGAGACCAAGTCAACACCTTCAAATATAACGTTGGTGAGACCAAGTCAACACCTTCAAATATAACGTTGGTGAGACCAAGTCAACACCTTCTTCCCTTTCACATAAATCCCGAATGCCCCAAATATATATATCATGCTTAACATTCAAATATTCACATGTTATAAAATAACATATTTCATAATCCTATCAAGTAGGAAATGTACCGAGTACTTTTGTACCACATTAGGTACTTTTCCATATTCATATAATCATATAATAAAAATAATTACCATATGAAATATCGAAGTTAGTGTGCATACACGGTACCTTAGCCATATTCTTACATTTTCATATTAACACATATATCAAGTTTAAGCCATAAATCTATTAAGATTTAGTGTAGGGTACACACTGTACCTTAGCCATATTCTTACACTTTCATATTAACACATATATCAAGTTTAAGCCATAAATCTATTAAGATTTAGTGTAGGTACACACCGATTGGCTTAATAGATTCCTTGAAATCTCAAGAAGCGATCTACCGATCTAGATTTTTACTCCTATATTCTACCAACCATTAACATATATTAACAAACTTATTTTGTTTAAAAACCAAATCCAAGTAGGATTTGTATTACTTACCTTGTTGCGAATTAAAAGATTGTAAATCAAATGCCGGAAATTGATAATATTCCTTCCTTAAATCGGCTATCCACTAAATCGTAATTATGTCGGTTTTCACTTTTGAATAAATGGAAAATAATTCCAAATATCAAGAACAAACCTTGGCGAATGTCCTTACCATACAATTTCCAAATCAAGAGGATTCCTTTATATGCCTGTCGAAATTACTATAACTTCATGTGTTAGATCCGATCTAACTTTAATAAATAAAATTTGCCTTTGGTGATTGTGCCTCACCTTAATTTCCTTGAATCAAATCCCAAACTCTTCCTTTGGTATTCGCCATGAGACATAAAAGGGTTATTTCTTAGATCTTGATTAAAAGAATTGGAAGAACAAAATTAATTGTTCTTACCTTAGATCCTTGATCCTTATATTCGATTGCTTCCTTGCCTAGAGTCACGTGGTTTTGGCTATGGAGATTTAACGGAGATCAAAGAGTGTTTTGGCTCGACAATAGCAAAGGAGAGGAGAAGAAAATAGAAGAAGAAGAAGAGATGGATTTTGCTTAAAGAGAAATTGGCAAGAGGGGAGAGAGCAAGGGATTTTCGGCTACTTGGAAAGATGAGAGAAAAAGACCTTGGGTTCTCCTTTTATAATAAATTGCTAGGCCAAGAGTCCTTGACTTGGCCACCACTCTCCTTAAGATAATATTATCTCTTTTATTTAAAAGATAAAAGCCTTTAATCCATCCATTATCTCCTCAATTATCTCCTTAGAAAATAATCCTTTATTTATCTCTTATTATTCACATATTTATGTGAATAAAACTCCTTTATTTATCTCTTATTATTCACATATTTATGTGAATAAAGCTCCTTTATTTATCTCTTATTATTCACATATTTATGTGAATAAAACTCCTTTATTTCTCTCTTATTATTCACATATTTATGTGAATAAAACTCCTTTATTTATCTCTTATTATTCACATATTTATGTGAATAAAACTCCTTTATTTATCTCTTACATATCCAAGTTTCCTAAAATGTTCAAGTTTCCATTTTTGGATCGTTTCCAAAAATGTTTAGGTTTCCAAAAATGTCTAAGTTTCCAAAAATGTCTAAGTTTCCAAAATGTTCACTTTCCTAATTTGCTCAGGTTTCCAAAAATCATTCCAAATTTATTCCAAAACACATAAAAGATGTCTTTTTGTACAATTTGGCCAAAATGCATAGGCCCTTTTCAGGATGTTACAGTTCTACCCCCTTTAAAATAATTTCGTCCTCGAAATTACTTACTATCGTTCATCCGTACAGTCTAACTCACTACACTACGCTATTGCTGCGCACTCTGATCTCAAAGAACTATCATACTTTCTAGGCACAATCTCTAAGTTAATGTCCCTTAGAACTCATTTCTAACGTCGCGATTTAATCTGATTAAGAAGTTTTATGTATTCAAAAAAAGTTTGTTTCATTGATTAACCGCGAAGAAGTTTTTATGAAAAGGAATTTAGGAGTGGTTCTTTCGTATTCATACATGCACACAGTCTTTTCATTCATCCATCAAACAATTATGAACCTTAGTTCATTCAGAGAAACGTTGTAGTTTTGTGTTCGTGCATAATTCATGAGATAGTGGGATCAGTGGGTGTGTTGGATGTGTTCTGAAGAGTTTCAAGAACCCTAAGATGAAAGAAAATGAAAGGAAATGTAAGGAAATGTAAGGAAAAGAAAGGAAATATAAGGAAAAGTAAGGAAATGTAAGGAAATGTAAGGAAATGTAAGGAAATGTAGGGAAATGTAAGGAAATATAAGGAAAATGTAAGGAAATGAAAGGAAATGAAAGGAAATGAAAGGAAATGTAAGGAAATGAAAGGAAATGTAAGGAAATGTATGGAAATGTATGGCAATGTATGGAAATATATGGAAATGTAAGGAAATGTATGGAAATGTATGGAAATATATGGAAATGTAAGGAAATGTATGGAAATGTATGGAAATGTGTGGAAATGTAAGGAGATTATGGAAATGTAAGGAAATGCTTTAGAAATGTTAAGTTTTGGAAACTAAACTAAAATAGGAAAGTGACCATTTTGGAAACCAAGTAAATTAGGAAAGTGAACATTTTGGAAACCAAGCCAAAAGAGGAAACTAAACATTTTGGAAACCAACCCAAAGAGGAAACTAAACATTTTGGAAACCAAACCAAAATAGGAAACTAAACATTTTGGAAACCAAGCCAAAATAGGAAACTAAACATTTTGGAAACTTAGAAAATCTGAGCAGCGAAAATTTTTGGAAACTTAAAATGACCCCAGAATGTCGAATTTTAGAGCCCAAAGGGAACTTAGGGCCAAGTGACCTAAAATATAAAGTACATGAAATTTGACCCAATAACGGACTTGGAAAAGTGGCCTGAAGATGCCACCTAAGGCGTTAGAAAATGGCCCACATGCAAAAGGTTTTAGGCTTGAGTTCGAGTCACATAAGAAGCAAATAAAATAAGTTTTATTTTGCTTCTAGAAGCCCAAGAGGTGGACGGCACAAGGCTTGCAAAAGAGGAGTTTCACTCTCTTTAAAACTCGGCTAATTAGAAGATCATAAGGACTCTTAAGGGAAGAGTTTAATTCTCTTTAAAATTCGGCTAAATAGGTGGATAAATGAAGAATTATTCTTTAATTAGGAAAATAAGGAAGAGTGGTGGCCAAGTAAAGGATTCTTGGCCTAGTAAATTCGGCTATAAAAGGAGGGGACTAGGGCCATTTATTATTCATTCTCCTCTCTTTCTCTCGCCAAATATTCTTCTTGAGCATCCATTCTTTTCTTCTTTTCTTTTAGCCTCCTAGCCGATTTCCTTCTAAGCCTATTATTCCTCTCTTCTTTCATCTTTGAAACCAAATACATAAGGAATCATAGCCGATTGTTCATCAAGTCTCTAAGCGAATCTCGAAGGTTGAAGTGAAGGTGCAATCGATTCCTTCAAATAAGGGTAAGATCCAAGTTTAGTTTTCCATTCTTTTATATTCTAGACTTATTAAAATTTAGAGACTAATTTCGATTATTAATCTTGGCGAATCATGGAAGAAGAAATTCTTTTCCGAAGGTACACCATAGGCCACGTGTTCCTAGTTATTCGGTGAATTTGGATTTAAGATCCACAAGGTAAGTACCTAAAAGTATTCTACCAAAGCTTGTATGATTATCTAGATCGGTTCTTTAATTATTAAAAGTCAAAAACTAACCCATATTGAGATTCAAGGTTGGCGAATATCAAGTGAAGGAAAACCAAGTTTTGAGATTTGAATAAACACCAAATCGGCATCAAAGGTAAGTCTTTTACAAATCCTACTAGGATTTGGATATCATAGCCAAATAGAATTTATCTAAGTAATAAAGGATGAATCAAATGTAGGGACTAAGGATCTAAACTTTAGATCTAGCTTTTGGAATCTCAAGGAATCGCTAAACAAATCAGGTGTGTACGCACACTAACTTTCGATATTTCATATGGCAATTATTTTTATTATATGATTATATGAATATGGCAAAGTACCCTAATGTGGTACAAAAGTACTCATGTACGTTTCCTACTTCTGATAGGATTATGAAATATGTTATTTTATAACATGTGAATATTTGAATGTTAAGCATGATATATATATATTTGGGGCATTCGGGATTTATGTGAAAGGGGAAGAAGGTGTTGGCGGTCTCACCAACGTTATATTTGAAGGTGTTGACTTGGTCTCACGGTCTCACCAACGTTATATTTGAAGGTGTTGACTTGATCTCACCAACGTTATATTTGAAGGTGTTGACTTGGTCTCACCAACGTTATATTTGAAGGTGTTGACTTGGTCTCACCAACGTTATATTTGAAGGTGTTGACTTGGTCTCACTAACGTTATATGGTGACTACGGTCACAAATATTTGAATATGGTGTGTAGCGGATGGAGGGTTGACTTAGTAGTCCCCACGGTGTGAATGGCAGGTACGGGTGGTGTGTAGCGGATGGACCATTAGGATTGGGTTTGGGTTGCATCATAATTTCATTTTATATGGATCCGATGATTTGAACATGAATGCTTGATTTGTTGAATGTTAGTATTGTGTGCACATTGAGTCTGCATTGACTCACCCGTTGCTAGGGAACTATTTTCAAGTGATGAAAAGTGATTGGACCGGGCGGTGAGACGTTGAGGTGGCCATGCTACATTCAAGATTTTATTTAGTTTGGACTTTTACTTTTATTTTATTTTGGGTTTTACTTGATGCAATAAGGCCATAAGGCCCATGGATTTCTCTTTATTTTTGCTTTACTATTAAGTTTTATGCTAAGAACTATTTTGGATGTATTTAATTAAATGGGTTTACAAGTATAAATAAATGGGTTTACAACCTAAGCCCAACTCAAAACAATAGTTTTTCTAAAATTTACAAATTTTCTCTAAGTAACGAAAATGTTTGAAACCGGTTTACTTTAGGAACATACCAGATCCGGTCCATTCTCGTGGGCCGGGTGTGGGGTGTTTCAATTTGGTATCGAGCCAGTTCAAACTCTCTACTGTGGCCTAAGGCCCAAAACGTTTTTAAAACAAGGCCAAATGAGTTTTATGAAAGTACTTTTACAAATGGACAGTATAAAGACATGGCCCTAAGTCTCCAAACCATGATCCACCGGTAAGTACCCTAACTCTATGAGTGATTCTGTGATTTATGAGGCTGTATAAGGGTAGAAAAGGAATGGAACGTAGAATAGCATGATAGGAACTTGAACCCTAGGATTAGTCTACTCAAACACAAATACATGAGACTTAATACACTAGACAAACCTATGATTAAGTCACCAAGCTAGGGTGTGGTAGCTGTTATGCGCATGTCTAGGAGTGGATTCAAGAAGAGCTTGGTATTTAAGCAGGTCCTAGTGACTCACCTCCTCTTTACTCGAATCCTACAGTCAGTGTGTAACTTCACCCTAACCAAGAGGACTTAGTCACTGCTAAACCCAATAACTAAAACCCGAAAGGGACTATAGTATTTTATGGAAACCCTAATTTTAAAATTTCTAAATTACCCTCTTAATTTGAAAAGAATATTTTATAAATTTTCCGAAATATTTTCGATTTACAAATTTACTAAAATACCCCTAGTGGTAAAATTACAAAAATGCCCTTGGTTTATAAAATGCCCAACTACTCAACAGTTTTGCCAAAATTTCATTATTTCATAAATGTTCAAAAACCCTAATTTGCAAACTATCAAAAAAAAAAACACTTTGATTTTTTTGAAAATTACAAAATTACCCCTAACTTACCAAAATTACCAAAATGACCCTGATTTCCAAAATTTTTGCAACATCATCGTTTTGGAAAATAAATTTCTCAAAAAGAACCCTCAAAGTTTTGCAACTTCTGAAATATCCTCGATTTATTAAAATTTTACAATTTACCCCGGTTTGTGAAAAAAAGAAATTACCAAAATACCCCCAAGGTCTAAAATTTCCGAAATACCCTCGGATTTTAAAAATTTTCCAAAATACCCAGGGAATTTAAAAATACCAAAATACTTTGTGATAAAATCACCAAGGAACCTTAATTTGACAAATTACGAAAATACCCTTGTAGGACAAATTACGAAAATACCCCCGGGTAGTGGAAAAACAACAACAAATGAAAACTACAACGTTTCTCTGAATGAACTAAGGTTCATAATTGATTGATGGATGAATGAGTGAATGTGAAGGGCGTATGCGTGTATGAATAATGAAAGAACCACTTCTAAAATTCTTGTCATAAAACTTCTTCGGGTAATCAAGTAAAACAAGGACTAATTCATAAAACTTTTAATTAAATTGTGACGTTAGAAATGAGTTCTAAGGAACGTGAACTTAGAGAATGTGCCTAGAAAGTATGATAGTTCTTTAAGATCGAGTCTTGTGACAATAGCGTAGTGTGGTGAGTTAGTATGCGGATGAGCGATAGTAAGTAATTTCGAGGCGAAATTATTTTTAAGGGGTAGAACTGTAACATCCTAGATTAGAGGTTATGCGTTCGTGCATAATTCATGAGATAGTGGGATCATTGGTGTGTTGGATGTGTTACGAAGAGTTTCAAGAACCCTAAGATGAAAGAAAATGAAAGGAAATGTAAGGAAATGTAAGGAAAAGAAAGGAAATATAAGGAAAAGTAAGGAAATGTAAGGAAATGTAAGGAAATGTAAGGAAATGTAGGAAATGTAAGGAAATATAAGGAAAATGTAAGGAAATGAAAGGAAATGAAAGGAAATGAAAGGAAATGTAAGGAAATGAAAGGAAATGTAAGGAAATGTATGGAAATGTATGGAAATGTATGGAAATATATGGAAATGTAAGGAAATGTATGGAAATGTATGGAAATGTATGGAAATATATGGAAATGTAAGGAAATGTATGGAAATGTATGGAAATGTGTGGAAATGTAAGGAGATGTATGGAAATGTAAGGAAATGCTTTAGAAATGTTAAGTTTTGGAAACTAAACTAAAATAGGAAAGTGACCATTTTGGAAACCGAAGTAAATTAGGAAAGTGAACATTTTGGAAACCAAGCCAAAAGAGGAAACTAAACATTTTGGAAACCAACCCAAAAGAGGAAACTAAACATTTTGGAAACCAAACCAAAATAGGAAACTAAACATTTTGGAAACCAAGCCAAAATAGGAAACTAAACATTTTGGAAACTTAGAAAATCTGAGCAGTGAAAATTTTTGGAAACTTAAAATGACCGGAATGTCGAATTTTAGAGCCCAAAGGGAACTTAGGGCCAAGTGACCCTAAAATATAAAGTACATGAAATTTGACCCAATAACGGACTTGGAAAAGTGGCTCAAGATGCCACCTAAGGCGTTAGAAAATGGCCCACATGCAAAAGGTTTTGGGCTTGAGTTCGAGTCACATAAGAAGCAAATAAAATAAGTTTTATTTTGCTTCTAGAAGCCCAAGAGGTGGACGGCACAAGGCTTGCAAAGAGGAGTTTCACTCTCTTTAAAACTCGGCTAATTAGAAGATCATAAGGACTCTTAAGGAAGAGTTTAATTCTCTTTAAAATTGGCTAAATAGGTGGATAAATGAAGAATTATTCTTTAATTAGGAAAATAAGGAAGAGTGGTGGCCAAGTAAAGGATTCTTAGCCTAGTAAATTCGGCTATAAAAGGAGGGACTAGGGCCATTCATTATTCATTCTCCTCTCTTTTCCTCTCGCCAAATATTCTTCTTGAGCATCCATTCTTTTCTTCTTTTCTTTTAGCCTCCTAGCCGATTTCCTTCTAATCCTATTATTCCTCTCTTCTTTCATCTTTGAAACCAAATACATAAGGGAATCATAGCGATTGTTCATCAAGTCTCTAAGCCGAATCTCTCGAAGGTTGAAGTGAAGGTGCAATCGATTCCTTCAAATAAGGTTAAGATCCAACTTTAGTTTTCCATTCTTTTATATTCTATACTTATTAAAATTTAGAGACTAATTTGATTATTAATCTTGGCGAATCATGGAAGAAGAAATTCTTTTCCGAAGGTACACCATAGGCCACGTGTTCCCTAGTTATTCGGTGAATTTCGGATTTAAGATCCACAAGGTAAGTACCTAAAAGTATTGACCAAAGCTTGTATGATTATCTAGATCGGTTCTTTAATTATTAAAAAGTCGAAAACTAACCCATATTGAGATTCAAGGTTGGCGAATATCAAGTGAAGGAAAACCAAGTTTTGGATTTGAATAAACACCAAATCGGCATCAAAGGTAAGTCTTTTACAAATCCTACTAGGATTTGGATATCATAACCAAATAGAATTTATCTAAGTAATAAAGGATGAATCAAATGTAGGGACTAAGGATCTAAGACCGGATCTGGTATGTTCCTAAAGTAAACCGGTTTCAAACATTTTCGTTACTTAGAGAAAATTTGTAAATTTTTAGAAAAACTATTGTTTTGAGTTGGGCTTAGGTTGTAAACCCATTTATTTATACTTGTAAACCCATTTAATTAAATACATCCAAAATAGTTCTTAGCATAAAACTTAATAGTAAAGCAAAATAAAGAGAAATCACTTGGGCCTTATGGCCTTATTACATCAAGTAAAACCTAAAATAAAATAAAAGTAAAAAGTCCAAACTAAATAAAATCTCGAATGTAGCATGGCCACCTCAACGCTCTACCGGCCCGGTCAAATCACTTATTCATCACCGAAAATAGTTCCCACAACGGGTCACCAAACAGACTCAATGTGCACACAATACTAACATTCAACAAATCGGGCATTCATGTTCAAATCATCGGATCCATATAAAATGAAATTATGATGCAACCCAAACCCAATCCTAATGGTCCATCTGCTACACACCACCGCACGCCATTCACAGTAGGGACTACTAAGTCAACCCTCCATCCGCTACACACCATATTCAAATATTTGTGACCGTAGTCACCATATAACGTTAGTGAGACCAAGTCAACACCTTCAAATATAACGTTGGTGAGACCAAGTCAACACCTTCAAATATAACGTTGGTGAGACCGAAATCAACACCTTCAAATATAACGTTGGTGAGACCGAAGTCAACACCTTCAAATATAACGTTGGTGAGACCAAGTCAACACCTTCAAATATAACGTTGGTGAGACCAAGTCAACACCTTCTTCCCTTTCACATAAATCCCGAATGCCCCAAATATATATACATCATGCTTAACATTCAAATATTCACATGTTATAAAATAACATATTTCATAATCATATCAGAAGTAGGAAACGTACCTGAGTACTTTTGTACCACATTAGGGTACTTTGCCATATTCATATAATCATATAATAAAAATAATTGCCATATGAAATATCGAAAGTTAGTGTGCGTACACACGGTACCTTAGCCATATTCTTACATTTTCATATTAACACATATATCAAGTTTAAGCCATAAATCTATTAAGATTTAGTGTAGGGTACACACGGTACCTTAGCCATATTCTTACACTTTCATATTAACACATATATCAAGTTTAAGCCATAAATCTATTAAGATTTAGTGTAGGGTACACACCTGATTGGCTTAATAGATTCCTTGAAATCTCGAAGAACGATCTACCGATCTAGATTTTTACTCCTATATTCGGCCAACCATTAACATATATTAACAAACTTATTTTGCTTAAAAACCAAATCCAAGTAGGATTTGTATTACTTACCTTGTTGCCGAATTAAAAGATTGTAAATCAAATGCCGGAAATTGATAATATTCCTTCCTTAAATTGGCTAGCCACTAAATCAGGTAATTATGTCAGTTTCTCACTTTTGAATAAATGGAAAATAATTCCAAATATCAAGAACAAACCTTGGCCGAATGTCCTTACCATACAATTTCCAAATCTGAAGAGGATTCCTTTATATGCCTGTCGAAATTACTATAACTTCATGTGTTAGATCTGATCTAACTTTAATAAATAAAATTTGCCTTTGGCTGATTGTGCCTCACCTTAATTTCCTTGAATCTAAAATCCAGAAACTCTTCATTTGGTATTCGGCCATGAGACATAAAAAGGGTTATTTCTTAGATCTTGATTAAAAGAATTGGAAGAACAAAAATTAATTGTTCTTACCTTAGATCCTTGATCCTTATATTCGATTGCTTCCTTGCCTAGAGTCACAGGGTTTTGGCTATGGAGATTTAACAGAGATCAAAGAGTGTTTTGGCTCGACAATAGCAAAGGAGAGGAGAAGAAAATAGAAAAGAAGAAGAGATGGATTTTGCTTAAAGAGAAATTCAGCAAAGAGGGGAGAGAGCAAGGGATTTTCGGCTACTTGGAAAGATGAGAGAAAAAGACCTTGGGTTCTCCTTTATAATAATTTGCTAGGCCAAGAGTCCTTGACTTGGCCACCACTCTCCTTGAGATAATATTATCTCTTTTATTTAAAAGATAAAAGCCTTTAATCCATCCATTATCTCCTCAATTATCTCCTTAGAAAATAATCCTTTATTTATCTCTTATTATTCACATATTTATGTGAATAAAACTCCTTTATTTATCTCTTATTATTCACATATTTATGTGAATAAAACTCCTTTATTTATCTCTTATTATTCACATATTTATGTGAATAAAACTCCTTTATTTCTCTCTTATTATTCACATATTTATGTGAATAAAACTCTTTATTTATCTCTTATTATTCACATATTTATGTGAATAAAACTCCTTTATCTATCTCTTACATATCCAAGTTTCCTAAAATGTTCAAGTTTCCATTTTGGATCGTTTCCAAAAATGTTTAGGTTTCCAAAAATGTCTAAGTTTCCAAAAATGTCTAAGTTTCCAAAATGTTCACTTTCCTAATTTGCTCAGGTTTCCAAAAATCATTCCAAATTTATTCCAAAACACATAAAAGATGTCTTTTGTACAATTTGGCCAAAATGCATAGGCCCTTTTCAGGATGTTACAAATTCAGTATTTGCGGTACGACTAATGCAATCCCCTTCCATGGTAGACCAACAGTGCCCGATCCTCATGCTTAGCCCGTGTACTAGTGGCCCAGGCATGTCCTGATATGATCATGCGAAAACATCTTTAAATTCTTGAAAATAACTCAATTATGTCTCACATTAGTTCTGTGATGAGCTAGGCTACAATCTTCACCACTTTTCTAGACTCATAATATTCACGGACCCTTTGGAGAGTAAGGTCTGTTTTTCATCATTCTTAACAAATCAAAAGATAAATTACAATCTCTTTCATCTTCAAATTCCTTAGATCCCCTAGACCCATATCTCATTCAAAAAGGGAGTCAGTAACAACGTCGTTCATGTCGTTGATATCTGGGTCATGAATAAAGAATGAAAGAACATTGGTAAAAAAACAAAACAATGTACAATATGAAAAATGAAAAATATTCACTTAAGAAAATGCATTTTATTGAAATAAAATTTCAGACACAAGCCTATTTCACAAAAGTGTTCTTATTGCCTCTAGGCTTAAGGCAACAAGCATGTTTTGAATATTACTCTAGATCACTCTAAAAATACAGGATCTCTTCCACGGTCCATTATTCAAAACACTCCCAAATGCGTAAGGGCTTGGAAACTTCGCTCTCTGGTTCCCTCTTCATTTTTGATTTCTTCAAGGAGTCGCAACTTTCTTGTCTCCTCCTTCAATTACCACATTTACTACCTCATCAAAGTGATTAGGTTTTGATGAATCGTCGAACTTCACAATTCCTATTTTAATAAACCTTTCGACCAACTTTTCAAACGTAGTACAGTTTTCAATCGAGTGGCCTGTTATTTTCGCATGGTAGTCGCATTGAGCGTTTGAGTCATACCATTTAGGATATGGGAAATGTATCGACGGATAAAATGGAGACACCATATATGCATTAAATAAACTTTGATATAGCTCCTTATACATCATCGGGATTGGCATAAATTGATGTTTTTCAGAGTTTTGCTTTGGGGAAACCTGATTTACGGTAATTCTTGCCCTTGGTCGGTTTATTTAATCGACTCTAAATGGCTTTTGTTATACCTACCGGTACTATTCACTTTCTTTTCCTTCTTCTTCACGGTCTTTGAGGTCCATTCTCCTCTTTCCTTTGTTTTTACCAGAACAACCGATTTGGCTTGATCATTGCTCGGGTTAAAATCTATCGGGGAGTAAACGATGTTTTCCTCATCATCCACACTGTTGTCCACTGAGCTACTCCTTTTTCCAAGTCCTCCGGGTAGTAACTGGGTTAGCTAGCCTATTATATTCCTTTGGAATTTCAGCATTTCTTGTTGAATCTCGATCAATTGCCCCTGCATTTGTTTTTGCATTTTCTCTATTCGCTCCAACCTTTGTTCCATGTTTTCCAGGTTAATTGAAATAATTTTACCTAATTAGGGTCCTTTTGTAAAAGTTTAATGCAAATGATGCAATGTAATGCAAATACATGAATGCAAAGAGGCATCGATTCTGATTCAACTTCATTTTAGAAAACTTTATTAGAAAAAAAAACCCTTTACATAAAATGAACTACAAATATGTTTTCGTCCTAAGCCCTAAAGTTTTGATTTTCCCAAGCAATGAAGCTAACTCTCAACTATGATCGGACTGTAGCTTATACTTCATGCTCAACGTATCAGCCTATGATGCCAAAGTTTGTAGATGATCAGATACCTCTCGAACCTAAACTATTGATTCACTCATGAGGTAATCTCGGCTTCTAACTTGGTCATGAGAATGGTGAAGCTCTTTCTTCCAACACCCTTCTCTTGTTTCAAGAAGCTCGATTTGAAGTTTAAAACTGTGCAATGCTGCTTCTAACTCTTCAATCTTACCCTTCATTTCCTCGATCTTGTTCAGGCTTGACTTTAACTCAAGCGCAGAATTATGGCTTCGATGGTGATGAAAAGACCGTCCAAGCTTAGCATTGATCGTCAGAAGAAGATTTGTAAAGTATTGATCATACACCCTAGCTGGTACCATACACTGAGTCACAATGCCATACTCAGAAAGATTCTTCTACTTCCATGGTCCTTAAAGGTAAGTTTTTCCTACCAGGGAGCAGGCAAAGAAGGAATTGCGGAGTTCCAAGAAGTTTAGATTGAATCTGTTCAAACATTTTTTTTTAACTCTAACCACAGGTGTAAGACATCTATTCTGGTTCATCTCTTTGAATATATCAAGTGGGGGATCAATACAAATTCCTTTCATTTCTCCACAACGAATCAAATCCCTTGCAATGTTGTTTGGGTCACAACGAGGAGCCGTGAAGTTCATAATAGCCCATATCCTAGAAGACTCCACCAATTTCTTGTAGTTAAAATTCCAACGCCTATTCCTTGGAAAAAATCTTCACCGTTGCCCACTCTTAACCTTGGTGCTGGCAGAATACCTTCATCCACTTGGGTGACCATCTTCTCATGAAAAAGAAACGTTGTAATGGTAGAAGTGTCCGTTCGTACTCCCCATGCTCGCTTTGAAGTGATTGGTGAGTATAGTTGCCATAGGGTGTCGTACAATCCGATTTTGCTTTGATCGGAACAACATCAGGAGGCACAGGTGACGGAGGAGGCAGGGATTCCAGCGTTGCCTCATTTCCCTTTTGCTCAAATGGATCTGATGGCTGTCGATTCCACCAATATAAACCTACACATGATTTGCGAATTTAAGTAGTATATGGAGTAGGGTCGATCCCACAGAGTCTGGGTTTACTGATAATTGTTTCTATCTCGACTAGATTTGTGTCTGGGCAGTTGTCGTGCTCACGAAGTTGGAGGGAGTAAAATATGTAACCTGAAATAAACAGAAAAAAAACGTAAAAAGTAAAAGATAAAATAATAAAAACAATGAAGTAATTTGAAGAAAAATCGATTAAGTTTAGCTCAGCCTTAAGCACGAGTTTTGTGTCTTTGAACCGATCCTCAAAATTAGATGAACTCCTCTTTTCCAACAAGCTAGTTATAGCTACCAAGGACGCCTCAGACACCAACTCTTCCTTGTTTAAATTAGTTATGGAACGTCCTATAACTAACCCTTACCGATAGAACAACCTACGAAACGTTCGTGATTTAGAACTCCGACAGCTTTGCATTCTAGAAGAGCCTAGCTCGAACCAATGCCCTCAAACGTTGGGACATTTAAATCTAGTTACTACTTTCCTTGATGGAACCAAATAGCAATCCCCACTTGGCACGCCAATGTGTTCACCGAAAACCGATTAGATAAACGATCCTTTCGGAATCCAACTGTACGTCTACCCGCACTAACTCAAACGACATCTTTTTTGATTTAGCATGACTTGACTTTATGAGTTGACGAAGTCATACTCTTGATCTGGAGAAATAATAAGTATTGGAAATTGGAGGTTAAATAGCTCGGGTTCGTAACTCACGGGTTTTTTACGGGGTCAACACCGGCTTAAAGCTGAAAGGGTTTAGTGTGGCATGATTTTAATCATGCTTGCAAGTTGTGGAATGTGTTTTGGCTTGATGTGAAGGATGATGGAATTTTGGAAAAGGAAAGGGGTTTGGAAAGCAATTAAGCCAATTTTGGAAAAGAAACAAAAGGAATTGAAATGGGCAGATTGCTTCACATTAACTTGAAGAAAAAAATAAAAGAAATCCTATTCTAAATTGAAATAGGAAAAGAGAAATAGAACTTAAAATAGGAATAGGAAAAGAAATATTTGATTGATGATTTTCTAAATACAAATAACCCTATTTATATACATGGGTTTTACTAAAAATATGCTTAATTAATTTAATATAAAATCTTAAATAATTAAAAATAAAAATAATTAAAAATAAAATAAACTAAAAATAGGATTTCTATATTTGGCTTTTTACAAAGTCAAATTTCTTGATGTGTCCTTGGCTTCCTCCATCTTTTTTATTTTACCCCATTTACATGATTTTCTTTCAATTTGGCCCTTTTTAGCTTACTTTTGCTCAATTGCATCCTTGACAAGATTTAAATCATAAAAATACAAATTTAGTAGAGATCAATTCAGAAATAAATCGAATTAAATACAAGAAATCATGTAAAATAATCATGTTATCAGGATCCATGCCCTGAACTCCAGAAAGGAAAAACCAAAATATATATTTGAAACAAGAAACCCTAAGGAACCCAAAGAGACAGCAAAATTCTACGACCTTCTTTCTCTAATTGCCTTTGCTTTGACCATAAACGAACGACTGCATTGTCTTCCACTTTATCAAGGAATTCGTTTTCCATAACTAGCTTTCTAACTTAGAAACTAATTGTGAATTGATACCTCTTAAAAATATGAAATAACATGCACAAAAGAATAAAACACAACAAGTTAATGCCATGGAATAAAATATAAAGCAAGTAAAATAAACGAACACCTATCTGGGTAACTTCTAAGGTTTGACGTAGTTCTACCTAGGGTAAGCCTTTAGGTTTTCTACATGTGGTTTAGTTTTAAAGTTGAGATACATGAACCAGCACATTCCTCAATCCTCAACCATTATAGGCTCATGCGGACCGAGTTCGGTTCAGGGGAATACATTTCCCTATGGCCATGCAGAAGTGAAAACTTCACGAAGACATAGGTACAGATGTATTCTGAAAGCAGTCCACTAGCCCATGCGGAGGTGAAAACCTCACAAAGGCATAGCTTCTCGCTCCCACTTAAGGGTGTGACCACGACGGTCATGTAGTGCAATGTTGAGAGATATATTTAGAACCACATGCAATAAAAGGATCGTGTTTTTTTTTTAAAAACCAAAATTTTAAATTCAGACAAAAGGACATGAAATTATCCATTTTACAACTTGACTCTTTTGAGATCCCTAGCGGAGTTGCCAAGCTGTCGAAACCATTTTTAAAGTTGATTTCAAAAAACGGGGGATCGACTTTAAAAAATAAAAATGGGAGTCGCCACCAATCCCTTTTTACTTAGGTGTGATTGGATCACCTTGAAAAATGTTTTATTTCAAAATACGATTTTGGTCTCTGAAAACAAGAAAAATGGGTTAGGAATTAGGTTACATTATAAGGAAGGGTTAGCACCCTCATAACGCCGAAAAATTGGTACCTAATCAATAAAATCATGTCCTAATGTTGAAACTTCAAAAAATTTTATAAAATGGTCCTTTTATTTGAAAAAAAAAAACTAGACTTACCTATCTCAAAGAAATAAGACACTATACCTAGTAAGTTAGGATATAGCCTCTCACGACTTTGAAACTAGGTATGCCCTTTTTAGAAAATTCCTACCTCGAGACACAAAACATCATATCCAGTAAGTTAGGACACAACGTTTTGAATTCCCAAGAATAGGTTTTTGATTTGAAATTTGTAAGTTTCGATTTTAGAAGAGAAGGGATATCTAATACTTTAAGTTCTACGAGAAAAATCGAAACCCAGTAAGTTAGGGCACAAATCTTCTAGAAGTTTTCCAAATATCACATATCATAGTATTTTAAAAACTATTTGAATAAAATGATTTAATTCAAAAGATATTTTATAAAAACTATGGTTTGCGTAAGATATTATGACATATATATCTAATGACAATTCTACATAACCACAAATTATACTAACAATAAATAATAAAAGAATAATATAACATAAATATATAATGAACTATGCTAAACAATAATAAATGATCTAAAGAATATAAATAAAATAAACATGTAATATAAAGTAAATAGTAATAATTGAAATTTTCACGAAATAACAAAATAAATGAAAAAAAGAATAACATATTTAAACATCGAATAAAAAGAATGTGATGATTTTTTAAAATTATTTAATATATGTATATATATATAATAACAAAAATTAAAAGTAAAAAATACTTATAATAAATATATATGATTTAATAATTTAATACATTCATAATTAATTATACATAATAAAAACAATTAGTAAATAATATATAATAATTTTATAATATATATATATATATATATATATAATATACTAATCATAAAATTACATATATAATATAAACAATTTAAATAAAATATATAATATAATAAATAATATACTAAATTATAAAATAATATATAATATAGATAATATTAAACCACATAAAATAAATAATAATAATTAAATATATAAGGTTAATACATTAAAAAAATGTATAAATTTTATACTATAAACAAATAAATATATAAAAATAATATAACATTTTAATATGATAATATTTCAATATAATATTAGAATAATCTAAAAATAAAATAAAATAAAAATAAAGAAAGGAGGTTAAAATGAAATGAATATAAATTTTAAAAGGAAAAAAATAAGTAAAATCGGATTGGACTAAATTGAAAAAGGGTAAGAAAGCGGAGGGATCAAACGCATAAATAACCCATTATTTGAGAAAACGCATGGATCCTGAATGGAGCGTGTCGGGTTAAGCCCTATCTGGCGTCGTTTTGGACGCTCAAAAATGGGACCAAAACGGCGCCGTTTTGCTTCTCTATAAATGCCCCAAAAATTTTAAAAATCTTCATTTTTAACCCTCTAAAAAAAAACAGAAACTTTTGCTGTCAAAACTCTCTCAAGTGGGCGATTTTCGGTCCGCATACACGGTAGCAGGACCATCGGCCACCGTCATTGCATCCGCCACCAAGTGGAATTTTAAAAAAGTAAGTATATGACCGATTTAGACCTTAGTCGGAACGGTGGTTTCGGAACCACAATTTCAAGTTAAAAATATTTTATTTGATATCTAGATTATGCATTCAAGTGTATGTGTTAAATATTTGGAGTTATTTGTATGTTTGAGAGATTAATTTAGAAAAAGGACTTAAATGAGAAGTAGCTATTGTGGAAATTTGGGCCACATAGATTGGATTTCTTTTTACATGGGACTCAAATTGTAATTTAGCCATATTCCAAATCTTAGTGGACGGTAAACACTATGGGTAATATATATTATATATATGTATATATTTAAATATATCATGAATTATATTAATATTATCATTAGTTAGTGGAGTGAATATTTTAAAATAGAATTATTATAGTTAAAGAAATAATATAATAAGAAAGTCAAAATTTCTCCCCACTTACTTCATCTTCTCCACGAAAACAAAGAGAAAAAGGGGAGAAAAATTTGAGCTCCATGGCCGGTTTATGCATGTCCTAATAAGGTAAGGAATTAAGCTTTATTTTTGTTAATTCTTGTACAGTTGTGTTGGTTGTCATGTATAATTCAAAGTACATGTGAAAATTTTGGAGTTTAAGGCTTATCTTAGGTTCGGTGTTTTAAATTTGGTCGATAGGAGATTTTTTTTAGTATGAGCTAGGAATTTACATGTTTGAGTAGATACTCAAATGAGAAGGATGAATGAAAACTTGATTTTCGAAACTAGCTAGTTGGGGCTATAAATGCTAATAAATGGCTATATAGACTAGAATAGGAGTGGAGAAAATTCGGTCCTTGAGGTACTAGTTCAAAATTCATGTAATTTATGTGTTTTATGTTAGGGGACTAAATTGTGAGAAAACTGAAATAAGATGGGTAAATTGGTGAATTGGAAAAAAATTACGTAGTATGAGCTATTTTAATGTGTAAAAGGAATGAATACATCTTGAGGGGTATTGGCATTAACTAAATGTGTATAAATTTTTATATGTTCGAATGAATGAAGGAATTGGTATTAAATTGCAAAGATTATAAAACCATGAATGATCAATTGAAATAATAGTACTATGTCGTGTTGAATTGAGTTGAATGAAAATCTTTTGAATAGACTCCTTTCGAATTTGGTTTAGAGTAAGGAAAGAAAGAATTGGAAAAGGATCGGGAAAGGCTAATTTGGGACGAGTAGTCGGGACATCTATACCTTCCAACTATCGAGGTAAGTCTATAAGTAAATGGTTGTTCTTGATTTTAAATAAATGTAAATTATTCATGCTGAATTGAAATGTTTATAATTATATTTGCTATTACCGAATGTGAGGATGGTAATTGATATGTTCAAGGAACTACTTGAGTAAGTTTTAAGCAATGGAATTAATTTGAAGTAATGCTTACTTCTAAGTTTAAATTGAATGTTGACGGTTATTCCAAGGCATTCTTTGAATATACATATATATATTTGAAATTGATAAGAAATGGTCGAAGGTGATGGTACTTGGTCTTTGTAATTAGAAGCATGAAATAGGAAATTTTAATGATGATATTATAATGAGATTTAGGCATACTAAGCGGAGTTTATGATGGTTTGATGTGGTATAGGTCGAATGCAATATAGTACTTGGATATTGAACACTTTGATATATACCTTATACATATATAAGTGTATATTCTTGTGTGTAAAGTGAATGTGAATTATATATATATATATTATGCATATTGAGGAATAACAAGTTAAGAGAAGCATACATTGAGTAATAAGGTTCACGAGTACCATATGTGTAAAGTTAAAGCGGCTCTGTGTGAGCGATACGTTACGATAAAAGTTAAGTAACGGCTCGTGTGAGCGATACGTTACGATGAAAGTTAAATAACGACTCGTGTGAGCGATACGTTACGATGAAAGTTACGTGAACGGCTGTGTGAGCGATACGTTACGATGAAAGTTAAATAACTGGCCTGTGTGAGCGATACGTTACGATAAAAGTTAAATGCTTGCTCGTGTGAGCGATAAGTTACGATAAAAGTTAAGTAACGGCTACGTGTGAGTGATACGTTACGATAAAAGTTAAATAACGGCTCGTGTGAGCGATACGTTACGATAAAAGTCAAATAACGACTCTGTGTGAGCGATTCGTTACGATAAATGTGAAATGCTTGGCTCGTGTGAGCGATACGTTACGATAAGCATTAAGTAGCGGCTCTATGTGAGCGATACGTTAATGGCACTAAGTGTGCGATATGTTACATCAATTACACTATGTGTGCGGATTTACGGATTTTACGGAGATATAATTCAATGAATGGAGCTATCCGAAAAGTGATAGATAGGTAAGGGATGTATGATAATTGTGTAATTTAAATATCAATGAGGTAAAATTTTCTTGTATACGAAATTAAAGTATCGAGAGGTGATTATTAATCTATGAGTTTGATTGAATGAGTGAATGGTATGTTGGTAGTTGATTTTTGAGACCTATTGATCAAGATAGTTGTTGAATGGTAGCATGATATATGTAATTGAAATTACGAATCCGTTATCATCAAGTAAGTTGATTTAATTAACCTTATAGGTTCGGTCACAAAGGTATGTGCATATGTGATGATGAATTGAATTTGTGTATAAGTGGTTATATGTGATATTATATTAAATTGAATATATGAGTACATGTGATAGTTTAATTAACTTTGGATGATCGGTCATATATATGATAATGGATTAAACTAGTATATCGGGCCATAAGTGATGGTATAATGAATCATGTGTATTTGATCTAATAAATAAGTTTTAGATGTTGAAATGAAAATTTTATATCCTATGTATTTATATGTGAATTATATGGATTGAAAGGTGAGAAAGAAAATTAGGTAGTTAATATGTATATCGTGAACAAATGTATATGTATTTGTTTTGAGATGGGAAAATGATTTACAGATCGATGTGAAATCTATTATTGAATATATGAGTGTTTGGCCTTAAGGCTATAAAAGGTGAAAGTTTACAAATGATGATATGAATCATGAGTAAGTGAAGCTACTTAACGAGGAACATGGATTATATGAGAAAAGTGATTGTACATGTGTATGTGATTAACCAAATTTGGCCTGTTTGAATTAAATTATATATGTTTCTATGGTGAATTATTTGCTTATGGCTTACTAAGCTGTCAAAGCTTACTTTGTGAAATTTTCCTATGTTTATAGAGTTTCAAAGACTTGCTCGGGTTGAAAGTCGAAGGAGATCTCATCACACTATCCAATTTATGCGCTTGATAAATAAATACTTGGAGATTTGGTTATGTGGCATGTATAGACTAGTTTTGATATTGCTAGTTTCAAAATTGTATATATTTGTATAAGCCATGCGAAAATGGCTTGTCCATCTCGTTATTCTTGGAATTTATATTTTGGCTTGATGATTTCGTTTGATTTGGTTTTGGTATATTTATAAGTATGATTAATGTATAAAGTTTATATGAAATGAAGAAAAGATGTTATGATCTAAATTTCGAGTTTTGTAACTCGAGTTATAGTAGATTTCTGATGGACAGTTTCAATTTTTATGCCTCAAATTGGTAGTTAAGTCCGGTAATACCTTGTAACCCATTTTCGGTGACGGATAAGGGTTAGGGGTGTTACATTTTATTGGTATCAGAGCTATGGTTTAGTCGGTTCTAGGACTACCATAGTGTATGTGAGTCTAGCTATACATGCCATATGTAACCCGCGATAGTGTGATATGTCCCACTCGTGAAAATTATTTTAATTAGACAGATATGCTTTCCAACCGAGCTAAATTTCGATAGTATGGAATGTATGCGCAAATGTTTGAGTGAAAATATATTGGTGATGAGTTGACACTCGTAAAGGCATGAATCAAAGTGTATGGCATATTATTATTATTATTATTGATAAATGTTATAATTATATGGGCATATGAGTTATGACAATTGTGTTATGATGCTATATGAGAATTTCGATTGTGAATTAGTGATTTGAGTTGGCTTATGAACTATGTGTTAAGAACAAAAGTGATTATAAGCAAATGTTTATTAAATGTTTTGAGAATGTGAAATTTGAAATAAACTGGCTAGTTGTGATAGTATGTGTTATGTGCGAATTAAATTTGAGGCGTTACTACCCTTACCCCCTTATCGGTAAAAATGTTATAATGAAATCTGTAAGATTTGGATTGAATAAGTTTATGAGTGTGGAGTTACTGTAACATCCCAAAACCCGGCCCACAAGCCCTGACCGGATCTGGTATGTCATCATGAAAAGCAGTTGGAAAATCTTTGACTTTAGAATAAAACTTGAAAATTTTGGACTTATTCAAGAACCATGTCCATGTAAAATTATTGAATAATATAAGTTTGATATAAAATATCCGAATTAAAACTTTATTATAATTTATTATATTATAAATCATTTGAAGAAATATTTCTAAGTATAGTATAAACTTCAATAATAAATAAAGTACTTTAATCAAAAGTGGCCCTTATTACATCAAATCAATACCCAAAATATCAAGATATACAATAATTAAATCAAATAAAACATCTCTCGATAAAATCGCTTTTGCATGGCCACCTTTGTCTCCACTCCAACCCGGTCCATTAATCACAAATCACTGCGATGTTGGATAAATAATTGGGTGAGTCACACGGACTCAGTGTGTAATTAAACCACTGATATCCACCCACATGTTAGCCACAAATCAACCCAATTATCAAATGCAACATATAACTATAATCAGACATTACCACATCATGGGCTTGGCCCACATTCAATCCACATTCAAGTACTGGACTAGGCCCTTTTCTCATTAATTCACTGATTACTGGGCTTGGCCCATTTCCACGTATGTTCTCATAACATACCAATCCACATGCATATTGGGCTTGGCCCATTTCCATAGCATTTCATAACGGAACAATGCAACATGAAACCCAACCCAATCCTAAGGTCCATCCGCTACACACCCCCTTAACTAGCCTACCACACACCAAGGGACTATCGAGTCACCCTCTCCTTTTCCCTCCAAGAAGGCAACCAATGCCATCCACGATGTAGCGTATAGCTAACATCAAACCACGATGGGGCACATAGCAACCCATCAAGCCACGATAACGTACAGAGCCGATATCAATCACGGTAACCACGCGAACTTATTCGCTTTAGATCCACAACGCGACCTCAGTCAGCGCCAATCCACGATGTAGCACAAAGCTGACATCAACCACGCACTCAAGTACACCGTGCCTTCTTTCAAAAACCCACCCATGCACATGTAACATAATATAATGCGGAGATGATGCATGTGCATGATATTCACAATCATAGGCATACTCACATATTAAAATCAATTATCACATATTAAACAATTTGCTCCTAACTCGTCATCATCATACCCCTTCAAGGGTATCAATTTCACATTTATGCACTTGTTAGCAAACATATTAAGCAGGCAAATATCACGCAAATCCGGAAACAATGGCTAACTACACACCTTATAACACGAAGCTCTAAACCTCGACCCCAACGCTATCGTTTAGCGAGACTACCGTTATCTGCCTATCGTTTTCTGCTTTGACGCCCACACCCAGTGGCCAATCACGAACCACGAGACAGCTCTTTTCTTAAACTTCGGACGTTGACCTTCCTTTCCCTCTTGGTGGCACTCGCATCCATCGGCGATACTTAATCAGAACCACACGATTAATCAACAAAGTCATAATCTACTATTAACGAATCTAAGTCACTTACTAATCATCCTTACCAAAATAAATTGAAATCCCGAAGGCTTCCTTTGCTTACATCGATTGCCTATAAACCATAGTCACCATTCGGTCAACAACAAAACACAACCAATGGCCTAAGGCGAATATCAAACCACTTACCCTTTTAATTGAATCCCGAAACACCAATGGAATTACCGAAAATCACATTACAAGACTATTAGTATCACTATCAACCACAATCCATGTAAAAGGCCCTTTGTCCGAATACTACAAGAGATAGATTAATATCATACGACCTTACCTTTCACAACAACTAAAGAAAACCCAACGCTCCAACCTTTGCCCAACCAATAATCGGCTACCACAAGGAATAAGATTGACCAGGGACTTGTAAACAAAGCGAGAGAATGAGAGGCTAAATGTTTGACAATGACTCCTAAATGGAGTTGGAATGTTCGCCAAGGTAAGCTTTTAGGGGTGATTTGGCTTGAATGAAGTGGAGAGAAACAAATGGAATATTCAGTGAAACATTCCCACACTGCCCACAAGAATGGACCGGATCTGGTATGTTCCTAAAATAAACCGGTTTCAAAAACATTCGATACTTAGAGAAAATTTGTAAATTTTTAGAAAAACTATTGTTTTGAGTTGGGCTTAGATTGAAAACCCATTTATTTGATTTTGTAAGCCCATTTAATTAAACACAACCACTAAAGTTCTTAGCATGAAACTTAACAATAATGTAAAAACAAAGAATAATCCTTTGGGCCTTATGGCCTTATTACATCAAATAACCCAAAACAAAATTAAAAAGGTATTAAAATCAAATAAAGTCCAAATTTACGAATAAATTCTTCAAGTGATGCATGGCCTCCTCATGGTCTACCGGGTCCGGTCCGTCACTGCTCATCACCTGAAAAATAATTTCCCACAATGGGGTGAGTCAACAGACTCAATGTGCACACAATACTATCATTCAATAAATCAGGCATTCATGTTCACATCAACCAGTCCATGTAATAATGAAATTATGATGCAACCCAAACCCAAAACCTATAAGCCGTCCGCTACTCTCCACCCGTACCAACCAACACACCGTGGGGACTACTAAGTCGACCCTCCATCCGCTACTCTCCACGTTGTGTCATTAGACACTATTGTAACCGAAGTTACCAAAATTGCAATGTGACCAGTAGTCGACATATTTCGCAATGTGACCGTAGTCAACATTTTTCGTGGGTGAGACCAAGTCAACACTGTTCTCCCCTTTTTCATAAATCGAATGCCCAAAACATATATACATATATAACATAATTTAATTTCATGTTCATATTCTTATATTCGCATGTTATTAAATAACATTTTTCACAGTCCTATCAGAAGTAGGAAACGTACCTTGGTACTTTTTGGCCACATGTGTGGTACATAGCCACATTCATATTAATTTTCATATCATATATTAAAAATATTTAACCATAATATATCGAATAATAGTAAGGGTACACACCTTTTTCGCTTAATAGGTTCCTTGATTTCTCGAGAATCCCGATCTAATTTTTAGATCAATTAATCCCTATATTCGGCCCATCCATTAACACACATTAATAAACCCCTTTTAAACAAAACCAAATCCTAGTAGGATTTGTAAGGAAAAACTCACCTTTGCCGATTTGGTGATTACACAAATCCTAAGTTTGGGTTTTCCTCTACTTGATATTCGACCAACCCTTGTAGTTCAATATGGTTAGTTTTTGGCTTTTCAAAATTAAGGAATGGATTTAGATACTCATAGAACCCTTAGCGAATATTTTAGAGGCTTACCTTAGAGATTCCAAATCCGAAAGTTCCTTTTTGTCTTGAATATCGTCGAAATCCCTAAAGATCATAGGTTAGATTTGATCTAACTTTAATAGTTGATAGATGGCCTTTAGTCGAATGTGTCTTACCTTAATTCCTTGATTTTGGAAATCCCAAACTCCTCCTCTAACATTCGACCATAGACAAGAAGAGGGTTATTTTCTTAAGCCTTGTTTAAATTGATTTAAAAGAACAAGAATCGATTGTTCTTACCTTAGATCCTTGATCTTTATGTTCAACGATGGTGGAAACCCGAGTTCCTTGTATATTCGGCCATGATCAAAGAGAATAAGAGTTAAGCCTTTTACTTTCGGCAACTAGGAAGAAAGAAAATTGAATGGCTTACTTACCTTGAATCCTTCAATCACTTGTTTCCTTGTCTTGTGTTACTGAAATCCGGCTATGGAGATCTAACCGGGATTGGAAGAGAAGAGTTTTGGCTAGGCAATGGCAAGAGGAGGGAAAGGAAAAGATGGAGTCTTTTCTTAGGGGAAGTTTCGGCAATGAGAGGGAAAAGGGAGAGCAAAAATTCGGCAAATGGAGTGAATGAGAGAAAAGTCTCTCTTTTCCTCTTTTTAACTGAACTACTAGACCAAGAGTCCAAAACTTGGCCACTACTCTCCCATGTGATAATTTGATATTAATTATCACTTTAAAATAACCTTTAATCCATCCTTTAATCCCTTATTTATCTTAGTAAAATAAATCCTCTATTTATCACTTAAATTTGACAAGTTTTAATAAAATAAAACTCTCCCTTTCAAGCAAGCATGTGCCGTCCATCCCTAGCCTTGGGAAACAAAATTAAACTTTCAAAAATTGCTTCCCAAGTGACTCGAACTCATGTCATTCCTTAAACCCTAAGTGACACCTCAGCCACTTTTCCAAGCTCGATTGTATGTCAAAATTCACCAACTTTTTCTTTTAAGGCCCTCCTGCCTTATCTCCCATTTTGGGCTTTAAATTTTGTCATTCAGACCTTATTTCTAAGTTTCCTAAAATTTTACGACGACTCAGTAACTTGCCATTTTCTTACATCTTCGTGTTTCCAAAATGTTCGGGTTTCCAAAATGTTCGGGTTTCCAAAATGTTTAGGTTTCCAAAATGTTTAGGTTTCCAAAATGTTTAGGTTTCCAAAAATGTTTAGGTTTCCAAAATGTTTAGGTTTCCAAAAATGTCTAAGTTTCCAAAAATGTCTAAGTTTCCAAAAATGTCTAGGTTTCCAAAAATGTTCATTTCCATTTCCATTTCCATTTTCATTTCCATTTCCATGCATTTCTAAGTTTCCAAAAATATCAAAAATTTATTCATAGTACTTGAAACTTGTCATTTCATACCATTAAACTGGAAATGCATAGGCCCTATTCAGGATGTTACAGTTCTACCCCCCTTAAACAAAATTTCGTCCCCGAAATTTCCTAACTAAAATAGTTGAGGGTATTGCTGTCTCATTGCCTCTTCTGGCTCCCATGAAGCTTCTTCCGTTCCATGATTGCGCCATAGCACTTTGACTAGGGGAACTGTCTTCTTCCGTAGTACTTTCACATCACGTTCTAAGATCCGAATTGGTTCCTCCTCGTATGATAAGTCTGGCCTTAGTTCCACCTCTTCAACCGGTACCACATGAGATGGATCCGATCGATAGCGACGTAACATGGATACATGAAATACATCATGCATCTGCTGCAATTCTGGTGGCAACTCTAATTGGTATGCCAACGCCCAACTCGCTTTAGTACTTGATAAGGCCCTATAAATCTTGGGCTTAGCTTTCCTTTGCGGCCAAACCTCATTACCTTCTTCCAAGGTGAGACTTTCAAGAACACTTGATCTCCCACTTCAAACTCTATTTCCTTTCGCTTAAGGTCCGCGACGACTTTTGCCTATCGAGGCTTCCTTCAAGCGTGTCTGAATTAACTCAACCTTCTCTTCGTTTACGCCACCAACTCGACCCAAAACTCGGCGTTCTCTAACTCGGTCCAACAAGTAGGTGTTCTACACTTCCTTCCATACAATGCCTCGTATGGTGCCATCCGAATGTTGGCTTGATAGCTATTGTTATAGGCGAATTCAGCTAAGGGCAAGTAATCTTCCCAACTTCCTCGAAATTCCATTACGACCTCTCAACATATCCTCCAACACTTGTATAACTCGTTCAGATCGCCGTCGATTGTGGATGAAAAGTCGTAGTGAAGTCTAGCTTAGTGCCTAAAGCTAGATGAAGTGCTTTCCAAAATCGTGATGTAAACCTTGGGTCTCTATCAGAGATGATCGACTTGGTACTCCATGTAATCTCAAAATTTCCGCCACATACAACTTAGCTAACTTCAGAGAATAATCCATTACATTTGGGATAAAGTGTGCGGACTTGGTCAAACGGTCCACTATCACCCATACCGAGTCCTTCTTAGTAGGCGTGAGGGAAGCCCACTAACGAAGTCCATGGTAATCCTATCCCACTTCCATTGGGAATTTCGATTGGTTGAGCAATCTGATGGAACTTGGTGTTCAAACCTTGACTTGTCGACATGTCAAACATTTCCCCACAAATTCGGTCACTTCGCTTCAAGTCGGACCACCAAAATTGTTCCTTAGATCTCTATACTGACTTGATGCCTCCGGGATGCATGGCATAAGGGCTACCATGCGCTTCCAAGAATCTTTTGTCTCAACTCTTTATTCTTGACATACAAACTTTACCCTTATAGCACAATACTCCTTCATTATTGACATCATAATCCTCTAATCCCCTTCTTGTACTTTCTTGTAACTTAGTACTTAAGTCATTATCACCAACCGTCCCTCTTTCACTTCCTTTAGCCAAGTGGGCTCGACTTGTAATTCCGCCAATGCAGACTTCCATCGTCATATAGACTTAAATGAGCGAACAAAGCCCGTGGGTCCGATACAACCTTCCGACTTAGGGCATCGGCTACTACATTTGCCTTGCCGGATGATACTCTATCGAATGATCGTAGTCCTTTAGCAATTCCACCCACCTTCGTTGCCTCAAGTTCAACTCCTTCGAGTTAATAAATACTTAAGGCTCTTGTGGTGTGTAGATAATGACCTTTCTCCATAAAGGTAGTGCCTCCAAACCTTAAGGCGAAAACCACATTGCTAGCTCTAAGTCATGAGTTGGGTAGTTAAGCTCATGAGGCCTTAATCGCCGAGACGCATAAGCAACCACTTTGCCATCTTGCATTAGCACACAGCCTAACCCCGTATGTGAAGCATCACA
This sequence comes from Gossypium rotundifolium, assembly GCA_025506655.1. Lineage (NCBI taxonomy): Eukaryota > Viridiplantae > Streptophyta > Magnoliopsida > Malvales > Malvaceae > Gossypium > Gossypium rotundifolium. Next base: position 182,695,434 of record CP106724.1, on the reverse strand, counting down.
GTACACCACAAATTCCTTTCCTGCCTCCGGCTGAATTAACACTGGAGCCTCTGTCAGTACCTTCTTAAGCCTTTCAAAGCTCTCTTGCTGTTTAGTAGTCCATTCGAAAGGTACTTCCTTCCTTAGCAACTTGGTTAAAGGCGCGGCTATTGACGAGAATCCTTCCACGAACCTTCTGTAATAGCCTGCCAAGCCTAAGAAACTTTGGATTTCAGCCACGGACCTAGGTGGCTTCCAATCCAACACTGCTTCGATCTTCCTAGGGTCCACTCTTATTCCTTCTGCGGATACCACATGCCCTAAGAATGCCACTTCCCTAAGCCAAAATTCGCACTTGCTGAATTTGGCATAGAGCTTTTTCTCCCTTAGTACTTCCAACACGACTCGGAGATGCTCATCATGCTCTTCCTCCGACTTCGAATACACTAAAATATCATCGATGAACACGACGACGAATCTGTCCAAGTAGGGTTGGAAAATCCGATTCATCATGTCCATGAACGCGGCTGGGGCGTTTGTCAACCCAAACGGCATCACCACAAACTCGAAGTGACCATATCTTGTCCTAAAAGCGGTCTTATGAATATCAGCCTCCTTCACCTTCAACTGATGGTATCCTGACCGTAAATCGATCTTCGAAAACACTGCGGCTCCCTTCAGCTGATCGAACAAGTCCTCGATCCTTGGCAAGGGGTACTTGTTCTTAATGGTCAGCTTATTTAGCTGACGGTAGTCTATGCACATACGCATAGTTCCGTCCTTCTTCTTTACAAATAAGACCGGTGCTCCCCATGGAGACACACTGGGTCGGATGAACCCACGGTCCAATAGTTCTTGTATCTGAGCCTTGAGCTCCACTAACTCCTTTGGTGCCATTCGGTAAGGAGCGATTGACACAGGAGCTGTCCCCGGTAACAATTCAATCCCAAATTCGACCTCCACATCAGGGGTATTCCAGTAACTCCTCCTGAAACACATCTACAAAGTCCCTTACTGTCCTAACTCCATTAACACCTTCCTCCTTCCCACCTATCGCACTTACAAAAGCTAAGAACGCTTTGCAACCTTTCTTAACCATCTTCTCACCTTCAAAGTCCGAAACTACATTAGATAAATAATTCCTCCTTTCTCCGATCATTATTACCACTTCATCCTCCGGGGTTCTTAGTTCCATACGTTTAGCCGCACAATCCAACACGGCTCAGTGTTCCACTAACCAGTCCATTCCAAGTATAAGCTCAAACTCTCCGAAGGGTAACTCCATTAAGTCCGCTCGAAAGTTCACTCCACGAATCTCTAGGGTACGTTTCGAAAGATCTTGTCTACCACTATAGTTTGGCCTAATGGGCTTACTACAGTCATCTGCCTATCAGAGAGTTCAGAGTCTAGGCCTAGTGTTTCCACTACACTACTTGCAACATAAGAATGGGTCGAGCCCACATCAATCAAAGCAAAGTAGGGTTTGTCAAAATAAAGAACGCATCGGTTATTACGTCCGTGCGTCTCCATCTTCCCTTCTACGAACCGCATAAACCAAACCCGGTTGTCTTGCATCGGTGTTAGCATTAGTACCTCGACCTCTGTGCCACGGCCTCGCTGCACTACCGCCACACAGTTACTCGAACCACGACCTGTTGAGGTCGTTGTCCGCCTCTACCGGGTCTGCTAACATTTTGAACTACGGTTGGCTTTAAATGCAGTTGTTTGGGGCAATCCTAAACATATGGTCCTTGGACCCACACCTATAGCATGCTCCTATCTTTTTCCAACACTCTCCTAGATGCCTCTTTCCACAATAATCACAAGGACGAATCGCCACTTTGTGCAGCTTGTTGATTCGTGGCCCATCAACCCTAGGCCTCTTGTAACCCTTTCCGGATGACCCAAACCCTCTTTTGGTCTTATTCTTGTCCACGATGCGCTTAGTAGCATCCTTTATCCCTCGGCCACCTTGGCCTTTTCTACCAAAACAGAGAATTCTGCTCCGATGCGGTGCTATTAATGATCTTAAATCATTCCTCACCGTCCTCAAACGAACACGGCGTTCATGCTCGATTGCCACTACCCCTCGAGCATAGCGGCTTAACCTCGAAATTCCGCCTCATATTCTCATGACGGACTTACTCCTTGGACTAACCCTAGAAAAGCCTTCCTCCGCTCATCCAGATACCGGTTCCCACATACTTCTTTTGAAAGGCCTCTTTAACAAAATCCCGTGTCGATTTTCACCTCTGATGCCATCACGAGCATCAACCACCATTGATACGCTTCATCACGTAACAATGCTACCATCCCTTCGATTTTTCCTCCGAGTCGATCAAGCTCATCCATTATGCGTTCCGTTGCTTCTAACCAAGACTCATTGCACTCGGTGCCACATTGGATACTCCTCAAACATTTCGCTCCATTAGCTCTGAGTCGCTCGGCACCGACTTCGATTTCCTCCATTTCCTCCCTGCACCGGCCACCAATTCCAAAACTCATGAGCGACTGCGACATGACCTCTTCCCTCTTCGAGCCTCTTTGCGCCAACATTAACAAATGGGGGTGGTGGTGGTGGCATCTCATTGTCGGACCCTTGACCCGACCTAACGGGTTCCGACACGGTCATCCTTCCTCTTCCTCGACCACACGACCACGTCCTCTAGAGCTCATTTTCTAGCGGCGAGATCCGATTAAGGAATTTTATGTATTAGTCATTGTTCCACTTATTTAGAAGAAGTTTTATGGAAAAGAATTTAAGAGTGGTTCTTTCGTATCATACAACACACAGATTTTTCCATTCATCCATTCATCCATCAAACAAATATGAACTTCCGCTCATTCGGAGAAACGTTGTAGTTTTTGTTGTTTGTTGTTGTTTTCCACTACCCGGGGTATTTTCGTAATTTTTGTCCTCTGGGTATTTTCGTAATTTTTCAAAAAATGTTTCTTGATGTTTTTGTCAAAAGTATTTTGAAAGTTTCCAAGTCTTGGGACATTTTGGAAAAATTGAAACCGGGGTATTTTGGTAAATTGAACCTCGGGGTGTTTTGGTAATTTTTCAAAATCGGGTAAATTTGTAAAATTTTATAAGTCAAGGATATTTGAAAGTTGTAAAACTTTGAGGTTCTTCTGAAAATTGGTTCTTCCAAAATGGGAATGTTGCAAAATTTTAGAAATCGTGGTCATTTTGGTAATTTTGTATGTTAGGGGCAATTTTGTAATTTTTTTTTTTTTCCAAAATCATGGTATTTTGATATTTTACAAATTAGGGTTTTGAATGTTTATGAAATCATGAAATTTTGGTAAAGTTCTTTGAGGAGTTGAACATTTTACAAACCAAAGCGTTTTGGTAATTTCACCCTAAGGGCATTTTTGTAATTTTCAGAATCAGAGTTTTTCGAAAATGTTGTAAAAATAACTTTTCTCGGATTTAAAAGAAAGTTTTAGGGTTTGTTGTTTTGTTCTTTCTTCTCTCTTTTTTTTTTTTTTTTTTTTTGAAAACATGGCTAGTTCCTTTGGGTTTTAGTCATTATGTTTAGCCTATAACCGAGCCCTCTTGGTCGGGGTGAACCAAAGCTACGCACTGTGCAGGATTCGTGTGGAGAGGAGGTGAGTCACGCGATCGCTTAAATACCAAGCTCCCACCAAACCATTCCTAGTCACAAGACAGAGAGGTTGCCACACCACCGAGCCCTCCAGGTTGGGTGAACAGAAGTTACGCACTGTAGGATTCTCAAGAGGAGGTGAGTCACTAGGACGCTTAAATACCAAGCTCTTCCGGATCCAATCCTGACATGCGTATAAGGGTTACCACACCACTAGCTCGATGACTTAGCCATAGGTTGGTTTAGTACATTAAGTCTTATGTGTTTGTGTTTGAGTAGTCTAATCCTAAAGTTCAAGTTCCTATCATTCTATTCTACGTTCCATGCCTTTTCTACCCTTATATAAATCACAAAATCACACATATAGTTAGGGGTACTTACCGGTGGATCATGGTTGGAGACTTAGGGGCCATGCCAAAAGCGCTTCCTTTCAAAGAAAAATCATTTGGCTCGCTTTGAAAGCGTTTTGGGCTGAGCCCACAGAGAGAGTTTAAAGCGGGCTCGATACCAAATCGAACACCCACACGGCCCACAAGAATGGACCGGATCGGTATGTTCTAAAATAAATAGGTTTCAAAAACATTCGATACTTAGAGAAAATTTGTAAATTTTAGAAAAACTATTGTTTTGAGTTGGGCTTAGATTGAAAACCCATTTATTTGATTTTGTAAGCCCATTTAATTAAACACAACCACTAAAGTTCTTAGCATGAAACTTAACAATAATGTAAAAACAAAGAATAATCCTTTGGGCCTTATGGCCTTATTACATCAAATAACCCAAAACAAAATTAAAAAGGTATTAAAATCAAATAAAGTCCAAATTTAGAATAAATTCTTCAAGTGATGCATGGCCTCCTCATGGTCTACCCGGTCACATCCGCTCATCACTGAAAAATAATTTCCCACAATGGGGTGAGTCAACAGACTCAATGTGCACACAATACTATCATTCAATAAATCGGGGCATTCATGTTCACATCAACCATCCATGTAATAATGAAATTATGATGCAACCCAAACCCAAAACCTATAAGTCGTCCGCTACTCTCCACCGTACCAACCAACACACCGTGGGGACTACTAAGTCGACCCTCCATCCGCTACTCTCCACGTTGTGTCATTAGACACTATTGTAACCGGTTACCAAAATTCGCAATGTGATAGTAGTCGACATATTTCGCAATGTGACCGTAGTCAACATTTTTCGTGGGTGAGACCAAGTCAACACCTGTTCTCCCCTTTTTTCATAAATCCTTAATGCCCAAAACATATATACATATATAACATAATTTAATTTCATGTTCATATTCTTATATTCGCATGTTATTAAATAACATTTTTCATGATCCTATCGAGTAGGAAACGTACCTTGGTACTTTTTGGCCACATGTGTGGTACATAGCCACATTCATATTAATTTTCATATCATATATTAAAAATATTTAACCATAATATATCGAATAATAGTAAGGGTACACACCTTTTTCGCTTAATAGGTTCCTTGATTTCTCGAGAATCCCGATCTAATTTTTAGATCAATTAATCCCTATATTCGGCCCATCCATTAACACACATTAATAAACCCCTTTTTAAACAAAACCAAATCCTAGTAGGATTTGTAAGGAAAAACTCACCTTTGCCGATTTGGTGATTACACAAATCCCGGAAGTTTGGGTTTTCCTCTACTTGATATTCGGCCAACCCTTGTAGTTCAATATGGTTAGTTTTTCGGCTTTTCAAAAATTAAGGAATGGATTTAGATACTCATAGAACCCTTAGCCGAATATTTTAGAGGCTTACCTTAGAGATTCCAAATCCCGAAAGTTCCCTTTTGTCTTGAATATCGCCGAAATCCCTAAAGATCATAGGTTAGATTTGATCTAACTTTAATAGTTGATAGATGGCCTTTAGTCGAATGTGTCTTACCTTAATTCCTTGATTTTGGAAATCCCGAAACTCCTCCTCTAACATTCGGCCATAGACAAGAAGAGGGGTTATTTTCTTAAGCCTTGTTTAAATTGATTTAAAAGAACAAGAATCGATTGTTCTTACCTTAGATCCTTGATCTTTATGTTCAACGATGGTGGAAACCCGAGTTCCTTGTATATTCGGCCATGATCAAAGAGAATAAGAGTTAAGCCTTTTACTTTCAAGAACTAGGAAGAAAGAAAATTGAATGGCTTACTTACCTTGAATCCTTCAATCACTTGTTTCCTTGTCTTGTGTTCTTGAAATCCGCTATGGAGATCTAACCTGGATTGGAAGAGAAGAGTTTTGGCTAGGCAATGGCAAGAGGAGGGAAAGGAAAAGATGGAGTCTTTTCTTGGGGAAGTTTCGACAATGAGAGGGAAAAGGGAGAGCAAAAATTCGGCAAATGGAGTGAATGAGAGAAAAGTCTCTCTTTTCCTCTTTTAACTGAACTACTAGACCAAGAGTCCAAAACTTGGCCACTACTCTCCCATGTGATAATTTGATATTAATTATCACTTTAAAATAACCTTTAATCCATCCTTTAATCCCTTATTTATCTTAGTAAAATAAATCCTCTATTTATCACTTAAATTTGACAAGTTTTAATAAAAATAAAACTCTCCCCTTTCAAGCAAGCATGTGCCGTCCATCCCTAGCCTTGGGAAACAAAATTAAACTTTCAAAATTGCTTCCCAAGTGACTCGAACTCATGTCATTCCTTAAACCCTAAGTGACACCTCAGGCCACTTTTCCAAGCTCGATTGTATGTCAAAATTCACCAACTTTTTCTTTTAAGGCCCTCCGCGCCCTTATCTCCCATTTTGGGCTTTAAATTTTGTCATTCGACCTTATTTCTAAGTTTCCTAAAATTTTCGTGACTACTCAGAATTTGCCATTTTTCTTACATCTTCGTGTTTCCAAAATGTTCGTGTTTCCAAAATGTTCGGGTTTCCAAAATGTTTAGGTTTCCAAAATGTTTAGGTTTCCAAAATGTTTAGGTTTCCAAAAATGTTTAGGTTTCCAAAATGTTTAGGTTTCCAAAATGTCTAAGTTTCCAAAATGTCTAAGTTTCCAAAATGTCTAGGTTTCCAAAATGTTCATTTCCATTTCCATTTCCATTTTCATTTCCATTTCCATGCATTTCTAAGTTTCCAAAAATATCAAAAATTTATTCATAGTACTTGAAACTTGTCATTTCATACCATTAAACTGGAAATGCATAGGCCCTATTCAGGATGTTACAATTCGGCTAAGTGACCCTGTAGTTTCGGCCAAATAAACAGGTGAGAAGGAGGGACGGTTTTGGTGAGAATAGAGTATGAGAAGAAAAAGAAAATGAAGGTCTAGAAGAGATTAAACATTCGGCTAAAGGGTCAAAAGAAATTCAAGAAGGAAGCTGTCCATTAAATAGCAAATTCGGCACCCCCTCCCCCAAAAGACTCCAAAGCCGATTAAACACTCCAAGCCCCCCCATTCGGCCATGACTTCCACCAAATCCAAAATTCCTTCCTAAATTCACTCAATACCACCCAATTCAAAATAAAAATAATCTAATAGCAACCATTATCACCTATTTACTAATTTTAAACTAATTAAAATAATCCCACCATTATCAAAATAAATAAAACAAGATTACCCACCACCAATTCAAAAGCTAAACAACCCCAATTCAACCTTATCCTATTTGAAGCTCCCCATGTGCCGTCCAATGCCTTCAAATCACGCCTAAAAAGAATAAAAATTAAAACTCCAAATGCCACTCACATGGTTCAACTCGAACCTTGTCACGCACCCTCTCTTCCAACGCCTGTGCCACTCGGCCACTTTGATTTTATGCCATAAAGCCCCAACATTTAATTTTAAACCCTTCTTACTTCAGCCCATCACCAAATAACAAAAATAAAACGCTAAAATGCCAACGCCCCACTCGAACCAAAGGTGCCCTTTCTCCCCAACGCCTAAGTGGCGATGAGAGCCACTCCGCCAATTGGACTTTCATGTCCACCTACCGCCATTAATTAATAAGGCCTACCTAGCCCAGTTCCTATAGTCGACGCAAAAACAAAATGTCGCCACCTCGTTCGAACACAAGACCTCAATGGCGCTTACTTCCATTTCTTAAGTAGCGCCTCCATGCCACTCCACCAATCTCGCTTTTGCGCCCTAAACTCCCCAAATTATTTTTTAAGGCCTTCCGCCCTATTTCCCCTTTAGACCCTAAAATCAAAAATTTTCCAAAGCCTTTCCCTTTCATCCAAGCATTCTTAAACCTCTAAAACACATCCAAAACACCCAAAACCTTCCAACACTGAATTATACCAATTGCCTAGCCCCTAAACCGTGGTGTTACAATTCTACCTCCTTAAAATAATTTCGTCCTCGAAATTACTTTACTAACGAATGTCCGTACAACCTATCTTACCACCTTACGCTTATGTCACAGACTCGATCTTACTAAGACTATCATACCTTCCCAACACAGCCTCTAAGTTCGCACTCAAAATTCAAAACACCTCTCTTAGTAACACGTAAAAGGCTAATTCACAAGCAAGCAAAGCAATCAAAGCATGTACCAAAGCAAATGAGCTTACCCGCTATCACATCCTTGGTTGACTCGACTAGAACCATTCCTTCCATGGCTTGAACCACGACCCCTCGCCGCCGAGGACAATTCTTAACCAGATGTGCCTTAGATCCACACCAAAGCATTCTTTACTATTTCCCCAACACTCTCCTGTGAGGTCTTCCACACGATCACAAGGACGATTCCCATCCACCGGTACAAGTACACTGCTGTGGTTCTCGGTCCTTGGTCTTTTCGGCATTACCCAACGATACCGATGGCCCAACATTTCTCTTCTTCGCTCCTATTCTTTTCCGATTTTCTCTTATAGTCTTCTTAACCTCTTCAAAGAATCCAAGCTTTCTCCACTAGCACCGCTGAAGTCTCTCTCCTCTCATGAGCAATCGGTGATTCAAGTTCATCTCGCAATCCGTCCTCAAACCGGACGCACCTCTCATAATCAAGTGGCCACAATTCCCTTAGCATCTTGGCTTAACCGCACAAATTTCGCTTCAGACTCAACTTATCGACTTACTTCCTTGTACTAGATTTAGAAACGCTTTCTCTCATGAGTCCAAATAACGGCTCCTACGCACTTCCCTTCAAACTTGGCCTTAAAGAAATCCCAATCGGTCGATCCGCCAAGACACCTTGTTTGACGTTGAGCCACCAACGATAAGCTTTCGTCGTGAAAACAAACAAATACTCTTCAAATTTTTCTTCATTGGTGCAGTCAAATCGTCCATGATTCTTTCAATCGCTTCTAGCCAATACTCCAAAGATGTTAGAGCTACTCCCGACACTCCTCTAAAGATCTCGGCTCCGTTCGATCTAAGCCTTTCCGATACCGACTTTCGAGTTCCATTTTTCTACTAACTCCGCTACTCGCTTCTAGCACTCGCAACATGGCCCGCGACATCGCGTCATCTTCTCCTGTCGATCTTGCTCCTCCACGTCCACTCATCTGGCGGCACTTCACTTTCGATCCATGGCGCACCCTATCGGTCCGATGTCGCCATTCTACCTCATCTGCGCCCCTAGAACTCATCTCTATCGTCGCGATTTAATCTGATTAAGAAGTTTTATGCATTAGTAATTGTTCCACTATTTAACCGCGAGCATATTTTATGAATGAAAGATTTTAAGTAGTTCTTTCGCTCACACAAGGGTTCGATTCAAGTTTACTACTCTAATTTAGAGAATCACCTTCGCTCCTCGCTAGGGACACATTCATTCATCATCAAACACATTCATTCCTCAAATAGAGGCACATTCAAAGGGTATCTACCACCCACATTCACTATTCAGACATTTCGCGCTTTCTACCCCAAGGGTATTTCCGCCATTTTCCTACTGCGGGTATTTCTTAATAAACCAAAGCGATTCCAAAACGTAATAAGTCGATCTTTTTTAAAATTCCCAAAATTGAAGAGTATTTTTTCCAAATTTCAAAGTTGAATTAAACTGAGCTTCATCGTAATCTTCTTCAATTTCTCAAAACTCTCTTTGCTTTTCACCCGGATATACGGAGCTTCTTTCGCAATGCTTTAGTTAGAGGTGCAAGAATCAATGAAAACCCTCTACAAAACGCCTATAGTATCCACCAAGCCTAAGAAACTCAATTTCAGCCATCGATGTTGGTGGTTTCCAATCCGAATAGCCTCAATTTTCCGAGGATCCACCCTTATTCCTTCTACCGATACTACATGACCAAGGAAAGTCACCTCCTTTAGCCAAAATTCGTGATTTACCAAATTTGGCATACAATTGCTTATCACGAAGTAGTTGTAATACTATCCGCAAATCTTTGGTCATGTTCCTCCTCATTTCTCGAATAAACCAATATATCATCTATGAACACTACCACAAACCGGTCTAAATATGGTTGAAAGACTGGTTCATCATGTCCATAAATGCAATGGTGCATTGGTTAATCCAAAGCAGCATCACTACAAACTCATAGTGTCCGTAACGTGTCCGAAATGCCGTCTTATAAATGTCCGCTTTTTCACCTTAAGCTGGTGATAACCCGACCTTAAATCAATTTTGAGAAAACGAAGCTCCCTTCAATTGATCAAACAGTCGTCAATTTCTCAGAGGATACCGATTCTTGATCGTCAATTTATTCGATCGTCGTAGTCAATGCACATACGCATCGATCCATCCTTCTTCTTGACGAACAAAACCGGTGCTCCCCACGGAGACACACTTGGTCGAATGAATCCCGATCCGGCAATTCTTGAATTTGAGCTTTGAGCTCACCAACTCCTTGATTGCCATTCTATAGGAGCAATGGACACCGGAGCCGCCCCAGAAAAAGCTCAATGCCAAATTCTACTTCCCGATCCGGAGGTATGCGGGAAGTTCTTCAGAAATACATCGAAATTCCTTCACCGTCCTCACATCATTCACGGATAATTCCTTGGCATCCACAAAGACAGATAAAAGCTAGGAATGCTCCGTATCCTTTCCGCACCAACTTCTCAAACTTTTAATGCGATACTACATTTGCCGATAGTTCTTTCGCTCACCAATCATTATGACTTCCTTATCATCCGAGGTCCCATCGACATTCGCTTTTCAAAGACAATCCAATTCGCCCGATGGTTAACCAACAGTCCATGCCTGTAATGAGATCGAACTCGCGAAAGGTAGTTCCATCAAATTTGCTAAGAATACTTCCTCTTGATTTTTAAGGGCACGCCTTTAAATATTTTATTAACCATTACCGATCGTCCTAAAGGACTGACATCGCATCTCATTTTCGTAATTTGGATTCTAAATTGATTTCCAGATATGGCACTAGATACATATGAATGAGTAGAGCCAATATCTATTAAAGCAATAATGTACATCAAAAATGAAGAACGCATCGGTTATCACATCTGGTGCATTGCCGTCCTCGCGGCGTCTAACTGCATAAACCAGTCCAGGCTGTCTAGCATCTGCATTTCCTCTATTACCATTTCCTCGACCCAGTGCACCTTGACCACGACCAGCCCCATTACCACCACGACCTGGTCCACGACCTCCGGTGGTGGCTGACACCCGACCTACTGCGGCATCATTATTACGACTTCTTGAGTCGTATCCATTCGTCGAGGACAACTTTTGTACTGATGTTCCATTGAACCGCATTTGTAGCATGCACCCGTTTTCCTCCAACATTCCCCAAAATGCCTTTTCCCACACTCAGTGCAATCTCGACTTCGATTATTTGCTACCGGGTTCTCGCTTTGAATCGATTCATCATTCCGGTTTCTTCCGAATCTCTTGGAAGAACCAGATTCTTGTGTCTCTCTCTTGTTTCGGATCTTTCTTGCCTACGTAGTGCTCGAGTTCTTAGCCTCTTCTATTATTTTGGCCTTCTCCACGAGTGGAAAAATTTCTAACTTGTCATGGAGCAATCGAACCCTCACCATCATTAAGTCCATCCTCAAACGCATACAACGCTCATGATCTGTTGCTACAATTGTCCGCATAACGGCTCAGACGTAAAACTCGGCTTCATAAGGCGCCACGGTCTTACTTCCTTGGACAAGATTCAGAAATTCCTTCCTTCGAGCGCCTACATAGCTCGTTCGACGATTTTCCTTGAAGGCGGCTTTAAAGAATTCCCGTTAATCGGTCGGCTTCAATGCCTTTCGAGCGTTGAGCCACCACCGATACGCCTCATCTCTCAATAAGGATACAGCTCCTCCGCTTTTGCTCACCGTGCATTCCATATCATCCATGATCCGCTCCACGCCTTCGAGCGATTCGACCACATTGGGGCTACACCGAGACTCCTCGAAAACTTCGCATTATTTGCCTTAAGTCGCTCGAAATTGACCCACGAGTTGTTGGCCCAATTCTAGTTCCAATGACCCTTTCCAAGACTCGTAGCATTGCTTGAGTCAATGCATGATCTTCTTCCATGTGATCGCGTGATCGGTCTCACTTTCAATTGACGCAGTCGCCCACACTGCATATGATTTGGTGCTTCACCAGTAGCACCGGCCTCTACCACTAGCCACGTCTACGCGTCCACGACCACGTCCTCTTGTACTCATGATTGCTTGTTCGCTTATCG